>JAFJHL010000564.1:6009441-6694056 GCA_019425775.1 Rafetus swinhoei | reverse complement strand
TATAATTGCATGCATATACAGGTCATGCCCCTTTGCACCAAATTCCCTCCAATCATTATCTGTCCCCTCACAGTCCCTTTGCAGGCCTTACAACAGGTTCAAACCAGTTTCACCTGTCCCCTTCTTTTGTATACCTGAGTTCAAGCACGTATCTCTTTACAAAGACCAGACTTAACATCCAGGTCACACAGAGGTCATATTGACAACAAATTAAGTTTATCCTTCACAGTTTACGGACATTTGTGCCGCGTGGTGTCAGCCGGTGGTCAGGGCAGTGCGTGGTGTGTTATACACCCGAGTCTTCAACTGCTAGGACTGGGGTCCTTTCGCAGCGGGCAGCCTGGAGAAGGCTGATGGGCGCCCCAAAGTTTGCAGGAAGAGCTTATTACACCTGAGTCTTTAGCTGCTAGGACCGGGGTCCCTTCGCAGCGGGCAGCCTAGGGAAGGCCAACGGGCACCCCAAGGGTTTACCCCATGGAGGCGGCACAACCCAACGCTCAGCTCTTACTATGTTTACCCCTGACTGGCTGTGATCCTTTTAATTGTGTCTGGTTCTGTTACAGCAACAGGAGGAGTCAGGTTAAAGCTTAAACAGTTACTATTTTATTGTTACAAGGCAAACTTAGCTGTTAAATACTACTGCTATGTTACAGATAACACAGCCACTACAAAAGGACAAGACAGAAATTACACTAAAAGTCACTTACAGGTACCATGAAACCCTTTTGGTTCTCTGAGCTCTTATTAAATGCATGCAAAATAGACACCTAGCAGGTATATTCTCACCCCTGCGATCCTTACTCCAGCAAAGCCAGGTTCCTCTCAATCCCAATGGCAAGCAGTCAGTACGAGACTAAGGCGTCCCTAAAGTCTCGGGGGGGTCCAAGACCGCCTGGCCAGCAGGTATATGGGTGGCTCTTCAATTAGAGTGGGGCACAGGGCTCCACTTTATACCCCTGTGGTCACGTAGACGCTTCTCTTGTCATTAAAATGCCAATTAAGTTGGAACGTCTTTGTGACGCCCATTCCCACAGGGGGTCCAAAGCTTAATTTGCACCTGTGAGGTGGAGGTAACTAAATCATTAGGGCCGGACATTCTTTTCTGATGGGGCGGCAGATTCCTCTTCTGGGCCGGTGTGTAGGCGTATCAATTACTGGTACCAGCCAAAGGCAACCCGAGGCCCCGATCATCTGCTGGCCCAATTGCCGCTGTTATCTGGTTTCTGTCTAGCATCCAGGGCCATTGTTATTCCAGCACCTCTGGAGGCCCTGGAGCCTTTGAAGACAGAGTTTCGCTCTCAAGGATTCTCTCTCCCTAGGATGTCAGAGGGAGGAGGGGGGGGGTTCCGTCTGGCTACATTCCACCCCTTTGTTACGTCAGACACTAAAACCCAGAATGCAGGGCTGAGGGTGTCGCCTGGACCGCAAGCTCCTGCCGCCTCAGGTCTGGGGACCTAGATGTGATTGGGGTTGGGTGGGGCCTGGGACAGTAGGGGGCTGGGCAGGACGGGGGGCTGCAGCTGGATCTGGGATGGCAGGGGTGAGGGGGCAGGGGTGAGGAGGGACAGGGGAAGGGGCGGTGTGGGGGAAGGGGGTGCAGGAGGAGAGGCAACGGGGACAAGACCTGGGAAGCCCATGACCTCCCTCATTGTGGCACATATTGTTGTGCGCTGCTGGACAAGCTCCTCCAGCAAGCGGTCGTGCCACACAGACTCTGCCCACGTCCTCTCAGCTATGGTGTCCTTGAGTTCTTGGAGGACCCCAATGTGCTGCTGCATGAGGTTGTGGTAGATGCACCAGCAGGGCCGGCCTTAAGCCGATTTGGCCGATTCAGTCGAATCGGGCCCCGCGCCTAAGGGGGCCCCGCGCCCCGCACCCGCTGCCGGCGTTTGCAGGTGGGCGGGGAGACGCCCGGGCGTGATGTGATGTCACGGCCCGGGATTTTAAAACTGCTAGGAGCAGGCGGTGTGTGGCGCCGTGCAGCCTAGCTTCCAGTTCCCCCTCCCCCGGGGCCCCCTCCCCCACCTGGAACCCAGCGCCCTTCCGATCTGGCTGCAGCCCCCGGAAGGGCTCGCGCCGCACGTGTGAGCTGCCGGTGGCAGGAAGAGCGGCTCCAACCACAGCTTCGCCCCCCCGCTTTGCGGCAGCTGCAGGGAGACGGCACCTCTGAAGTCAGTGGGGGGAGCTTCCAGAACTTCCCCTCCGCGCACTCCTGAGTCCTTCTCAGCCCTGCCGACCCCGGGACAGTTGCCACCAGCAGGTGCGGGTGTGAGGGGGATCTCTGGGCTCCCAGGCCCGTCCTGGAGCCAGGACAGAACCCAGGAGTCCTGCCTCTCAATTCTCCCTCCCTCCCCCGACCTTGACCCTGACCTAAAAGGCCCCTGTTCCGCCCCCCCCCCCCGCACCTTGTTAAATGCATCACAAGGCATCTGCTGTGCCAAGCCTAACATTGTCACATTGAAGTGGTGAATAGGGGGGTTCCCAGGTGTTATTTGGAGGTACAAAGCATCCCCCCTTCCCCACCTCATGTGATTTGGAGTCGGGGACACATGGCCCTGCCAGGAGAGGCTGAGGGATTGGGGCTTGTTCAATCTGCAGAAGAGAAGCGGGGAGTTGAGAGCAGCCTTCAGCTCCCTGCAAGGGAGGGGAGGGTCCAAAGAGGCTGGTGAGAGGCTGTTCTCAGTGGGGGCAGGTGGCAGAACGAGGAGCAACGCTGCAGTCGGGGAGGTGTGGGTTGGAGATTAGGACAAACTCTTTCTCTAGGCTGGTGGGGAAGCCCTGGGCTGGGTTCCCTGTGGGGGCAGGAAGAATCTCCATCCCTAGAGGTGTTTCAGTCCCGGCCTGGCTGGGATGGGGAGTTGAGGGGGTTCTGCTTTGCACAGGGGATGGACTCCTGAGGGCTCTGCTCGCTGTGGGGTTCTGGGGCTCTTCTCTGCGTGTCTGTGAGCTCCACGGGGGAACAGGAAAGAGCAAACTGTGGGGGCAGCCTGGCAAAGTAACAGGATGCACAAAGAGGGGGCACCACTGCACAGAATGATGAGAGTGCAAGGAGAGGGGAGTGACCACTGGCAAGGAGATGGGGGTGCAGGGCACAGGGTCCTACCAGCAATGGGGTGCAGGAGTGAGTCCAGTCCCCTGATGGGCAGCAGGGAGGCTGCGAGGGGGCTGTGGGACCCCAGCTTTGGAGTCCACTCTCCCCTGGCTGGCAGGGCTGGCCTCAATGTCTTTGTGCAGGCTTTGTCTCACTGGGGTTTCACCTGCAGCCTGTCTAGCTCCTCACACCCTGGGAGGTGTCTGTGCTGGCCACAGCTTCCCGCCCAGTGGGCTGTAACTGAGCTGAGAAGGGGGCAGGAGCAAAGTGGAAGGCAGAAGGTAGGGGAAGGGGAATCTAGGGGAGGGGTGGGAGAGGAAGGGGCTTGTGCGGAGGGGAGGGGAAGAAAGGGGAAGGCAACAAGAGACAGGGTGGAGGAGAGACAAATGCCAGGGGCCAAGTGCAGACAACGAGGAAAGGGCAGGAGGGGAGGTGTCAGTGGGAAGGGATGCTGGGAGAGGAGAAGAGATGCAGGGTGATGTTGGGAGAGGAGAGGGGAAGGGTATTGGGGGCTAGAGGGGCAGGGAGGTGCTGGGAGAAGGCTTGAAAGAAGGGGTGGGCATGAGAAAGGTGGGGATAGAGCAAGGCATGTGTGTGGGCACAGGGGCGTGAGGGGAACAGGGGCAGAGAGTGGTGAGGGGATGGGCATCAGGAAAAAAGAGGGCAAAGGGGGCAAGGGCAGTGAGGGAAGGGGGAGACACCAGGAGGGTGCAGGGCTAAGGGAAGGTGCAGATGCCAGGGGATTCTGGGGGTGAAGCAGAAGAGCAGACACCTGCAGGAGAGGGACCAGCACCAGAGGAGAGAGGCAGGGCAGGTGTGTAGATGGAGGTGTTGGAAGAGGATGAGGAGGCGTAGCTCACATGATCAGAGTGGGGCTACTGGAGGAGTGGGCACAGGGGGGAGTGAAGGGCTGGTGGAGGGGGGCAGGTCTCAGGAGGGCTGAGGGCAGTGAGAAGGGCAGGAGTCAGGACAGCAGAGGAGGGTGAGGAGTTGGGGGGCAGCAGGCACCAGGGGAGATGATGGAGCAAGGAGAGGAGACATGGCAGCAGAGAGAAAAGGTAAAGGTTTATAAAATATTTATTAATAACTTGGTATGCTGCCCACGGCCAGTTTGTTTGCGCCCCGCGGTGCAGTTTGGGTTTATGTGGGGATCAACACGTGGCCGGCGAGTGGGAGCCAAAACAAAAAAGTAGTCAGTGTAATGATCTTCTGTTGATATGTGTTTTAATAGTTAAATTCTTGGACTGTCATTGCTCATGAAAAGTGCTGTCACATGGGTAGAAATCGGGTAAATATTGTATTTTATTAACATCAGCAGAACTGAGTTAAATGGGGCCTGTGTGTTGTGTAGTCTTGCCTTAATCTTTGTATTCATGCCTGTCAGTGTGAGAGAAGCTATTTGTATATATTTGCTTGCATATGCAACCACGCTTAAGTTGAGGCCCTCAGCATGTTCTGTAAGTATCAGTGTGGTCCCCCGGGGCTTCCAAAGTTGAGTTGCCCTAGCTCATCCCTGACAGGTGTCTGTCTAACCTGGTCTTAAATATCTCCAGAGATGGAGATTCATAATCTCACTAGGCAATTTATTCCAGTGTTTAACCACCCTGACAGGCAGGAAGTTTTTCCTAATGTCCAACCTAAACCTCCCTTGCTGCAATTTAAGCCCATTGCTTCTCATCCTAACCTCAGAGGCCAAGCAGAACAATTTTTCTTCCTCTTCCTTATGATACTCTTTTAGATACTTGCAAGCTGCTCTCATGTCCCTTTTCGGTCTTCTCTTTTCCAAGGTAAACAAGGCCAATTTCTTCAGCCTTGCCTCATATCTCATGTTCTCTAAACCTTTCATCATTTGAGTTGATCTTCTCTGGAATTTCTCCAGTTTCTCCACGTTTCCTGAAATGGGGCACCCAGAACTGGACCTGATACTCCAGCTGGGGCCTAATGTAGATGGCTCATTCCCCTGCCTAGGGGAACGTGAGACTGGGCGGGTTAATTTCCAATCCTCCTGTTTATTCTTTTCCTAAGCCAGGAGGGCACGGTAGTTCTGATGGGGGCTCTGCAGGAAGGCAGCCTGCACTGCCCCCCTGCCTGAAACCTTGTGCAGGTGTTAAACAGCTGTCCAGCCCACCCTAGAGGTGACTGCATTTCAGAGTGCCTGAAGCAACACTGCACCAGCAATTATTTTCTTAATATGAAAGTGAAAATCTATAATTAATATTCTTTTTAGAACGTGGTGACTTCTATCAATATGGTAAAGAGATCGAGACAGTGGTAGAAAGTACCTGTGGCAGGCCGCTCCCACCTCCCCTCTTAAGTCCAAGGCCCTCTGGCCTGAGTCCGAAGCACAGTCCACGTCTGGCCCTTTTTGGCAAGGTCGAGGCCCTCCAGCCTGAGTCCACAACCCAGTTCAAAGCTGGCCCTTTAAGACAAGGCCAAGGACCTCTGGCCTGAGTCCATAACACAGTTTAGGGTTGTAGTGGGGACGCACCCCAGGTAGGGGGACCTGGGCCCACCCTACTCCACTGGGTCCCGGCCCAGGGCCCTGTGAGCGACCGGGTAGTGGGTCACTCCCTTGGCGGGGCAATCCGGCCAAAACGCGCCAAGGTTCTCTGGGCGGGAGAGGAGGCTCCCGCTCCTGCCCTGGGCCACTTCCTACTTGGTTCCCTGGGATTCCTTCCCCTGTACTCGCCCAGCTTGCTGCGACCTCTGGGCCAGCGTCTCCTCTGCAGGCAGTCTGTGGCGGGCCACTCCCTGGGTCGCACCAGCTCGCCTCCGTGTCCCCCCCCGGCCTCTCCTGGAGTCTCCGGCAACAGCTGTGTGGGAGCCCTCTTCACAGGTCCTTCTCCTCTGGCTGTCTCCTCAGACTGAGTCCTTCCCCAGGCTTTTATAGTGGAGCTACAGCCCGGGCATGCTCGGTAGGGCTGCGGGGGAGGTGCCTCTGCAGCCAGGTAACCCTGGCTGGGCCCTGCAGGTTCAGTGCGGGGCTGCCTCACCCCGTCACAGTACCCAAGTGGGAGTAAGAAAAGAGCCATATACAAGGCAAAGGCAGTTGAAACACAGAAGCAAAAGGGTGCTTTAAACAAGTATTTTAGCAGACCTGTTCCTACTGTTGAGCAAGAAGAGCACATTGAAGAGGCAGATATGGTTGAAAATTCTCCAGTAAAACATACAACACAAACAGAGAACAACAGCAGTGACGAACAATTTGAAGAGCCAAATCAGTCTGAAGAAGACACTCAAGACAGTCAAGGTGAAGAGAAAACTACAAAAAGGGTTGTAACTGATGCTGAAGATACTGAGGGTCAAGAATGCTTTTCTGATAATAAAGATGCGAGTGGTTTAGATCTAGAGCAGAAAGGCAACTCAACTCTGCTGACCAAATAGAAATATCTGCTGATCCTGCAACTTGGCCAGAATACATTACCCAGCATATCAGGGAGTACTTAGTAAAACAAGGGCCACCTAACATTATTGTAGAAGATTTCCTAAAATAAGACTGGGAAACATTTTTCTCAGTTTCACTGCAAAAGGAAACTTTCAAATGGTGAAATTGTAACTCGCCCGTGGGTGATGTACTCAGGGTCAGCGAACAAGATCTTTTGTTATTACTGTAAGATTTTTTGCTCTAATGTGGCAAGTGCATTAGCATCTAATGGTTTTAATGACTGGTCTAATATTCATACAAGATTGGCCGAGCACGAAAACTCAAAAGGACATTTACAAGCTATGCTTAGTTGCTGTGACCTTCAGCAAAGGTTATCTGCTGAGAAAACCATTGACTCAATACAACAGAAACTTATTGACCAAGAAGCAAAACGCTGGCATCAAGTTTTTGAGAGACTAGTCGCTGTCGTTCAGTTGCTAGCAGAACGAAACTTATCATTTCGTGGGTCTGATGAACGGCTGGGAACATCACACAATGGAAATTTTCTTGGAGTTATTGAATTAGTGGGAAAGTTTCACCCAGTGATGCAGGAACATTTACGAAGAATCCAGAAGGCAGAAATACATGACCTTCTGTATGTTAGGAAAAAACATTCAAAACGAACTTATTAGTATTGCAGGGGATTCCGTTAAACATGAAATAATAGCTCTAATTAAGGCTGCCAAGTATTTTGCTATTATACTGGATTGCACTTCTGACATTAGTCATCAAGAACAAATGTCACTGACAATTAGGTATGTGGCTGATGGTGTATCACCAAATATTCCGGCAGGAGTATATGAACATTTCATTAAGTTCGTAGTAGTAGAAAGCAGCACAGGTGAATATTTGTACAATATCCTTTTAAGGGAACTCAAAGACCTGGGATTGGACATTGCAAATATCCGTGGGCAGGGCTATGACAATGGTGCAAATATGAAGGGAAACATATCAGGTGTACAAGCACAACTTCTGAAAACAAACCCAAGAGCTTTTTTTACCCCATGTGCATGTCACAACTATAATCTCATTTTGGGAGACATGGCCAAAACCTGTCCAGATGCGATGAGTTTCTTTGGAGCCTTGCAGCGTATTTACAACCTTTTTTCTGCATCTACTAAAAGATGGACTATTTTTAGAAAACATGTTACAGGCCTTTCTGTAAAGCCTCTTTTGCGAAACACGATGGGAATGTAGACTGCAAAGCGCCAAAGCTCTGCGGTACCAAACAGGAGTTTATGATGCACTTGTAGAGGTAGCAGAAACAATTGATGATGCTCAAGCAAAAAGTGACGCTGAATCGCTGGCTATTCAAATGAAGGATTATAAGTTTTTGGTTTCGCTAGTTTTCTGGCATGATTTACTTTTTCAAGTAAATTTTGTGAGCAAAGAGCTACAGAGTGATACAATGGATATTTCTGCAGGAATTTCTTCATTCGAAAAGCTTTGTAACTGGTTAAAAACATACAGAGAGAAGGGTTTTCAAAAAGTGTTAATTGGTGCCAATGAACTTGCCAAAGATCTAGATGTGACTCCGGTTTTCCAGAGTAAACGCTTGTGCAAACGAAAAAACCAATTTGAGTACGAGTCTGCAGATGAGCCTTTTTCTGATCCAAAAGAAGCTTACAGAGTGCAGTGCTTCAATCAAGTGTTAGACAAAGCTTTACAGTCACTTGAACCAAGGTTTGAACAGTTACAAAAGCATGAGAGTTTATTTGGATTTTTATGCGAATTCAAAAATCTTCCCAAGGACACCATACGAAAATCTGCTGCAGATCTGGAACTCGCATTGACAGATGTGAAACTAGTGGAGGAAAACGAACAAGTTTCAACTGTAAAATCAGTTGACATAAATGGCTACATGCTTTGTGAAGAACTGGAAGCGTTACAGCCAAGTCTTCCGTCTGATTGTAGAAACCCTAAAAATGCTTCAATTTCTTGCATCTAATAACCTATCAACAGCATTCCCAAATTTATTTATAGCAATTCGAATCTTACTGACTATTCCGGTAACTGTAGCCTCAGGAGAGAGGAGCTTCTCGAAGCTAAATCTAATTAAAACATATCTGCGATCAACAATGCAGGAAGACCGATTAAACAGTTTGGCAATCATGTCAATTGAATGCGAAGTAATGAAGGGCTTAGAGTTAGGCAATATACTGAAAGATTTTGCGAACAAAAAGCAAGGAAGATAAAGTTTTAAAAACGTATGAGTGAGGTGTACAATGAAGTCCTGCTTTGTTGCTAGGCTAAGGGAATAATGATTCCAACATTCAAAATGGAGTCTGACAGGTTCCATTTTACATTTAATTTCACCTCAGAGCTGTGATGTTTGGTTAGGGTTTTGAGGCCTAGCTCGTGGTGCTGTGGCAGCTCTGCGTGTGGGAATGCCCCACACAGCGGATTACTGGCAGGTGCCTATTGGACTGGGACTCTATTGCTCATCTACTAAACCCTGCCTACTGGACGGGTCCATGAAGCTGAAGAGACGAGGATCCAGGAGGCATATCTGTTCCGGAGGACAGACCAGCGCTTGGAGGGATCTCCCTGCTGATCCTCTCCTAAGGCTTTCAATTAGCCAAGGGATTGTAGGTTGCAGGCATCCACCGCCGTCTCCTATTCTGTAAAGTATACCCCTTTTGTGTATGGGACCTTTCTATCTTTCTTTCTTCTGGGATAGGGTGGGTTCATTGCAGTTGCTTGTTGTTGTGTAACTTAAACTTTCAAATACATGGTTTGACCCTAAACCTTGTCTGGCCTGATTTGTGATTCTCAGTCCAGCGGTGATAGATAGGTAACACCAGGCCGAATTTGGCTTCTGTGGGGGGATAGGCTTTCATTAATTGCTTAGGCTCCACAGCAATTGCTTACCTAAGTCTTCTTTTTAACTCAACAAAAAATCCTGGGTGGGGGGGTGGGGGGCCCCGCCAAAACGGTTCGAATTGGGCCCTGCACTTCCCAAAGCCGGCCCTCTGCGCCAGTGCCTGCGGCTTCCATGGACCCGGCTGGGTGGTGGGACGGGTGCTGCTCAGCCATCAGGGATGGCTGGTCCGGCTGTGGAGGACAAGAGGGAGAAGTGGTCAGTCCCTGCTTGTGAGCAGTGAGTAACTGTCCTTGGAACAGGGGACGCCAATGTTCTGACAGCAAGCCCACGTGTGGCCTGGCCAGCAGCCCCGGCCTCACAGGGGCCCCGAGTTGCCCAGGGCAACATCCTGCCCTGCCCCACACACACCATGGCCAAGCAGCCCAGGGAAGTGTCTGGCCACAGTGGGTTCCCAGGTGTTGGAGAGGGGCCTGGAGCAGCCTGGCCCTCCCTGCCCCCCACACACACACCTGCACGTGGCAGCACTGTCTGCGGGAGTGGTTGTTGTCTCGCACGTGCACGCGTGGCCGAGTACTACATGGAACACTCATTGGTCTGTGTGGTGTTGTGCATGTGCCCTTGTGCCCAGCCTGCCTTCCACAGTGCCTGGCGGCGGGAGGACAGCCTTCCCTTGGGTCAGACGTGTGGGGCCCTCCCCAGGCTGTGAGCAGCTGTCTATGTGTGCCCCGGGAAGCGACGTGCCCTGGCACTGCACGTGCTTGCATGTGCACAGACCGCTGCACGCTGTCCAGGCCAAGCATGACGCATGAAGATCACACCCCATCTCCTGTGCTCCCACCTCCCCCGCCCTGTGTGTGTGGCAACCTCACAGCACTCACCTGATGTTCCCTCCCCAGGGTTTGAAGATTCCTGGGAGGCCTCCTGGGTCTGGGGGACCGGCTCCAGGGTGAGGGTCACACCACTCCTGGGGTCCTCCTCCTTGTCCTGGAGTTGCTGGTCATCGGGGTTGTCCAGCATCGGCTGGACGGGTGTCTCCATCCCTGACTCCACAAGCACCCGTGGAGACAGGGGTTCCCCACCCCCCAGGATTCTGTCCAGCTCCTCATAATAAGCACAATACTGAGGAGCTTCCCCGGAGTGGGAGCTGCGCTCACGGGCCCTGGCATACCCCTGCCTCAGTTCTTTAACCTTTGCCCGCACTTGGTACAGGGTGCGGGGGTGGTGGCCTTTCTTGGCCAGCCCATCAGCCATCCGGCCATAAATGTCCGCATTCCTGCGGCGTGAATGCAGAGCCTGCAGGGACTCCTCCTCTGACCAAAGTTCTAAAAGGGTCAGGACCTCAGCCCCTGACCAGGCTGGAGCACGGTGCTTTGTGCCCCTGGCTGGGTTGTGGGATCGCTCCTTGGAAGGGCCATGGGGGTCTTGGGCTTGTGCCATGGTTCCTTGTCTGAGTGGCAGGGAGAACCGTGCAGTCAGGGTCCTGCTCTGGCTGGCTTCCTGCCACAATGCCTGCCCTGGGTGCCTGTGCCTTTAAGACATGGCTGCAGACAGGAACAATAGTTCTAGTGTGTCCCCCAGGGCTTTTTCCTGGAGGCCTTTTTTTTTTTTTTAAACTGCCTCCCCCCCACATCCACAGGCATTCTTCCTCGTAAAATGAGGTTTACCGCTGTCGAAAAAACCTGCTGCGTTCTTTCGATTTAATTTCAAAAGAACGCAGCAGCAGTCTAGACGCAGGTGAAGTTTTTTTGGAAAAAAGGCCACTTTTTTTGGAAAAACACTGTAGTCTAGACATAGCCATAATGAGAACAATAAGCCAATGGCTCAGGTTCACATGTCTGTTCATACACAGGTGTTAGCTCTCAGGTTTTCTCTTGTAGAAGGTAGGTTAAATCCCACTTCCAAGTCTTTAGTAATGACAGGTGGCACCTCTCGATAGGTTTGCCTGCACATACATTCCTATATGGTCTTGAGATAAAGGGAGCAATAAAGCAGTACACAGCATTGGCAACAGTATACAATTATCAATGACACCCCCCACCCCTCCCTCTCTGGACTGAAATTGGCATCTGTGAGGGGTGGACATCATCACTCATGCTGTTATGTCAGACCTCTCCCTGAACCTAGGTTGGTATTCAGGGAAGATACACAGTTATATCTTCCTGAACTGGGAAGTGGACTTCAAGGCCCCTCTCGGTGAGTCATGGGTCTATAACTCAAGATAAGTCCCAATTATTGTTCTGCACCTGGTCTTGTTACCAATTAGTTTCAGACCCTTTTCATGCAAAGGTCTGTGAGTGGGGGGGCCTGCCTTTGTTCACAGCATAGCTCTTTGTTAGCCATGTTTGGTCATTGTTAGCTAGGCCTCATGTTAATGAGTCTATACAAAGGCTGTGGTCAGAATCATGCATAGTATTATTGAGATCTTGGCCCTTCAGCCCTAATAGGAATTTGTGCTATCTGCAGTACCACAAGGGCCAAATCACAAAACCAAATAAGAAAATTAATTGTCATAAGGTTGTGTCATATGTACACATACATACTACACATATATGCCTGTGACGCCTCTAACGCATCACCCCGAGTGCGCCCACAGCTGACGTGGCGTACCCGCATGTCCCGCACGTCCTCGTAGCAGTTTCGCCCCCTCACGGGGGAAGGGGAAGGGGGACCCGGGCCCGCCCACTCTCACGGGTCCCAGCCCAGGGCCCTAAGGACTCGGCTCTAGGGGGATCCGGTCCGGTTGACGGGGTATGTCACCGTAACCCATCAGCCAGCCAATCACTCCAGGGTTCCGCCCTGGGCTACTTCCTTCCCCTCCTCCACGTTTCAGCCCCACCTCGCCGCCCGTGGTGCCCTCCTTACCGCAGCACCTCAAAGTGAGCACGGAGTCGTCCTCTACCGCGAGCGTCCAGGCTCCCGACTAGCTCTGCCACGGTTCTCCCTCGCCTCCCTCTTAAGTCCGGGGAGGGGCCTCCTCCCTCACGGCGCTGGCGCGTTTTAAACGCCACGCTGGGGCTGCGGCGCCAATCCCCGCCCGGGTTGAGGCTCTGTGCGGCCCCGCCCCCGGGACGCCGCCCCGGCTCCTGGCCCGGCGCGGGGTTGCTGTGGCGACGCGGCCGGCATCTCCGTCGGGCTCCGCCGGCGCCAGGCATGACGTCACCCGGCTGCGCCGGCCGGGCGGCGTCCGAACAGCCAGGACAGCGCCGGGCTTCCCCAGCCGGCCGGCCCCACAATGCCTCCCGGGGGTCGGCCCTCTGTGCGGGACAGGGGCGTCCCGTCACAATGCCCATATACACTACAACAGCGGTTCTCAAAGTGCAGTCCGCTACACTGCCGGTCTGCTGAGTGCCTGGCCCCGCTACCACCAACCACGCCTTTCACAGGGCTCTCAGCTGCTGGCCCGCCTGCCCTGGGGCTCTCTTGTTCAGCAACATCCACGGTCCTGCCAGACCACGGATGTTGCCAGATGAGAGAGTCCCGGTTTAGGGAGGTGCAACCTGTATTTTACTTTATTTAAAATGAAGTTTGATAAACTAGCATGAGAAAGTTAAAATGCTTAATCTGTTTAATAATTTAAATTAAACCATTCTCCCTAGCTGCAACACTAGTCAAATGGCTTGGGTGTAATTATGTAATTAACGGTGAGTTTCCATTAGCAACTGGTGGTCTGTGGAAAGGTTTGTGTTGAGCCAGCTGGTCCACAGGTCAAAAAGTTTGAGAACCACTGCACTACAAATATATACATGATATCCATTCATAGATACTATTTTGGAGCACTTCTAAGGCTCAGTCATAAAAATACATTCCTCAGTCATGGTCCCAGGTCTAACATTCCCAGGCCCACCATAAGGGACTAAACACAACTGGCAAATAAAATCTGTCCATCAGTCATACAAGAGAATGTGCAGCCTAAGGGACAGAGGAGGCATAAATGTGTGAACGGTAAAGTAAGGTGTCCACATAACAGTTTTTAGCCCACTGGGTTACCTTCAGTCCATGCATTATGCTTTTCCGGGACGATGGGTAAACATCCTCCCCAGAAAAAACAAAAAGTGGGGGAACGTAGTAAGATGAAGGCCTGAAACAAAAGTCCATGTAGCCCAGGCCTGGTTTGAAGCCTGAGGCCTAGCTAACAATGGACAACACTTGGCCAATATAAAGCAAAGCTAAACTGTGAGCAAGAGGCAGGCCCCAGCTCACAGAACTTGGCACAAACAGGGCTGAGAGTGTAAAACACTAATTAGTAATAGGCCCAGGTGGAGAACAGTCATTGGTACTAGGTACTGACTGTAGAACAGTACTGGGCATAAATTGAAAGCACATTCCAAAAGGGTGGTACCACCAGCTCATTAAAAAAGACCTTGGTAACCACTCCCCACAGATACAGACCCAGATTGAGGAAAGGGTCTAAACCAGGGGTTCCCAACCTTTTTCGGTCCCCGTACCCCCTTGGCTTTTAGTAAACCTTCCCGTACTCCCTATTCAATATGAAAGGAAATAAATTCTAGACTCTAGAATCCACAACTTTTTCACTAACACTACTACTTTTGGAATATTTCAATTAGGATAATCTAGTTATTTACCAAATATTCCCTGCACCCTTGACAAGCTTCTCTGTACTTCTGGGGTACGCTGCATTCAGGTTGGGAACCCCTGGTCTAAACTGACAGCATGATGGATAGAGATGTTCTAATCAAACCACGGGGTGCAGGGTGATGGGGTAATATCTAAGTAGCATCAGAGGGTGGCAACTTGACACATCAGGACTGATGTTTAACTTGTTTGACCTCTATATAAAGTGGTGTCTTGGGGGGACAGTCTTTGTCAAGCCAAGGGGGCAGTTGAGATGATTTAATTAGGGTTGGTCCTGCTTTGGGCAGGGGGTTGGACTCGATGACCTCCTGAGGTCTCTTCCAGCCGTAGGATTCTATGATTCTATGCAGTCGGACCTCCCACTGACTGAGCTGAGTTCATTGTTATGAGCACATATGTGTAGTGGTTCGGTAGAGTCTACTGACAACTATGACTTCGCTTAACAATAAACCTGGTTGGGCACCTTCAATCCTTATCTGATTTGTTGTCTTTGGGGGCTCTCTTGGAGTCTGCTGTGTTGACTAATTGCACAGGTCAACACGGCACACGTCATTGAGCACACACGCACGCAGCCTTCTGGTTATCATCATTGACGGAGCAGGAGACCTGTCAGGACACCACGACAGTATATCCTAATGTACTGCATTGGTGACCCTACTACACCATTTATCCCTATTTTCTACTGAGGATTTTAGGCATAGAGGGTTACACAGGGAATGAGACCAGGTATTGCACTGGAATAAATTGCCTAGTGAGGTTGTAGAATCTCCATCATTGGAGATATTTAAGAGCAGGTTAGACAGACATCTATCAGTGATGATCTAGACGGTGCTTGGTCCTGCTGTGAGGGCAGGGGACTGGACTTGATGATCTCTCGAGGTCCCTTCCAGTTCTAGTAGCCTATGATTCTACTGAACACAAACCTCCTGAATTCCAGAACCTGGCCTTACCTAACATTTATATACTCATGAGGGTTGTGTTAATTTAAAAGTTGCAGTATATATCCTGCTATTCAGCTTGGCCTTCAGCATTTCTCTAAATAAATTAAGTTATATTCAGAAGGTTCAACCTTTGTGGGTATCAAGGCTGATCAAGGCACTTGGACTTCCTTCCCCAGGGGTACCCCAAGCTCCTCTGTCACAAGAGAGCTTGAAAAAATAAAGAGAAAAACAAGCTGCAGTGTCTGGTAGCTGACCTCTCAGTCTGAGGCATGCAGACACACACAGACAGACCTCCTGTACCTTCCAGGACACACGAATCAAATAATCACCTTAAAAAAAGTGTTTTTTATTACAAAACAAAAGATATACTCAATAAAGCATACTTGGTTGCTAGATGTTACAGAGCAACTAAGGAAAATAAATTAAAACAGAGACAATCTCTGGGAACAATGCTTAGATGGTAATTGGGGAGGGGAGGCATAGATTCACACAGAGCAGTTCAAACCAAAACACAAAATAAAGAAAATACCCTGATCGCGACTAGATTCACTTTTTTTCCCTCTGTAGTTACTCACGATCTTCTCTTTGTTCAGTCCACTTCCATGCCCCGAATTCCTTGGAGGCATGGTAGTCCTGCCTGGGTTTAAATCATTCTGTTTCTCTCAACTCCTTGTTTAACTCTCTCACACAAAGAAAGCAGGCACGGAATCTATATTCAATTCAAATTTCAGCACTGTATCTCAATTGGTTTTCCTGGCCCCCTGGCCAACACACTTGCTAGCTACCTGAGTTTAACCCCTTAGTCACCGGGTGCTGGTCAGCACTCCTCCTGTCCATTACAGTGGGATATTCCTCCACTTTGACCCATGCTGTCCAACCAGAAGAGCATCTATATGTTCTCTCTGCAGCATGGGTTGTAACATCTGGGTTCAAATTCTTCCCTGGTGTAACTCAACTAAAGTCAATGGCATTCACCCATTTTAATTTCTCTCTATAAAAACAAGTATAACAATGTCTCAGTCCCTATTTTACATGTTCATCTTCTGTGGTCCAGACGGGGAGACTGGGTGGATCCCGCGGCGCTCGCCCAGCGCATGGGGCTCTCCACCCTACGTACTCCCCGGCGCGTGCTTCAGGAGGTGAAGGACGCTTTGCCGCCCACCGCTCGGGTTTACCTCGACAAGGTCCTGTGAGAGGGTGCAACCCGCCCGCCCCTCACCCCCGGCCCGCCCGATCTATCCGTCGGCCCTAAGCCCGCGTACCTCCCGACCGCCTCCCCTCGTCACCCGAGCCGGCTGCGCAGCGTTGCAGCCGGTCCCCTTCGAACGCGCCAAAGAGTCACCTGTACGCTCGTGCTTCACATGCTCCACTTCCCCACCCTTGTGTCCCGCCCAGACAACAAGTGGCGGGACCTCCTACCACCAATGGAGGGTGGGGAACCCGTGGCCAGCCTCTATTCGACCTTGGTTCCACGGCCCACCGGGACATCTGCTGGAGAATCCTGCACGGAGCTGTGAGCACGGGCGTGTACTTGGCGCGGTTCACCCCACCCCGACACGTGCCTCTTCTGTGGCGTGAGAGACCCTGGCGCACATCTACATCGAGTGCGCCAGGTTACAACCTCTTCGGCTCCTCCAGAACCTCCTGTTGAGTTTCTGGCTGCACTTTTCCCCCACTTGTTAATTTATGCACACCCCATCCGAGGCCCCACAAAGTCGCGGGACCTCCTGGTCAACCTCCTCCTACGGCCAAGATGGTAATTTATAAGACCAGGGAGCAGAGGTTGGCCGGGAGGGCCTGCGACTGTGGGGCCTATTTCCGTTCCTGCATCCGCTCACGTATCCGGGCAGAGTTCCACTGGCGCGCTGGCTCTCGAGACCTTCGAGGACAGTGGCGCTGTCCGAGTTCTCTGCTCGGTGTCCCCATCCGGTTCCCTTGTTTTAGCCCTTTGACCTCACACCTGTCCTTGTTTTCTCTTTATTTGTCCCAAGTAATTACTTGGTTTCCTGGGCTCAGTGGACCCTCCCCGTAGGCTGGGGGGAGGTCCTTTAGATGTGGACGGGCTAACGCCCGCCCACCTCCCGGACTCCAATAGGCTTCCATCAAGCTCTTCTGTGGTCCAGAATGAAAACAAAAACATGCTTTTGAGACTGGCATGAGGTTGAACCTTAGCCAAGCATATGGATCACTTAGCTCCTCTCCGATAAAAGGGAAATAAGTGAAAATGAAGTCAAGTGTTCTATTAAATACTCCAGTCCTCTGATTATCTGTTGTACATGTGCTAGTTGAGGATTGTTTTTTTCTACTGTTCAGGAACCAGAGTGGAATGAGAAAATCTGCCAGAAGTTATTTATCAAAACAACCATCTCCAGTGCTATCTCTGGAAGGTGTCAGCAAAGCTAGCTTTTAATGTAAGGTTGGTAGCATAGAGTATCTCTGCGGGATGAAAATTAAGTGGGGCAGACAAAGTGTGAAGCTCTCCACATACTCAGACAACTGTTATAGGAATCGCCACACTGACGGACTTTGGCAGTTTTTGAAATTAAACTGTTTTTTGTTTTAAATTCCTATGCTGCTTTGTCTTCCTGGGCTAATTTTACAGTACATCTGTACTGTAAACAAGAAGAGGGAAAGTCACCTTGGAGTCTGAAACTTCCAACGTACCCACCAGCATAAAGAAATGATGAATGAATATATACATTTGTACAGAACCTAACTGACATGCCAGTGCCAAGAAGACAAGCAATCACACTTTCATCCATACAGGGTTCTAAACAACTGAACGGGCCATCCGGTAGGAAACTACAGAACATCAGAGCACTATCAAGTAAACGCTTAAACTGTTGCTTGAGGGCAGATATTTAATAAAGACCTTTCATCCTTTTCCTTATGTTTGTGTAGATGCAGGAATACAAATGTTGAGCCCTCCTCTTTCTGCTTGATTTATATGCCAAGAGAGTTCTCACTATTTTGAAATAGAGCATCCACACTGATTGGACGCTATCTCGCATTTAAGGCCACCCAGAACCAGTTCAGGCAGGGCATTAGGTCAGCAGTTGCTTCTGAGTGCTGTTGCCTAAGGCTAGCTGAGACGCGAGCTTAAAGGGACACCCCCTGGACAGCCATTTCTCAGCTTCTTCTGCTTGCCTACATCTCTGAGGGACAGCAAAGCATTTCCTCTGCATGGTCTGGTTGCCCTGCCTTTGGACACCACAGCACTCCCTGCCATGGAGCTGGAGCTGCCTCTGGGCATGCGATGGCCGCATGCTGCCGTGCTGCAGTTTCTGCAGGCTGCCTTCATGGCCCTGCATGAGCTCGACCCCGAGCTCATCCTTGAGAACCTCTGTCTGTGTGCAGGAGTGATGCCCTTGCAACCACACCCCATGGTGGAGCGACGCTTTTGGAGGCTGGACACCAGTTCCGACTGGTGGGACTGGCTGGTGATGGAGCGGTGGGACAACTGGCAGTGGCTCCACAACTTGTGCATGAGGAAGGCGACATTCTTGGAGCCGTGTGCCTGGCTCGCCCCTGCCCTCTGATGATGTGACATCCATCCCGCTGGAGAAGTGGGTTGCCATCGCTGTATGGAATTTCGCCATGCCCGACAGTTACTGGTCCATGGGCAACCAGTTCGGTGTGGGAAAGGCAACCGTTGGGGCCCTCCTCATGCAGGTATGGCACTCTCGGGCTGCAGTCTCTGGAGGGGGAGGGAGTACTGGAAAGGGGACCCTAGGGAAAGGGGGTTGGGGGGTGGGGTGGGCTGGGGGTGGCGGGGAAGGCCCATCCCTGGGGTTCTGCAGTCCCGCCTTCACACAACCCTGGGGGGGGGGCTTCATAAGAGGTGGCTGCTGGGGTGTTTGTGGGGCGGGGGAGGGAGCCGGAGAGCTCGGGGACCTCCCAAGGGCTCAGGCTCCCCCTTTAATTCTCTGTTTTGTTTCTTTGTTTGTCTCCTTCTGCAGGTGGTGAGGGCCATAAACACCATCCTGCTGTGCAGGATCATCCGCCTGGGCGACCTGGACCCCATCATGGCCGGATTTGCCACCCTGGGCTTCCCCAACTGCGGGGGGGCTATTGATGGAACCCACATCCCCATCTGGGCCCCCGACCACTGTGCAGCGCAGTACATTAAACGAAAGAGATACTTTTCTATGGTCCTGTAGGCCCTGGTCGACCACTGTGGCCAGTTCACGGGCATCTTCGTCGGCTGGTCAGGGAAGGTGCACGACGCCTGAGTCTTCAAAAACTCCAGCCTCTACCACAAGCTGGAGGCTGGCACTTTCTTCCCCGAGTGCAGAATCAGGGTCTGGGATGTGGAAATGCCACTGTGCATCCCCCACGATGCAGCCTACCCCCTCATGCCGTGGCTGATGAAGCCATACACTGGCCACCTTGACCCGAGCAAGGAGTGCTTCAATGGCCGCCTGGCCAGGGCCCGCATGCAGGCCGAATGCACCTTTGGGCTCTTGAAAGCACAGTTCAGGTACCTCCTGACCCACCTGGATGTGGGGGAGCACAACATCCCCCAGGTGATATCCGCATGTTTTGTGCTCCACAACATCATGGAGAGGAAGGGGGAGGCCTTCCTCCCAGGGTGGGGGGCAGAGGCCAGCCGGGAGGGATGGGCCTGTGAGCAGCTGCGCACATCTGCCATCCGCCAGGCCCATCAGGTGGGGGTGCACATCCGGGAGACCCTGAGGGAGAGTTTCTATCAAGGACCCCAGTAACTATCCCCAGGGCCTCCCCACGAGGGGCCTGTGCCTTGCCCCTCTCTGCCTTTCCCACATCAACCCCTCCCTTCCCCCCTCCACCCCTCTTCCCTACAGACACAATAAAAACACGTTTTGTTTGGAAAAAAAATGTTTTTTTATTTATTTGGGGTAGGAGTAACTGGGGGGGGGGGGTTGAGAACCTGGAAATGGGGAGGGGGGCTGAGACCCTTGGAGGGAGGAGGAGAGGCTCAGGGCTGGGGCTGAGAGTGGTGTGTGGCTCAGGTGCTTCTTCCGCCTCGTGTCCAGGGACCTCGGCGACTTTGGGGTGGGGTGGGGGTCGTGGGAGGATAGAGGGATAGGCAGGAGGGGGGCCTGGAGCGGGGTCAGGCATGGGAGGGGTAGCAGGGACTGGAGCAGGGACTGGAGCAGGGACTGGGACTGGTGCCGGGTAGGTCAGGAGCTCCTGACCGGTCACACACATGTTGCATCCCTGCTACAGCAGCTCAGTCCACATCTGGGTGCATCAGTGTGCGTCATCCCGGACCTTCTGGGCCAGTGTCTGCTGCATGTCTCGGAGGATGGAGCAATGCTCCCTCATGAGGTCCTCCTGGACCCTCCGGTGCCTGTAGCTCCCCCGGGGTCGGGCAGCTGGCTTGGGTGGTGTTGGTCGCCCCACAGTCACGGCTGGTTGGGCTGGGGAGAATAAAGAGAGGTGCTCAGTCAACCCTGGAGACACTGTCCCTGAGGCCTTGCCCTCATCTGTGAGCTGAGAGCAACAGTTCCCAGGTCAGAGGAAGGTGCTGTCCTGGGAGCAAGGCCATGTGTGGCCTGATCAGTGGGCCCTGCCTTACAGGGGCTCAGAGGTCCCCAGGAGACCATGCTTCCCCCCCCCCCCCACCACCCCGCCCCATCCCACAGACAAGCTAGCAAGGGAAATGGCCGGCCATATTGGGATCCAATGGTCGGGAATGGGACCTCAAGCTGCCTGGGCTTCCATCGGGGTCACACACAAACATGCGCCTGTCAGCGCTGTGCCTGGGAGCAGGTGGTGCCTTGAGCATGCAGGCATCCATTTGTGCTGTGTGTGGCACTCCAGCATCTGTGTGTGTGCATACGTGTGCCCTTGTCCCCAGCCTCCTTCCAGCAGTGGCTGGTGGTGGGAGGATTCCCCACCCCCCAGGGTCAGAAGTGTGGGCAGCCTCTCCAGAGCCTGTGAGCAGGAGCCCAGGTGTTGTGTGCAGGAGTGGGGTCCTGCCCCAGAGCATGAGCTGCACTCCCTCGCCCTGGCGTAAGCCTGCCGCAGCTCTTTGACTTTACTGCGGACCTGCTCCAGGGTCCTGGTATGGCCCTTTGTAGCCAGGCTGTTGGCCCTCCGGTCATAGATATCTGCATTCCTGTGTCTCGAGCGGAGATCCTGAAGGTTTTCCTCGTCGCCCCACACCTCCAGGAGGACCAGGATCTCCGCCCCAGACCAGGATGGTGCACACCTCTTGTGGCCCCTGGCAGGCACCTGGGAGCCCTGTGCATGCTACCTCAGACAGGCAGGGGGCTCTTGGGGTACTTGTGGCTGGGACATAGTGCCCAGATGTGTGGTACTGGCAGCTGCACTGGTGCTGGAAGCTGCGAGGGCCTGCTTCCTACCACAAGCCCTGTTCCCTGTGTCTACAGCTTTAAGAGCTGCTGGGGAACAGGAACTATAGGGTTGCAATGAGTGTGGATGGAGTAGCCAGCAGGGCACCTGTGTTATTTCCTGGAGGCCTTTTTTTTCAACAAAACTCCCTATTCCATGTCCACACACACCCTTTTCCGAAAAAGCTTTTTTGGGAAAAGTCTTATTCCTCATGGAATGAGGTTTACCACTGTTGGAAAAAGCTGTCCGTTTTTTTGACTTTCTGTTGAAATAACAGAATCGCACTGTGGACGCTGTAGTGTAAGCCATATGAAGGCCTGCAGGGGTTAAAGTTCTATTCCTCTAGGCCAGCCATGAACACTGCCAGTGAAAACACCAGGGCTATGTCTACAGTGTCCCCTCTTGCACAAAAGAATATGCAAATGACACAAAGCGTGGAAAATTGCTGTGCCTCATTTGCATAATTAATGAGGCTCCATTTTTGTACAAGAGGGGGAAGTGTAGACATAGCCCAGGTGTTCTTTATCAGACGGCCTTCATCAGCCACAGCCCTATGCTTCCTAGCTGAGAACCGAGTATGGGAAAAATAACATGACTTCGGTTCTCAGCCTCGTGGGAACGTTGAGAGCGGCATTGAGACAGTGCTCACACACTCGGTAAAGAGCTAAGGTATAAGATCAATGGGAGTCCCGCCCCTTTTGAGTCTCACCAGAGACCTAGACCTCGGAGGGTGCCCTGGATTCCCCCATCTAGAGCCACATCCACTGTGGCTCTGGTGTAAGGTGACAGGAACAGGACTTCCTGCAGACTGAAGGGGCGTAAGCCCTTCTAAGTGCCTGTTACTCTTTTATGCATTGCTCTGCCTGTGTTTATTGATGCGTCACTTTGCAGTAGCTGTATAACCATTTGGCAGTATTAACCCTGTAATAGTAGTCATGTAGTGAGATTAATAAAAGCAACTATCCCTAATCGACTCTGCCTTGAAGTGAATTCATAATCCTGTTTGGCCATGGCCCTGTGAACTGACAATTGGCATCACGAACAGGATTCGTTGAGTACAGTGTCGGAGTGCAGGAAGAGGGATAGCAGGCAATGTGGAGAAACGAGGTTTACCGGAGCGGTCGACAAAGGCTTCCCTTGTCAACCGTGCCGCGTCTCGACTGCCGCGCTGTGCCGGATCAGCTGATCGTCGGCACAGCGTGGCGGCCATTTTTATTTTAATGAAGCGGGGATTATTTAAATCCCCACTTCATTGACTATGCCAGGTAAACTAGTTTACATGGCTCCGTCGACGGAGCCATGTAGTCTAGACGTACCCGGGGAGTTGTTTCACCCGATGGGATACCGGGATGGCCAGCCACCTCCCGGTGGACTCCTGTCACTAGGGCACTGTGCCGGGTGGCTCCCCCGGTAGGGTGGGATAAAGGGCAACTCCTGCAATCACCACAAAAGATTGTGGAACGCATGGAGGCTGCAGTAACCACCTGTTTGTTCAGCAAATCCTATAGGGACTGGGGCTGAGGATGGCTGTTCCTCAGCCTCCTGGAAGCAGTTGTGAAGATGCTAAGAGGAAAAGTACTATTGGAAAAGAGTTCTTGGTTTCTTTGCAGCCTTTCGAGGAAAAAAATTGGCCCTTTTCCTGAGGAATGTCTGTGAATAATCAAGGCAGAGAAACAACCTGGTTTAAATATTTGGCTATGGACACTTTTGTTAAATTTGCTAAAAGGGAAATAAGGGGTTTGATTAAAACTTAACTGCTCAAATGCATTAAAGGGAATGCAATCTATGCATTGTAGGTTTGTGAATCTGTTTTGTAGGCTTTAAATGAATTGGTTTGGTTTTGCTTTGGATAATGCCCTTTCATTTGAAGTAGCAAACTGAAAAGACAGTTTTTGCCAGACACAGATAACTACTTGTCTGCTTGTCTTCTGGCATTTAACACTTAAGGTACTTCAATGCTTTATAAAGTTCAATATCTTGTTGTAAACCAAGTTGTGACTGGTACTTGGGGCAGCCAAACACCAAGAAAATGAGGATGGGTTCTGGATTTCTTTTTTCATTTTTGGGGTAACAAAAATCAGACTGTTACGTTGATAAGGGTACATCAAATCTGTGCAACACCTTAAGTACTCCAGATAGAAGCGACAGTGGGTTGGGTTTTTTCTGTGTGCTTTGGGAGCAGGGCTTGGAAATAAAAGTAATCAGAACTCTGGAAGCTCACTGTGTCCCTTTTCAAGACTGAGTCTCTGGGTTGCTGATAACTTTAGATCTGTAAGCAAACCAGAAAGTAAGTGTGTGTGTGTGTAAGCAGGCTGCCTAGCTGTTATGGGCAGTTGTAATCCTCCATAAGTGACTGAACAGCAGACCTCTTCTGTCCTTGTACTAAGATTTCAAGCGGGTATAACACACACACTGTCCTCAGAAGTAAATTGTCCAAATAAAAGGCATGGTATATAAACAAGATATTTATAAGCGCCCACATGTAAGAAATTTGATGCCAATGTTACTGTTTGATATGGGAATAAATTTAATGTTAAGTAACCCTGCAACATTGTACATGATTCTCTTTTGGGAAGAGAAAACCCTTTGGGCTTGCTGGAATGGTAACTGGCAAACACCTAGGCTACGTCTACACTGGCATGAATTTCTGGAAATGCTTAAAACGGAACAGTTTTCCGTTATAAGTATTTCGGAAAAGAGTGTCTACATTGGCAGGATGCTTTTCCGAAAAGCCCTTTTTCCGAAAAGCGTCCGTGGCCAATGTAGGCAGCGCTCAAAAAAGCCCCGATCGTCATTTTCGCGATCGGGCTTTTTATGGAAAACACTACTGTGCTGTCTACTCTGGCCCTTTTCGGAACAGTTTTCCGGAAAAGGACTTTTGCCCGAACAGGAGCAGCATAGTTTTTCCGGAAAAGCAGCTGATTTCTTACAGTAGATCGTCAGTGCTTTTCTGGAAATTCAAGGGGCCAGTGTAGACAGCTCACAGCTTATTCCGGAAAAGCGGCTGATTTTCTGGAATAAGTGGCCCAGTGTAGACACAGCCCTAGTGCTAAGGAAAATCACTGTAGCAGTAAAGCTTCTCAGTTACTACTCGTGAATAAATTGGGAGCGTCACACAACAGACTATTACAAACCTGGTCTGCAGTATAAAAGGGAAACTGAGGCATGCCACCCCATTAATTTAATAAATGAGCTGTGGGATAATTTACCCAAAACCCACAGAGGGAGGAAATTACTGAGGCTTGGCTGGTTTACAGTGTGGCAGCCTGAGAGCAGGGGGCTGCAAAATCCTTGTCCTATTTGGTGTCTGGAAGGTTAGGGGAGGGGCAGCCCGCCCACATCTAAAGAACATGCCCCCAGGCTACGGGGAGTGTCCACAGAGCCCAGATAACCAACTAATTACTTGGGACAAATAAAGAGAACACAGGGATGGGTGTGAGGGTCAAAGGGCTAAAACGAGGGAACCAGATGGGGACACCGAGCAGAGAACCCCAGACAGCGCCCACTGCTCCCTGAAGGTCTCCAGAGAGCCAGCGGACGCCACCCAATGGAACTCTGCCTGGATGCGTGAGTGGATACATGAACAGAAATAGGCCCCACAGTCGCAGGCCCCTTCCCCGGCCAACCTCTGCTCCCTGGTTTTGTAAATTGCCAGTTTGGCCATAGTCAGGAGGAGGTTGACCAGGAGGTCCTGCGACTTTGTGGGGCCACGGATGGGGTGTGCGTAGATTAGCAGGTGAGGGGAAAAGTGCAGCCAGAACCTCAACAAGAGGTTCTGGAGGAGCCGAAAGAGGGGCTGTAACCCCGCACACTCGAGGTAGATGTGCGCCAGGGTCTCCCTCTTGCCAGAGAAGGGGCAAGTTTTGGGAACGGGGGTGAACTACGCCAAGTACACACCCGTGCTCACAGCACTGTGGTGAATTCTCCAGCTGATTTCCCCAGTGGGCCATGGAACCAAGGTCGAATAGAGGCTGGCCCACTGGGGCTCCCCACCCCTCTATTGGTGGTAGGAGGTCCCGCCACTTGGTGTCTGGGCGGGACACGAGGGTGGGGAAGTGGAGCGTGTGAAGCACGAGCGTGTACAGGAGACTTTTTGGTGCGGTTTGAAAGGGGACCAGCTGCAACGCTGGGATGCAGTGGAGAAGGTGGGCCTGCATCCCCTCTGCCACTCCTCACCTTGGGTGTCAGGTTCCCCCCCCCGCCGGGGTGAAACCCCCTGCGCTTGTCTGCTCTCCACCCGTGAGGAGACCTGACCCCCACTGAACCTGTAACCAGACCTGAGCCCTAGACTGGTGAACTAATTGTACTGTTTGTTGCCCCACCCTGACCAAGGGCTGGGCCCTCTAAACTGCGGCTCGGCCTGCGGCCAGGTTTAAGACTATTTGTACTATTTGTTGCTTGCCCTGACCAAGGGCTGGGCCTTTTGAACTATTTGTGTGTCTGCCCTGCCCTGAAGCCAGGACTTGGGCTGGACCTGCAGACTGTTAAATGGCTTTTGGGTGCCTGCGCCGCCCTGTATCATAGAATCATAGAGCTGGAAGAGACCTTAGAAGGCCATCAAGTCCAGCCCCCTGCCTAAGGCAGGACCAATCCCAATTAAATCAACCCGGCCAGGGCTTTGTCACGCCGAGACTTAAACACCTCTAGGGATGGAGACTCCACTACTTCCCTAGGTAACCCATTCCAGTGCTTCACCACCCTCCTAGTGAAATAGTTTCTCCTAATATCCAACCTGACCTCTCCCACCACAACTTGAGACCATTGTTCCTTGTTCTGCCATCACTACTGTGAACAGCCTTTCTCCAGCCTCTTTGGAACCTCCTTCAGGAAGTTGAAGGCTGCTATCAAATCCCCTCACTCTTCTCTTCTGCAGACTAAATAGACCCAACTCCTCAGCCTCTCCTCGTAGGTCATATGCTCCAGCCCCTAATCATTTTGGTTGCCCTCCGCTGGACCCTCTCCAATGCATCCACATCCTTCCTGTAATTGGGGGCCCAGAACTGACACAATACTCCAGATGTGGCCTCACCAGAGCTGAGTAAAGAGGAATAATCACATCTCTGGATCGACTGGCAATGCTCCTCTTAATGCAACCTAGTATGCCATTAGCCTTCTTGGCTACAAGGGCACACTGTTGACTCATGTCCAGCTTCTCATCCACTGTAATCCCCAGGTCCTTTTCTACAGAACTGCTACTTAGCCAGTTGGTCCCCCACCCTGTAACAATCCTTGGGATTCTTCTGTCGCAAGTGCAGGACTCTACACTTGTCCTTGTTGAACCTCATCAGATTTCTTGTGGCCCAATCCTCCAATTTGTCTAAGTCACTCTGGGCTCTATCCCTGCCCTCCAGCATGTCTACCTCTCCCCCTAGCTTAGTGTCATCCGCAAACTTGCTGAGGGTGCAATCCATCCCCTCATCCACATCATTAATAAGGATGTTGAACAAAACTGGTCCCAGAACCGATCCATGGGGCACTCCACTAGAAACCGACCAGCAACCTGACATTGAGCCGTTGATTACTACCTGCTGGGCCCGACCTTCCAGCCAGCTTTCTATCCATCTTACCATCCATTTATACAATCCACATTCCCTTAACTTGCTGGCAAGAATGTTGTGGAGACTATCAAAAGCCTTGCTAAAGTCAAGGTATATCACATCCACTGACTTCCCATATCCACAGAGCCAGTTACCTCATCATAGAAGCTAATCAGATTGGTCAGGCACGACTTGCCCTTCATGAATCCATGCTGACTATTCTGATCACCTTCCTCTTCCAAGTGCTTCAAAATGGATTCCTTGAGGATCCTCCATGATTTTTCCAGGGACTGAGGTAAGACTGACCGGCCTATAGTTCCCTGGATCGTCCTCTTCCCTTTCTTAAAGATGGGCACTACATTTGCCTTTTCCAATCATCCAGGATCTCTCCTGATCTCCACGACTTTTCAAAGATAATGGCCAAAGGCTCCTCAATGACATTTGCCAACTCCCTCAGTACCCTCGGATGTATTAAGTCCGGACCCATGGATTTATGTACGTTTAGCTTTTCTAAATAGTTCCTAACCTGTTCTTTCCCCACCAAGGGCTGTCCACCTTCATCCCGTATTGCGTCACTTAGTGCATTAGTCTGGGAACTGACCTTGTCCGTGAAGACAGAGGCAAAGAAAGGATTAAGTACTTCAGCTTTCCCCACGTCATCTGTCACTAGGTTACTGCCTCATCCAGTAGGGGCCCTACACCCTCTCTGATCACCTTCTTCTTGCTAACATGCCTGTAGAAACCTTTCTTGTTATCCTTCACATCCCTTGCAGTTGCAATTCCAATTGCGCTTTCGCCTTCCTGATAACTCCCTGCATTCTCAAGCTATACATTTATACCTCCCTAGTCATCTGTCCAAGTTTCCACTTTTGTAAGCTCCTTTTGTGCTTAAGTTCACCAAGGATTTCCCGGTGAGCCAATCCGGTCTCCTACCATATTTGCTTCTCTTGCTATGCATTGGAATGGTTTCTTTCTGTGCCTTCAATAAGGCTTCTTTAAAATACTGCCAGCTCTCCTGGGCTCCTTTCCCTTCATGTTAGCATCCCAGGGATTCTGCCCATCAGGTCTCTGAGGGAGTCAAGTCTGCTTTTCTGAAGTTCCAGGTGTGTATTTTACTACTCTCTTTTCTTCCTTTGGTCAGGATCCTGAAATCTACCATCTCGTGATCACTGCTTCCCAGGTTGTCACCCACCTCTACTTCCCCCTATTAGCTCCTCCCTGTTTGTGAGCAGCAGGTCAAGCTGCGCATAGCCTCTGGTCTTTATAAAGGAGTGAGGACTCTGGGCCCAGGCAAAAAGGAAGACCTTTAACTGTCTCTTTACGGGCCTGAGCACAAGTTGAGGGTCCAGGACTAAGCCGCAACGTTTACAGTTTCCCTCTTGCAGCACAAAGTCCCTCTGCTCGACTTGCTTATCTGTCGGCGGGATAGAGGCCGGGGGTCTGCCAGAGTGTCTTCATGATTTTGGTCACTGTCTTATTGATTGGTAAAGCCACTCTGGTATGGGTGTCAGCCTGCAGGATGTTGATCGTAGGGTCCGAATCTTCCGACACCCTCTCCACCTGGACTCCCAAACTCTGAGCCAGTTGGTAAAAGAGTTCCTGATGGGACCTTGAGTCCATGGATGGCATGGAAGGGAGAGAGCCACCAAGCTCCTCATCCGGTGAGGAGGATGAGGTCCCCTTTATGCCCACTGTGTCTGGATCATGAGCTTGCAAGGGGGCCTGTGTCACGGCTCAATTCCCCAACCTGACGCTCTGAGTGCAGACTCCCAGAGACAAACTTGTTCAATCTCAGTCCCGCTGAGATCCAAAAAGGGAGACTGATTTCTTGCTGCCATCACCCAAAGGCTGTGTCTAGACTGGCCACTTTTTCCGCAAAATCAGCCGCTTTTGCGGAAAAACTGGCCAGCTGTCTACACTGGCCGCTTGAATTTCCGCAAAAGCACTGACTTCCTACTGTAAGAAATCAGTGCTTTTTGCAGAAATACTATGCTGCTCCCGTTCGGGCAAAAGTCCCTTTTGCGCAAAACTTTTGCGCAAAAGGGCCAGTGTAGACAGCTGAGATTTGTTTTGTGCAAAAGCCCGATCGCAAAAATGGCGATCGGGGCTTTTTGCAAAGCCGCGTCTAGATTGGCCACGGACGCTTTTCCGCAAAAAGTGCTTTTCGCGGAAAAGCCGTCGCGAATCTAGGACGCTCTTTCGAAAATGCTTTAACGAAAACTTTTCCGTTAAAAGCATTTCTGGAAAATCATGCCAGTCTAGACGTAGCCAAAGGGTATGTCTACACTAGCCCCCTAGTTCGAACTAGGGAGGCTAATGTAGGCATTTGAAGCTGCAAATGAAGCCTGGGATTTAAATATCCTGGGCTTTATTTGCATCTTCCCGTCCGGGCGCCATTTTTAAATCCCCTTAGTCCGAACCAACTGCCCGCGGCTACACGCGGCAGTTAAGCGTTAATTCGAACTAAGTCCTTAGTTCGAGTTAACTGTTACACCTCATGAACTGTTACACCTCGGCACAGCGCGGCAGCCATTTTGACATAAATGAAGCGGCGATTATTTAAATCACCGCTTCATTTCCCTTTTTCGAGTACACTAATCTACATGGCTCCGTCAACGGGGTCATGTAGTTTAGACGTACCCTAACTGAGCTGGGAGCTTTCCCTTCTTATACCCCCAGCCCTAGCTTCCTGTTTCCTGTGGGTGGGGCTGGGTGATTCTGGCACCGCCCACCAAGGGGTTTTGAGGGGAGTTTCCTCCTCTGGGTCAGCGGGAGGCTACACTGATTCACTACACCCCCGCAAGTTCAGTCTCGGGTCTCCAGGACTGGATTCTGGCTCTTCCCCTGGGCAGGAGAAGGCGTATTGCTGCAGAGTTAGGTACCAGCGTGTGAGGCGGGCGTTGGTGTCTTTCATGCAGTGTAGCCATTGTAGCGGGCCATGGTCTGTCATGAGGACAAAGGGGGCACCTAATAAATAATAATGGAGGGCCTCACTGGCCCATTTAACAGCAAGAGCCTCTTTTTCAATTGTGGAGTATTTGCACTCCCGTGGGAACAGCTTTCTACTCAAATATAGGATGGGATGTTCATCTCCATCCACCTCCTGTGAGAGGACTGCCCCCAAGCCTATTTCTGAGGCGTCTGTCTGTAGCACGAACTCCTTCTCAAAGTCCAGGCTAAAAAGCACCGGTTCCTGTGACAGGACCCTTTTCACCTTACGAAAGGCCTCCTCACACTCAGTAGTCCACCTAACGTGTCTGGGGCTGTCCTTCTTCAGGAGAGAGGTGAGGGGGGCCGTAATAGTCGCAAATTGAGGAACAAATCGTTGATAATAGCCAGCCAGGCCGAGAAATTGTCGGACCTGGCATTTAGTCCTCGGAGCTGGCCAGTCTTGCAATGCTTGGACCTTTCCGATAAGGGGGTCAGACCTGTCCTCTGCCTAGTGTGTGCCCCAAATAGGTTGTTTCTTGCCAACACACCCTACACTTTTTTGGGTTGGCTGTGAGCCCCTCCTGCTGTAGTGTCTTGAGGACGGCTCTTACCTGCCTCAGGTGTTTGTCCCAGTCTTTACTGTATATCACCACATCATCTAGATAAGCTGCCGCGTATTGGGTTTGGGTGCTTGAGGCGGTCCATTAGTCGCTGAAACGTAGTTGGGGCCCCATGTAGCCCAAAAGGCATCCTCACAAAGTGGTAAAGACCGGTGGGGGTGGCAAAGGCCGTCTTCCCTCGAGACTGTGGATCAAGGGGTATTTGCCAATACCCCTTAGTCAAGTCCAACATGGTAATATATTTGGCCATCCCTAGTCGTTCCAATAATTCGTCCACTCGGGGTATCGGAGAAGCGTTGAACTTTGAAATAGCGTTCACCTTGTGGAAGTTGATGCAAAAACGCCAGGTTCCATCTGGCTTAGGCACCAATACGACAGGGCTCCGCCATTCACTCCGGGAGGGTTCTATCACCCCCAGTTCTAGCATAGTTTGGAATTCCCTCTGGACGGCTTCCCGTCTTCATTGGGGTAGAGGGTGAGTTGGCTCGCGGACCACAGTCCCTGGGGTCATCTGGACCTTGTGACAGATGACTGTCGTGTACCCTGGATGTGCAGTAAACATCTCCTGGAAGGAATCCAGCAGGTGGTGGACGTCTGCACGCTGCAGGGGTGAGAGGGTGTTCCCGAGTGCAGGCTCCTCTGCTGACTCTCTGGTATCCAGGTCAGCCACCTGAGGCCCCAACACAGGGTCTGGAGGATGAGGGGCAATCGTTAATCCTTCTTGGACCTGCCAGGGCTTTAAAAGGTTTACATGATATATTTGTTTTTTCTGTCGGTCATCGGGCTGATGGATCTCATAGGTCATGGGGCCAACCAGGCGGATCACCTCATAGGGCCCTCGCCACCGGGCGAGAAGCTTCGACTCCTCTGATGGCAGCAGCAATATTACCTTCTCTCCAGGTTGAAAGGTCAGTAAACAATAGTAAAGAATACAATTGTCAGACACATAATTTGTTGGGCAAAAGTCAGCATGGTTTTTGTAAAGGGAAATCATGTCTTACTAATCTATTAGAGTTCTTTGAAGGGGTCAACAAACATGTGGACAAGGGGGATCCAGTAGATATCCAGAAAGCCTTTTACAAGGTCCTTCACCAAAGGCTCTTATGTAAACTAAGTTGTCATGGGATAAGAGGGAAGATCCTTTCATGGACTGAGAACTGGTTAAAAGACAGGAAACAAAGGGTAGGAATAAATGGTAAATTTTCAGAATGGAGAGGGGTAACTAGTGGTGCTCCCTAAGGGTCAGTCCTAGGACCAATCCTATTCAACTTATTCATAAATGATCTGGAGAAAGGGGTAAGCAGAGAGGGTATGTCTACACTGCAAAGTTAATTCAAAATAACAGACATTATTTCAAATTAACTTCAATAAGCGTCTATACATGCAAACCACTATTTCGAATTTAATTCGAAATAGTGGCACGCTTAATTCGAATTTGGTAAACCTCATTCTATGAGGAGTAACGCCAAATTCGAAATAGCTAATTCGAAATAAGTGCTGTGTAGACACTTAATTCGAATTAGCTGGCCTCAACCCTTCCCAGTTTCCCCTGGTGGCCACTCTGGGCCAAACCAGGAAAACTCTTCTCCTCTCCCCCAGCCGGAGCCCTTAAAGGGGTAGACTCTGGCCAGACTGCACATGCCAGAGCCAGGCCTGCCAGTAGTCTCTGCCCCTGACCCAGTGGCCCCAGGATGAGCCGGGTAGCCTGTGCCAGCCAGCTGTCCCCCACCCAGTCCCCCAGCACCCAGGAGCCAGCCAGAGGTCGTAGATGCCGCGCTCCCTCCTGGACTAGTGAGGAGATCATGGACCTCACTGAGGTTGGGGGCAGGCCCCCAATATCCATGATCTCCGCACTAGATGGAGGAACGCGGCCGTCTACGGCTGCATAGCTGCCACCATGGCCCAGAAAGGCCACAGGCGCACGCAGGAGCAGGTGCGCCTGAAAATTAAAGAGCTGCGGCAGGGGTACGCCAGGGCCACTCAGGGCAGCTCCTCAGCAGCGGCAGACATCTGCCCCTACTTCGAGGCATTGGCCCGCAACCTGGGGGGGAGGGACAGTCCATGCCACCCTGGGGGGCGGCGAGCCGGGACCAGAGGGCCCTGACCAGGGCGCAGAGGAGGAGCCGCCACGGAGGGTGCCACACCGGCTGGACCCCTGAGCTGTCCCAGCAGCGGAGTTACCAGGGTCGTCTGGGGAGGCCACACCATGTAAGTGCCATCACTGTCCCCTTCCCGGGGTGGGTGGGGAGAGACCAGGGACCGTGTGTGTGGGCCTTGCTTACCACGGATCACGCAGCAACCTGTGCACGTGTGAGCACGTGCCGTGCCACCCTGGGCATGTGGCTCCAGCTGCCTGCCACACAGGGGCTGTGGTCTGATAGCCACCTGCAGCGTGTGTGAAGAGACCTGACATGCTCCTGACCCGGGGCGGGACACAGCAGGACGCCCTCCCTTCACAAGCCCCTCTAACATCTCCCCCCCACCTCACCCACACTATACACAGCACAGAGCCATGGGCGCGGTCTCGGGGCAGCTCCCACTCCCGGAGATAGCTGGACATTCCGACAATGGCCTCTGTGCAAGCACAGCGGCTCTGAAGGTGCAGGGCACGGTCGTCCTCACCTTGCAGATGGGGGCTGGGCTTCACCCACTGTGTCCCCAGGAAGAACTGACCACTTCTCTTCTTTCTCCACAGCCGCACCAGCTGCACATGCAGGGTGCACCACCCCACCCGGGACATGCTCCCGCACCGAGGCTCCACAGGATGACCGAACACGGCAGGGAGCACCGAGATCAGCACCTGGGGGCCCTGGGGCCTGTGAGCCCTGGACCCGCATCATGGAGCAGCGGGCACAGGAAGAATGGGAGTTCCAGAGGGAGCTGCTTGCCCAGGGTTATGCCATCTGTACCCATCTGCAGACCCTGGTGCAGATCATGCTGCCTCGTGCCGCTCCAGCGCCTGCTGCCCCCAGCTACCGTTCCTCCTCCCACTTCTTCTCCCCCTTCCGCCTCTCCCTCCTCAACCTCCTCACCTTCCTCCTCAATCTCCACAACCCCCACCTCAACCTCCACACCCTCCTCCCCATCCCCGGGGACGCCGAGGCCCCTGCACCCGCCGTGCTGGGAGCGGTGTGGCCCAACGAGACCCCACCCCTGAGCACTGAGCTTCCTCCCCTTCCTCCCCTTTGCTTCCCCTTCCAGCTCCTCCTCCCAGTTTTCCCCTCCTCTCCCACCCTCTCTCCTCCCGTCTCCCGCCTCCTTTCCCCACGTCTCCCCAGAGGTTCATTCCCCCTCCCCAGTTTTGTTAAATAAAGACAGTCTGTGTTTATGAAAAATGTGTCCTTTATTTGACATCAGGAAGGGGGCTGGGGAGAGGCGTGGAAGGACGTGAGGAGGAATGGGGCACGAGCCCCCAGTGGGGAGGACCGGGGTGGCTCTGAGGGCTCCTCAGGGTGGACGCTCTCCCGCAGGGCCTCCTGGATCCTGACAGCCCCCTGATGGACCCCCAGATGGCAGCCTGCAGCAAGTGCAGCCGGTCTGATGGCAACGACACCACGAGACGCACCGGCGTGCCCAGGGACAGCTCTGGCTCCATGTGGCCTAGTGCTGTGGTGTCCCGAGTGCAGGCACTCAGGGCACTCCAAGACAGGACTGCTTTGCTGTCCCTCATCGAGGTAGACAAGCAAGCGGGGAACCCTGAGAACTGTCTGTCCGGGGTGGGGGTAGGGTCCCTTTAAGCACAGAGCTCAGTTAGTCTCAGGCAGCAGCCCCACACACTAAGTCCCAACCTGATGCCCTGCCGGCACTGGTTCCGGCCAGCCTTAACTTCGGTTCAGGGTCCACTCAGTGTGGACGGGCTATTTCGAAATAGCAAAATGCTATTTCGAAGTAGTTTTTGTGTATAGATGCGTTATTTCGAATTAGCTTAATTTGAATGAACTATTTCGAATTAAGTTAACTCGAATTAACGCTGTAGTGTAGACATACCCTGAGGTGGCAAAGTTTGCAGATGATACTAAACTGCTCAAGATAGTTAAGACTAAAGCAGACTGTGAAGAGCTTCAAAAAGATCTCACCAAATGAAGTGATTGGGCAACAAAATGGCAAATGAAATTTAATGTGGAGAAATGTAAAGTAATGCACACTGGAAAAAATAACCCCAAGTATACATATAATATGATGGGGGCTAATTTAGCTACAACTAATCAGGAAAGAGATCTTGGAGTCATCATGGATAGTTCTCTGAAGACGTCCATGCAGTGTGCAGCGGCAGTCAAAAAAGCAAACAGGATGTTAGGAATCATTAAAAAAAGGGATAGAAAATAAGATGGAGAATATTTTATTGCCCTTATATAAATCCATGGTACGCCCACATCTGGAATACTGCGTACAGATGTGGTCTCCTCATCTCAAAAAAGATATACTGGCATTAGAAAAGGTTCAGAGAAGGGCAACTAAAATGATTAGGGGTTTGGAACGGGTCCCATATGAGGAGAGATTAAAGAGACTGGGACTTTTCAGCTTGGAAAAGAGGAGACTGAGGGGGGATATGATAGAGGTCTATAAAATCATGAGTGGTGTGGAGAAAGTGAATAAGGAAAAGTTATTTACTTGTTCCCATAATATAAGAACTAGGGGCCACCCAATGAAATTAATGGGGAGCAGGTTTTAAACAAATAAAAGGAAGTTCTTCACACAGCACGTAGTCAATCTGTGGAACTCCTTGCCTGAGGAGGCTGTGAAGGCTAGGACTATAACAGGGTTTCAAAGAGAACTAGATAAATTCATGGAGGATAAGTCCATAAATGGCTATTAGCCAGTACGGGTAAGGAATGGTGTCCCCAGCCTCTGTTTGTCAGAGGGTGGAGATGGATGGCAGGAGAGAGATGGCTTGATCATTACCTGTTCGATTCATTCCCTCTGGGGCACCTGGCATTGGCCACTGTTGGCAGACAGGATACTGGGCTGGATGGACCTTTGGTCTGACCCAGTATGGCCGTTCTTATGTTCTTAAAGGTCTGTTCATGAGCCCCTTTATTGTACTGGTTTTCTTGGGATCTTTGAGCTGCTCAAAGGTTTTCCTGGGCCAGTGCCCCAACCAATGCAAGGCGATCCCGCAAGTCGAGTACATATTGCAGCAAATTCTGGGAGGGTCGGCTGCCTCTGTTCCCACTCGTCTTGCACTAGGTCGAGAATGCCCCGTGGTTCATGCCCATACAGCAATTATTCGAAAGGCGAAAAGTGTGTTGAGGCCTGGGGTACCTCATGACTAGAAGCAGTGGTGGCAGCATCTGGTCCCATTATCGTAACTCTTGTGGTGGAAACCTTCGCAGTATCTCCTTAAGTGTTCTATTGAAGTGCTTCATAAGCCCGTCTGTTTGGAGGTGGTATACCAACGTTTGGAGTTTCTTTATGCCTAACAAGGCACATACTTGTTGCAGAAGTTGGGAAGTAAAATTTGTGCCCTGATCAGTCCCATGAGGGAGTCCTACCCGAGCGAAAATCTTTACCATCTCAGCTGCGATGGTCCGAGCGTAAATATCATGGAGGGGAATGGCTTCGGGAAACCGGGTTGAGTAGTCCCATAAAACTAAAATATACTTGTACCCGGCCATACTCTTCGGCAGGGGACCCACTAAGTCCATGGCCACTCACTCAAATGGCGTGCCCATCACAGGGAGAGGAACCAGGGGAGCTTTTGGGCCCCATGCGCCCTTCGCAAGCTGACAGGTGGGGCATGAACTGCAATAGTCCCTAACGTCTTGGCAGACCCCTGGCCAAAAAAAATGTGACAGGACCCAGGCAAGTGTCTTCTCGTGCCCCAGATGCCCCGTGGCTGGAATGTCATGAGCTAGCTGCAAAACCGCCCTCCGGTGACAACGGGGCGCTACCAGTTGAGTCCACTCCTCCTGGGTCTGAGGGTCCTTGGCCATCTGATACAGGTGGTCTGTGACCACCTCAAAGCAGGGCCACTGTCCAGCCCGTTGGGAATGCTTTACTACCCCGTTAACCCGTGTCACTTGCTCAAATGCTCAGGCCAGTGTAGGGTCCTCCTGTTGGTCCCGGCTAAAGTCTGCACTGGGGCCCAGGATGGAGGTCCCTGAGTCCCTAAGGGGGGGTGGGGGGGTGGGCTGAATTTCAACCGCTACCTCCATTTTAGCAGGTTCCACTATTGCCTGATTGGGAGTTCCTCTATCTCGGTTGTTATCTTACACCGAAACCCCCTCTAGAGCATTCTGTGCTTCTGACTGTCCTAAACTGACCTCCCGCAGCAGTTCTCCAAAAGTGGGCCAATTGCGCCCCAGGATAATGGGATAGGCCAAGGTGGGGGCCACACCCACCGCCATTTCTACTGTTTCCCTTTTTACTGTTGGGGTGTAAGCAGGTGCTGAACTACTGCTTGCAATCAGTCAGCAGCCCTGGGGGTGGTATGCTCACTCAAAGGCTATGCCTACACTTTCAGCGGCTTCTTTGCGCATGAAATGCGGCTGTTCTTGCAAGAATCTGCAGAGCGTCCACAGTGCCCGCCCGCTCTTGCGCAAGTTTACAGTGCGTGGTAGAGAGGGCTCATGCGCAGAGAGTTACGCTCTTTTTATCAGGTGTAAGCCCTCTTGCGCAGGTGCTCTTGTGCAAGAGAGCAGTGTGGACGGTCAGCAGGGATTTCTTGCGCAAGAAAGCCCTATGGCTAAAATGGCAAGAGCTTTCTTGTGCAAGAGAGCGTCCACACTGCCATGGGAGCTCTTGCGCAAAAGCACAGCACGCACATGGCAGTGTGGACGTTTTCTTGTGCAAGACTTCTTTACAAGAACACTTATAAGATGTTCTTGCGCAAGAAGCCGCCAGTGTAGACATAGCCAAATTGTTTAGCCTTGCAACATAAGTAACTGTTGATATGTAAATACAGCTCATGCTGGCATGGGGAAGGAATCCGAGGTGTGGTTATGTAAATCCAATTCAGCCAGGGCTGATGGAGGATCGGTTGTTAGAATGGAATGTGATTTATTGTAACTAATTTGGGCTGTTGTGGGGTCACAAATCATGCTACCCCTAAATGTGCGAACTGTAAAATATGACACCAGTGTTTGCAGGAGAGACACCATCACTGTAAGAGGTCTCAGATGAACAAGCCTCCCCCTTCCAGAGTTGTGTGAACTGAGTTGGGGGGAAAGGGCTTGAGCCTGCCTGCTTCATTGCTGCTAGGTATGAACTGTAAGATTGGTTCAATCTGCTTTTTCCCCCCAGCTGTGTCTACATTGGCAAGATTTTGCACAAAAGCAGGCACTTTTGCACAAAATCTTGCTACCTGTCTACACTGACCGTGAGTACTTGCGCAAGAACACTGATGTTCCTAATGTATAAAATCAGTGCTTCTTGTGCAAATACTCTGCGCTCCCGCTCGAGGATATGCCCTCTGCGCAACTGTTCTTGCTGAAGAGGCCAGTGTAGACAGGCAAATGTTAATTTCTTGCGCAAAGAAAGCCCGATGGCTAAAATGGCCATCGGAGCTTTCTTGTGCAAGAGAGCGTCTACACTGTACGGATGCTTTTTGCAAAAGCACATCTTCTTACACAAAGGCACATGCCAGTGTAGACGCTCTCTTGCGCAAATACTTTAATGCAAAAACTCTTGCGTTAAAGAGTATTTGCGCAAGATCTTGCCAATGTAGACGTAGCCCCCTCGTTTTAAGGATAGATCTAAAGCAGACTCCTTCAGGAGTCTTTTTGCTAGTCCAGTAGAAGCTGGAATCTTTTGCCAGCCTAGGGGGTGGCTGAAGAGTTGACATCACTAAGAGTTGAAGTCACTGGTTTGGCCTGTAGCCAGACCCATTGCAGCCAGGAAGATTGCTGGCGGGAACGACTGGCAGGTGGCCGGTAGCACTATGTCTACACTGGCGCGATCTTGCGCCAGAAGCATGCAAATGAGGCTAAGCGTGGAATATTGTCGAGCCTCATTTGCATATCTAATGAGCCGCCATTTTTGCAGAAGAGGCTCTTGCGCCAGAAGGAGCTGTCTACTTCACTGCCTTCTTGCGCCAAGAAAAACCTCTTCGCATAATGCCGTTATTCCTGAAAATAATCAGCGTAACGGCATTGTGCAAGAGGGTTTTTCTTGCAGAAAGAACAGTGTAGACAACTCCTTCTAAGAGCCTCTTCTGCAAAAATGGCAGCTCATAGATATGCAAATGAGGCTCAGCGATATTCACGCCTTAGCCTCATTTGCATACTTCTGGCGCTAAAGATCGCTGCTAGTGCAGACATAGCCTAGGCTGTGTCTACATTGGCATGATTTTTGCCCAAAAGCACTCACTTTTGCAAAACATGCTGCCTGTCTACACTGGCGGGAGTTCTTGCGCCAAGAACACTGGCGTTCTAATGTGTGAAATCAGTGGCTTCTTGCCAAGAAGAACTATGATGCTCCCTCAGGAATAAGCCCTCTTGTGCAACTGTTCTTGCGCAAGAGGCCAGTGTAGACAGGCAACATGAATTTCTTGGCAAAGAAAGCCCGATGGCTAAAATGGCCATCGGAGCTTTCTTCTTGCAAGAGACGTCTACACTGGCACGGCTGCTTTGCCAAAAGCACATCGCTTGCGCAAAAGCACATGCCAGTGTAGATGCTCTCTTGTGCAAATACTTTAACGCAAAAACTCTTGCGTTAAAAGTATTTGTCCAAAATCTTGCCAATGTAGACATAGCCTAGGAGTGGTGGTAGGCAGCTGGCAGGAGCAACCGGCGGGCAGCCAGCAGAGCGGCTGGCGGGAACGACTAGCAGGTGGCGCCAGCAGACCACAGGAACATAAGAACATAAGAACATAAGAACGGCCGTACCGGGTCAGACCAAAGGTCCATCTAGCCCAGTATCCTGTCTGCCGACAGTGGCCAGCACCAGGTGCCCCAGAGGGGGTGGACCGAAGACAATGATCAAGCGATTTGTCTCCTGCCATCCCTCTCCAGCCTCTGACAAACAGAGGCCAAGGACACCATTTATCCCCTGGCTAATAGCCTTTTATGGACCTAACCTCCATGAAATTATCTAGCTTCTCTTTAAACTCTGTTATATTCCTAGCCTTCACAGCCTCCTCTGGCAAGGAGTTCCACAGGCTGACTACGCTGTGTGAAGAAGAACTTTCTTTTATTAGTTTTAAACCTGCTACCCATTAATTTCATTTGGTGTCCTCTAGTTCTTCTATTTAGGGAACTAATAAATAACTTTTCTTTATCGGCCCTCTCCACACCACTCATGATTTTATACACCTCTATCATATCCCCTCAGTCTCCTCTTTTCTAAACTGAAAAGTCCCAGTCGCTTTAACCTCTCCTCATATGGGACCCGTTCCAAACCCTAATCATTTTAGTTGCCCTTTTCTGAGACCCTTTCCAAGGCCAAAATATCTTTTTGAGGTGAGAGACCACATCTGTACACAGTATTCAAGATGTGGGCGTACCATAGTTTTATACAGGGGCAGTAAGATATTCTGGGTCTTATTTTCTATCCCTTTCTTAATAATTCCTAGCATCCTATTTGCCTTTTTGACCGCCGCTGCACACTGTGTGGAAGTTTTCAGAGAACTGTCACGATAACTCCAAGATCTCTTTCCTGATTTGTCGTAGCCAAATTAGCCCCCATCATACTGTACGTATAGTTGGGGTTATTTTCCCGATGTGCATTACTTTACACTTATCCACATTAAATTTCATTTGCCATTTTGTTGCCCAATCACTCAGTTTGGTGAGATCTTCTTGGAGTCCCTTACAGTCTGCTTCTGTCTTGACTATCCTAAACAGTTTGGTATCATCCATAAACTTTACCACCTCACTGCTTACCCCTTTCTCCAGATCATTTATGAATAAGTTGAACAGGATTGGTCCTAGGACTGACCCTTGGGGACACCACTAGTTACCCCTCTCCATTCTGAAAATTTACCATTTATTCCTACCCTTTGTTTCCTGTCTTTTAACCAGTTCTCAATCCAAGAAAGGACCTTCCCTCTTATCCCATGGCCATGTAATTTACAAGAGCCTTTGGTGAGGACCTTGTCAAAGGCTTTCTGGAAATCTAAGTATACTATATCTACTGGATCCCCCTTGTCCATGTTTGTTAACCTTCAAAGAACTCTAATAGATTAGTAAGACAGGATTTCCCTTTACAGAACCCATGTTGACTTTTGTCCAACAAATTATGTTCTTCTACATGCTTCACAATTTTATTCTTTACTATTGTTTTGACTAATTTGCCCGGTACTGAAGTTAGACTTACCGGTCTGTAATTGCCGGATCGCCTCTAGAGCCCTTTTTAAATATTGGTGTCACGTTGGCTACCTTCCAGTCATTAGGTACGGAAGCCGATTTAAGGGATAGGTTACAAACCACAGATAATAGTTCAGCAATTTCCCATTTGAGTTCTTTTAGAACCCTTGGATGAATGCCATCCGGTCCGGAGATTTGTTAACATTAAGTTTTCTATTTGTTCCAAAACCTCCTCTAATGACACTTCAATCCGGGACAGTTCCTCAGATTCATTACCCACAAAGGACGGTGCAGATTTGGGAATCTCCCCAACGTCCTCAGCCGTGAAGACTGAAGCAAAGAAATCATTTAGTTTCTCCGCAATGGCTTTATCGTCCTTGATTGCGCCTTTTATAGTTCGATCGTCTAGGGACCCACAGGTTTTTAGCAGGCTTCCTGCTTCTAATGTACTTAAAAACATTTTGTTATTTCTTTTTGAGTTTTTGGCTAGCTGTTCCTCAAAATCTTTTTGCTTTTCTTATTACATTTTACACTTGATTTGACAGTGTTTATGTTCCTTTCTATTTATCTCACTAGGATTGGACTTCCACTTCTTAAAAGATACCTTTTTGTCCCTCACTGCTTCTTTTACATGGTGGTTAAGCCACGGTGACTCTTTTAGGTCTCTTGCTATGTTTTTAATTTGGGGTATACATTTAAGTTGGGCCTCTATTATGGTGTCTTTAAAAGTTTCCATGCAGCTTGCAGGGATTTGGCTCTAGTCACTGTGCCTTTTAATTTCTGTTTAACTAACCTCCTCATTTTTGTGGAATTCCCCTTTTGAAATTAAATGCCAGGGTGCTGGTCTGCTGAGGTGTTCTTCCCACCACAGGAATGTTGAATGTTATTATATTATGGTCACTATTCCCAAGCGGTCCTGTAGCACGGTTATTTCCTGGACCTGATCCTGCGCTCCACTCAGGACTAAATCGAGTGCCTCTCCCTTGTGGGTTCCTGCACCAGCTGCTCCAAGAAGCAGTCATTTAAGCCATTGAAATTTTATCTCGCTTCTCTTCCTGAGGTGACATGTATCCAGTCAATATGGGGGTAATTAAAATCCCCCATTATTATAGAGTTCTTTGTTTTGGTAGCCTCTCTAATCTCCTCAGCATTTCAATGTCAGTATCCCTGTCCTGGTCAGGTGGTGGTAATATATCCCTACTGCTAATTTCTTATTTTTGGAGCATGGAATTACTATCCATAGCGATTCTATTGAACATGTTGATTCATTTAATATTTTTATTTCATTTGATTCTACATTATCTTTCACATACAGTGCCACTCCGCCACCCACCCGGCCTGCTCTATCCTTTGATATATTTTATATCCCGGTATGATTGTGTCCCACAGATTTTCCTCATTCCACCAGGTTTCAGTGATGCCTATTATGTCAATCTCCTCATTTAATACTAGGTACTCTAGTTCACCCATCTTATTAGTCAGACTCCTAGCATTTGTGTAGAAGCACTTTAAAAATTTGCCACTGCTTATTTGTCTGCCCTTCCTGATGCATTGGATTCCTTTATGCAGCGGTTGTTTGTCTGCTCTGGCCCATGGTTTGCCCTCTCCCCTCCTCTCTTTCTGACTACAGCTTAGAGAATCTCTATCAATGGATTCTCCTCTAAGAGAAGTCTCCCTCCGATTTACGTGCATCTCCACCAATCGGCTTTCCCCATCTCTCAGTTTAAAAACTGCTCTAGCCTTTTAATGTTTAGTGCCAGCAGTCTGGTTCCACCCTGGTTTAGGTGGAGCCCATCCTTCCTGTATAGGCTCCCCTCTCCCAAAAGTGTCCCCAGTTCCTAATAAATCCAAACCCCTCTTCCCTACACCATCGTCTCATCCACGCATTGAGATTCTGAATCTCTGCCTGCCTACCTGGCCCTGCGCGTGGAACTGGAAGCATTTCCGAGAATGCCACCATAGAGGTCCTGGATTTCAGTCTCTTTCCTAGCAGCCTAAATTTGGCCTCCAGGACATCTCTCCTACCCTTCCCTACGTCATTGGTACCTACATGTACCACGACCACCGGCTCCTCCCAGCACTACACATAAGTCTATCTAGATGCCTCGAGAGATCCGCAACCTTCGCACCAGGCAGGCAAGTGACCATACGGTTCTCCCGGTCATCACAAACCCAACTATCTATGTTTCTAACGATCAGATCACCCACTACTAACACCTGCCTCTTCCGAACTGGCATTCCCTCCCCCTCAGAGGTATCCTCAGTGCGAGAGGATACCGCAACATCCTCTGGGAGGAGGGTCCCAACTACAGGATGGTTTCCCTCTGCTCCCATTGAATGCTCTGTTCCCTTGAGACTTTCATCCTCCTTAAGAGCACTGGGGCTCTCAGACTGGAGGTGGGACAGTACTACAGTGTCCCAGAAAGTCTCATCCACATATCTCTCTACCTCCCTTAGCTCCTCCAGTTCAGCCACCCTGGCCTCCAAAGCCCGAACTCGGTCTCTGAGGTCAGGAGCTCCTTACAACAGGTGTACACATACGCCACCGCCCACAGGGCAGGTAATCATACATGTTACACTCGATGCAATAAACAGGATAGCCCCACTCTGCTGCTGGGCTTCTGTCTCCATTTTCTAATGAATAAGTTTAAGTATAAACTGGGATTCTTTTAAACCTCTGGAATATAGATTATTATAAGAGTTATGTTTTAAAGAAGGCCAGAAGTCACTAGTGCCCTCTAACCTCCCCTCCAAACTCCCTGTTAGCAGTTCCTGTTTAGCTCCTGGTCGCTGAGTCACAGGCTTATATAGCTCTGGTAGCCCCTCCCCCTGACTGAGGCTCAGCCAATTAACAGAGGCTTCTAGATTTCAAACCTTTTAGAAGCTCCTTCAAGCAACCAAACAAACCAACCAAACAGACAAACACAAGCTCAGCACACAGCAAATAACTCCCCCACTCACAAACACACACTCCAGACAGCCACTTACCACAAGGGTCCCGTTTTTACTCCTCTTTTACCTGGAGAACTCCCTCTCCAAACTCCCTGTTAGCAGTTCCTGTTCACAAGCTCAACAGGAGCAGCACAAAGGTGGCATGGCCTCAGGCTCAATGAGTGGAGTCATCAGGGTGATGTGTCAGGGTCCGCACTGACTGGACAGAGATGTAAGTGTGGCGTTTGAAGGGGGGTACGGAGAAAGTATGGGGCTGTGTCTACACTGGCGCGATCTTGTGCCAAAGCGGCCTCTCTTGTGCAAAAACTTGCTGCCTGTCTACACTGGCCGTGTGTTCTTGCGCAAGTAAACTGACGTTCTACTGTATGAAATCAGGGCTTCTTGCGCAAGAACTCTGACGCTCCCGCTCAGGAATAAGCCCTTTTGCGCAACTGTTCTTGCGCAAGAGGCTGAGTGTAGACAGGCAACATGAATTTCTTGCGCAAAGAAAGCCCTATGGTTAAAATGGCCATCAGAGCTTTCTTGCGCAAGAGAGCATCTACACTGGCATGGATGCTCTTGCGCAAAAGCACATGCCAGTGTAGACGCTCTCTTGCACAACTACTTTAACGCAAGAACTCGTGCGCTAAAGAGTTTTTGCGCAAGATCATGCCAGTGTAGACGTAGCCTTTGGGTAAATGAACGGAACCCTTACATTGTTGGACTAGTGAGCCTGAGGGGCAAAGGACATTGCTGAATCCATTTGAGCTGGGACGGTTACTCGTGGGGGGTTAGGATCTATGTTTGTGGTATTTTTCCGAGCTAATGCCATGTAACTTCTCTCTCTCTTTCATTAAAAGTTTCTTTCTACACTCAGACTCTGTGCTTGTGAGTGGGGAAGCATTGCCTCTCAGAGGCGCCCGGGGTGTGTGAATTTCCCATGCTACTGGGTGGGGGCTCGAGCCAGTTCTGTGTGAGATGAATGAAAAGGGAACCCTAGATATTGAACCTGGCCCTGGCTGCTGCTGGCACTACCTGAAAGAAGGGTTACAGAGGTATCCGGACTCGGGGATAGGTCCGGACCGCTCCATGTATGCACTGCAGTTTTACCTCGCCTTCGCTCGGTCCGAGGTCAGGGAGTACCTGTCGCTGGACCAGTTTTTGCCCACAACCTGAATCGAGAAGGGCAACCCGCTGTTCAGCCCCTACCATAACGCTTACTGTCAATTTAAGCAGAGACTGGGGGCGAGCGCGGGACGTCCCGGCACAGATGTGCCCAAAGTTACAATCAATGTATGTGCAATCTCGCTGCAGGTGCCCGTACCGGCCACAGGAAAAGCAGGGACCTATTTCGGTCAACCCTGGTTGGACGGAGTCTTCCCTCCGTGGTTGTCGGTCCCGGCCATGGTTCCCCTCGGGTTTCATGTCCGACATCATAGGGGGTATGTCTACACTACAAAGTTAATTCGAAATAACAGCAGTTATTTCGAATTAACTAATACACATCTACACAGGCAAACCGCTATTTGAAATAAATTTGAAATAGTGGAGCCCTTATTTCAATTTGGTAAACCTCATTCTACAGGAGTAATGCAAATTCGAAATAGCTATTCAATTAAGTGCTGTGTAGACACTTAATTCGAAATAGGGGCCTCAGCCCTTCCCAGGGAGCCCTGGTGGCCACTCTGGGCACAACCAGGAAAGCTTACTCTCCTCTCCCCCAGCCCCAGAGCCATTAAAGGGGTAGACCCTGGCCACAGTGCCTGTGCCAGCTCCAAGCCTGCCAGCCCAGAGCCAGCAGTGGCCACCGGGGCCCCTGACCCAGTGGCCCCATGAGCCAGCAAGCCACTGGCAGCCAGCCCTCCACCGCTCCCCAGGAGCAGTCTGCCAGCTCCCAGGAGCCTGACAGGGGCTGGAGAAGGCGAGTGCCTTCCTGGTCCAGGGTGGAGATCATGGACCTTATTCAGGTTTGGGGGGGATGCCCCCAACTTCCATGATCTCAGCCGTAGACGGAGGAATAGGGCTGTCTATGGTAGGATAGCTGCCAGCCTGGCCACCAAAGGCCACATGTGAACCCAGGGGCAGGTTTGCATGAAAGTCAGGTTGGTCCGGTGAGACCCCCAACCCTGAGCCCTGAGCTTCCCCTCCCCTTCTTCCCTTGCTTCCCCTTCCAGCTCCCTCCTCCCAGGTTTCCCCTCCCCTCTCCCACCCTCTCTCTTCCCCTCTCACCTCCTTTTCCCAGTCTCCCCAGAGAGTCCATCCCCCGTTTTGTTCAATAAACCCAGTTTCTATTTTTGAACATACGTGTCTTTTGTTGACATCAGGAAGGGGCTAGGGGAGTAAGTGGAAGGACATGAGGAGGAATGGGGCACAAGCCCCCGGTGGGGAGGACCAGGGAGGCTCTGAGGGCTCCTCAGGGTGGACGCTCTCCCTCAGGGCCTCCTGGATCCTGACAGCCCCCCGATGGACCCCCAGATGGCAGCCTGCAGCAAGTGCAGCCGGTCTGATGGCAACGACACCACGAGACGCACCGGCGTGCCCAGGGACAGCTCTGGCTCCATGTGGCTTAGTGCTGTGGTGTCCCGAGTGCGGGCACTCAGGGCACTCCAAGACAGGACTGCTTTGCTGTCCCTCATCGAGGTAGACAAGCAAGCGGGGAACCCTGAGAACTGTCTGTCCGGGGTGGGGGTAGGGTCCCTTTAAGCACAGAGCTCAGTTAGCCTCAGGCAGCAGCCCCACACACTAAGTCCCAACCTGATGCCCTGCCAGCACTGGTTTCGGCCAGCCTTAACTTCGGTTCAGGGTCCACTCAGTGTGGACGCGCTATTTCGAAATAGTTTTTGTGTATAGATGCATTATTTCGAATTAAGTTAATTCGAAATAGTGCTGTAGTGTAGACATACCCAGGGTGTGGAGCCGAACTCGAGCGCCGTTCGGTGTTCTGGGTGGAGCCACTGGTTAGCCAGGTTCTGCACCACTTGGGCCACCGCACGCGGACAGGCCCCCGGTGGGTAGGTCGTCATTCGAAGATGCTGCTGAAAAGCATCTGGGGTCAGGTCTAATGCATCGAAGATGGCTGCCTTTACTTGCTCATAGTCTCGGGCAGCCTCGAGGGAAAGGCCTCTATATGCTGTCTGTGCAAGGCCCGTCAAATACGGGGCCAAGATGGCAGCCCACTGCTCCTTGGGCCACCCGGCAACAGTAGCGACTCTCTCAAAGACCTCTAGGAAGGCCTCTGGGTCGTCCTCTGGACCCATTTTTGACAGTCAGATCGGCGGCCCAGCGGTCGAATGGTCTGTTGTCCCCCACTGGGGGGTTTGCCGATTGGGGAACTAAGGGTGCCAGCTGCTGCTGTTGCTCATGGTGCTGTGTTGCCAGCTGCTGGAGTAACTGCTGCTGCTGGGTAGCAAACTGCTGCACCAGTGTCTGTTGTTGCTGCTGCTGGGTCTCCACCAGGAATTTGACCAACTGCTCCATGTCTATTTGATCCTAAAAATCAGTCTCTTAATACACACTGATCCTCAATACTGCCCCTACCAGCAGGGGGGTGGGCGTGCCCACGTTCTCCACCATGTGTAGCACTTTGAGTCAGCAGGGGGCCACGCTGACTCACGGTAAGCCCTGAGTCCAGAGCCTCAAGGGCCTGACTGCTGGCCTATTAGCAGTTCTAGTGACCTGCCCTGGGTCAGGGCTGGGCAGCAAATTAACAGTTAAACAGTAGTCTGGTGGGCTGTACAACAGTTCGTGAGCCCAGGCCCTGGGTCAGGGCAAGGCAGAGAACAAATAGTCAAGCAATCTGAAAGTCCAATGGCACAGGCCTGTTCGCAGGCTGAGCCAGGGGTCGGGTCTCCTTGCTAGCAGAGAGCTGACAAGCGCAGGGGATTTGCCCCACAGGGGGAATATGCCACCCAAAGAAAGGGGTGGCAGTGGGGACGCCTTGGGCCCTCCCTACTTCACCACGTCCCAGCCCAGGGCCCTAGTAGTGGCAGTGCCGTGGCCACTGGATCAGCAGGGCTCCAAGCCGTAATGCGCCATCCAGGTCACTGGGTCAGCGGGGCTCCGAGCCGTAACACGCTGCCCAGCTGACCTCCATGTCCTCAGCCGCCCCGGGGTCAGCTGTCCCCGGACCACTTCCCCATCCCCCGGGGGGTCTACCTGGCTCGGGTGCAGCTCCGTGGTGTCGGTTGTGGATGGAGGTGCCAGCAGCGTGTCCATAGGCTCAGGGTCCAGGGCAGGTAAGGGTCCCGGGGGTCCAGGGCAGGTAAGGGTCCCGGGGGTCCAGCTCACTCGGCTGGGCCTTGCACGTGTCTGAAGTGTCTGGGTAGCTCCGTGGGTCCAGGCGGCGTCCTCTGCAGGTGTGTCTGGGGATCCAGGTCCAGCCGCGGCCGGGGTGGTCTAGGCCTGGGCTCAGGGCCCAGGCGGTCTGACCCAGTCATCCTGCGGAGCACGGCCTTACTCTGCTGGGGGTTGGGGAGAGCCTCTGCCCTGCTTGGCAGCTGGGCTCTAAGGGTATGTCTACACTAGCCCCCTAGTTCGAACTAGGGAGACTAATGTAGGCATTTGAAGTCCAGGCGCCATTTTTAAATCCCCTTAGTCCGAACTAACTGCCCGCGGCTACGCGTGGCAGTCAAACGTTAACTCGAACTACGTCCTTAGTTTGAGTTAACTGTTACACCTCATTCCACGGACTTAGTTCGAGTTAACGTTTAACTGCTGCGTGTAGCAGTTAGCTCAGACTAAGGGGATTTAAAAATGGCACCCAGATGGGAAGATGCAAATAAAGCCGGGGATATTTAAATCCCGGGCTTCATTTGCAACTTCGAATGCCTACATTAGCCTCCCTAGTTCGAACTAAGGGGCTAGTGTAGACATACCCTAACTGAGCTGGGAGCTTCCCTTCCTATACCCCCAGCCCTCAGGGCCGACCTTAGGCCGATTCGACCGATTCGGTCAAATCGGGCCCCGCGCCTAAGGGGCCCCTGCGCCCCTGAACCTGGAAGTGCCGGCATTACAATCCAGAGCCGGGGGCCCTGCTCCACCAATTTGTGGAGCTGGGTCTCTCCCCCGGCTCTGCGTGGAGCGGGCCCCGCCCCGCCCCCCTGCTGGGCCCCCCGCGCGTTCTCCCACCCTGCCCCCAGAGAGTCCCCCTCGGCCCCGGACCGTCCCTGCCGTGCGCGGCTCCCCCTCGCTGCCTGCTGCTGCCATGTGCGGTGTTGCAGGTGGCCGGGGCCCAGGCGTGACGTGACATCACGCCCGGGATTTTAAAACTCCTCGGAGGCACCTTGCGGGGCTGCCTCCGGGTTCGGACTCCGGGGCCTGAGTGCAGACTCCGGCCCCGCAACGTGGAAGGCAGGAGGTAGGGAAGGGGTTTGTGCAGCGGGGGAGGGGAGGGGGAAGGGGCTTGTGCAGTGGGGAGGAGAAGTGGAAGGGAAGGGGCTTCTGGGGAGGGGAGGGAAGGGCTTGTGCAGCAGGGGAGGAAAGGGAATGGGCTTGTGGGAAGGGAAGGGACTTGTGTAGCGGGGAAGGGGAAGGGGACGGGCTTCTAGGAGGGAAGGGGCTTCTGGGAAGGGGAGGAGAAGGGAAAAGGGTTCTGGGGAGGGGAGGAAAAGGGGCTTGTGGGGAGGGAAGGGGCTTGTGGGGAGGAGGAGGAGGAAGGGCTTGTGCAGAGGGAAGGGGCTTGTGGGGTGGGGAAGGGGAAGGGAGCTTGTGCGGTGGGGAGGAGGACTTGTGCGGCGGGGAGGAGGGGAAGGGGGCTTGTGCGGAGGAGGAGGAGAGGAGGAAGGGGCTTGTGTTGGGGGGAGGAAGGGATTGTGTGGAGGAAGGGAAGAAAGGGAAGGCACCAAGAGACAAATGGCAGGGGCCAAGTGCAGACAATGAGGAAAGGGCAGGAGGAGGTGTCAGTGGGAGGGGACAGGGTGATGCTGGGAGAGGAGAGGAGAGGAAGGGCATTGGGGGCTAGAGGGGAGGGGGGAGGTGCTGGGAGAAGGCTTGAAAGAAGGGGTGGGCATGAGAAAGGTGGGGATGGAGCAAGTCATGTGTGAGGGCACAGAGGGGCAGGAGGAATGGGGCAGAGAGTGGTGAGGGGTGGGCATCAGGAAAAAGAGGGCAAAGGGGCAGGGGCAGTGAGGAAGGGGAGGCACCAGGAGGGTGCAGGGCTAAGGAAGGTGCAGGTGCCAGGGATTCTGGGGATGAAGCAGAAGGGCAGACACCTGCAGGAGAGGGACCAGCACCAGAGGAGAGAGGCAGGGCAGGTGTGTAGATGGAGGTGTTGGAAGAGGGGATGAGGAGGCGTAGCTCACTTGATCAGAGTGGGGCTACTGGAGGAGTGGGCACAGGTGGGAGTGAAGGGCTGGTGGAGGGGGGCAGGTCGCAGGAGGGCTGAGGGCAGTGAGAGGGCAGGAGTCAGGACAGCAGAGGAGGGTGAGGAGTTGGGGGCAGCAGGCACCAGGGAGATGATGGAGCAAGGGGAGGAGACATGGCAGTAGAGAGAAAAGGTAAAGGTTTAAAAATATTTATTAATAACTTGGTATGCTGCCCACGGCCAGTTTGTTTGCGCCCCGTGGTGCAGTTTGGGTTTATGTGGGGATCAACACGTGGCCGGCGAGTGGGAGCCAAAACAAAAAAGTAGTCAGTGTAATGATCTTCTGTTGATATGCGTTTTAGTAGTTAAATTCTTGGACTGTCATTGCTCATGAAAAGTGCTGTCACATGGGTAGAAATCGGGTAAATATTGCATTTTATTAATATCAGCAGAACTGACTTAAATGGGGCCTGTGTGTTGTGTAGTCTTGCCTTAATCTTTGTATTCATGCCTGTCAGTGTGAGAGAAGCTATTTGTATATATTTGCTTGCATATGCAACCACACTTAAGTTGAGGCCCTCAGCATGTTCTGTAAGTATCAGTGTGGTCCTGGGGCTTCCAAAGTTGAGTTGCCCTAGCTCATCCCTGACAGGTGTCTGTCTAACCTGGTCTTAAATATCTCCAGTGATGGAGATTCCGCAATCTCACTAGGCCAGTGTTTCCCAATTGGTGCTCATGAAAGCCTGGGGTTCATGAAGCAAAACTAGGGTTCCGCAGGGCCGGCCTCCCCGCCTCCCTCTGAAAAAGAGAGCCGGCTAGCCCAGCCCTCCCGCGCGTCCTCCCACGCAGGCGTACCGAAGGGGCGGGGAGAACAATTGCCCCCAGGTGCCACGCTAGGGGGGCGCCGGGCCGGCGTGGGAGCGAGCGCACGCTGGGCAGGCTCACCTGACACTTAGATCAGTGAGCCGTCAGCTGGGCCACGTGCTGCCGTCCGGGAACGCAGGGAGCAGAGGCAGCAGGCAGGAGCAGCCTCTTTGAAAAGTGAGATTAACTTGTCTGACCGGTTCTTCTGCCTCTGTGGGAGGGGAGGCGCTGGGTTGGTTAGTACTGAAGGAGGAAGATTTAGTGGAGGGCTCCGGGGTTGCCTGTCTCTGAACGAGGGGGATTTGGTGGGGAGGGGCTCTGGGGTTGCCTGTCTCTGAAGGAGGGGATTTGGTTGGGGGCCTCTGGGGTTGCCTGTCTTTGAAGGAGGGGGATTTGGTTGGGGAGGGGGTCTGGGGTTGCCTGTCTCTGAAGGAGGGATTTGGTTGGGGAAGGGGGGCTCTGGGGTTGCCTGTCTTTGAAGGAGGGCGATTTGGTTGGGGCAGGTGCTGGGGGTGCCTGGCTCTGGCATCAGCTGGTAGAAAACCTGCCAGTCTCTAGCGGCAGCCCCTGGTCGGGCAGGCCAGGGCCAAGGGGCATGGAGCAGGGGGGGGGGCCAGAGGCGTGTAAGGGCAGGCAATGGCAGGGGGAGAGTACAAGTGGGGGTGGATCTTGGGAGGAAGAGGTAGCTCAGAAGCATTTTTGGGGGTGGGACAGTGTGTGTGGGGGGGGCCTTGGGGCAAGAACAGCAGGGTGGGGATCATGAGTCTGGGTGCTTGTGCCCCCCAACCGCACGTTTTGGGCACTTCTGTGATTCTGGGCTATCAAAGCTGGGTCTGCCCTGGAGCAGTGCCCAGCCAAGGCAAGGGAGAGCACATGTTAAAGACCCAGAGTAAAGTGATGGCTTGGCTGGTGGGGAAGAAGAGCTTTGTCATTTGTGAACTCCGCCCGCAAGTGCTGGGAGCGGAGGTGTAGAGCCCCCTTCCCGTATGCTGAATTTGCCAGTGACCTGCCGCCTGGCACCCAGTTCCCTACCCACTGACTTTCAGCCGCTCACCCGCCTGTCACTGGACTGCCTCATTTGATTTCATCTGGACACAAAGCACGGTCAAGCAACGGATGGCACCATCCGCCCACTGGAATGGTACCAAGCCCGCGTGACCAAGGCAAGACTTGTCCTTGCCAGCCCTTGCTCTGCCCATTGGTAACACTCAAAGGGCTTTCCGAGAGGCCAACATTATTCCCATTTTACAGCTGGGAAACTAAGGCACATTGGGGGCTGTGACATGCCTGAGGTCACACACTGGGCTGGACTAGAAGCTCAGTTTCCAGTGTTTCACGGGCTGTCTACACAGGTAACAAAGATATGAGTGCAGCACAGACCAGCATAACCCGGCTCGCTGCAATCTGATTAATGTGGGGAACAACCGCAGAGTGGGGAGTGGGGGGGCTTCAGCAATCATGCCCTGTCTAGCTCGTGCTGCGATCAAGCCACCCCTGCTCAAAGGAGAGAATCCTGGGAGCTGCCCGCTGGCCCACGGTGCACCCCAGCTAACGGCAGCAAAGGGCAGAGATGGATACCCGGCAGCCACCCCCTGCCCTTGCTTCTCCCATCCACTCAGCCCCGCCCCCAGGCTTGCTGAGGCCTGTGGGGGAAATGCTTCGGACCTAGCCAATTCACTCCCCTCACGCTGCAACACCGGCCTAGAGGTGCACGAGGTTCGGGGCATGCCACATGGCGGTGGCGGAGGAGCGGGGGGGTGCAAATTTTTCCTTTGCCCCCGGGCACATAACACCCTCGCTACGCCTCTGCTCCCACCCCGGCCCCAGAGCGTCTCTCCCCTGGCCCCAGCCCGTCCCTGCCGTGCGCAACCTTCACTGAGCTCCCCCTTGCCGGCTGCTGCTGCCCTGCGCAGCATGCTCAAACCGGTGGGTGGGGAGACGCCCGGACGTGACGTAACGTCATGGCCCGGGATTATAAACCTGCTGGGCGCTGTGTTGCGCCGCGCGGCTGAGTTGCGGGTTCGGAGTCTGGGGATGGAGCTCAGACTCCAGCCTGGCAAAGTGGAAGGCAGAAGGTGGAGGAGGAGGAAGGGCTGGGAGAGGAAGGGGCTTCTGCCGAGACAGAGGGGAGAGGCACCAAAGGGACAGGGGTAGAGGAGAGACAAATGCCAGGGGCCAAGTGCAGGCAATGAGGAAAAGGGCAGGAGGGCAGTGTCAGTGGGAGGGGACAGGGTGATGCTGGGAGGGGAGAGGGTAAGAGCATTGGGGGCTAGAGGGGATGAGGGGAGGTGCTGGGAGAAGGCTTGAAAGAAGGGATGGGCATGAGGAAGGCCAGGATGGAGCAAGTCATGTGTGAGGGCACAGGGGCATGAGGGAATGGGGGCAGATGGGTGGTGAGTGGGTGGGGATCAGGGAAAAAGGGGGCAGGGGCAGTGAGGGAAGGGGGAGGCACCAGGAGGGTGCAGGGCTAAGGGAAGGTGCAGGTGCCAGAGGATTCTGGGGGTGAAACAGAAGGGCAGACACCTGCAGGAGGGACCAGCACCAGAGGAGAGAGGCAGGGCAGGTGTGTAGAGGAGGTGTTAGAAGAGGGGATGAGGAGGGGTAGCCCATGATCAGAGTGGGGCTACTGGAGGAGTGGGCACAGGGAGGAGAGAAGGGCTGGTGGAGGGGGCAGGTTGCAGGAGGGCTGAGGGCAGTGAGAAGGGCAGGAGTCAGGACAGCAGAGGAGGGTGAGTTGGGGGCAGCAGGCACCAGGGAGCTGATGGAACAAGGAGGAGATGTGGCAGCAGAGAGAAAAGGTAAAGGTTTAAAAATATTTATTAATAACTTGGGTGCCACAGTGGCACATCCAAACAAGCCACATGAACTCAGTACTGGTACACAACACGAAACTCTTAGGCTATGTCTACACTGGTGGTTTCTTGTGCAAGAACACGTCCACACTGCCATGTGTGAGCTGTGCTTTTGCACAAGAGCATCTATGGCAGTGTGGACGTTCTCTTGCCCAAGAAAGTGCCGATGGCCATTTTAACCACAGGGCTTTCTTGCGCAAGAAATTCATGTTGCCTGTCTACACTGGCCTCTTGCGCAAGAACAGTTGCGCAAAAGGGCTTATTCCTGAGCGGGAGCATCATAGTTCTTGCACAAGAAGCCCTGATTTTATACATGAGAACGTCTGTGTACTTGTGCAAGAACACATGGCCAGTGTAGACAGGCAGCAAGTTTTTGCGCAAGAGTGGCCGCTTTGGCGCAAGATCATGCCAGTATAGACACAGCCAAGGGGAGGGAGGGAGGCAAGGACAGGGAATCAGCGCTGGCTCAGCATGTCTGCATGGGGGAAGGTGCAGGGAAATTGAGCTCAGCTGGGTTGCAGAGTGGGGAGGTCCGGGGAGCTGGGCTGGGCTGGGCTGCAGGGTGGGGGTGTGTGTGGAGCTCAGAGCTCAGTTTGGCTGCAGGAGGAGGGAGGTGCCGGGAACCGGGGCTAGACTCAAGGGGAGGGAGGGCAGGGAATCGGCGCTTGGCTCAGCAGTTTTTGCGGGGCTTGGGGAGGCATGCAGGGAAACAGGGCTCAGCTGTGCTGTGGGAGGCATGCAGGGAACCAGTGCAGGGCTCAGCTGGGCTGAGGTGGATGGGAGAAGGCATATGGAACAGACGGGCAGCTCAGCTGGGCTGTGAGGGACTGCAGGGAACTGGTGCTGCACTCCCTTGGATTGTGGGGGATGGTTTTGGGGAGGTGCAGGCAACCAGCAGGAGTGGGCAGCTCAGCTGGGTTGCAGGGATAGAGGTGCAAAGAAGCCTAGTGGGGGAGAAACCAGGAGCCCTGAAATGACCTCCTGGTCCAAAAATCCTCATCTGGGACCAGTTAGGTCCAGAGGGTGCCAGATCAGGAGGTACAACTCCTACCCAACTCCCCTCCTTGCACCCTCCTTGTAGCCAGACACCCTACCCCAATCTGCTCCTGCTCCCTCCCCTGGCCAGACACCCTACATCCAGCCTGCTTCTGCACCCTACCTACCACTCAGACCTTGCCCCCTTCCGCCCCCACCTCCCTCCCAGATCCTGCACCCCATCCCTAGCCCGCTCCTTGGCAGCCCTGCCATCCACCCTAGCACCTAGCACCACCCTGGTCCTGGCCCTGGCCCCAGCACCCTGCCATCCATGCTAGCACCCAGCAGCACCCTGTTCCTTGTCCCAGCACCCTGCCAGTCATCCTAGTGCCCAGCAGGACCATGTACCTGACCCCAGCACCCTGCCACCTGCCTGCCCCAGCACCTTGCCCCAGCACCCCGCCACCTGAGCCAGCATCCTTCCACCCAGCAGCAGCCTCTCCCCAGCCCCAGCACCCACTTTCACTCTGTCCCCTGCCCCCACCAGCACATTTGGGACCACATTAGTGAGGCTTGGGGGTTTTTGGAGGGTTGGTTTTGCATCTTGCTTGTGTGGCCCCGACTGACTTTTCTGTGGGTCAGTGACCTTGACTCAAAACAGGTTCCTCACCCCTCTCATAAATAAAGACAATGCTAAAACCTTTTGAATTTGACATAATATTTTATTTAAAAATGAAGCCTGGCCAACAAGCCCCAATTGGGACCAAACCCCATCTCACTGCAGCATCATAACACTCCTGCACCACCTGACCCCAAATCTGAGCCTATCATACACTGGAACCCCTGTCCTGAGCCTCTTACATCCCCAAACTCCTACATCCCCACATCCTCAGTCTTCTGCCACAACATTCCTCCACCATCCACACATCACAAATCTGTGCCCTGAGCCCATCATACTCATAATCTTCTTGCCCTGAGTCCCTCACCTATCCAGCCCAAATTCCTGCACCCTCACATCCACAAGCCCATGGCTTGCTCAGCACTCCAACCTTCCACCTGAGCCCAACACCCCCCAGCCTGGAGCCCCCTCCCCGAGCCAACAGCCCCTTCTCCTGCATCCAAATTCCTTCCCAGAGCTTGTACTTCTCACCCCTTCCCACACCCAAATCCCTCATTCCCACCCCACACCTCCTGTCTCAACCTAGTGAGAGTGTATAAGGTCTGGGGATAGCAAGTGATGGAGAGGAGAGGAACAGAGCAGATGAGGCCTCAAGGAAGGGAGGTGGGGGGTCTTGGGGAAGGAATGTGATTTTCATGCATTGGTGGGTCCCTCTCCTCCCCCTTTTTTTTTTTTTTTTTGCTTGACAAACCTAGGGGTTCCTTGAAATTCTGAAAAGCTGAAAAGGGTTCCTCGGCCAAATAAAATTGGGAAACACTGCACTAGGCAATTTATTCCAGTGTTTAACCACCCTGACAGGCAGGAAGTTTTTCCTAATGTCCAACCTAAACCTCCCTTGCTGCAATTTAAGCCCATTGCTTCTCATCCTAACCTCAGAGGCCAAGCAGAACAATTTTTCTTCCTCTTCCTTATGATACTCTTTTAGATACTTGAAAGCTGCTCTCATGTCCCTTTTCGGTCTTCTCTTTTCCATACAAGGCCAGTTCCTTCAGCCTTGCCTCATATCTCATGTTCTCTAGACCTTTCATCATTTGTGTTGATCTTCTCTGGACTTTCTCCAGTTTCTCCACGTTTCCTGAAATGTGGCGCCCAGAACTGGACATGATACTCCAGCTGGGGCCTAATGTAGATGGCTCATTCCCTGCCTAGGGGACGTGAGACTGGGCGGGTTAATTTCCAATCCTCCTGTTTATTCTTTTCCTAAGCCAGGAGGGCACAGTAGTTCTGATGGGGCTCTGCAGGAAGGCAGCCCACACTGCCCCCTGCCTGAAACCTTGTGCAAGTGTTAAACAGCTGTCCAGCCCACCCTAGAGGTGACTGCATTTCAGAGTGCCTGAAGCAACACTGCACCAGCAATGGACAGGAGAATGGCTCCCGGGCATGGCTTGCTCATGACTGCTTCAGTCCCGTTGGATGGGCCTCAGCCTCTTTTCTTCCCCTCCCCTGCTTTGCAATGGGGCTGTAGACTCTGGGGGGAGAGGGGTGGAGGCAGGCAGAGGTGTCTCCCTGCAGCAGATGTAGACACATCTCTGTATTAATCATTCTCTCATTGAAGTTTTTAGCTTTGTATTGAGTCCTTTTACATGGAAACTTTGTATTACGTCTTGGTAGAATAGTCCCTAGGACAAGTGAGGCAGAGACTGTCCCTGTGGGGAGAATGAGCTGGGAATGGATAAGGCGGAAGGTGAGCACCTCTGAGCAGTTGCAAAGGTTGGAGAGGGGATGGAAGCCAGATCCAAGATCAATGAGCCCTGGGAAGTGGGTCCATTGAAAGGAGACTGGACCTGTGGATGCCTTGGGGGTCAGCAGCAAGGGCCTGCTTTGGGAAGCCCCTCTTTGGAGGTGAATGTGGCAGCATTGAGACACCACCCAGAAGCAGGCACCACAGACACTAACTGCAGATTCATGGGATGGCTCTCACAGATCTTGCACATGCATAAGATGATAGATCTGCAGGAGGGGGGGCAGTGGCGTAGTGAGGGGGCCGGAGGGGTCAGTTGCCCTTGGGAGAAAAATAATATAAAATTTAGTTAAAAATAGATGTCACACGGTTTTAAAAGGAATATCATATCTCCTGCCTTTTGTCTATTTTTGTCTCTTTAGGCAGTTAAAATTTTCAAAAGCACTTGAGTGACTAAAGTCATTTTGAAAATTGGACTTGGAAATCTAAGCTCAGATTTTCAAAGGTAATTAAGCTCCTAAAGAGACAGTTGCCAACTCGGATCTTCAAAAGCTATCTATCTGATCTTTACACACCTTTGAAAATCTGGTCATAAGTGTCCTAGTCAGTTCTGAGCGTGAGATGTAGGAGCCCAGTCCTAATTCCTTCAGGCTTTTTTTTTAAATTTGAACATTTATCTACACTAATTCCCCTCCTTTCTCTTTCACTATCCAATAAATGCATGGATCAAAATTATAGGTGCTTTGTGAATATGCTGACTTGAGAGTGGAAAGATTTCATATTGTCATGTATGATTCCTGGTAACCCATCTCAAATATGAAAAACTAGGTTGATACCTGTTCATATCAGGAGCTGTTGAATTCAGTTCACCATTTGCAGTATCTCATTAGGATGTTTAGTGGAGAAGATATTGTTTTTTTTTATACTGTGGGCAAAGCATGGGCTCACAAGAATGCCTCCATTGTTTTACCATGAATCTCAAAACATTTGGTGTTTTTCTAAAGGCCTGGAGTCAATTGATTATGTAGGAATCTCAGCTTTAATTTTAAACAAGTTCTCTCTACTTCTGGGCCTTACAGCTAAGGAGGAAAGCTTTAAAACATGAACCCTAAATACTCAAGAAACAAAAGGCCAATAAAAATCCAACATGTTTTATTTTTAAAAAATCTTATGATTTGTAGACCATTCTCATAACTTTGTGTAGGCGTTCCTTGTGATTTTTGGGTTGGCAATACTGCTCTTTGATTGGTGAATTTAGAGAGGTCTCTCCCTTCAGTTTCCCTTTCCACCCTCCTTTTTTGTCACAGGTCATCAGAGAATCATAGAGACAATGGAGAGTAGGGTGAGTCCATGACTATGGTTAATGACTGGTCAGGGTGACTAACTATTATCAGCCAGTGGTCTGAATGAGCTATCTACTGCCATCTGTTAATCAACTGTAGGAAAAGGCTTCACGAGCAGACCTTATTTATATAGACAACCTACTTTGCCACAGAGATCAGTAGACACACTTGCTGTGTCAAGGTGATCAATTTTGGCTCTTTTGGGTTGAAATTCACTTAAGACTTGGAGCTGGGAGAATGAAATGTTGTTATCCATATTGTAGGATGAAAAGGTTAAAGACCTGAACTTAATATGACCTGGCTTAGGGTCTACCATAACTTGAACACTAAGCAGAGGATAGTGAGTCACATCTAACTGAAAGTCACAGAAGATGGAAACAGGTTTTATTTCTGGTGGTGTAGAGTCTATTTGGGAGTCCGCAATTATATGTGACACTTTACATCCAGGCTGCGTCTAGACTGGCAAGATTTTGCGCAAATACTTTTAACGGAAAAGTTTTTCCATTAAAAGTATTTGCAAACGTCTATACTGGCATATGCCTTTGCGGAAAAGATTTGCTTTGCGCAAAAGCATCCGTGCCCAGTGTAGAGCGCTCTCTTCTTGCAGAAAGCTCCGATGGCCACTTTAGCCATCGGGCTTTCTTGCAAAATAAACGTGGCTGTCTACACTGGCCTCTTGCGCAGAATACTTGCGCAAGAGGGCTTATCCTGAGTGGGGCGTCGGAATATTTGGCAAGAAGCACTGATTTTGTACATTACAAAGTCAGTGTTCTTGCTAAATACAAGCGGCCAGTGTAGACAGGCGGCAAGATTTTTAAAGTGGCGCTTTGCGCAATTTAAAGGCAGAGCTGACTAGAATCAATTGAGAGTCCTTGTCTTGTCTCAGTGATAGCAAAAATCATTGATAAAATCTTGTGTAGACTGACCTTGGACTCAACATGCAGGCAGTATGTTGAAGGGCAGTGCAAAGGAGGCAATGGTGGTGAGGTACCATATTACCTAGTGAAATCATTGGTGCTGAAATCACTAAGGACTGTAATTTGACCACAGAACTGACACTTTCTTAACAAAGACTCCATTTTTGCTATTTAAAAAGTAAATCAATGTAACAGAAAACTGCAACGCTCTCTGGTAACTTTTTAAAAATCAAACTTTAAACTTTACTGAAAAAATTGGATAGTTTGCAATTGAAAATATTTGACCTACACTTAAGGCAACTGATTTAATTTTGTGTAAAATTTTGCGTAATAAAGGATGGCATTTTTTTTTTAAAATGTTCAACTATATTGATATACATTTTGATCAGATCTACTTCTGATATTTGTGTGTGGTTGTGGGGGGCGTGGATGGGTTTTTTTTTTTTTTGCTCAACAAGAAAATCCTGGGTGGTGGGGCCCCGCCAAAACTGTTCGAATTGGGCTCTGCACTTCCTAAAGCCAGCCCTGCCAGCCCTAGCTTCCTGTTTCCTGTGGGTGGGGCTGGGTGATTCTGGCACCGCCCACCAAGGGGTTTAGAGGGGAGTTTCCTCCTCTGGGTCAGCGGAAGGCCACGATGACTCACTCCAGAGAGGGAGGAGCAGCGTGTGGCTGCTGTTCCTTCCCCTCCTGTGCTCCGGAGCACCCTTCTCTCCCCTGCCCCGCCCAGCTGCTACTCCTGCTCCTGCTCAGAGCCCTCCCTGCCCAGGCTTCCCCTGTGGGTGCCTGCCTGCCTGCTGCTGCTGCTGAGCCTCTCCCTCCCCAGACTGCTGCCACCACCACCACCCACAGCTTGCTGCTGTCTCGGGGGGGAGGCGCTGCCGGCTGCCCCCCACCACCCAGAGGGAGAGGTGAAGAGGACCTACCAGCACCCACCACCCAGAGGCCTTCCCCGGTTGGCTGCCACCCGCTCGCTGCTGCTGCTGCTACTGCAACACCTGCACCCCGCCGAGGAGGAGGAGGAGAATGAAGACCACCACCAGTACTTGTGGAGGGGGTTTGTTTTTCTGGGACTGAGCTTTAACATCTGCGCTCCAAGGGTGGTGGCAAACTGAATTGCTAAAAGGGGGGCTGGGGGAAAGGCGCAGAGCCCTCCCCTCAGTCCAGCTGCCCCCAAACCACCACCCCCAACACCCCCTCCACCACCTTTAATACCTGGACTTCTCTTCGCCCCTCAGCGGGGCTGCTGCTTTACTTGGGTATGTCTACACTGGCCCCTAGTTCGAACTAGGGTGGCTAACGTGCATTCGAACTTACAAATGAAGCCGGGATTTAAATATCCCGGGCTTTATTTGCATGTTCCCATCGATCGCCATTTTGAAATTCCACTAGCCCAAGTAACTGCCTGCGGCTACACGGCAGTGAAATGGTAATTGAACTAAGTCCTTGGTTCGAATTGTTACACCTCATTCCAGGAAGAGTAACAGTTAATTCGAACTCAGGACTTAGTTCGAATACCGTTCACTGCGCGTGTCCGCGAGCAGTCCGACTAGTGGCATTTAAAAATGGCGACCAATGAACATGCAAATAAAGCCGGGATATTTAAATCGAGCCTCATTCAGTTCCAGGCTCTCGTTAACCTCTAGTTCGAACTAGGCTGTGTAGACATACCCCTTGAGACTGAGCTGCTGCAGCAGCGGGCAAGGCTGAGCTCCCCACAAGCGCTCGTGGGCGTGCTCCCTCCCCACCCCCTTGGACTTGGCCCCCTCCCTCAGCTGTGCTTGGCTGGGGGGGCCTCCCTTACCCGCTGCTTACCCCGCCTTCTCCCCCACCTCGACAGCTTGCCTCCTTCCCCACTGCCTACCCTGCCCTGCTAGCCCAGTTTGTTTCTCCCTCCCTCCGTAGGGTTGCTCACCCACCCCCGACCAGCCCCAGAGTTTGTTGCCTGCCACGCCCCTGCCCCAGCTAGCCTGTTGTTGTGTGTGCCCCGCCCCTCCCAGCTACTGCCTTGCCTCATTCCGCCCCAACTCACCCAGTAGCTCTCTCCTTCCCCAGCCTCCCGCTAGCCCTCTGCCATTGTCCTGCGTGCCCTGGTCCCCCCTTCCCGTGAGTGCTTGTGCCCCATCCGCTTCCCCTTTTTAGTTAGCTCCCCCTGTACACTGCACTCCTCTTAATGGCCCCATAGTTTCCCCCCTGCATCCGCTACCGCGTCCCCTGCCCCATCCTGCCAGTGCCCTCCTCCTCTGTTTCCAGCCTACAGGGGGGAGCGGTTGCTGGCTCCTCGGTTCCCCCCTCAGTTGCCCATTTGTATACGCCTCCGCTAGCACCCTCCCTCCCTGCAATTAGTTCAGCGGGAGGGAGTGGTTGCTTTACCCGTTCCCCTCCCTCCCCAACATCGAACCCCCTTCCCTCGCGTCCCTATCCTTCCCTCTAGCACCCTCATCCCTCACAGGGAGGAGGGACCGCCAGCTCCCCCTCCTTCGGTTTCCCCACCAGCGCCCTTCCTCCGCTTGCGTCCTCCCTCCCTGCCAATAACTTGGTGGGACGGAGTGGTTGCTTCCCTCCTTTCCTCTAGTCCCGCCACACTTACCCTCCCCCCCACCCCTGCCCCTCGCTATTGCGCCCTCCTCCTCCGCCTTCAGCCAGCAGGGAGGAGTGGTTGCTGCTCCCTTCCCTCGGTCGTTCCCTTCCCCCAAGTTTGGCACCCTCCTCCCCAGCCTCTAATCTAGCCGGGAGGAGTGGCTGGCACCCCTCCTCAGACCTGCTCCCCCATTGAATGCCCTCCTCCTCTGCCTTTGTCTTAGCGAGCGGGAGTGGTTGGTTCGCCCTCCCTACCCCACCCTCACTAGCCCCCACCCCTCCCCTCCCCTGCTGGCTGATTGGCGAGGAGGAGAAGCTGGTTCCCTAGCAGCTTCCCTACAATCTTTACCTCCTCCAATTCCTCCCCCCACTAAGATGGAGGAAGTCCCCGCCTCCTCTCCTGACCCCACAAACTCCAAGGGTCCCCCGATACCACCGACCCCGCAGATCGCTGCAGCTAACCTCCCAACCCCTGACCTGGGTTCCATCCAGGCCACGGCCGATGCGCCCCCTGATATGGGAGGGCCTTCCACCTCAGCTGGAAAAAGGGGCCAGGGGAAAAAGAAGGGTAAAGACCTGGCCCAGAAGGCCAAACTTCCTGTGGCCGAGGCCGCCCCGTCCCCTGCGGCCCCGCCATCTGCCACACACCCCTCCTTCCCCTGCCATTCCCCCCACCGCCTCTGGGGGCGATCCACCCGCGGCTCCCAGAGCATATGCCCAGGTGGCTGCTGCTGCCCCCCGCATGCCGCTGCATTATCTGCACTGACCACCGCCTCCAGCTCCATCCCTGGTGGCCGGGGCCCCTTTCCCACCATGACCAGGAGGCACGGTGTCCACAGCCTCCTGGTCGCTGCCTCGCCCCACGTGGAAACATACGTGCGGGCGTTGGCGAGGGTGGTGGGGGCCTCGGCCGTGGTGGCAGCCTCCAAGATGTACAGCAAGGTGGTGTTCTTCCTTGCCTTGGAGGCCGCCACCCAGGAGGCGGTGGAGAGGGGCCTGGCGGTGGGGGGCGTGCACGTGCCTCTCGAGCCTCTGGAGAACCTGGGCGTATGGGTGGTCCTCACCTCTGTTCCGCCCTTCCTCCCTAACGCCGCCCTGTTGCCTGCCCTCTCCACCCTGGGGAGGCCCATTTCGACCATCAACCCTCTCCCGTTGGGCTGTAAGGACCCCGCCTCCACCACGTCTTTCCTTTCCGCCGGCAGGTACAACTGCAAATACTGCCAGCGGTGCGTGGTGGGGTGGCGCTAGAGGAGTCCTTCATGGTGCCCTACGAGGGGGCCCTCTACCGGGTCCACTACTCATCGGGAGAGGCCCGGTGCTTCCTCTGCCGGGCGATGGGGCACATCCGGAGGGACTGCCCTCTGGCCCAGGCGAAGGAGGTATCTGGGCTCCCAAGGCCTGGGAGGGCGCCGACCCTAACACCGCCGGCCCCCCTGGTAGTCCGGCCTCCATGGCTGCCCCTCCTCCGACCAACGGCTCTGCTCGGGAGCTGGAGGCGCCCCCTCCAGCGTGTCCGAGTGAGCAGGTGGGCCCCGCCTCAGCTCAACCTGTCTCTGTGGGGCCCGAGGAGGAGAGGGGGGCACGGTCGTTGCTGGGCAAGGGAGAGGGCTCCCCCCAAGGGGAGGTTTCCTTACCTCCCCTCTCTCCCTCCCTTGCCTCCCCGACCCCCTCGAACAACATCTGTGCCCCCTGGCCTCGCCCCTGCTGACCAGCCCTCCATCTCCACTTCAGAGGGCTGGACGCTAGTCCGGGGGAAGCACCGAGCCTGCCGTTCACGGACTCAATCTCCCCCCTCCGACAAGGAGGGTGGGAAAGCCCCCCTCCAAAAAATACCAAGGGGGGCCAGCGCTGCCGAGAACGCCCCCAGCGAGTGTCAGCAGGAGGCACTGGCTGAGGAAACCGTGGCAGCAAAAGGGGACCTCAGGTGGAGCTCCCCCGGCCCTGGTACCATCTGTGCCCCCCATCGCCACCGCCAAGGTGATTGTTGCCTCGGCGGTTGGCAGGGAGGGCTCTGGGGGTGTGGGAATGGAACTCAGCTCCATCTTCGAGGAGATAGAGGCCCTGGGTCTGACCCCGCTCACTCAGGAGCAGGATGACCCTTTGCCAGTGGGCCTCGGTCTGGGCGGCAACAGAGTCGTGCCGCCCCCTCCTCCCCCTTCCCCCATGTCCCAGGCAGCCGCCTCCATCCTCATTCCTGGGGCATCCCAGGTGTCGGCCATCGGCCTGGCCACTCCAGACACCCTGTCCAAGGCTGCCGAGCCCTCAGGGGTGACGGCCGGCACGGAGTGGCCAGATCCCGGGCTTGAGACCGCCCCCTCTTCCTTCTCCACCTCTGAGGTGGGGCGGTCACCTTCCCTTCCTGATGGGGGCCCTATCGGTACGGTCCCCCTCCCTGCTCCTGTCCCCCTGGTTCCCGTTCGGGAGGCACCACAGCCTGGTGGCCCGGACCTGGGGGACCTTCCCCATAACCCTGCCCAAACCTCTGGTGTCCCTCCATGTCCCAGTCCCCCTCTCGTCCCCATTCACACCCTTGCTTCCAATCCCACTTTTATTTATGAACCCATTTCTAGCCCTGAATCCACCCCCTTTCCTGACCCATCTCCCACCACTGCCCTCATCCCCACCTCCGTTCCTGACCTATCGTCTGGCCCTGATCCTCCCCCCATTCCCGCCGCCACCGCGATGCCCACTCCCCCTCCACTGGCCCCTCATCCCACTATTATTGCCACCCCTGTGGGGGCCATCTCGTTCCCGATATCCACGGGCAGCCCTCAGGGGGTGGTATTCGTGTCCCCAGTCCCCAAGGGGCTGCCTTGTTCCCTCTGCCGCGCCCTCCCTCGCCGAGGTCGGGGACGGGCGGCTCGGCACCGTCGCTCCTGGCGCTGTGCCGGGGATCGGATCCCGGTTTGCCCGTCTCCGTGGTCCGCGAGGCCTTTCTAGGGGCCCAGATGGAGGAGAAGCCTGGTGCCCCCTCGGTGCTGGGGGCCGAGCTCTGCCAGTTCCTCGTGGACACTCACGGGGCTAAAGGGAAGGTGGAGCTGGCCTTTCAACACTAGGGGGACTTTCACACCATTCTCCAGGCTACAAGAACCCTCTTGCAGGAGCGGAGAGGGACCAAGAGGCAGGACATTGCGGCCTACCGCTGGATCCACAAGTTCCGTGACGCTCTCCCAGCCTTCAGGTTGGAGAGCGGCCTGTTGCGGGGCCTGCGGGAAGCCGACGATTACCCTGCCCACGAGGATCCACCCCAGCCCTCATCATGAAATAAACCCCTTAGTTCGAATTAACTGTTAAACCTCATTCCACAAGGAGTAACAGTTAATTCGAACTAAGGGGTTTATCTCGGAATCCCGCTTCTCTGCCGCGTGTAGACGCAGGCAGTTACTTCGGGCTAGTCAGTTTCCAAAATGGCGACCAGCCGGGAATATGCTAATCAAGCGTGGGATATTTAAATCCCGCACTTCATTTGCAATTTCGGTCGCCCTCATTAGCCTCCCTAGTTCGAACTAAGGGGCTAGTGTAGACGTACCCTCAGCTACTAAAAACCTAGATAAGAACAATGAACTGTGAACTATTTAACTACTAAAACAAGGAGGGAACTGCTAAGAGGCACTTGCAGAGCAAGAGCAAAGGCATGTTCCAATAACTGTTGCAAGCAGTAAGAATGAACTGAGGGGGTGGAGGACCAGCAGGGGTATATATTAGCTGATATAGCGGCACCACTCCAGGGGGCTCCCCTGCTGGCCCAAAGGGAAAAATTTCCGACGACACGTGCATGCACACCTACGTGGAATGGACATGAGCAATCACTCGAAGAAGAACCAATGGGCTATGAATCCCAGTGCACACTGGGTATTTTAAACATGGCAGATGAAAAATGCTCCCAGCTGGTCACATCCCCTCCCTCCCTGAATCTGCAGCTAGGCTAGGGAGAGGAACATGTTGAAAAAACACACTGCCTGCTGTAGGGGCAACAGGAAGAGGCAGACTAGCATGCAGGAGAGTTAGGAGCCCTGGCTGTGAGGTTGGGCAGCTCAACTTCCTACTTGTAGGGGGAGTAGGAAAGGCAATCAATCATCCCCGTCTGCCCCCAAGAAGCAGGGGACACATTCTAATCAGCAGGGCCACTCAACCAGTCAGGTGAGCCCCCCACACCTCCACCTTGCACAGCAAATGGAACCTCCACAACATGCTCTTGTCCAGAAAGGCCCCTGCTGCAAATTTCACCTTCCCTGAGAGTGATAGCCTCAGGTAGACACTCAAGTTGGAAGCTGCTCCAGGGGCTGGCTGCTGGCTGGCTTCCTGGCACTCCTGGTGTTCTAGGGGTTGGGGGTGGTGGTGGAGAAGAGGTGCAGGCAGAGAGCCTATGCACCTCAAAGCAAAGCTGCCAGCTGCTGGGGATGTCAGGGCCTGTCCTCTCCCAAAGGCAGGGGGAGGAGAAGCTCTGAGCTGAACCAATCCCCCTCAGATCATGGCCTATGTTGCCCCAGGGTGGGGAGATAAGTGACCAGTACTTCCTGGTAACTTTATAGTGGTTAGCTTGCCAAGCCTCCTCCTCCTCCAAGGGGGCTTTGGGGCACAGCTGTCCCATCCATAGGATGGTTCGGGGCAGCTGCCCTGGGCCCTGTGCTTTGGGAGGGCGCTGCAGGGCCCAGGGTGGCCTGGAAGATCATTGGGGGTGGGGGGGCTAGCACTGGTAGCAGGGTTTGCCCACCCCCCACACTCACTAGCAGGAGCCGCAGAAAGTAGTGTGACCTGGCCCCAGCCTGGTCACGCCACTCCCCAGAGTGACGCAGCTGGGAGCCAGGCTCGAGTGAGCACAGTGGGTTGGGGCCGGGTTGCGCCACTTCCCGCCGCCACAGTGAGTATGGGGGGAACCTTCTGCTGGAGCCACCCCCCTCCGTGTAATCCTCTGGGTCACGTTGCTCAGGGGAGGGGGGGGTTGGGAGAAGGGATGCAATGGGGCCAGGATGGAAGCAGAGCAGGTGTGGAAAGGGGCAGAGCTTGACCTGTGCTCCACATCCCCCTAGGGACAGCATTTGGGGTTTTGTTCTCCCCCTTCTGTTTGAAGAGGTAATTAAAGCTCAAATACATTCAGCTGCTGGGTCTGACCAGGAAAGTGGCGTAGCACAGACAAGCAACCACAGTGAGCATAAGGACACTGTCTACCTTGGGTAGGTGAGGAAGGAAAAGCTTCCAGGAGCAATCCTTGCATTTCACCAGATACCAAAGGTCCATCTGGCCACTGCAGAAGACAGGATACTGAGCTAATGCCAGGTGCCCCAAAGGGCATGAAAAGAACAGGGACTCATCAAGTGATCCCTCTCTTGTCACCCATTTCCAGCTTCTGATAAACAGCCAGGATGGGTAGGAATGGTGTCCCCAGCCTCTAATAGCCATTGAGAGACCTAACTTATCTACTTCTTTTTTGTAACCTATTATAATATTGGCTTTCACAATGCCCTCTAGCAGGGAGTTCCACAGGTTGACTGTGTGCTGTGTGTAGGGCCATCCCTAGGGGGGTGCAGGACCTGGGGCAACACTCTCCCCAGTGCTCCAGGTGTGGGGCCCAGGGCAGCCCCCCTGCCAAAAGGTCCTTCCTGCCCCTGCTCTGACCCCTTTCCCCCTTCCCCACATGACACAAGCCAGGGAATTACCAGGGGCCGGGTGGCAGCAGGGGTCACTCTGCTCCCAACCCCCTGACTCACCATGGTGGCAGCAGTCAGAGCAGCCCTGCAGCTTGCTCTGCTCCGCTGCACCACCCTGCCCTCCCAGCCCACTGTGCCTCGCTTCTCCATGGTGGCGGGAAGCAGAGTGCCCTGAGGCCAGGGTGCTCTGTTTCCTGCTGAGGTGAGGGCAGGGCAGAGCGGGCTGCCGGGCCACTCTGGCTCCTGCCACAGTGAGTGCCGGGAAGCAGGGGGTTGTAGCCAGCTGGACATATGCCCCCACCATTGAAGGGATGGCTGGCTGGACACAAAATGCCTTGTATTGTGTCTCTAGGTCTCTCAGATAAAACTGGTTCCTGTGTCAGCAGATACAGTCTAGACAGATTCTGTTAATCTACTTTCCTGTTGAAGCGAGGCACTAATTCTTGGAAGCCTATTCTTAGAATCATAGAACACTAGAAATGGAAGAGAACTCGAGAGGTCATCGAGTCCAGTCCCCTGCCCTCATGGCAGGGCCAAGTACCATCTAGACCATCCCTGATAGATGTCTATTTAACCTGCTCTTAAACAACCTCCCTAGGAAACTTATTCCAGTGTTTAAACACCCTGACAGTTAGGAAGTTTTTCCTAATGTCCAACCTAAACCTCCCTTGCTGCAGTTTAAGCCCATTGCTTCTTGTTCTATCCTCAGAGGCCAAGATGAACAAGTTTTCTCCCTCCTCCTTATGACACCCTTTAGATACCTGAAAACTGCTATCATGTCCCCCCTCAATCTTCTCTTTTCTAAACTAAACAAACCCAATTCTTTCAGCCTTCCTTCATAGGTCATGTTCTCTAGACCTTTAATCATTCTTGTTGCTCTTCTCTGACCCTCTCCAATTTCTCCACATCTTTCTTGAAATGCAGTGCCCAGAACTGGACACAATACTCCAACTGAGGCCTAACCAGCGCAGAGTAGAGCGGAAGAATGACTTCTCATGTCTTGCTCACAACACACCTGTCAATGCATCCCAGAATCATGTTTGCTTTTTTTGCAACAGCGTCACACTGTTGACTCATATTTAGCTTGTGGTTTAAAGAGCTGTCAATCTTGCTGTTTGGGGAGGCCTGACTCTGGGCTTTTAAGAAGTTGGGGTTGATAAAAATCCTCCCTCTCCCCCCCCAACACCTACTGCAGTATTGTTTCATGAAAAGCTTTAGCTGGAAAGGGGAATAGGAAAGGGCTGGAGAATTGGCTATTTTAAGCTCTGCTTGGAGTTCTTTGCCATGTGTTATGTAGATCAGATGAGATTATCACAGTAGCTCCTTCTGGCTCTAAAATCTAGGAAAAGTATTTTAACCTCTGACAAGATGGCAGCGAGGCTGCTCTCAATAAAGATAGCCCTTGCTTCCAATTGTTCTTAACAACCTGAAGCCAGGGTCTCCTAAGGAAAATTATAGTCAAGAGTTAGATAATGAGATAGGAAAGTGAGGGGGACAGACAGGTAGGGAAGCAGGCTGGTGCCTGGGGTTTAGGTGGAGACAAAAGAAGCCTATGAGTGATGTGCATGGGGAGGGGAACAGAGGATGGGTAGGGCCCTACCAAATTCATGGCCATGAAAAATGTCATGGACTGTGGAATCTGGTCTCACCTGTGAAATCTGGTCTTTTGGGTATTTTTACTCTACTATAATAGGGAGACCAGCATTTTTCAAACTGGGGGTCCTGATCCAAAAGAGGATAATTGGGAAGGGGGTGTCTCAAGGTTATTGTAGGGGGCTTGCAGTATTGCCATTTTACCAGGGATTTGGAGCAATCAAATTTTTGAATTGCTCCACTCCAGCTCCGCTCCTGCACCAATAGTGACTGCTCCAGCTCCGCTCCGACTCAAATTAATTTTTAACTAAATAAAAAAGTGCATACTGTAATTTTGAAAAAACATTATTTTTATTCAGAGTTTTAAAACAATTTAAATGTCATCAACAGTGATACAAACTAGAATTATTCATAATTCAATCTGTAAACAATTATTGCAGCAATCAAGTCGTCTTTCATAGCCTGCCGCAGATCATTTAAAATTAACTTTAAAGCCGAAAACAGTCGCTCTACACTAGCTTGAGTTGTTGGCCTGCTCGAATCAATTCTACAGGCAGCCTGAATGCAGTGTGGGTAGCTGTGAATGGCCTCAAAAACAGACTTAACTTTTAGCTTACCAATAGACTCCATCGCCTCACAATGTTCCCGAAAGTTTCTCTCGAATAATGCTTCATTACAATTATGAATTGCAGAAACTCGCCGACGTCTTTCTTGTTTATCCAATTCCTTTTCGGAGTTGTCATCTTCTGAAGAATTGGTGCTTGAATTATCTCCATTTCCCTGTGATGGTTGAAGACGTTGTTGAAGCAAAAGCCTCACTCAGTTTACGCAGCTAAACAGACAGCTTTATTGATCAGTAAAGCCAAGTGAGCCAAACCTGGTTCCAGCAGAGCCGGGCCCAGTAAGGCTGGCTAATACAATCAATCCTAGTATCTTTATACCCTTAGCCAAACAGTCTGACATCAGGGCATCTGTGATGGGGCGAACAGCCCCCGCACTAAAGGGCTGGGAGTAGCCCAGGCCCAGCTGGCTGAGAGTGCCCCGCCCCTCCGGCCCTGCTGGGCATGCTCCCAGCAGAGCCAGCATATAAAGGCAGAGGGAGCCCAGCAGGAAGGAAGGCAGCTGGAGGCTAGAAGGACCCAGGCCGCATCCCCGGTGTTCCTGCAGCAGCTGATGCCAGAGTAAGGGCCCGTGTCTGCCACCGGGAGTACCGACAGCAGCCAACCCCGCCTGAGGGACCAGAACCCCTATGCCTCCAGCCCCGGCTCCGGTAAGGACCGCCACCAAGGCAGACGGATTATAGGGACGCCAGGGGGTAGGAAGCAGCCCAGGGCAAGGGATTGCTACCACAGCTCGGTGTGTATCGGCTGGAGTCCCCACCGAGCAGGCAGCGGCAAGAGTCCCTGCTTACAGGGCCCTGGGCTGGGACCCGGTGGAGAGGGAGGGCCCGGGTCCCCCTACCATCCCTTTCCGCACCCGGGGAAATCACCCCGACAAGGAGAGGCTTTTTCCCGGAGCTAGGCCTCTGGTACCGTATATGCCCTGAGAGAGGGGCCTGGACTTTTGTACTGGGACTCTGGTACCGTAGATGCCCTGAGAGAGGTGCCGGGACCGAGACACGGGACCCTAGAAGGGGGACGCACCCCATGTCAGGGGCGTACCCCCCGACAGCATCCAATTACAGAAATCATCAATTAAACTAGGAAAAACAAAGCCTTATCAGCAAGATGGCAGACAGGTACGAAGGAGTACCTCTCCTGTCTCAACCAGCCCAATTAACACATACCAATAGCCCATCCTGTAGGCCTCTTCTCACGGGTGACAGAAAGTTCACTCTCTGGTCTACGTACAAAGAGAAAAGCTGGGCTTCTAGCTAAATATGAAATGGTTTCTACAACGCCTCAGGGATGGACGCTCGAACAAGTTCAGAGTGGAGACGGAAGTCTGAGAACAGCCTGCTATTTCTGAAAGATGTGAACTTTCCAAAACCGCAAATTCGATTGTTGATGACTCCTTTTGTTGTGTTTCATTTTCTTCAACCTCTTTCGCTGAGTTCAAATGTAGCAATAGATTTTGTTTTTCGAGTCGTCGAGCAATATCAAGGAGCCCTTCCTTTGCCTTTGGTATTTCCCTTGAGGTAAGAAAAATCCGATAGCGTGGGTCAACATAAACTCCAGCAAGGAAATGAATATTGTTAAAAAGCTTCTCTTCACGTTTCTGCATGGAAGACAGAATTCCTTCTGCAATTTGTCCACCATTTTCTTTTTTTTGACAGTTTTCGCCATTCCTTCATTAAAACTCCGGGTTACATCGACAGCTTGAAGATTCACGGTTATTTGGTTTGGCTTTACCAAGAGGTCTCACAGGTTCTTCACATTCAGCTTTTGTTAACTTGAGTTCTCTTGTTCCAGCAGCAGCCACTTGTTCACAGTAAGATTGAAAAACGAGAAGCCGATCAATCATCACAAATGTTGAACCCCAGCGAGTCACAGTATCCAATGATTGAGTTACCCCATGTAGATCAAGCAGAACACTTTGAATACTTGGGGTTCGTAATTTGACAACAACTTGTTGAATTTTTGCCAGAAATTTCTTCGCATGTTCTTTGTTCAGTCCATCTCAGATTGCCAACTGAAGAGTGTGAATACCACACCTCATCAGTTGGACTTTTGAGTCATCCTCATGAAGCCATGTTGGAAGTATGAGGCTAGGGTCATTAACCCATTGCGCAGCAGCATCCATGTTGAGTTCGATTTCATCCATTCCTTTAGTTCCTTCATCAGGCAAAATAGCTTCAGTTCTGTCCACATCCCTGTTCTCAGAGGTAGAAATGGTTTCATTGTCCTCACTGAAATTTTTGACGGCACACGTCATGTTTGCTGCATTGTCAACGCAGATGCTCAGCACTTGCATTTCACTGATCCCAAATTTTTCTAAAATAGCTTTTACTTGACTTTTCACGTAGGAAGAATTGTGACGCCCTTCAGTGTTGATTATGTCCAAGGTTTTTACCACAGCTTTATCTTTTTTCCTTCTTCGTAGTACTGAGCATTGATTGCAAGGAAATTTCTGTTTCCACGGGTTGCCGCATCCATTTTCAGGTAGCACAATTTTTGCTCCATAGCTTTCTTGAGCTCTTCGCGACCAGACTCAGCTGTGCTGACAACTAAATGACGAACCGCATCGTGCCCCGTCGAAACGCCAAGCTGCTGACCCATTTCACCTGCAATTTTTTGGAATCCTTTGTTCTTTAGCCTGAAGGTAGTGAGCAGTGTTGAACTCAAGCAAACCATTTCCATCAGCCCTTCACGGAAAGTATTGGCATCCATGGTGACTGTAACCTTTGAGGACTTCAAATATGACTCAAGTTTTGTTTGAAAACTCCTGGAGAAAAGAGTTTTTGCGGAGCTTCATCTGAAAAGAAACCTAAAATTGAGCAAAGAGCCAGATGAACGTCGTTTAGCCGCATCAGCTTTCTGTTTTGACTCATCTTCCTGGTCCTTTTTTGTAACCAGAGCCGCATAGTTTTCAGGATGGTTACGTTTTACATGCCGCCAAAGGTTGAAACTTTTCACGGCACTTGCTTCACTTGTCTTGAAGCTACATGGTTTGAGCTCGCCATTCACTTCCTTTTCCACCTTGCACGTTGCCGATTTCTTCTTTGCTTTTCCCAAAAGCCCAAATTTGGGCTTTTCAAATTCAAAAGAAAAGACATCGTTGAGATCCTTTTCCGTAAATCAGCTATCAATCATGGGGGGCAGATTTGAATTTTTGTTGAAGCCATGGCCAAATCTTCTTGTGCTGCTACCACATCCAAATGTTTCTTGTTATGATCTTCGAAAAGCAATGAACAAAAGCATTACACTTTTTTTATAATGTACCTGCTTGTGATATCTTAACCACTTAAGGTACTTCAAATTTTCTGGACAAAAATGATCACATTTTCTTTTTACACAAAATTATTATTAAAGTATATTTTAATATTTTAACATGTTTCTTGCAGTTTTAATGAAGTAAGAAGTATTTTTAATATACATAATTAATATAAATTTTTATTTATAAATTGCAAGTTAGTTTTTCTTATGAAATTTTGCTTTAAAAATATTCGAAATATTTTCCAAGTTTTTAATTAATATCTCAAAAACGCTTTTATATAGATATATCAATTAAATGTGGTATGTGCCATAGCGTTAGTATGTGCTATCGCTGTTCTACAACATTAATTGTTGGGAAGTAACGAGGCTACACGTTACAAGGTTGAAAATAAACACATACTAATCTAACTATCTAACTAATCTATACGAGTACGTACTCGCCTAACCTGGGCACAAGGGTGGGAGCAGTCTGCAGTGTTGCCGGATGTCTGATAATTATCTGATTCTTTAATAAAACATATCTCCAAAAATCTTTGTAATTTTGTATCTGTACATTAAATCTTGATTTGGCGAAGTGAGAATAACTGTGACATATTACGTAAAGTGGTAAAGTAGATGTTAATATCAATTGTTATACAATCTGAAAACCTTTTGGCACCTTTAGGACTTTCTTGCTAAAATATCATTCATTTTGGATTGAAAGTGGAAAAAAAAACTGGAGCAGTGGAGCAGTCAAGATTTTCTGTGCCCCGGCTCTGTTCCAGCTCCGGGCAAAAACCTGCAGCTCCACTGCTCCGCGCTCCAGCACCCTGCATTTTACTTCTGCACTGCTTTGAGGGGCGGGGGGGCAAAGAGTAGCAATTGCTGGTCAGGTGTCTAGTTCTCAAGGCAGCACCGCCAGCGGCAGCACAGACGGAAGGGTGGCAATACTGCAATCCCCCTACAATAACCTTGTGACCTCACCATCCTCCTCTTCTGGGTCAAGAACCCCTCAGTTACAAAATGGTTAAATTTCAGATTTAAATATCTGAGCTCATGAAATTTACTACTTTTAAAATCCCATGAGGATGAAATTGACCAAAGTGGACTGTAAATTTGGTAGGGCCCTAGTGAGGGGCACTGAAGAGACAGGAAAGGGTAAACAGAGGGGCAGACACTAGGGATGTTAGATAGCATGTAATTGAATAGTAGTGTAACTGCATCAAATTTTAGCAGTTACAAGACTATTCAATAGTCCCCAGGGGCGGGGCCGGCAGCCAGTGTGCTCTGACCCCATTCCCAGGGAGCCCCCTGCCACCCCGTGCTACTGCCACTCCTGGGCCTGCTGCAGACAGCATGGGCCTGAGAGGCAGCAGCATGGGGGTCAGGGAGGCAGGTGGCTCCACAGCATCTGGTGCTTGTGGGGAGCTGGCTTAAAGGCTAGCTCCTCACAGACACTGGCTCCTACCTCCCCCCTGCTGCCTCTGGTGCGTGTAGGCCACAGGATTAACCGATAAATCGTCTACATATTGACATGCCTAGCAGACAGCTGGATGAGCATTGGGGGTGAGGGGAGAGGCTAGCAGCAGGCCTAGTAAGAGTAGCAGACCCGCTGTGTGCCCTTAAGGCTGACCTTGAGCCCAGCGAGCAGTGTCCCCTGGCAGGTCCTGGAACTCACGGGGGGGCGGCGGCAGCGGCGCAATTGCGCTGTGATTGGTGGAACGTCCTTTGAGGACGCGGGGCACTGGAGGGCGCGCTCGGCCCTGCGCTACGAGCAGCTGAGGGGCAGGGGGAGATCGCGGAGTCACTCTGTTAGCTCCGGAGGGAGAGACACGAGCTCTGCTCCCGCTAGCAGTGCAGGTCCCTCCTCGCCCCCAGAGAGTCGGCTCAATATTCCGTCATCCTATGCCGGTGGGAGAATAGCAGGCTGTAGCTTGCTCATGGGGGCGCGAAGAGCGCCTGCGCGGCAGCGTTCTCCAAAACCCTCCTTCAGCCGGCGCAGGCCGCCATTTTGGCTTTGGCTCTAGGGCCGGGAGACTGTAGGCTAAAGCGCGAGCTGAGTGTCGTTTACTTCCTCGCCGCAGAGCTGGAATAGCAGCTGTCCTTCGCTAGAGCCCTGGGCCCGGCTGTGTTCTCTGCCGCTCTACGAGTCCCCGGGCCCCGCTACCACCTGGAGAGCGAGGCGGGAAAGATGCTTTGCACGCCCCGCCGCTGAGGAAGAAGCAGTGGCCCGCTCGCCCCGCCCGCTCTTGGGCCTCCGTCTCCCTAGTCCCAGGGATTCCTTTCCCGGCCGGCCTGCGCCTCGCTTGACTTTCTCCGGCCAGGCCTTTCTCCCTTCAGCTCTTCGGCCGGGCTTTCGAGCTCTACAGCCCCTTGCCATGTTTTCAGCCGCTCGCTTCGACTCGTCTGACCGTTTCAGTTGGTACGTGGGCCCGCTCCCGCGGGCGGAGGCGCAGACGCGGCTGCAGGGGCAGCGGCACGGCATGTTCCTGGTGCGGGACTCGTCCACTTGTCCGGGGGACTATGTGCTGTCAGTGTCCGAGAACTCGCGGGTCTCCCACTACATCATCAACTCGCTGCCCAACCGTCGGTTCAAGATCGGCGACCAGGAGTTCGAGCACTTGCCGGCGTTGCTGGAATTCTACAAGATCCACTACCTGGATACCACCACCCTTACAGAGCCCGCGCCCAGGTACTTGCCTCCGTGAACCCTCGCCCGGGTACTGTGTGTGTGTGTGTGCGCGCGCGCGCGCGTAGGAGGCATGGGCTGCACTAATGCTCAAATAGCCACACCGCCTTGGGAGCTCTCGGGCAAAGGTTCTGTGCCGCTTCACCTTCCTGTTTGCAATTGCCTTGCGTGAAGGAGTGTTGTTTGAGTGGTTGTACTTAGGTGCCATGCACTCTGCTAGTCAGCGCAGTTGGGGACTCTGCCAGCCTGGCTCAGATCCAGCGGAGGTGGTACTCTGAAGTTTTGTGCTTGGTTATTCTTCCTTACTTCTGTGTTTCGTGCTGATCTGAACGAGAGCAGGCCTGTATAACCCGTAGAATCCACGTACGGACTCAGTTGGACTATGGTGTACTCGTTGATTTTAATGTTGGCATCTTCTAGGCTAACATTTCCTAAACTCTCAAAAGTTGAGGGGCCCCCCCAAGTCCCACTAGTTGTTAACGGCCTGGCCATCTTAATGTAGGCCTTACATGTTCCACACTTTAGGAAAGCGGTTATAGAATATGGACTAAAGCCCTTAGTCCCTTCTCTGCAGCCAGCTCATTACCTTAGATCATCTCCTGTTTGCTCAGGCCGTGCCCTATATCCAGTATAGTACCATACTTGCCTGAGTCACTAAACTACATTAAAAATGGTTGATAAATTTAGACTAAGGATAAAGAACTTCTCAGCAATCTGCTTTGAGGCCTTACGAATCCTGCACAAACAGCTACTGTTGAAATGCTAAGCTAAAAATAACATACTAAAAAGCCCAAATGGTATTTAAAATCCAGTTTTAGCTCACTTGATTTACTTAGGCAGTTTAAAAAAAACCTGTCACTAATGGGGAGACTTGAAAGAACGTCTTATCAGCTAAACTGATTCTCAAAAGGCTTGTCAAAAAACTTTCGCTGTCATGAAAGCTTCTGGATAGAATTACTAAGCAGTGGAATAATTTTGCCAGGGACCTGGTGGAAACCGGTCACTAGATTTTTTTACATTTAGTTTTAAAAATATGTTCAGTAGTTAACGATTATGCTTTGGCAGGAAGGCTAGCTGATCAGTAATTAACAGGTGCTCTTACCCATTTGCAAGAGCAGTTGAGCAGGACTGTTTGGTAACTGTCAATCAATGGAGGGTTGTGGCTCATTGCAGATACTCCTTCAAAGTCACTTAATAACATAATTCTTGTCCACCTGGATGCTCATTAATTTCTAGGGAAGCAAGTCTCTGTTCTCAGTCATGTGCTCTAGTGACTTAATTTAGTTTTTTAATAGATTTCTGGCCTTGGTGCCATCTAACTTGATCCCAGGCAAACCTGTTCGTTTGCTCTTTGTTGACCTTTAGCATATAGGGGCAATTTAGTTCAGTGAACACTCAGTATGCAGGCAAAACCATAGAAATCAATTGGAATTCTGCCTACATAAAGAATACAAGAATTGGGCCCCAAGTTGATTCTTCCTAGCAGTAGTAGCAATGCTACAAAATGGGATTGATTTAGAGCAGTGGTTCCCACCCTTTTCCGGATGGGGACCCATTTTGACAATTCAGGCAGACTTGGTGACCCAAGGCAATTCAGAAACGGGGAGGGCCGGCAGAGCCACCTGGGGGGAGACTTGGCGACCCTTTTGAAATGTAATGGCAACCCATATTTGGGTCCCAACCCGTAGGTTGGGAAACCGTGATTTAGAGGAAATATGCTATAAGCAAAACTTTCTTAAATTGTTACCCTAATTAAGCCTTCAGGTTAAAAAGACAGCTGTAGAAATTCAATGATATGATGATAGGCAGGGCTTGACAAATACGCTTGCCTGTGGTGAGTAGATTTTTACCAGCTGGTGAGTGCAGGGGTGGACTGGCCCGGTGGGCTGTTTTGACGGGCTGGTGGAAGCCCGCGCTACAGGCGGCGCGGCCCCATCCGATCCACCGGCCGGTGGAGGAGCAGAGCGCCGCTGGGAAGGGGGAAGTGTGGCGATTCTTGCCACCGGGCTGCCTGCGTGCAGCTCCAGCGTGAGGAGGCGGGGCAGGATGCCAGGGCGCTGGCGTCACATGGCCCTGCTGATTTTAAAGGGCCGCGGCAGCTTGGCTCTGGCCGCGTGTCCCTGGGAGCTGGCTGCAGCGCAGCCAGGGCCCGCCCCGCCGGCTCCAGTCCTGCCACGGCTCCAGCCCCCCTTTGTCTCCGCCGCCCGTTCCCCATGCCGCCCCTGCTCCCCTGCATCCCGGACCCCCTGGTCTCCCTCTTCCCTGCGACTCTGGCTCTGCGCGCCCCTTGTACTCCTGCTCCTGCCCCCCAGCTCTGTGCTGCCCATTCCCTGCACTGCCCCTAGACCCCGATCCTCTGCCCTCCCGTTCCCTCACGTCCCATTACCCATGCCTCCACCGCACCCTGCTCCCCCCGATCCCTGCGTCCCTCTGGCTCTGTGCCTCCCGTTCCCTGCACCTCTCTGGCTCTGTGCTGTCCCTGCACCCTGCTCCCTCTGTGGGTCGGGAGTGAAGGGTGCTTGTCCATAGGGAGGGGCTGACAGGGCAGGGAAAGGCTGCTGTGACCCAGCAGCGAGTGAAAGGGGGAGTTCACTTGAAGCGCCTTTGCCTTTATGGAAAAAAACGAATGAAAATGCTATTTGCTATTTATAGGGCTAAAATGCCGGGACAAAAACGAAAACAAACAAACAAAAAAAAACATTGCAAAATGCAAATGTGTAAAAGACGACAAAAAAAGGGGGGGGGACGGTGGTCAAAAAATGTTTTGCTTGGGGCAGCAAAAAACCTAGAGGTGGCCCTGGGGAGGGGCGGGCTGGGCTGGGCTGGGCTGTGGGAGGGGAAAATATGGGGAAGGGGCTTGTGCTGAGGGGAGGGGAGGAGGAGAAGAAGAAAGGGGAAGGCACCAAGGGACAGAGGTGCAGGAGAGACAAATGGCAGGGGCCAAGTGCAGACAATGAGGAAAAGGGCAGGAGGGGAGGTGTCAGTGGCAGGGGGGGACAGGGTGATGCTGGGAGAGGAGAGGTAAGGGCACTGGGGCTGGAGGGGGAGGTGCTGGGAGAAGGCTTGAAAGAAGGGGTGGGCATGAGGAAGGCGGGATGGAGCAAGGCATCTGTGGGGAACGGGGGCAGAGGGTGGTGAGGGGGTGGGGCGTATCAGGAAGAAGAGGGCAAAGGGGGCAGGGGCAGTGAGGGAAGGGGAGGCATCAGGAGGGTGCAGGTGCCAAGGGATTCTGGGGGTGAAGCAGAAGGGCAGACACCTGCAGGGGAGGGACCAGCACCAGAGGAGAGAGGCAGGGCAGGTGTGTAGAGGAGGTGTTAGAAGAGGGGTAGCTCACATGATCAGAGTGGGGCTACTGGAGGAGGGGCACAGGGGGAGAGAAGGGCTGGGAGGGGGCAGGTCTCAGGAAGGCTGAGGGCAGTGAGAAAGGCAAGAGTCAGGACAGCAGAGGAGGGTGAGGGGTTGGGGGGGCAGCAGGCACCAGGAGCTGATGGAGCAAGGGAGGAGACATGGCAGCAGAGAGAAAAGGTAGAGGTTTATAAGATATTTATTAATAACTTGGGTGATATTTATTATTAACTTATTAGTAATTACTGTTCTTCTTCTTATTAGGAATTTATGCCATTAAAAAACACTTTTTGTGGGGGAGGGTGGCTAGTCCCTTTTTTGTTGGGCGAGTAGGGTTTTCCATAATTTGTCGACCCCTGATGATAGGGCTTAAAAGGTCACTTTAAAGAGGCTGGTGTGGGAATTTTTTTTTAAGCTGCAGCATGTCTCAGATTTGTCTTCCTGTAATACACTAGCACAGTGGTCTCTAACCTTTTTGACCACAAGATCACTTTTTCGATTTAAGTGCAATGTAAGATCTACCTCAAACCCAGATACCCTTGCCCCACTTCCTTCCTGCCCTTTCTTTGAGGTCCTGCCCCTGCTCCACCCTTTCTCTGAGGCCTCACCCTGCTCACTCCATCCCCCTTTCTCTCCCATCCTCACTCACTTTCACCAGGCTGGGTTAGGGATGCAGGCTGTGGTCTTGGGCCAAGGGGTTTGGAGTGTGGGAGGGGTTCTGGGCTTAGCCCAGGGTGGGGGATGGGGGCCAGGAGGGGTTTCAGGGTGCAAGTTCTGGGAAGGAGTGTGGGTGCAGGGGGACTCATGTTGGGTGCAGGAGGTGGTTCAGGACTGGGATAGGGATTCAGGAAGCAGGCTCTGGCTGGGCACCAAACTGAGATGGCTTCCGGGTGGTGGAACAGTAGGATTAAGGTAGACTTGCTCCTGCCCTGGCCCTGCACCACTCCTGAAAGCAGCTGGCATGTACAGCAATGGCTCCATGGCACTGTGTGCTGCCCCTTATCTACAGGCACTGAGCCTACAGCTTCTACTGGCCACGGTTCCCTGTTGTTGATCAGTGGGAGCTGCAAGAATGGTGTCTGCAGGCAAGGACAGCATGTGGAGATGCCCTGCTCTGCCTCTCTCAGGGGCTGCAGGGACATGACAGTCACTTCCAGGAACAACAGTTACCACAGGGATAAGTACTCTAGACATGACACATTCTGTGTGTTAGAACTCACTGCTCAAAGAATAAAACTTAAGCGTAAGGCAAACGAAAGTAGTGAAATGCACACACCAGTCAAAAAACCAAAAACACTTTGCAAGCAGTAACAGCCCACATGTGTTGGGTCAGGAGATGAGTGAAGGACTGTGTGTGTGTCATTCTCAGAGACACCAGCTGTGTGTGAGTGTGACAGATGTTTGCATTACCAGGCTCCCTCTATCCCCTTCTCTCTGTTGGGGGGGGGGGAGGAGGCACACCCTGACATCAGTGTGCCGCCCCCCCCCACGTCTCCCTCCCATGCCCTGTACAGCAAGCAGGAGGCTCCCAGGGGGGCAGCTCCAAGGCAGAGGGCAGGAGCAGCATGACAGTGGGTGGAGAGGCAACTGAAGTGCCAGTGCTTGGGTAGCTTCCTGGCCAAACCAGCCAGGATCACTTGTCAGAGGCTACAAGATCTGCTGGTAGATCCCCTTCTACTGGTTGGTGACCACTGCGCTAGAATATGGGCAGGACTGAGGTAGCAGTGTGGGTAGCCAGTTGCATGTTCTTGCCAATATGTAATAGTATTTTTCCCTCCTTATAAAACTCTTGGTAATTTTTTCCAGTGGGATATCTTATTCCAGGATGCTCCCCTTTTGAAGATGCTATTCAGCCTTTGTTTTTTAAACAATGTAAAAAAACTTCTTGTTGCATACTTAGCTTAAAAATACTTAATGTAGAGGAGCATTTTTTTCCTCTTTAAGAGCTACTAATTTATATTCACTTGTGAACAAATCACTCTCAACTGTTTATTGGTACTTGCGCTTCAAATCAGATGCAGGTTTTGACTAATTCAAAGTGTAGCTGGGCTCTTGCTCTTAAGTATGGTGGGTTGTTTTTTTTTTGCCCTGACTTCAGTGGAAATTATTTAAACAAGTATTATTCCACATGTTTTTTCCTAAATAGCTTGTTAAAATGATGGGTAGTCTTGTGACTCTTTTCAGAATGTTATGGATTTAGCTTTTGACATGTTTATCAGTAAACCTGTTCTTTATTCTGCATGCAGGAGCACATACAGACACCTGATAAAATGAGTAGTCCTGTGGCACCTTAGACTGACACAATATATATCGTTTCGTGGGCAAAACCCACTTCATAATGAAGTGGGTTTTGCCCATGAAAGCGCATGATTCTATATCTAGTTAGTTTCCAAGGTGCTACAGAACTACTCGTAAGTTACAGACTAACATAGCAACCCCTCTGAAACACCTGATAGAGCACGTGCAAAAGTGCTGTAAACTGCTACTATACCAATAGAGGGAAACATGGACGCATTAATGTGGAATAGTCATAAGAGTTCTTTGTGGGTTAGACAACATGAAACATGTATTTCTGGTACTACCACATGTGGCGGTGCACCTGTGCTAGACCAATGATGGGCAAAAAAACTAATGCAAAAGAAACGCTAGCATTGGCTGCAGTGAGGTGTGATTGTGAAGTGTTCCCAAACTGTGAAGGTATGAAGTAATGAATAGTAAAGGTATGCCGTTTAGATAACTTTCACTTGCTGTTAATTTCAATATACTTCTCTTTTCCAGTATTAATCAATGGGACCAACTGCTGAGTACTAAGAAAGTGTGTGTTTGGACCCTTTACAAAGTCAGCAGGAGGCCACACTGACTCCCTAGAGTGCCCAGCAAGAGAGCAATTGCAATGCCGCAGCTGCCAACAAGTGTGCTCGGCACACCTTGGCCTAGCCATAGCCTGGGCTAACCGTTTATAAGGCCCAGCCCTGGGTCAAGGTGGGGCAGACAGACAAATGTCTACCAAAAGTGGTTCAACAGTTTAAAGCTCTGGCCAGGTCCCAGCCGGACAAGGGTCAGGCCTCCTCGCTGGCGGAGAGCTGACAAGCACAGGCGTTTTGCCCCACAGGTGGAACCTGCCACCCAGGGGAAGAGGTGGCGGGGGGGATGCAGGCCCACCTGCTCCACTGCATCCCAGCCCAGGGCCCTGACAGTGGCAGCACGGCAGCTACTGGGTCAGCAGGGATCTGGGCCGCAACACTCCGACTACATCTGTGGGTCAATGGGGATCCAAGCTGTAACGCGCTGCCCACCCGATCTCCATCTCCTCAGCTGCCCTGGGGTCGGCTGTCCCTGGGCTGCTTCCCAGTTCTTCCTTGGAGCCTACCAGTCTCAGGTGCTGCTCCTCAGGGTCAGCTGGGGATGGAGGTGCTGGCAGGGTGTCCATGGGTTCCAGCTCAGGCAGGGGCCCAGGTGGACCAGTCCAGTCGTCAGGGATCCCGGAGGTCTCAGCATGTCTTCAGGCTGTGGTAGCAGGCCTTGGGTGCCAGCAGGGGTCCTGCTGACCTAGCCCAGTTCTCTTGTTGGGTGCAGCACAGCTGAACCTTCACTGCTGGGGCTGAGCATCTGGCCAGTTCAGCTCCTGGGCTCTGACTGAGCTCTCAACTCTTATATTCCTAGTCCTACCCTCTGGCTTCCTGTGGGCAGGGCTAGTTGAGGCTGGACCCACCCACCAAGGGGTCTTAGAGGGTCCTTTCTCTTCTAGGTCAGAGGGAGGCCATGTTGCTGTCCCAGACTCATTACAGTGTTGTATACAGATTATTTTTGCTTTGAAGAAATCCCTATTCTAGGCTACTATGGGCTTATTTTTAAACAAATTTTCTTGCTGTCTCTGAAGTTCTAAAGAGTGAAGCTAGGTCAGTTGAAGCAGCAATTACGCCTTGGGTTGTCTTCTGTTGCAACCCCCCATAACCCACAAGAGTTTTGAGGCTGCTGCAAGGGGATTAGAAACACTCTGCTACTTTCCTTTGTGTTTTGAGTTTTCCTTTCTCCTGAATAACTCGGCTGCCTCCCTATGCTCTTATCTTTCCCAGGCAGTAACAGTACAAAACTGATAAAATTCTTGACTGTTGCAGTACTGCATACAGGGTTCTGCATAATAGCAACTAGGGCCGTGCCCCCTACTTGCTGTGCTTGCCAACCCCCCTCTCACGGCTCCCCCTGGGCCACCAGGGAGGGCTGGGCTGTGGCTGTGCCAGCCTGGGCCCCTTCTCCCACTGCTGGTGCATAAGCTGGCCTGGGAGCCCCGCTCCTGGTGCCTGTCCTCGGGCTGCTGTCCTGAGCACCGTACCCCACTGCTCCTGGGCTGCAATGTGGGGCCTGCCGGCTACTGTGCCATATTTCTTGGCATTGAGAGCCCTGTGGGGGTAGGGGTGGTGGAATGGGAGTAGGGGCTTCGTTTAAAATAGCAATTCTAAGTGGCGAGGGGAAGTGGGGAGGTCGGGCTCAAGTTGGGAGAGAGGGAGGGAGGTAGGCGGGACGCAGAGTGACATCTCTTTGTTGTCCTGCAGGGAAAAACTCTTTTTAATACATGGAGAGAGAATCTGAACTGGCTTCTTAATTTCACTCTGTTGCTGAGAAGTTCTAAAGCAGTAGGCAAGCAAGGTTGGAGGCCTCAACCATGTGCTCTAGAAACATTAACTTTTAAATAAGAACTTAAATACTGTAGAAACTGAAACTAGGTCACCACACTTACTGAGGAAAGCTGCCACCTTGTCATGGAGGAGTGGATTTTTCAAACCTTGCACTATAGATTATTGTATGTGTAAAAAGAGGAATTGATGCTGAAATGTCAGGTTTCTTTTTTTGTAAGGACAGCTTATCTAGAATTTCCCAGCAAACTCAGGCTATTTTACAGTGGATTTTAATTCCATTTAATTCAACACCTTATTACTGGATAATCTCATCCACAGTGATGAGATACCAGCTTTATGCTGATGACCAACACATCTACCTTTCTCCTACAGACCTTTCATCTTCAGCCCAAACTAGGGATGTCAATGTGTAGTTGACTACATCAATTAACTGAATAAGCCTAGGCTTATCGGCTAATCTTGTCGACTACGTTAATTCCCCCCCTTGCAAGGGGGGGAGCAGGAGCTGTGTCTTCCCCCCCCCCCCCCATGCTGCCTCTATCAGCCATGGTGAGCCTGAGCCCCGCCGCAGACACAGGCTGGTCCCCGGCAGCAGCCTGGTTGGGTGTGGGGGGTAGTCTGAGCCCCTGCAGACAGGGGCTGCTGCTGGGCCAGCCTCTGTCCACAGCGGGCCGAGGTTGCTTAGCAGAAGCCTCCCCCAGCAGCCTCTGTCTGTGGGTAGCTCAGACGCGCTGCTGCCGCTCCCCCCCCCCCATGGACAGGGGCTGCTGCCTCTGATATAGAGGCAGCAGTGTGGGGTGGCAGGGGGCTCCCCAGGAGTGGGGCTGGAGTGCACTGGCTGCCGGCCCTGCTCCTGGGGGCTGTTGAATAGTCGTGTAACCACTAAGATTTCATGCGGTTACATGGCTATTCACTTACCTGATATCTAACATCCCTAGTCCAAACTGGAATCTTGTCATGTCTTTTGACACACCTCATGGATGTTCAGCTGCCCAGCTCAACTAAACATGGTTAAAACAGAGCACTTCCCCAACCTCTTGCTGTTACCTCTTTGCTTGATCACTGTGGATAACACCTTCAGCCTGTTGCTTAGACCAGGTTTGTGTTCAACTCTGACTCTTTTGGGTCCTCACATCCAGATTATATCTAAATCTTGCATAGTCTTTCTATGTAACATCTCTAAGATGCAACCTTCCTGTCCATTCACACAGCTAAAACTTTCTTACAAGATGGTCAGAGCTTGTATCTTAATTGCTGCAACATCCTTTTCTCTGGCCGTTGTAAATAGTCTTGCTCCGCTCACAGCAATTAAGAATGCTGCTGTAAAGATAATTTTTCTAGTCTGTTGCTTTGACCCTGTTATCCTCTTTGCATTCCTCCACTGGCTTCCCCTTCTCTTTTATGACAAATGTAAGCTGCTTGTATTCACATTCAAGATCCTTCACAGTTTATCTCTACCCTATCTGTATCCTCTCTCATTCAATATCAAGTTGTGCATGCTTGCCTCTGTCCCATGATGTGAGCCTCCACTACCTACTTGTTACAATTTTCAAATGCCTTTGTGCTTTCTCTCACGTTGCCTCGCACACTTCTACGAAACTAACTTTCACCATCCAATCGCTCTTGCTGTGATGCCTATAAAAATTTGACAATATCCATCTGTTGCTTCTTGTATACTTAAATTGTAAGCCTTTGGAGCAGGGTGTGTGTGTGTGTGTGTGTGTGTGTGTGTGTGTGTGTGTATACACAGTACCACAGGCTTCCAGGTGCTAAGGTAATTCAAATAGGGATATAAATATTGGTGAAAACAGCTGATTAAACAATTAAAATGATACTGTTTAACTGGTTAACCATTGGTGAGCTGGGGTCCTGCCTGCTAAGCATGGTGGCCGGGGTTAGAACCACTGTGGCAAGGCTGGAGCTGTTCTGGCCTGGTGCAGCTGGTTGTCTGCTGGGGTTTGTACAAGGCTGGCTTAATTGCTTACCTAGTAAGCATTCTGATAAGCCTAGTGTGTACTAGGTAACTGGCTAAATTTTTACATCCCTAAATGTACCTTGCTGTCTGAATCAGTAGGATACATTATGCCTCCTTCACCCATTTTTCTCCAGTCACCAGTGAACAAACTTGTAACTTTTTTGATGAGTTCTTAAGAGACTACAGAGTCGTCTTTAGCTCAGGGGTAGCCAACCAGTTACAGATGAAGAGCCAAAATAGCGGTGGATAGAGTGTGAAGAGCCACATATTATATATTTATTTTCATCTATCAATCGATCAATATAGTACACAAAATGTAGTGATTTTTAAAAATAACATTACAGGACACTTCAGACAAAAACCAATAAAGTCGCTAGTCACTTAAAAAATTCACGGCCAGTCCATAGATCTTCAGAGAACTTGAAAAGGAACAAACATCAAATTAAAAAAAAAAAAACCCTTTAAAATACAGTAATATTCTCTCACTAAAAAAAGGATCCCCATCACATATTTTAAATTTAACACTACTGCCCTATACTCCTGTGAGTATTTTAAAAATAAACTGGGCTAATTTACGTCTCAGTTCAATTTGAAGTGCCTGCTTCACTCCAGGTTGTTGTTTGGCACGGTTTCTTTTTTTTAATTTATGAAGATAATGGCTTTTTTTATAGTTTTAAAAATTCAGGTCTGTCCCAGACTGCAAATAGGAGAGGTTCAAAAACAATAAGGGAGAGACTCATATCTCAGATCCTGGGCAATTAGACTGGTAAGTTTAACTTCAGTACTGGGCAAATTAGTCGAGACAATAGTAAAGAATAAAATTGTCAGGCACGTAGAAAAACATAATTTGTTGGACAAAAGTCAACATGGTTTCTGTAAAGGGAAATCATGTCTTACTAATCTATTAGAGTTCTTTGAAAGGGTTAACAAACATGCAGACAAAGGGGATCCAGTAGATATAGTATACTTAGATTTTCAGAAAGCCTTTGACGAGGTCCCTCACCAAAGGCTCTTGTGTAAATTACATTGTCATGGGATAAGAGGGAAGGTCCTTTAATGGATTGAGAACTGGTTAAAAGACAGGAAACAAAGGGTAGGAATAAATGGTAAATGTTCAGAATGGAGAGGGGTAACTAGCGGTGTTCCCCAAGGGTCAGTCCTGGGACCAATCCTGTTCAACTTATTCATAAATGATCTGGAGAAAGGGGTAAGCAGTGAGGTGGTAAAGTTTGCGGATGATACCAAACTGTTTAGGATAGTCAAGACAGAAGCAGACTGTGAAGAACTTAAAAAAGACCTCACCAGACTGAGTGATTGGGCAACAAAATGGCAAATGAAATTTAATGTGGATGAGTGTAAAGTAACGCACATTGGAAAAAATAACCCCAAGTATACGTACAGTATGATGGGGGGCTAATTTGGCTATGACAAATCAGGAAAGAGATCTTGGAGTTATCGTGGACAGTTCTCTGAAAACTTCCACACCCTGTGCAGCAGCAGTCAAAAAGGCAAATAGGATGCTAGGAATTATTAAGACAGGGATAGAAAATAAGACACAGAATATCTTACTGCCCCTGTATAAAACTATGGTGCGCCCACATCTTGAATACTGTGTACAGATGTGGTCGTCTCACCTCAAAAAAGATATTTTGGCCTTGGAAAGGGTTCAGAAAAGGGCAACTAAAATGATTAGGGGTTTGGAACGGGTCCCATATGAAGAGAGGTTAAAGTGACTGGGACTTTTCAGTTTGGAAAAGAGGAGACTGAGGGGGGATATGATAGAGGTATATAAAAATCATGAGTGGTGTGGAGAGGGTGAATAAAGAAAAGTTATTCATTAGTTCCCATAATAGAAGAACTAGAGGACACCAAATGAAGTTAATGGGTAGCAGGTTTAAAACTAATAAGCGAAGGTTCTTCTTCACACAGCGCGTAGTCAACCTGTGGAACTCCTTGCCAGAGGAGGCTGTGAAGGCTAGGACTATAACAGTTTAAAGAGAAGCTAGATAATTTCATGGAGGTTAGGTCCATAAAAGGCTATTAGCCAGGGGATAGAAATGGTGTCCCTGGCCTCTGTTTGTCAGAGGCTGGAGATGGATGGCAGGAGACAAATTGCTTGATCATTGTCTTCAGTCCACCCCCTCTGGGGCACCTGGCGCTGGCCACTGTTGGCGGACAGGCTACTGGGCTAGATGGACCTTTGGTCTCACCCAGTATGGCCATTCTTATGTTCTTATGCTTCAGCCTGGCAAACAGTAGCCTTTGAATTTTCTTTAAAGAAACACAGTGTAAACCAGGTACGTGCTGATTTCTTTTTTTGCCCTGGAATTTAAATATGACTTCTGTGTTGGCTGCCTTATTCTGCATCCATGAAGACTTTGAGTCGCCCCCCCCCGCTCTAACCCAGTCCCCCAGAGCCCGGCACCCCCAGCCCCGCTCTAACCTAATGCTTGGGTCCCGGAGCTGCCGCCACGTGCTTCTCCCTCCAGGCACTGGGGCTTGTGTGCTGAGCAGAACCCGCATGCGCAAACACATCAGGCCCTGCCCTCTTTCCTCCAGAGGAAGATGGAGAACCCCTGCAGAGACCCAGTGCAGTCCTAGCCAGAAGAACTGCAGCATCAGCTGCTGGATCTGAGCCAGGAAACCCAGGGTCAGGACCAGGGTGCTGAGATGGTGCCAGACCATGGACAGGGCCAGTTGGTTAAGCACCAGTGCCCTCCCACGCAGGGAGAGGCACCGGAGCAGTCCTGTCCATCTCCGCAACTGCTCAACCACCTTGGACTCGAAACCTTGCCAGCTCTCTGGCGGAGAGGGATGTGTGGCAGAGAGAAAAACGCCAAGATAGAGCAGTGGACCCGCGCTCCATCTGATGGCCTGAAGCGCGGGTGGGAGGGAGCTCACCTGCCACCTGTCCCCCTACCACCAGGCCATAGCTCTTGACCCGGGCGGAGGAGGCTGCCGAGTAGATGGCTTGGCAGACCTCCACACGCACCAGGTCACCCGGGTCCTGGACCACGAGGAGCACGTTGTCGGCGTACGACTGGATCAGCCGCATCTCCGGCTTACGGATCACCAACCCCGTCAACCTCTTGCAAAGGAGACTGAGGAAGGGCTCTATGGCCAGGGTATACAGCTGACCTGACAGCGGACAGCCTTGACGCACTCCCCGCCCGAAGCTGACCGGTGCGGTCAGGGTCCAGTTGAGCTTCACCAAACACTCTGCAGAAGCATACAGCACCTGGAGGAAACCCCACAGAGTGCCCAGGAGGTACCCGTGGTCCATCCAGTCGAACGCCTTCTCCTGATCCAATGACGCACCATCCCTACACCCTAGCTCTAGGAGATCCCAGACCAAATAAAGGTTGTCAAAGGTGGTATGGCCTGGGACGGTGTAGGTCTGGTCTGGATGGACCATGTCCGTCAGCGCAGACTTGCGTCTCAGGGAGCTGGCTTTGGCGATGATTTTACACTCCGTGCTGAGGAGTGAGATGGGATGCCAATTCCTCAGAGCGCGAAGGTCCCCCTTTTTAAGCAGCAAGGCGAGCACAGCTTGCCTGGACAACAGAGGGAGGACCCCGCTCTCCAAGGACTCGGCCCAGACGCTGGCGAGGTCCAGGCCGAGGACGTCCCAGAACAAGCAGTAGAACTCCACGGTTAGCCCATCCATGCCCGGGGACTTGTTGGTGGGCATGAGGCGGAGGGCTTCCAAGAACTTCGCCAGAGAGAGAGGCAGCTCTAGCCGGTTCTGGTCGCCTGTGCTGACTGTCGGGAGTTGCTTCCAGAGAACTCTGCGGGAGTCGGTCGGATCTGGCGAGAAAAGGGAGGCATGGAAGGCATGAGCCCTCTCTCGCGTCTCCACCAGATCCGTGAGGGGGTGCCATCTTCTGCCAGAAGGCAGACCATGTGCTTTTTGGCCCCCCTCTTTTTTTCCAGGGTGTAGAAGAAGCGGGAGCCGTGATCCATCTCCCGGAGGAGGTGGATGCAAGAATGAACAAAGGTACCCCGGGCTTGAAGGTCGTCAAGGGCCTGGAGTTCCTCTCGCTTCTCCTGGTACGCTCTTCGGGGGTGGATCTCTGGGGCCGGTGGCCAGCCGCGCCTCTAGGTCTAAAACCTCCTGTTCCGACTGCTCTGTTGCTGCATCCCTCTGCGGGTTGGCCCCCCGGGTGTAGTTGCAGCAGAAGAGCCTTGTGCGCACCTTCCCCACATCCCACCACCGCCGCGCCGAGGGAAAGGCACGCCGCCATCCGCGCCAGGCCAGCCAGAACTCCTGGAAGGATGCTAAAAAGCCCACGTCCTCCAGCAGGCTGTTGTTGAAATGCCAGTAGGCTGGCCCTGGCCTCTCTGGGGAAAGAGAGGCCGTCACGGCCACCAAGTGGTGGTCCGAGAACGGGGCCGGCCAAATGCTGGAGGAGTGGGCTCGAAATAGATGACGAGAGAGAGAGAAATGTGGTCCAACTGGGAATGTAACGACGGTTGACCCTCTACCCGGAGAAAGGTAAACAGTGTGCCCTCGCCCAGGTGGAGGTCATACCAGACGTCCACCAGGAAGTGTCGGTCTGTTATCTCCCTGAGGAAACCCACGGTGGCCAGGCATTGCTCGGTCCCCCTGCGGTCCCGTTCCTCGAGGGTGCAGTTGAAATCTCTGCCCGGGACCAGGCACTTGCGAGGATCCAGAGAACAGAGGAAGGCAGACGCCCGCTGGTAGAAGCGGAGCCTCTCCAGGCCGAATGGCAGGGCGTAGGTGTTAATGAGGTTTAACGTCAGCCCCTCCACCCGAACTTGGAGATGTAGCAGGTGGCCCTGCATGACCTCGGCTTGATTGGTTGACAAGTGGTTGAAGTAGATCCTGTCCCCGCACTCCAGCAGCCAGCTAGCTTTGGTGGCCGGAGCGGTGTGGGTCTCCTGCAGGAAGATGACAGAGTACCCCCCGTCTTCCTGAAGGAAGGTGAGTACCTGACACCTGTGGAGACCTACCCTGCAGCCCCTGGTGTTCAGAGTGGTAAGAATGAATGGTGGCATTGAGAGGGCTGGGGAAGATCTTAGCTGGCGGGAGTGCTGGCAGTCCCTATCGGGCCCCGCAGCAAACTGTGACCATACCCAAATGTGAGCAGGGCGTCACGGAAGCTGTGGACCCGCTGGTAGGCCTCAGCCCCCCGCTGCCCGGTCCCTTTACCCTCCCCCAAGATGGCCCTTACCATCTGAAGGATGAGAGCTACTTTGTTCTTGGAGCCATGAATGTCTTCAAAGAAGTCGCGCATCTCACCCCTCAGCATGTCGGGGCCTTGGGCTAGACCCTTCCTCATGCCCCGCGACTGATGCGGGAAAGCAGGGCCTCTGAAGTCCCTGCTGGAATGATGGCAGAGGGAGAACAGCCTCAGATGTGCTGGGAGCAGGAGAAACAAAAACCGCCTCCCGGGGGCCAACGTTTGGGCTGAACGTGGCAGCTCTGGGGGCGGCAGTAACAGTGTAAGGGGAGGAGATGATGTCAGGGAAGGGATCGGGGAAAGGAGGAAGCAAAGTAGGGGGAGCAAGAGGTGGGGGATTAGGAAGAAGACAAGGAGGAGGGGGAGCAGGAAGAGGAGTGGGAAATTCGGTTGGGAGAGGGGCGGAAAAGGAGTGGGGCAGGGGTTAGGAGCAGGGTCAAAAGCCTCAGTGGAAGAGGCACTGGGATGCAGTGCCTCCTCGCAGGGCAGGGCATCAGTGGCAGTGGTGGGGGAAGTTTAGTATATCCCCAGCGCCAGGCTCCGGCACTGCCAAGACTGCAGGGCCAGAGGTCCTAGTGCCAGGGGTGATGGGGAATGATGCGAACTCCCGCCCTCTAGGATCCCCCAGGGGTTCGGATGCTGAAGTGCTGCCGATGGCTGGGTAGTTGGTCACACCCTGGGGCAACCCGGAGAAGGGAGAATGGCGGGTCAGAAGGGGAAGGAGAGGCCAACTGTTGTCCTTCCAGGGCATGGTGATCCCCCCTCTGAGGCAGCCGGGGGCAACCCTAAAGCCTCCACCTCTTGGGAGAGGAAGGCGAGTCCGCTGCCATGTGGTCGCCCTTGTCAGCGGCAGGGTCAGCGGTTGTCCTCACAGCGGAGGTGGGGATGGTGGGAGAATTCTCCATGGACACTTCCTCTTGCAAGGACTCCGGGAGGGAGGCGTTTACTCCTCCCGCAACCGCCGTGGTCACCTCAGTTGCTCCACGGCGCTGTGAAGCGTCCCGGGGTTCAGAGGGAGGGATGGCTCCAATGTCCAGCCCCAGAGGAACGTGGAGGGTATCCTCCCCTTCAGTGGGTGGGGTGGAATACGGGGCTCGCTTGCGGCGGGCGCCTCCCCATGGCAACCTCCCAGCCCTCGGAGGAGGGCTGGGCCTAAATGGGGGAAGAGCCAGGGGACAAGGGGAGTGGTGGGAGGGTGAGGGAGGACAGGGGCTGGGCAGGTCAGGAAGGGGAAATCTCCCCCTGAGGTAGGCCCTGTCCAAGTCTCATCGCCGGGCCCGGCCTTGCCGCTTTTGGCAGTGACAGCAGCACCCGCTCACTCGTCTGGGCCCTGTGGAGACCGAGTGGGACTGATGACGGTCACAGTGGGAGGAGGGGTGACCCCAGGGTCCAGACCGTCAGGGCCACCGGCGATGGTAGGGCTGGTGCCCTCCCAGGCGTCGGGGGTCCCGAGTGCATCTCCGGGCTGGGCCGGGGGGGCACGTCCCAAGGGACTGCCTGTTGCCTGACAGAGAGAACACCGGGCCTCCCCCGAGGCGTAATATACGCGGTACTGGGCCCCTTGATGGGGCACCAGAAATGCCTCTTTTGGGCTTCTCCACCATGCCCCGCTGGCAGTAGTTGGATTTGTACCTGCCGGCGGAAGGCGAGAACGTGGTGGAGGGTAGGGTCTTTGCAGCCCAAAGGACGGGGACTTAGGACTGACAAGAGCCTCCCCAGGGTGGAGAGGAAAGGCAGTAGGGTGGCATTGGGGAGGAAGGGAGTAACGGAGGAGAATACCACCCGTATGCCCAGGTCCTCCAAAGGCTCGAGGGGAACGCGGACTCCTTCCACCGCCAAACCCCTTTCCACCGCCTCCTGGGTAGTGGCCTCCGATGCCAGGAAGAATACCACCTTCCCGAACATTTTAGAGGGCGCCACCACGGCTATGGGCCCCACCACACTTACCAACACCCTCACGTAGGTCTCCATGTGGGGCAAGGATGACACCCAGAGGCAATGGACCCCGTGCCTCCTGGTCAGGGCGGGAAAGGGGCTGTGGCCATCGGAGATGGAATTCCAGGGGGCAGCCTGAGCGCATTGGGAGGTGGGCGGCTACCTGGACGTACGCCCTCGGGGCTGGGACACGGTCGCCCTCAGACCTGGTGGAAGGAACAGGGGGACAGGAAAGAGGGGAAGCCACGGCTGAGGCCGCGGCGGGTGGGGGTGACCCTTTTCCACAGGGGTTTTGCCTTCTGGGTGGGGCTCTTGCCCTTCTTGGTTCCCTGGCTGTTCCCTGGCCCTTCCTGCCCTTCAGGGAGGCTTTCTTGGTGGTGACACTGGTGGCAGAAGGTGCCGCAGCAGGAGCAGTTGGGGTCCCAGAATCCCCGTCCGCGTCTGCCATCTCCGCTGCATGAGCAGGCGGGCCGGCAGCCTCAGAGGGTTCAGTATTCATAGAAGTCATGGGCAAGGGGTGTCACATGACTGCCCCTCAGTTGTGTTCATGAGGGGCGGGGCATGGGAAGGAGAGGAATAGACAATTAGGAGAGGCCAATAGTGCTGGGGTAGAGCGAGGGGGGAGAGGAAAGTTCACACCCCGGCTAGGCTGGAAGCGGGGTGGGAGGGCAGCAATGCTACTATGAGGAAGGGGGGTAGAGGAACAAGGGGTACAGCTCCCAGCACAGGATGGAAAGAGCGTCTCCTTTGGCTGCACTGGGAACATGAGGGGGTAAATACTTGAAAAACATGGGGAAGTGAAATGGTGCATGGGGAGACGGTAGCTGAAGAAGAAAGGGAGGCTCAGACACCAAACAAGATAACAGAGGGGGGCCTGGGCACACGGGGAGGGGAATGCAGGCTGCGAGGAGGTGACTGCTCAAGATGCAAGGGGGCAGCAAGACACTGCTGGGGGGGGCGGGGGGGCGCGTGGAGGGAAACCAGTGTGCCCACAGGCACCTGAGTGACAGGCCTACAGCATGTGCTGCAGGACCCAACAGAGCAAAAGACGGGGGGGGGAGGAGGCAAGCAGTGGGGCCAAGGATGGAAATGGCCCCTGCAGCACCTGGGGCTGGGGAGGGAGTGGCAGCAGCAGCAGAGATGCAGGGGAACCAGCAGGGGTGGTGGTGGAGGAGTTACCCCCACCCCCACAAAAGCTGTACTAGCTGCTGCTTAGGGACCCAGATGGAAGGAGGGTCCCTTACAAACACTCTCTTCTCCCCCCGTCCCCCCCAAAACTGTGGAGGGGAAGGAAGAACCCCAGGAGCTGCTCTAAAGCAGCCCCCTTATCTCCTCTGCCCCAAAGGGTGTAGCAGCTGCAGGAACGGTGAAGTTCAGACCTGCAGCAGTGGGGGGGAGAAAGGGCCAGGCAGTCCCCGAAAATGGAAAGTGGGGGTCTGCCTCCCCCCTGGGTGAGGGCAGCAGAGGCCCCCCTACCCACCACCACACACCCAGTAGCTCCTGCAGCCAGCTGAGGTGAAGGGGTGGGGGGAGGAAGCCACCTGCAAACAGCAGGTGAGAGAAGAGGAGGCCTAGCCCAAAATGTAGCCAGGGCCAGCCTGCCACAACCCCAGTAGCGCGCCCCCCCCCCCCCCCACTTCTCCCAAAAAAGAGGGGAGGAGGGGTGCAAGGGGGAGAAAGCACAACAGGCCCAGACCAGCAGCCTGCTGCACTCCATCGAAGAGTGGTTTCTTCTCTTTACCTGAAGATCTCCTGACAGGGTAGATGAAAGGGCTTGATGGAAGGGAAGAGAGGCAGCTCTGAAGAAGAGCAATGGCCCTGGTTAGTCAGGGGCAGCTGAGACAGGGCTGCTATAAATCAAGGGCCAGGTGAGCTGAGTTCAGGCTGCCAAGGGACCTCTTTAAAAACCTTCCCTATGGGGGTGGGCTCGGGAGAGTGGAAGAGGAGTTTGGAGGAGGCAGAGGGAAGTGAGAGCTGATAAGGAAAGAAATAGAGAAGCTGAAAAACAGAACATCAATACTGCCAATAGACAGGGAAGGTAAGGGGCTCTGACAGGGAGTGTTTGGGCTCCCTTCCTCAAGTGGCCTGAGAGCCCAGCTGTTAACTGAAGAGGACTGGTTACTCAGCCCAGGCTGACTAGGGTGTCTGCACCAACACCTATTTAGCCATGGGGCAGAATCTCAAAATGCTGGAAAGGGCAAGTGAGACTGCAGGGTTGTGGACAGAGCAGGTGTCTGGGACCCAGGAGTGGGTCTGACCGTGCCACAAATGTTAATGACCAGGGCTTGACAAATAATGCACCCACTGCTCGCCGTGGCGAGTAGATTGCAACCCGGAAGAGCCAGGTTCGGGCAATCTGCGCATGCGCAGATCGCCGGACAGCGCGGCTGGCGAGCAGGGCTCGCCGCAGTTCGGTGAGCCCTGTTAATAACTATTTCTATTCTAGGAAATGAGAGTAAATTTTGTTACCCAGTATACAGAGTAAGGTAAATGCCTATTAAAATACTTTTTTTTTAAAAATACTCAGGTATCCAAGCCCACCAATGGGATATGGATCAGCCCCTACCATGCCCACTGGAGAAGAAAATTCTGAATATGTTCGGACTCTCTATGATTTTCTTGGGAGTGATACTGAAGATCTGCCATTTAAAAAGGGTGAAATACTGGTAATTGTAGAGAAGCCTGAAGAACAGTGGTGGAGTGCCAGAAACAAGGATGGTCGAGTTGGGATGATCCCTGTTCCTTATGTAGAGAAGCTGGTCAGATTGTCTCCTCATGGGAACAGGAATTCCAACAGCTATGGTATTCCAGAACCTGCACATGCTTATGCTCAACCTCAGACCACAAGTCCCCTTCCCCTCTGTATCCACTACACCTGGAGCAGTGATCAATCCACTGCCATCAACATGGAATGGGCCTGTCTATGCCAAAGCTATTCAAAAAAGAGTACCGTGTGCTTATGACAAGACTGCCTTGGCATTAGAGGTAAGATTTTTCTCAAGTTCTAAGTCTCTAACATTTTCAGTAGTTAGTTAGTTTTTTTTTTTTTTTTTAATTAATTAAAAAAAAGCACAACTTGATTGAAATGGTAGCAACCTGATTATGTAATTTATTTGAGCCATTCATGTAGGTGGTTGTCTTCAGTAGATTGGGCTTTGCCGGACTTTGACTTAAGTGACTAAGAGAACAAGGTCTTTATTCATACCGTAACAGCTCTACAAAAACAATTGCATCATCCATACCACTTCCCTTTAGAAAGGCACTAGCGCACGTACAAAGATGTACCTAATTCAGACTGTGACTACTTTTTCCACAATAGGAATTTTTCTTCTTCCAGTGAACAGGAGCAAGCAATGGACATAGGTGTGAGTGCCCCCTGGAGTGGCGCACACATGCCACACTATATAGGGGAAGGGGATAGCTCAGTGGTTTGGGCATTGGCCTGCTAAACCCAGGGTTGTGACTTCAATCCTTGAGGGGGCCATTTAGGGATCTGGGGCAAATCTGTCAGGGATGGTACTTGGTCTTGCCATGAGGGCAGGAGACTGGACTCAATGACCTCTCAGGGTCCCTTCCAGTTCTATGAGATAGGTATATCTTCACATATATAAAATGAATTAATAATGGACACTCCTCGGCCCCTCAGTTCCTTCTTACTGCCAGTGATGGTGCTTGGAACAGCCTGCTCCAGCTTTAGCTAAAGCTAGCATTCCCTATTGTTCGTAAATAGTTCTGTCATTAGTTACAGTGGTGGAAAAAGTACCCAAAAAAGTTACTTGAGTAAAAGTACTGCTACTTCGGAAAAATGTAATGAAGTAAAAGTCAAAAAGTACTTTTCCAGAAGGATACGAGTAAAAGTACAGAAGTATCACATCTTAATTGTACTCAAGTATCCAGAAATAAAAAGTAGGGGAGAGGAGGCAGGGAGGACCAAGTTTCAGGGTTTCCCACAGGCTCGATAACACTTTTGGAGTTAGATTTTCAGCGCCCCCCCCCCCCGGGCTCTGGTGTGAGGCCAAAATGAGGGGTTCAGTGTGCAGGGGGAGGGTCCAGCCAAGAGGGAGGTGCAGGAGCGGGCTGAGGGTGGGGTGTCTAGAAGGGTGGGAGACCTGGGCAGGAGGGGCAGTGCTTGAGGGATGGGGGTGCGGGGGGCTGGCCATGAGGGGAGTGCAGGGGGCACGCTTGTTTAGCTCCGTGCTCCCCACTGTTCCTATTGGCCAAAATCTGGCCAGTGTGAGTAGCGGGGAAACGCGCAAGCAGTTTCCAGCACCACGTTCCCCCAGCCAGGGGGGAAGGTGAGCGGCGCCACGCTTCTTCTCCCTCACACACAGGATCTAGCCTGCAAGGCTCAGGGCTCCCCACCCCTGCATAGATACTGTTTTTGAGTGAAAAGGTGTTGATGTGACTATTAAAAAACCACCTTCATTGGCAGGGTCATTGTGCTTGTTTATTGGTTATTTTAAAAAAATTGTCATTGCATGATGATTGGCTGCTTGCACATGCAGCTGTGCTTCAGCAAATCCAAATGCTGGCTTGCGCAACTGTCAGTGGGGTGATGAAAGTAGTGAGTAACTAAGCGTTTCCAGAAATGGTAGTGGAGTATAAAGTACAAAATTTTCTGAAAAAAACCTACTTGAGTAAAAGTCGAAGTATCACAAATTAATACTTGAGTAAAGTAAAAATACCGAAAAAAATTTACTTCGTTACTTTCCACCTCTGATTAAAGTACCTGTAAATAGTTGAAATCTGGATTATTTTACGCTACATCTAGACTGCATCCCTCTGTTGACAGAGGGATGCAAATCAAGCATGTCGAAATTGCTGATGAAGCAGGGATTTAAATATCCTGCGCTTCATTAGCATAAACATGGCTGCCGCTTTTTTCAGAATGGAGCTTTTTTGGAAAAAATGGCAGTCTAGATGCGAATCTGTTGAAAATAAACCCTTTTTTCGACAGATCCTGTAAACCTCATTTTTTGAGGAATACAGGATCTGTTGAAAAAGGGTTTATTTTCGACAGATCTGCGTCTAGACTGCTGTTTTTTTCGAGAGAGCTCCATTTCGAAAAAAGCGATGGCCATGTTTATGCTAATGAAGCGCAGGATATTTAAATCCCTGCTTAATCAGCAATTTCGACGTGCCTAATCTACATCTCTCTGTCGACAGAGGTGTAGTCTAGACACATCCTTAGACTTTGCCTGGGGGGATGGGGCATGCCCTGCTCCCCGGGCTTCAAAGCCTCCGCCGAGTGCTGCAGGCTTATGCCAGTCAGCGATCCCCATGCTGACTGCCTTCACTGTCTGGGGGCAATGGTGAATTTAGAGTTAGTGGGGCCCCATGTTCAGCTTTATTTTGGGGGAATCCCCTGGGGATCACTCTTCCTGCTCCTCCTATTTTTCATTCTTTTTTTTTTTTTTTTCCCCCTTCATTCTCCTATACTATAAGTAAATGAAAATTAAGTGAGGTACCTTCATTTGGGGGGGGCGTCTTTGTTTTTTCTGCAGACCACTTGAAAATTGGTGAGGGTATCTGTGGCCCACTTAATGATCTTTACAATAGTTAGCTCATGGTACAAACAATATTTGGAAAGTGCTTTGCATAAGAGTGCTTTATTAAAAAGAAAAGAAACATAATCTTTCTTCAGTCCACCTGAATTGAATTCTCGGAGCACAATTTGAGAACTTGTGGTCTAGATGAAAGCTTGTATTTGCATTAAGTTAACGTGAAATGTGTAAAACGCATAGATGACGCATGAATGGGAAAACAAAGTTAACTTCCACTGAAGAGACTTACTCAATTTGGGAAAAAAGAGAGCTTTCTTTCTACACTTTTTTTCTTTATAAAATCATCAGTTAAGTTATGGTAAGTAATATGCTGTAAAGAGGCACTTTCAATTGTCAATATTTCTGAACTTGTCAAATGTTCCTGACTCGTATTTTGCAAATAATTGTAACTCGTTTCAGTACAGAAAAAGAATGTTCACCAGAAGCATTTGTAACAGGCATTGTTAGAAACCATTCTGAAAATATTTCTACATTTGGAACAGTTGCCTACAAATCGTCACATACAAGTTGATACAAATCAGTTGGTGATCTCCAAGCACAAACCTCATCATTTTTGATGAAATGAATGAACTGTTTCATGTCACCTTCAAAAAGATTTGTCTGTCCTCTCGGTAGAATTCGCTTAATTTCTTACTGTAGTGGCATTTAGCATCTTCATCCATAATTCTGTCAAAAACGTGCAAAATAAATCAACAGTTTGCTTTAGAGATTCACCTCTGCTCTGCAATTGCACTATTACTGTGCCAAAAATAACATTGATGGTCTCAACGATGATCTTCTTTCCTTTTTAAATGTATTTCATTTTCTCTAGTTTCATCGAAAAATAGCTTCCTGGGATTTTTGTGCTTCTCATCAGAGATATCAGAGGAACTGTAGCTTGGGAAGGAGTTTTAGTAAAATTTGGGTCTGCTGATACCATTATTGGACCTAACCAATTGAGTTATAAGATCAAGAACACATATTCCTGCTCATCCAGAAATATAATTTATGCTATCATGTGCTGAAAGTGTCCGTCTGCTATGTACATTGGACAAACGTCTCAGACGCTTCGCCAAAGAATCAATGCCCACAAAACAGATATTAGACAGGATCACAAAGGAAAAACAGTTTCTTGCCATTTCAACCAGAAAGGACATTCTCAACGACTTGATTACCTGCATCCTGCTTCAAAGACCTTTTAACACCAGACTTGAAAGAGAATCCTCTGAACTGTCATTCATGCTTAAATTCGACACTTTACGCCGGTCTAAACAAAGACATTAATTATCTTACCCATTACAAAGATAGCTTCCCAATTATCAGCTCTAATATCATTAGCTCACAGACATTTACCTCCCCATCCCCTTCTGTTCTGAAATTTGATTTGTCCTTTTCATATGTGTTCCTTTTTTTGATTGTATCCTTTGGTATATATGGTTGTGACAATTTTCTTCCACTATTTGGTCTGAGGAAGTGGGTCTGGCCCACGAAAGCTCATCACCTAATAAACCATCTTGTTAGTCTTTAAAGTGCTACATCGTCCTGTTTTTTGTTCAATCTGACCAGAAATTCTAAATTCGTCCTCTCTATCCCAGGTTACAATTTAGTGGAACCATAAGATTCCCCCTCTTGAGGGCCAGCAAGCGATTGACAGCAACCACACCTTAACTCAGGAGATGAAATAGAAAACAATTTTATTGCTAAAGGGAAGAAAATGATAATCACCATGATGAATATAGCGACAAGAACACAGATCACTTGGGTTCCTTCCCCAGATGTCATTAACACAAATTAAAACTCATCTAAGTATACGAAGAGTAATCATATAACAATATTCTCTACCCACAAGATCTTAAGAACTCCAAGGCTGGGCGGGGACGGACCAGCCTTCCTTCGCCTGGAAGTCCTTGGAGCCAGGTGGTAGTGAAATTCCTAAAAGCAAACTTAAGCAAAATTAAAGCAGCAAGAAAGCAGTAAAAAGATAGAATAGACGTAAGTATTTAGTTTCTGACCTGACAAGATAAAAACACTCTGGAGTGGGCTTCTGTCAGCAACAGCTGAGGCAGCAGCCCTGATCTCCAAAATCTCTAGGCCTAAATACCCCTTTTGGCGCCAAAATGTCCCAGATGTTCAACCCATTGTCCATAGTTGGGTTTGGTACCCTAAGATTTCTGAGGGTACCATCTCTAATTGGAGAAAATATTTGGGGAACTCATGAATATGTATAAGATATGACTGATGCTTTCTTGGATGGCCTGCCAGGACTAAGAAAAGGCGGGAACTTGCGGTTTGGACTTTAGACATCTGGTGTCTATTGCGCTGGAAATTTGAAATAACAGTTATCCCCAAGTTTGCAGATTTTTCTTGCAAATGTCGAGCAAAATTAAAAAATTGCTTATAGCAGAAGTATGGTAGTTAGTTAATATTTAATGTTTTTCTTCTTATTTTCCATAAGATGTGTGAGGCAAGAGTTTTGTGGTTGGCGCAATAAGCTATCACACAGAAAATTAATTCTGCAGGCACTTTGCATTACTAGCCTGTTCAAATCTATATACAATAAAAATAAAATAGAACAGCTATCAATTAGTAGGCTAAGATAGAACATATCATTTAGTAGGCTACAAAACCTATATTTGCTGATGTAAGCAGGGTCTGAATGGATGCTTCCATTACAGCCAGCTGAAACAGGAAAGCCACACCCAGGATTCCTATGGAAATACACTTCAATCAGGTTCATCAGGCCTGCTAGATGTTCAACTGTTAGAAGGTGCTTTGCCCATTGTAACCAATTTGGCTGTTGTGGGGGTCATAAACGGTGTTAAAACTAAATGCAGGAATTGTAAGATATGAGCACCAATGCTTGCAGTTATTGTGGGAATGCAGAAAAGTCAGACTGTGTTTAATTCAGTTAAGAGACCCTGTCTGTGTAAATACACTTGAATAGAAAGAGGCTGGCCTTTGAGACCTATAGATTGAGCTTGGGGGGGGGAAGGAGGTGAGTCAGCAGGCTGTATGTCCTCCAGGTGTGAGCTGTAAGACTGGCTCAACCTGTTTCTCCCCACTGTTTTAATGATAGAGTTAAAAAAAGGCTCCATAAGGAGCCCCTCTTGTATGTAAATCCACTCGAGTGAATGCTGGAATCTCTTGTGGCTGGTCTGTGCTTTGGGCCAAGAGCTGAAATTACGAGGTCTGGTCCAGAGCCAAATCCACCACAAGCCAGCAGAAGATGTGACGAGCACCCAGCAGGGCAGTGATGGAGAGGCGTAAGGAGCGGCCAGCAGAGCGGTGGCAGAGAGGGGCAATGAATGGCCAGCAGGGTGGCGCCAGAGAGCAGCAAGCAGGTGGATGGCAGTGACTAGCAGGATGGGTGAGATGACCCCGGATGGGAGGTGAACTTTGCAGATCACCTCTGAACTCTGGTCTGCCCTGACCAAGGGCCGTGACTGAGTGGGATGCAGAGAAAGGTTGGGCGTGTGAATGGGACACTTATGTTGCTGGACTTGAACGCTTGAGAGGACAAGGACATTGTTTTTTGGGTAAGAAGAAGCACTGCCCATGAGTAAATGTCCCAGCTCAAGTAAGTTGGGCAAAGTGCTGGTACTCTAGGGCAAACTTGTTGGGCGGGGGGGGAAACTGCGCTGGGTGCCGAAATGCAGTCATGGCCGCTTAAGAGCCACAGCGCTGTGCTGGGAGCCTGGCGGGTGGGGCGGGGTGGGGGGTGGGGAGAAGAAGAGAAACGCTGCGCGTCCCAAGCAGGCTTCCGTCAGGAGCCGAGCCACCCCAGGAAAACAGGTGCCGGTACACATGGGGGAAATCCCATTCCTTTTCTGTGGGTTGGGAAGATAGGTGACTGTACGCTGTTCCGGGCAGTACCGTCACACAAAAGCACTGCTCGTGGGTTTGTTTGAACTGGGTGTCTGGTGTTTTCCCAAATTAATGCCACGTTACTACTTTCCCCTTGTATTAAAAGTTTTTCTTCTACACTCAGACTCTGTGCTGGCGAGTGGGGAAGCATTGCCTCCCAGAGGTACCCAGGGGTGTTGTGTGAATTTCCCAGGTCACTGGGCAGAGGCTCGAGCCAGTTCTGTGTTGGATGGAGAGGAACCCCTAGATATTGAACCCGGCTCTGGCTGTTGCTACTTGGCAGAAGGGTTACACTGTTAACATTGGTGCCTCTGCTTCCACGGCCCTATACTCATTTCCATCTTCCATGACAAAACTTGTAACGGAGGCTAACAACTGTGCAATATTCAATAAACTTGTATCAACTTTTTGCAGTGATTTGCTGATGGCATTAATTCTTTGAAGTAAACTGTTCCAAAAAATAGTAAAAACAGGAATAGCATATTTCTCAAACTTGTCTAAGGATTTTGCTTCAGTTTTTGCACGTGGTTTTTAAGAATTTGATGTGGCTATGTGTAATAAGGTTCTCTTTATAACATCATAGCTCAATTTCAAAGCCAAAAGAGCATCTGCGTGACCAGACCACCTGGTGTCAGAAATTCTTTTGACTGTCAAATGTTAATCATTTGCCCGCTGCAAGCGTGATTGTAGCATACTCCACCGATGTGTGGAAACCTGAAAAAAGCATACGTGTTTTGAACAAAGTCAAAAAAATGTATAGCTCCTTCACAAGATGCAGCTGCAGCATTACAGATGAAACGTAAAGAATGGCTGGAACATGGTATGAATAAAGTAGAGGGATTTGCATTGTTCAGTCTTGCCTGTAGACTTGAATATTTTCCTGCCATATTTGCAGCGTTATCGAAGTTCTGCCCATGACAATTTTTGATGTCCAAATGTGAATTTGCAATTATTTCCAAAAATTATTCTCTAGACCAGTGGTTCTAAACTTTTTGGCCCATGGACCACCTGGCTCAATGCATTCCTTTTCACGGACCACCAGTTGCTAATGGAAACTCACTGTTAATTCCAGAATTACGCCTGAGCCTTTTTTGGTAGTGCTGCAGCTAGGGGAAGATGGTTTCATTTCAATTATTAAACAGATTAAGCATTTTAACCGTCTGTTAGTTTATCAAGCTTCATTGTATAATTAAGTAAAATAATAATTGATGTCCACACAAAAGGTTTCAATGTTGTCTTTTGCAGGGGTGGGGAACCTGTTTTGGGTTGGCGGGAGGGGCACTTAACACACTGGAAAACCAGTTAGGGACCACGCAAGTGCGAAGCAAAAAAACTCCTCCAAAAAACCCAACCCTCGTTGATGTGGCCCCCAACTGAGACACCTCACTTACCTGTGGTGCTCCAGCCCCACAGGGCAAGGGGGAAGGGACAGGAAGGACTGAATTTCAGGGCTTCCCATAGGTCAGGTCTACTGCTCGGGTGTTCTGTAGTTAGTGGGTTTTGTGGACCCCGGCCCGGCTCTGGGATAGGGACAAAAATGAGGTGTTCAGTTTGTGGGACAAGGCGGCCAGTGAGTGGGATTGGTGGTGCAGGGTCTGGGTGTGAGGTAGGGTGCAGAAGTAGGCTGGGAGTAGGGTGTCTGGCTTGGCTGGGGTGGGGGTGGGTGGTGCATAGTGGGGGACAGGAAGGAGGGTGTAGGAGCAAGTTGGGGCTGTGGAGTCTTGGTGGGGGAAGGAGTGAGGGAGATTGGAGTGCAGGGGTCCGACCATGAGAGGTGCACTTACCTGGCTTCATGCTCCTGGCCAATGGGAGCAGTGGGGAAAGCCCAGGCCCCCCCCCCCAAAAAATCTCGCCTCAGCTGGGAGCCCTCGTTGCAGCTTCAGCCTCACAGTTGCCACGCAGCTGTGAGGCTGGAGCACCAGCTGTGGCTTCCCGTTTGGAGGGCGCTCTAGGAGACATGGGAGGCGAAGAAAGCCCCAACCTTCGCTGCCAGACCCGATCGGGGGAAGGGAGGAGGTAGGGTTGGTCACCAGCCCACAGTAGCAGGCAAGCAGCTGCCAAATCTCTCTGCATAATGCCCCCAGCCTCCTTAGGGAGGAAGTCGTTTCCACACCCTGCCTTGCCTAAGGAGCTACCCCCCATCTCCAGCCAGTCAGAGATGCAGAGCTGTGGCTGCCTGGCCCCAAGGGTCCCAATGGGGTCAGGAGGGACCCCCAAGGCGCTGCTCTGCTGGTTACCATGGAAGCAGTGTGTGTGCTGCTGCCTGCTCCCTGAGGCCCAGAGTGCCTGGACTGGGATGACATGGGGGAGAGGCAGGGAGCCGGGGCGTGTGCTCCGGGCTGCCACAGCCCAAGGAAGAGGCCCAGCTCAGAGCAATGAGGAAATGGTTCATTTCATCTCACCCTCCCCTCCCCTCCCGCTAGGGCGTTTGCAATGCCTGTGCCTAGTACTCACGGGTCCGGTCGCCACTGTGATGCACTTCCTTAGTCTACTGTCATCCTGGGTGTCTCCTCCGTCCCGCTCTTGCAAGGTCTTGCCTGGGCGCAGGGTGCTATGCAGCACGTGAACTGTAGCCAGTAATGAGGGGCCATTGGTGGGGGTAGGCTACTGTTGGGAGACACCGCATGTGCCCGGGGCCAGCAGGGAGAGTGAGCAGTCAGGCCCCCTGCCCACAGGGTGGCGATTAGAGCGATGCCATTTTGGGATGTCCTTGCTGCAAATCACGAATGGTCTATGGACCATGCTTTGAGAGCCACTGCTCTAGACATTCAGAAGCATGGGATTTTAGTGGGACAAAATGAAGAAATTGCTCTAACTTGCCAGTCACATGTCTTAAAATTCATGTTAATTGCTCTACCTTGTCACATAAGTCATATGGGGGGCCTGCAGCTCAGCAGGCTAGGATGGAAGTTTCCATCCCTGGAATATACAGCTTAGCATAGCCTGGGACCCTGCGAGCGCAAACAGCACCTGGCCCTTATCAGCTTTAACCCATGCACTTGAGCTGGGAAACTACTAAGCGGTAGAAAAGTTTGACCTCGGTCTCAGCTCACAAGAGTGATAAGAATGGCATTGAGCCAGTACGCGCACACCTGGTAAACAACTGTAGTATAACTAGTGTAGGGAGTCCTGTGCCTGGTGAGTCTCACTAGGGACCTAGACCTTGGAGGGTGCCCTGGATTCCCCCAGCTGGAGCCATGTCCACTGTGGCCTGGTGTGAGGTGACAGGAATGGGACTCCCCGCAGACTGAAGGGGCATAAGCATTTCCAAGTGCCTATTACTCTCTTATGGATTGCTCTGCTTGTGGTTATTGATGTGTCACTTTGCAGTAGCTGTGTAACCATCTGGCGGTATTAACTCTGTAATAGTAGTGACATAGTGAAATTAATAAAAGCAACTATCCCTAATCGACTCTGTTGTGAAGCGAATCCATAATCCTGTTTGGTCATGGCCCTGTGAGTTGACATATCTGACTCGCATCTGGTATTGTATTATGGAATAGTACTGGGTATCCTTTACTTATTTATATTTTTGAACAAGCTTAAACATAGCATTAATATGAGCTTTGGAAGTTTCATGATCAGCAATAGCTCTTGCAACATTCTCCAATTAGAGTGCCTGTCGACAAATGTTTGTTTTCCTTTACTGTGGTTGGAATAATTTGCAAATACAACAGTAGACTGCTTTGGTGGTTTCTGAAAAAAAAACCAACCAATTTCTCATTTCTGTGGTTCCATTTTTTCTTCATCCTCAGAAAATGGGACTCGGGAAGACCTAAATTGCTTTAGTCCTCCAACCTCGTACTCTTTTACCTATGTTTTTTGGTTTACTTAGAAATATTCTGTGATGTCCAATGAAATAGTTTGGCCATAATGCAATGACTTCAGGGTAGGTTTCTTCCCTTACTTTTACAAAATTACCAGTATTTTTTTAGTTCCTTTGCCACTTCAGTGTCCACTTGTTCAACTTTTGCAGTCATCGTGGTATCCCCACAGCTTGGCAAGTGATCAGATAATTGAGGTGTTTGGTCGCCAATACTTTTTGATCCATGTCCACTATTCAATACTTCAAAAAAATTTTTAAATAAGATGACAAACTGTCTTTTGCTTAATTTAGTTTTTTTGCCTCGCTTTGATTTTTTTGAGGTTTTTGACTGCCAGACTGTCTGAGTGTGGTCGAGAACAGGTACAACAGAAGGTTTATTGGCTCATAGGGACACAGTGTAGCCCAGGATCATTGTTAACGTAGGAACCGGGAGCAATCAGTACTATTCCTCTCCGGGGGGTGGGGTGTGTGTGTGTGTGTGTGGGGTGTCCTCTGGCCTAGTTCTCTGCCTCCCCCCATCTGAAAACCAGCTGAGACTGACCCCAGACCCTAGTCCCCAGCCTGGAGTCAGCCCCACCTATCCCTTTGTTCCCTTACCAGGGCCAGAGTTGCTTCTGCTGTCACCTGGCCCTCAGGACGTGAGAGGCTGCACATTCTTTTCCAGTGAGTCGGGCCAAGCCTTCCCCTCCCTGTCCAGACAGCATTGCCGTGCCCAGGGAAACTGTGGTGTGTGTGTACGTACATACGTACGTACACACAGAGAGAGGGTTACGTGTGTGTGTGTGTATGTATATGTGTGTATATATAATATATACACACACATACATATATACATACACACACAGGGTTATTACAGAGGGTTATTACTGTCATCTGGGTGGAACTAAAATAACTGTTAGCCATTGGTGTTGGTAATGGGAAGGAGACTAATTGTTGTTATATCTAATGGACAGTATATAAACTGCTTCATAATTGCTTGTATTCGAAGATCTGCCTCGGGGGGGAGCTCCCCCACCCCACCCCCCGTCTGAACCAGTTTTTCCCTTGCTGCAGCTTGTAATAAAACTGCCTCTGGCTACTTGTTGCTTACAAACGCAGAGTGAGGACAATGATGTACAATGCCACAAGGCAAACAGAGTGAATACAGACAGAGTGAATGCGGTACCTGCTATGTCACATTCCTTCCCACCTTGGAGACTGAACTGAACAGGGCCACTTCAGCTTGTGGCCTAGGGGAACTTCAGATCCCCTGCTCGGGGACACAGCATCCGCTATGACGATAAAACTCATTAACATGGAGGACCTCCATGTCTTAATCCTGCAGGAGCAGATTCCACCTCAGCGGTTTGGCGTTGGCCCCCTTCATCTGGTGCAGACGGGTCAGGGGAGAGTGGTCGGTGTACACCGTTAAGGGTATGTCTACACTGCAGAGTTTTTTTTGGAAAAACAGCTGTTTTTTCTGAAAAAACTTCACTTTCAGTCACACTGCAATTGCATTCTTTCAAAAAAAATCGAAAGAACAGACGGGTTTTTCTGACATTGGTAAACCTCTTTCTACAAGGAAGAAGCCTTTTTTGAAAGAGCTCCTTCGGAAAAAGGCGTGTGTGGACAGGGAAGAGGGAGTTCTTTCGAAAGAAGAGGAAAAAGCACAGGGGCACTGGTGGCCACTCTATCCATAGTAATCAGATCATAGAATCGTAGAACCATAGAGCTGGAAGAGACCTCAGAAGGTCATCAAGTCCAGCACCCTGCTCTAGGCAGGACCAATCCCAACTAAATCAACCCGGCCAGGGCTTTGTCAAGCCAAGACTTAAATACCTCTAGGGATGGAGACTCCACTACTTCCCTAGGTAACAAATTCCAGTGCTTCACTACCCTCCTAGTGAAATAGTTTTTCCTAATATCCAACCTGGACCTCTCCCACCACAACTTGAGACCATTGCTCCTTGTTCTGCCATCTGTCACTACTGAGAACAGCCTTTCTCCAGCCTCTTTGGAACCTCCCTTGAGGAAGTTGAAGGTTGCTATCAAATCCTCCCTCACTCTTCTCTTCTGCAGACTATACAGACCCAACTCCCTCAGCCTCTCCTCATAGGTCATATGCTCCAGCCCCCTAATCATTTTGGTTGCCCTCTGCTGGACCCTCTCCAATGCGTCCACATACTTTTTGTAGTGAGGGCCCAGAACTGGACACAATACTCAGATGTGGCCTCACCAGAGCCGAATAAAGGGAATAATCATCTCTGGATCTGCTGGCAATGCTCCTCTTAATGCAACCTAATATGCCATTAGCCTTCTTGGCTACAAGGGCACACTGTTGACTCATATCCAGCTTCTCATCCACTGTAACCCCAGGTCCTTTTCTGCAGAACTACTACTTAACTGGTTGGTCCCAGCTTGTAACTATGCTTGGGATTCTTCCGTCCCAAGTGCAGGACTCTGCACTTGTCGTTGAACCTCATCAGATTTCTTGTGGCCCAATCCTCCAATTTGTCTAAGTCACTCTGGACCCTATCTCTGCCCTCAAGCGTATCTACCTCTCCCCTAGCTTAGTGTCATCCGCAAACTTGCTGAGGTGCAATCCATCCCCTCATCCAGGTCATTAATAAAGATATTGAACAAAACCGGTCCTCAACCGAACCTTGGGGCACTCCGCTAGAAACTGACCGCCATCCTGACATCGAGCCGTTGATCACTACCGCTGGGCGGCCTTCTAGCCAGCTTTCTATCCATCTTACCATCCATTTATCAATCCACATTCCCTTAACTTGCTGGCAAGAATATTGTGGAGACCGTATCAAAAGCCTTGCTAAAGTCAAGGTATATCACATCCACTGACTTTCCCACGTCCACAGAGCCAGTTACCTCATCATAGAAGCTAATCAGATTGGTCAGGCACGACTTGCCCTTTGTGAATCCATGCTGACTATTCCTAATCACTTTCCTCTCTTCCAAGTGCCTCAAAATGGATTCCTTAAGGATCCCTTCCATGATTTTTCCAGGAACCGAGGTAAGACTGACCGGCCTATAGTTCCCTGGATCGTCCTTCTTCCCTTTTTTGAAGATGGGCACTACATTTGCCTTTTCCAATCATCCGGGATTTCTCCCGATCTCACGACTTTTCAAAGATAATGGCCAAAGGCTCCTCAATGACATTTGCCAACTCCCTCAGTACCCTCGGATGCATTAAGTCCGGACTCTTGGATTTGTGTACGTTTAGCATTTCTAAATAGTTCCTAACCTGTTCTTTACCCACCAAGGGCTGTCCATCTTCATCCCATCTTGAGTCACTTAGCGCATTAGTCCAGGAGCCCACCTTGTCCGTGAATACAGAGGCAAAGAAAGCATTGAGTACTTCAGCTTTCCCACATCATCTGTCACTAGGTTACCTCCTTCATCCAGTAGGGGCCACACCCTCTCTGATCACCTTCTTGTTAACATGCCTGTAGAAACCTTTCTTGTTATCCTTCACATCCTTAGCCAGTCGCAATTCCATTTGCGCTTTCGCCTTCCTGATAACCCCCCGGCATTCTCGAGCTATACATTTAAACCCCTCCTGGTCATTTGTCCAAGTTTCCACTTTTAGCTTCCTTTTTGTGCTTAAGTTCACCAAGATTTCCCCTGTAAGCCAATCTGGTCTCCTACCATGTTTGCCTCTTGCTACGTGTCGGGATGGTTTCTTTCTGTGCCTTCAATAAGGCTTCTTTAAAATACTGCCAGCTGTCCTGGACTCCTTTCCCCTTCATGTTAGCATCCCAGGGATTCTGCCCATCAGATCTCTGAGGAGTCAAAATCTGCTTTTTGAAGTCCAAGGTGTGTATTTTACTACTCTCTTTTCTTCCTTTGGTCAGGATCCTGAAATCTACCATCTCATGATCACTGCTTCCCAGGTTGTCACCCACCTCTACTTCCCCTATTAGTTCCTCCTGTTTGTGAGCAGAAGGTCAAGCTGCACGCCCCTGGTCGGATCCTTCAGCACTTGCGTCAAGAAGTTATCCCCAACATTCTCCAAAAACTTCCTGGATTGCCTGTGTACTGCCGTATTGGTTTCCCAACAGATGTCAGGGTGATTAAAGTCCCCACGAGAACCAGGGCCTGCGATCCGGAAGCTTCTCTCAGTTGTCCGAAGAAAGCCTCATCTACCTCATCCACCTGATTCGGTGGCCTGTAGCAGACACCAACCACAACATCACTGCTGTTGTTTGTTCCTTTAAACTTAACCCATAGACTCTCAACAGGTTTTCTCCTCTCTTTATACTGGAGTTCAGAGCAATCATAGTGCTCTCTTACATATAGTGCAACTCCTCCTTTTCTCCCCTGCCTGTTCTTCCTGAACAGTCTATACCCTTCCATGACAGCGCTCCAGTCATGCGAGTCATCCACCAAGTCTCTGTTATCCCAATTAAATCATATTTCTTGGACTGGGCCAGGGCCTCCAGTTCTTCCTGTTTGTTGCCCAGGCTTCTCGCATTAGTGTACAAACACCTCAGATAACCAGTTGATCGCCCTATCTTCTCCATTCAAACAGGGCTCCTCCTTTCTTGCTCGTTCCTCTCTGCATTTCTTCCCGGTATCCGACTTTCCCACTCCCCTCAGGGTTTTGGTCACCGTCCCCCGCCGAACCTAGTTTAAAGCCCTCCTCACTAGGTTTGCAAGCCTGCCCGCGAAGATGCTCCTTCCTCTCTTGGTTAGGTGGATCCCATCTCTTCCTAACAATCCTTGTGCCCGGAACAGAGTCCCATGGTCGAAGAAACCAAAGCCCTCTCTGCGACACCACCTGCGCAACCACGCATTTACGTCCTCAATTCGACGATCCCTGCCCAGTCCTTTCCCTTCAACAGGGAGGATGGACGAGAACACCGCTTGCGCTCCGAATTCTTGGATCCTTCTTTCCAGCGCTACATAATCTGCAGTAAACCGCTCGAGGTCATTCTTGGCCGTATCGTTAGTTCCCACGTGGAGAAGCAGGAAGGGGTAGCCATCCAAAGGTTTGATCAGTTTGGTAAGCCTCTCAGTCACATCCTGAATGCGAGCTCCCGGTAAGCAGCACACCTCTCGAGATTCCAGGTCCTGACGGCAGATGGATGGCTCAGTCCCTCTTAGGAGGAGTCCCCGACCACCACCACCCGTCGTTTTCTTTTTGGGGTGGTGGCCGTGGAACCCCATCCCTAGGACTACATCCCATGCCTTCCAGTAGATGGTGTTCCCTTCCGGTTTCTTCCTTGTGAGATTCCCTTCCAAAGCATTCAGCACTGCAGAGCCTGTGGAGAGAGCCTGAAAGCAATTACTTACCTCTATAGCATTGGGGGATTCCCATGCTGGCCTTTTCTCCTTCTAGAAGTTACATGCTGCCAGTTCTCTTCCTGGTCACGTACTGCCCTCTCTGGCTCTTCCGCCTGCCGTGCTTGAAGGATTAAACGCTGCCTTCTATCGAGGAAGTCTTCATCCTCTCTGATTGAGCGTAGGGTCGACACTTGGGCCTCCAGCCCTCTAATTTTTTCTTCCAAAATGGCGACCAGCTTGCACTTAGTGCAGATGAAATCCGTTCTTTTTTCCGGGAGGAAGACAAACATGGCACATGCCGTGCAGGTAACAGCAGACCTATCACCATCAATCGCTGCTGTCCTGGAGAAGGGATTTAAAAAGAAAGGCAAGAGAACCTCACGCCCTTCCCTCTCCCCTTCCCAACTCCCTCTCTAAACTCCCTGTTAGCACTCACCTGTTCGCAAGCTCCTTGGTCGCTTGCCCACTGCCTTATAAAGCCCTGGAGTGCCTGTATAAAGCTTACATGCGAGATAGCGTCCACACTGAATGAACGCTGTCTTTCGAAAGAAGTTTTTTTGGAAGATCTCTTCCGGAAAAGCTTCTTCTGAAAGAAGCCTGTAGTCTAGACATAGCCTAAATATTGCTCAAATAGATATGGCTGCAGCTTTTGAAGGGCCTACACCATAGCTAGGCATTCCTTCTCTATAGCCATGTAGCTCTGATCCCAAGGCAGCGGCTTCTCGTTCGAGAGGCGTCCCTGCGGATGCTCTACGTGAGGTGTAGAGCGCGCCTCAAGGGAGTTTCTTCAGCAGTGTCTCGGAAGGGGCTGTGAATGCGCGGCATCCGAAGCGCGTGGGCTCCCTCGCTAGCTATGCACACACGCTGCCCCCGCCTCCCTTCAGTTCCTTTTTACCATCCCCGGCTGCGGACGGAACTCCGCAGTGCTCTCCTCTCCTTAGCATACCTGGTTGTTAAGATAGATAGATTAGTTAGTTAGCCATTCTTGTTAATATTCTCACTGTTTTCTCTTAGCTAGATTAGAATAGTAGTACTTAAAAAAAAAAAAAAAAAAAAAAAAAAAAAGTGGTGCAGGGTTTGAACCCTTGCCACAGCCTACAAGCCGATATGAGCTCTCCCGGCTTCAAACGCTGCGCGCTCTGCAAGGACACAATGTCTGCCTCCGATGGGCATGACGGCTGCCCGAAGTGTTTGGGGAGCTCTCACTCAGGCTACGTCTAGACTGCAAGCCTCTTTCAAAAGAGGCTTTTTCAAAAATACTTTAGAAAAAGCTTCTTTCGGAAAAGTGCATCTAGACTACAAGCAGATTTTTCGAAAGAGAGAGCCGCTTTTCAAAAGAGTCTAGATGCTGTCTTTCGAAAAAGCACAGTTTGCATTCAATAGCGCCTTTTTTGAAAGTACTTACTAAAATGAGGTTTGCCACCATCAGAAAAAATGCCGCGTTCTTTCGATTTACTTTCGAAAGAACACAGCTGCAGTCTAGACGCAGGTGAAGTTTTTTCAAAAAAAGGCTACTCTTTTTGGAAAAACCCTGTGGTCTAGACCCACCCAGAGCTTGCCCCCATTGTGTTAAAAATGAAACCCAGGTCTCACACGGAGGAAGAGCTTAAACTGATGATGCTCCACAAGGATAACAGCAAGCGACATACCTCTGCCCCACCCTCTGGGCAGAGCTCAAAAGTCATCAAGGATAAGCCTAAGCCGTCTAAAAGAAGGGCAAGTTCATTACCTCAGCACCCCACCAAGAGGCATTCTGAGGTAAAAAAGTCAGACCACTCAGATAAGAACCATCTGAGCATGTTTGACTGCCCAGCTACTTCGGGTGAACAGCGTAGTAAGCCAGAAAGCGCTTCAAACGCTGCACTTAGAGGCAACATGCTATTCCGTGCCAGCGTTAGAAACTCTGGTAACACTGACCGTTATGACAGCTACACCGGTACCTCAACCTCTCATGATGGCACCCACAGAAGGGATACAGCATTCCGTGAATACTGCCCTCTCCTTTCAGCAATTAGGAGCTATAGCTCTCCCTCTCAGCACTGCGGTAAATACGGGCTCCTCTCAGTTAGCTCAGCCCTCCACGTCACAAACTCCCCTGGTCACCTACAGGGAGAATAGACTTGCGGATCGACTCAACTCTTCACTCCCCTATATTGAGTGAAGATACATTCAATCACTGCTTTCTGAGGACTCACATCTGCACTCTCCCCTCTCACACGAAGAGGGAGAGGATTTTGAAGCTTTCTCACCACAGCTGTCCCCTCAATCACAAGGGGCACTGGGGACACACAGTTATGCAGAACCAGACCACCTCAGAGTGTAAATGACCCCCTGGGCTCCCTATCTGTGGATGCCCCCACCTGTGGCATACCCTCCACAGTGGCAAATGTGGAACCATCCTCCACAACAGCACAGAAAGATCATGTAAGACTAAACATATAGATAAGCCTCTTTCACGCTCCACTGAATCTCCTTACAGACACACTATGAGGAGTGATAATGACTGCCAATACTCCCCTAGGTCAGCCACAGGATCTTTGGCTCACACATAATCACTAGCTGATATAGGGGAAGCAATCCTACCTCCCTCTGCTAACACTTCAGAGGACATCTCTTTTCAAGACTTATTTACACGGGTGGCGCAAGACCTAAATATCCCTGTGGAGGAAGTACAAGATACTCCCCACGAGCTCACTAACATCTTACAGTCCAGTTGGTCAAAAATTGCTTGCCCTATCAACCCAGCCATTCTCCAACCTGCAAAAACTTTATGGCAAACACCTGCCTCGATTTCCCCCTGCGAGCAGAAAGGCGGACCAAAAGTATTTTGTCGCCCAAGGGATCTGAATTACTCTTCACCCATCCCCCAATTCCTTTGTGGTGGATGCTGCACAGCAGAGAAACAAGCAGCAAAATCGCTCAACCCTATCTGATAAGGAAAACAAGAGATTAGATGCGTTTGGCAAAAGAGTATACGCTTCAGCCACACTCCAGCTGAGGGTAGCAAATTATTCAGCCCTACTTAGTAAATACGACTACAACAATTACATGAAAATGAACACATTCATTGATGATCTGCCAGAAAGCAAAAAACTGCATTTCAAAGCCATTGTCTCCGAGGGACAGGCAATTACGCGTATAGCGCTGCAAGCGACGCTTGATGCAGCAGACACAGCCACAAGGTCGATGGCTATAGCTGTTCCTATGTGGTGGGCCTCTTGGTACAACTCTTCAGCCTTCCCGTGACAGCTACAGACAGCTGTGGAAGATTTGCCATTTGAAGGGGAAAACCTTTTCTCCTCAAAGACCAATGAAGTTCTTCAATCCATGAAGGACTCCAGAGCCATTCTCCGATTCTTGGGTATCCAGGCTCCTACAACAAGAACAAGACAATATAGGTACCAACCGTGCCACAGACCAAGGTACCAGCAGCCCCCTTTCCAGTACCACAGACAGGAACAACCCCCTTACCAACAGCGGGGTCGAAATAGGCAGCAGAGACGATGGTTCCAGACTAATACCCCCAACTGTCCGGGGCAATCCAATGAGCAAATTTTGAAAATATGGTCGAGAGATCGAAAACCAGAGTGCCATCACCAGAATCCCAGAATCCTTCCAAACTTTGAGTTTCGTTTAATTCCCATTGATGATGAAGGAAGAGGAGTAATTACCTCAGACAAATGGGTACTACAAACTATTTCTAGGGTACACCATCCCCTTTCTTCCCCATCCTGTCCCTCTTTCGGGACCCATCTCATGAGATCATTTTACAAGAAGAGATAGATCACCTGTTACATATATCAGAGGGGTAGCTGTGTTAGTCTGAATCTGCAAAAGCAGCGAGGAGTCCTGTGGCACCTTATAGACTAACCGAAGTGTCCTATATATAGCCTATATATAAGGTGCCACAGGACTCCTCGTCGCTGTTACATATAGGAGCCATAGAACCGGTTCCACCACAATTCCACAGAGCAGGTTTCTATTCCTATTATTTTCTCATAGAAAAGAGGACTGGTGGGTGGAGACCCATCCTAGCCCTCAGATCCCTAAACAGCTTCATAAAAAGCCAGAGGTTTAAGATGGTTACCCTAAATACAATTATTCCAGCTGTGGAGACGGGCGACTGGGTTTCCCCTCTCGACTTACAAGATGCATATTTTCATATTTCTATCAGACCATCTCATAGGTGTTTTCTCCGTTTCACTTTAGGTTCAAACCATTTTCAGTACACAGTCTTACCCTTCAGACTCTCCACAGCTCCGAGAGTATTTTCCAAGATCCTAGCAGCAGTCATTGCCCACCTCAGGAGACAAGGAGTTACCATATACCCCTACCTGGACAACTGCCTAGTAAAAGCAAGGTCCAGACACGACTGCCATCAACACACTCACATGGTGCTAGACTGTTTTCACTCTCTAGGACTTCTAGTGAACCACCCCAAATCAATGCTTGCACCCTCGTAGACCATCCAATTTATTGGGGGCACACCTCAACTCTGTCACAGCCAGAGCCTCCCTTCCTCCTGACAGAGCCACTCACATCAGGCACCTGGCACTATCCCTCCAGGACATGCCTACAGTCACTGCACTCGACTGCCTCCGGCTTCTCGGACATATGGCTTCCTGCAACCTGGTGGTGCCCAATGCGAGATTATTTATGAGGTGTCTCCAAGGCTGGCTCCTAACCCAGTACAAACCAAACATTCATTCACTGACAAAGAGACTGACAATGCCTCCATCAGTCAAGGCATTATTAAAATGGTGGACAAAGGCGTCCAACCTAACTATAAGCACACCCTTCCAATCCACAGAGCCCACAGTGGTCATCACCACAGATGCCTCACTCACAGGCTGGGGCACTCACATGGAAGGAAGAACAGCTCAAGGCCTATGGTCTTCTGCGGAGCGTGCTCTGCATATAAATATTTTAGAACTCAGAGCTGTCTGCTGTCTACACGGACAGCACGGCATGCATGTTCTATATAAACCAACAAGGCGGAGCACGGTCTCAGCCCCTGTGCAGAGAAGCCATAGCACGGGATATCCGATTATCTGCATGCCATCTACCCCGGGGCTCTCAATATGACAGCACACACCCTAAGCAGAGCCCTCCCCCAGGAACACGAATGGGAAATGGACCATACAATCCTGCAAGAAATATTCAGCCAATGGGGCCACCCCTGTATCGGTCTGTTTGCCACCAGATCCAACAGAAAATGTAGTGTCTCAGTCCTGAGAGTGCTGGTGCATAAAGGTCTTTAGCATCTGCTTTTGTGTCCCATTGAACCTCTCCACTAGCCTGTTTGACTGGGTGTGGAACGCCGAGACCCAGGTGGGCTGAACCCCACACTTCTCCCACAAGCACTGGAGCAGGGCTGACATGAAGTTGGACCCCTGGTCTGTAAGGACCTCTTTGGGGAACCCCACCCTGCTGAAAATGGCCAGCAGTGCGTCGGCCACAGCATCTGCTTCAATGGAGAATAGAGCCACGGCCTCCAGGTAGCGACTAGCGCAGGGGTGGGCAATAATTTTTTACCGGGGGTCACTTCAGAAATTTTTGAAGCGGCCCCGGGCTGCACTGGAAGAGGCCAGGCCTCCGGTGGGAGTTTTAAACCTGCTGCCTATTAATTTCATTTGGTGACCCCTAGTTCTTTTATTGTGGGAATAAGTAAATAACTTTTCCTTATTCACTTTTTCCATACCAGTCATGATTTTATAGACCTCTATCATATCCCCCCTTAGTCTCCTCTTTTCTAAGCTGAAAAGTCCAAGTCGTCTTAATCTCTCTTCACATGGGACTCGTTCCAAACCCCTAATCATTTTGTTGCCCTTTTCTGAACCTTTTCCAATGCCAGTACATCTTTTGTGAGATGAGGTGACCACATCTGTACGCAATATTCAAGATGTGGGCGTACCATGGTTTTATATAGAGGCAATAAGATATTTTCTGTCTTATTCTCTATCCCTTTTTTAATGCCTCCTAACATTCTATTTGCTTTTTTGACTGCTGCTGCACACTGAGTGGATGTTTTCAGAGAACTAGCCACAATGACTCCAAGATCTCTCTCTTGAGTAGCTGTAGCCAAATTAGTCCCCCTCATATTGTGTATATATAGTTGGGATTATTTTTTCTAATGTGCATTACTTTACGTTTATCAACATTACATTTCATTTGCCATTTTGTTGCACAATCACTTAGTTTGGTGAGATCTTTTTGAAGCTCTTCACAGTCTGCTTTGGTCTTAACTATCTTGAGCAGTTTGGTATCATCTGCAAATTTTGCCACCTCACTGTTTACCCCTTTCTCTAGATCATTTATAAATAAGTTGAATAGGACTGGTCCCAGGACAGACCCTTGGGGGACCCCACTAGTTACCTTTCTCCACTCGGAAAACTTACTGTAGGGAATAATTCCGGACACACTGGGTGCAGGTGAAAACAAGCAGAGGATTTATTGGTTCACACAGCTGGTGGAGTACCCATCAGGGGTTAACCTGGTGAGCACTGACTTAACCAAAACATACATTAGATTATATAGGCAGCAGATGGGCGGAGGGGGGAAGTGATTTGATAGGTCTAGCGGCGGAAATGAGAGATGCACATAAGCCAATGAACTATGAAGGTTACACAGGATCCCCGCCCATCGCCAATTAAACATGTTATCACTAATACAAATAATTATTCCTAACCAGCTAACTAAGCCAACATAAACAAAGGCATGTTGATGGTCATTTTGTCGACCAGAAATATGATGCGTCTGCTGTGGGGGTGGTATTGCCTTGGCGCGATCTTTGGGATCCAAGCTTATTTTCTAGGAACAATCGCAAGCGATTGTTTGGTTGTTTGGTACCGGCCTTATCAAAGTGAGGCCCTTTTGGAATGTGGTTGCCAGGATGACCAGGGTCAAGTTAACTGCTGTGCAGTATTCCCAGGCCTGGCCTTAATTTAGGATTTGAGTTGAAAGTTCTCAGCAAGATACCATGCACTGCCTCAGTTTACCCCTACACTTACCATTTATTCCTACCCTTTGTTTCCTGTCTTTTAACCAGTTATCAATCCACAAAAGGACCTTCCCTCTTATCCCATGACAACTTACTTTAATTAAGAGCCTTTGGTGAAGGACCTTGTCAAAGGCTTTCTGGAAATCTAGGTATACTGTATCCACTGGATCCCCCTTGTCCACATGTTTGTTGACCCCCTCAAAGAACTCTAGCAGATTAGTAAGGCATGATTTCCCTATACAGAAACCATGTTGGCTTTCCCCCAACAAATCATATTCATCCATGTGTCCGACAATTTTATTCTTTACTATCGTTTCAAGTAATTTGCCCGGTACTGACATTAGACTTACCGGTCTGTAATTGCCAGGATCACCTCTAGAGCCCTTTTAAAATATAGACGTCACGTTAGCTATCTTCCAATCATTAGGTACGGAAGTCAATTTAAAGGATAGGTTACAAACCACAGTTAATAGTTCCGCCATTTCCCATTTGAGCTTTTTAAGAACTCTTGGGTGAATGCCATCTGGTCCCGGTGACTTGTTACTGTTAAGTGTATCCATTTGTTCCAAAACCTCCTCTAATGACACCTCAATCTGGGACAATTCCTCAGATTTGTCACCTAAAAACAATTGCTCAGGTTTGGGAATCTCCCCAATATCCTCAGCCGTGAAGACTGAAGCAAAGAATTCATTTAGCTTTTCTGCTATGACTTTATCATCTGTGAGTGCTCCTTTAGCATCTCGATCATCCAAAGGCCCCACTGGTTGTTTAGCCGGCTTCCTGCTTCTGATGTACTTAAAAAACATTTTTCTGTTACTTTTTGAGTTTTTGGCTAGCTGTTCTTCAAACTCCTTTTTGGCTTTTCTTATTATATTTTTACACTCAATTTGACAAAGTTTATGGTCCTTTCTATTTTCCTCACTAGGATTTGACTTCCACTTTTTAAAATATATCTTTTTATCTGTGTCTGTTTCTTTTACCTGGTTAAGCCACGGTGGCACACGTTTGGTTCTCTTACTGTGTTTTTTAAATTTGGGGTATACATTTAAGTTGGGTCTCTATTATGGTGTCTTTGAAAAGTTTCCATGCAGCTTGCAGAGATTTTACTTTTGTCACTGTACCTCTTAATTTCTGTTTAACTAACTTCCTCATTTTTGTGTAGTTCTGCTTTCTGAAATTAAATGCCACAGTGTTGGGCTGCTGAGGTGTTTTTCCCACCACAGGGATGTTACATTTTATTATATTATGGTCACTACTTCCAAGCGGTCCAGTTATATTTACCTCTTGAACCAGATCCTTTGCTCCACTTAGGACTAAATGAAGAATAGCCTCTCCCCTTGTGGGTTCCAGAACCAGCTGCTCCAAGAAGCAGTCATTTATGGTATCAAGAAATTTTATCTCTGCATCCCGTCCTGAGGTGACGTGTACCCAGTCAATATGGGGGTAGTTGAAATCCCCCACTATTACCGAGTTTTTTAATTTGATAGCCTCTCTAATCTCGCTTAGCATTTCGTAGTCACTATCACTGTCCTGATCAGGTGGTCGATAATGTAGCACTACTGCTATATTCTTATTATTGGAGCATGGAATTACTATCCATAGAGATTCTATGGAACATTTTGGCTCATTTAAGATTTTTACTTCAGTTGATTCTACTTTTTCTTTCACGTATAGTTCCACTCCCCTACCAGCACGACCTGTTTTGTCCTTCCGATATATTTTGTACCCTGGTATGACTGTGTCCCATTGATCGTCCTCATTCCACCAAGTTTCCGTGATGCCTATTATATCAATATTCTCCTTTAAAGCTAGGCACTCTAGTTCACCCATCTTATTATTTAGACTTCTAGCATGTGTGTATAAGCACTTTAATAATTTGTCACTATTTATCTGTCTGCCATTTCTTTATTGCGTTAGACTCTTTCATTTGATTGTGGATCATCTGATCTGACCCATACTTCCCTCCTCTCCTCCTGACTAGAATATAGAGTATCTCTATTAATAGAACCTCCCCATATAAATGTCTCTGTCTGAGCCATGTGCTCTTCCATACCTGTCGGCTTTCCCCCATTTCTTAGTTTAAAAACTGCTCTACAATATTTTTAATGTTCAGTGCCAGCAGTTCCATTTTGGTTTAAGTGGAGCCCATCCTTCCTGTATAGGCTCCCCCTATCCCAAAAGGTTCCCCCGTTCCTAATAAATCTAAACCCCTCCTCTCTACACCATCGTCTCATCCACGCATTGAGACTCTGAAGCTCTGCCTGCCTACCTGGCCCTGCGCGTGGAACTGGAAGCTACCACAGAGGTCCTGGATTTCAATCTCTTTCCTAGCAGCCTAAATTTGGCCTCCAGAACCTCTCTCCTACCCTTCCCTATGTCACTGGTACCTACATGTACCACAACCACCGGCTCCTCACCAGCACTACACATAAGTCTATATAGATGTCTAGAGAGATCTGCAACCTTCGCACCAGGCAGGCAAGTCACCATACGTTCTCCCGGTCATCGCAAACCCAGCTATCTACATTTCTAATGATCGAATCTCCCACTACTAACACCTGCCTTTTCCTAACGACTAGAGTTCCCTCCCCCGGAGATGTATCCTCAGTGCGAGAGGATACCATAACATTCTTTGGAAGGAGGGTTCCAACTATGGGATCGTTTCCCCTCTGCTCCAGTTGAATGTTCTCCTTCCCTGAGCCTTTCATCCTCCTTAACAGCACAGGGGCTGTCTGACCGGAGGTGGGACAGTTCTACAGTGTCCTGGAAAGCCTCATCTTCGTATTCTTGGCCTCCCTTAGCTCCTCTAATTCTGCCACCCTGGCCTCCAAAGCCCGTACGCGGTCTCTGAGGGCCAGGAGCTTCTTGCACCGAATGCAGACATACACCACCTGCCCACGGGGCAGGTAATCATTCATGATACATGGAGTGCAATAACCAGGATAGTCCCCTCAATATCAATTCTTATTGAAAACCGATGATTGGGCAGAAAGACATCTCCTTCCCCCCCCAAAATTTGACATGGCAGAAGCAACAAAAGCATGAAAAGGTAAAGAAAGAGACCTCTCCTTAACCAGACTCCAAGTATTTAGAAGTTCAAACAATCCAACCCCCTGTATTATGATAAAAGACCGCCTTGGCTTAACCAGGAGATCTTGCATGATCTAAAAATCAAAAAGGAGTCATATACAAAGTGGAAACTAGGTCAAATTACAAAGGATGAATATAAGCAAACAATACAGGTATGCAGGGGTAAGATTAGAAAGGCAAAGGCACAAAATGAGCTCTCACTAGCTACAGACATAAAGGGAAACAAGACGATGTTCTATAAATATATTAGAAGCAAGAGGAAGACCAAGGACAGGGTAGGCCCACTGCTCAGTGAGGAGGGAGAAACAGTAACAGGAAACTTGGAAATGGCAGAGATGCTTAATGACTTCTTTGTTTCAGTTTTCACCGAGAAGTCTGATGAAGGAATGCCTAACATAGTGAATGCTAGTGGGAAGGGGAGTAGGTTTAGAAGATAAAATAAAAGAAGTTAACATTCACTTATAAAAGTTAGATGTTTGCAAGTCACCAGGGCCTGATGAAATGCTTCCTAGAATACTCAAGGAGTTGATAAAGGCTCAGATACCTCCTCTAGCTATCATCTTTGAAAAATAATGGAAGACGGGAGAGCTTCCAAAACACTGGAAAAGGGCAAATATAGTGCCCATCTATAAAAAGGGAAATAAGAACAACGCAGGAAACTACAGACCAGTCAGTTTAACTTCTGTGCCAGGAAAGATAACGGAGCAAGTAATTAAGGAATTCATCCGCAAACACCTGGAAGATAATAAGGTGATAGGTAACAGCTAGCATGGATTTGTAAAGAACAAATCATGTCAAACCAATCTGATAGCTTTCTTTGATAGGATAACGAGTCTTGTGGGTAAGGGAGAAGTGGTGGACGTGGTATACCTAGACTTTAGTAAGGCATTTGATACAATCTCGCATGATATTCTTCTCAATAAATTAGGCAAATACAACTTAGATGGGGCTACTTATAAGGTGGGTGCATAACTGGCTGGATAACCATTCTCAGAGAGTAGTTATTAGCAGTTCACAATCCTGCTGGAAAGGCATAACAAGTGGGGTTCCGCAGAGGTCTGTTTTGGGATCGGTTCTGTTCACTATCTTCATAAATGATTTAGATATTGGCATAGAGAGTATGCTTACTAAGTTTGCAGATGAGACCAAGCTGGGCGGGGTTGCAACTGCTTTGGAGGATAGGGTCATAATTCAAAATGATCTGGACAAACAGGAGAAATGGTCTGAGGTAAATAGGATGAAATTTAATAAGGACAAATGCAAAGTACTCTACTTAGGAAGGAACAACCAGTCTCACATACAGAATGGGAAGCGACTGTCTAGGGGGGAGTACTGCAGAAAGGAATCTAGGGGTCATAGTGGACCACAAGCTAAATATGAGTCAACAGTGTGACGCTGTTGCAAAAAAAGCAAACATGATTCTGGGATGCATTAACAGGAGTGTTGTGAGCAACACATGAGAAGTCATTCTTCTGCTCTACTCTGCGCTGATTAGGCCTCAGTTGGAGTATTGTGTCCAGTTCTGGGCACCACATTTCAAGAAAGATGTGGAGAAATTGGAGAAGGTCCAGAGAAGAGCAACAGGAATGATTAAAGGTCTAGAGAACATGACCTATGAAGGAAGACTGAAAGAATTGGGCTTGTTTAGTTTGGAAAGGAGAAGACTGAGAGGGGACATGATAGCGGTTTTCAGGTATTTAAAAGGGTGTCACGAGGAGGGAGAAATATTGTTCTCCTTAGCCTCTGAGGTTAAGACAAGAAGCAATGGGCTGCAGCAAGGGAGGTCTAGGTTGGACATTAGAAAAAACTTCCTAACTGTCAGGGTGGTGAAACACTGGAATAAGTTGCCTAGGGAGGTTGTGGAATCTCCATCTCTGGAGATATTTAAGAGCAGGTTAGACAGAAATCTATCAGGGATGATCTAAACAGTACTGGGTCCTGCCATGAGGGTAGGGGACTGGACTCGATGACCTCTCGAGGTCCCTTCCGGTTCTATGATTCTATGATACTGTTCAGACAATTAATTCCACAGGAGCAGTGGTGAGACTCTGAAGTGATGGCAAAGTTACGGAACAGAAATTTAAATTATGTATGTTCAAGTTATCACTCCTAACAGTTTTGCCGTATGTCATAACCAGGAGGGCTGACCAGCAGCCTGGTGGCTAAGGGGTTAATTATGTCTCCTGTCCCTAGCCAGGTATCTGGTCAGCCAATAGCAATGCAGGTAGGGATTTCAAACTGGGACAAAGGAATTTTTATCTTTTCCCTCCTTTGTCTGTGTCAGAGCAGTTTCTCCAGGTACTAAGGGAGACAGAAAGACGTTTCTCTCCCCAAGAACGGACTACTTATATGTGTAAGTAGGGAAAAAATTTATTATTTTCTGGTTTGGGAATGTGGAATTGCTGTCTGAGCTGTTAAAAGTGTTTTCCTTTTATAACTGAAGTCCTGAGCCCAGGGCGTTCCCCTGAGTATCTAGATTAATTGGTGGCTCTCTTCCATCTAGTCACTATGCTTGTAACTGTAGTTTTGTTTTGGTAATAAAAGGTTATTTTTTTTTTTTTCTACTTAACTGGTATTGGTTCATTTCTGTGTCCTAGAAGGTCTGTCTGTCTGCTGAGGGGTCAGCTGTCACAGACTGCAGCTTGTTTTTTCTCTTTTCAAGCTCTTTTGGGGGAAAAGAGCTTGAGGTACCCCTGAGGTTTTTAGGGAGGAGGTTTCCCAAGTGGTCTCTTCCCTGGTTTTCTTGGAATACTTGGGTGGTGGCAGCGGATATTCCCCAAAGTCTGGGTAGTAGGACTTAGGTAGAACTCCCTTTTCGCTGTCCACACATGCCTTTTTCCGAAAGAGCTCTTTCAGAAAAAGGCTTCTTCCTCGTAGAAAGAGGTTTACCGATGTCGGAAAAACCCTTCTGTTCTTTCGTTTTTTGGTTTTTTTTTCCCCCGAAAGAATGCAATTGCAGCGTGGACATAAGTGAAGTTTTTTTGGAAAAACAGACCCCTGCAGAAAAGGAAGTTTCTCACCTTGTGCAGTAACGATGGTTCTTCAATATGTGCGTAGCCATAGATGCTCCACTGTAGTTGTCGGGTCGCCCCTGGCACCACAGATTGGAGTTTTTCATAGCAGTAGCCGCGCATGCGCTCTAGGCACTTCGTGCCTTTCACTTCACGTGCAGCCCGATCTCCCCTAAGTTCCTCGTGGACGCCCATGTATCTAAGGAGGGAAACAGAGAAAGACTCCCTGAAGAAGAGGGGAGGAGGGTGGGTAGTGGAGCACCCACAGGGGTGGGGGCACGTCTTGAAGAAACGTCGTTACTGCACAAGGTGAGTAACTTCCTTTTTTTTTCCTCGAGTGATGTCCCTGTAGGTGACTACACAGCAGTGGTCCGTTGGAACAAGGATGGTAGACTTCGGAGTCACCTTTTATTAGCTGTGGAAAGCACTGCGGAGGTTACTGCTGTATCGCTGGAGAGATGCTGGAGTATTGCATAATGTCTCATGAAAGTATGATCTGAGGACCAAGTAGCCGCTCTGCAAATGTCTTGGAGAGGGACACCCCTCAGGAAGGCCGTGGATGCCGCTACTGCCCTAGTGGAGTGTGCACGGGGTCAAGCAGGAAGAGGATTACGGCGTAAACTGTAGCACTGCGTGATACATGAGGCTATGATGCTAGATAAACGTTGTGATGGCAGTGCAGGACCCTTGCAACAAAGAAACGCTGTGAATTCTGGAAGGGTCTCATGTGGTCAATGTAAAAGGAGAGGGCCCTCCTGACATCTAGGATGTGAAGAAGTGCTTCATGCGTGGATGAGTGTGGTTTTGGGTAGAAAGTAGGCAGTATGATTGGTTCATTGATATGGAAATCTGAGCACACCTTGGGTAGGAAGGGTGGATGTCCTTGGTAAAGACCGTGTACGGTGGTGACGCAGTGAGGGCCGCTAACTCACTGACCCTGCGAGCAGATGTTATTGCTAGAAGGAAAACCACCTTGGAAGTCAATAGGGATAATGGGCATGTCGCTAACGGTTCAAATGGCAGTCTAGATAGTGTGTCCAATACCAATTCCAAACTCCATGATGGTGGCAGAGGTCTACGAGGTGGGCTTAGGTTTTGGTGGCCCTTAAGGAAGCGTCTAGTTACGGGGTGTGCGAACACAGAATGTCCTTCTACCGGGGGATGGAATGCATTGATGGCAGCAAGGTGGACTGTCAGAGGGAAGGTAAGGATAAATGTGATTGCCTCAAATCAAGGATGTAATCTAGGATCATGGGGAGAGGGGTGGCGTGTGTGTCGTCAGCGTGCTGCGTGCACCATTGTCAAAATCTCACCCATTTCTATAGGTATGTAGTCCGCGTGGTACTGCGTCTATTATGTAGAAGGACGTATTTTACTCTGTCTGAGCAGAGTGTTTCTGCATTCTGAAACCATTGAGGAGCCAAGCTGTCAAGTGCAGCGTTCCGGGGTGGGGATGTCGCAGCATTCCCTGGTTCTGGGTTAGCAGATCCGGTGGACAGGGGAGGGGACAGGGAGGTTGACGAGACATCTGAGACACATAGGGAAACCATGTCTGCCTGGACCAGGTGGCAGCTATGAGGATTACGCAGGGGTAGTCTGTTTTGATCTTGTGGATGACTCTTGGGAGAAGTGGGATTGGGCGAAAGGCATAAAACAGGTGGGCCTTACGTGGCATTAGGAATGTGTCCCCTAGGGAACCGTGCCCTAGACCTGCTCTGGAGCAGAACTGCGGGCATTTGGCGTTGGTGCACGAGGCAAAAAGATCGATTTGGGGATGTACCCAAATTTCAGAGCTAGGGGTGAGTATTCGTTGATTCATCTCCCATTCGTGATCTATATTGAAGACCCTGCTGCGAGTGTCTGCTGGGGTGTTATTGATTCCTGGCAGGTATGAGGCCGTCAGGGTTATGCTGTTGGCGATGCACCAGTTCCAGAGGCGGAGTGCTTCTGAGCACAAGGAACGGGATCAGGTGCCACCTTGACGGTTGATATAATACATAGTTGTTGTGTTGTCCGTTAATATCCTGACTGTAAGCCTGTAGGGCTCGGGGAGGGGCACCTACCCCTCGAGGTCAGTGGGCGGCCACTACACCCCACTACACCCCTGCTTAGTTCTTTGGGGAATTAACAGTGGCTTTCAGCTCTTCAGGGCTGGCGACAGGCCAATAAACGGTCCAGAGCCCAGGCCCTTGCTCAGGGTGGGGCGGCAAACCAACAGTTCTGTGCCCAGGCCCTTAGTTCAGGGCGGGGTGGCAAGCAAGCAGTTGAACAGTCTTAATATGAGCGCCCAGCTGGATTCCCTTGCTCAGGCGGGGGTCCGGCAGGTTCAGGCTGCTGTTAAGTAACGTCGAGTGGGGGCGACTGCCACCCAAGCATGGGGTGGCAGGGGGACGTAGGCCCACTCACTCCACTGCACACTGCATCCCAGCCCAGGGCCCTAGTAGCAGTAGAGCATCCTCTGATGGTGAGGAGCCGCTGAGCCGCCTGCTTGAGGAGGTGTTCGTGAGAGGGGTCCCTGAAGAGGGATGGGGCGGGAGGGGAGGGTGGGGGGAGCAGAGTGAATGGGATGGAGTAACCAAAGGCAACTATTTCCAAGACCCAGCAGTCTGTCGTGATGGCGGCCCATTGATGGTAAAAAGGGTGCAAGCAGTGGTGAAAAACAGCGGTGTGTTGTGGAAGATGGACGTGGGAGATGTCGTGTAGGCCCCCGACCAGTATCTCAAAGCTGCTGTTTGGTAGGATGAGAAGCAGAGGAGCGGTTGTTTTGACGCTTCCTCTGGGCACGGGGTTTGGGGCGAGGTTGGTCGTAGGGTCTATGCTGGCTCCTCCAGTAAGGTGGCTCACGGTGACATTGGTACGGCATGAATCTCTTATCTCTATAGGGAGACGTATACATCCCTAGTGTCCTGAGTGTGGTTCGAGAGTCTTTGCTAGTATGGAGGACCTCGTCGGTCTTTGTGGCAAAGAGTTTCACCCTATCAAAGGGAAGATCCTCAACTTTCCCTTGAAGGTCTTTAGGGACTCCTGCAGCTTGGAGCCAGGAAGCCCTCCGCATAACGATCGAAGTCACAGTGGACCTTGCTGCGGTGTCTGCCACATCTAGCACCATCTGTAATGCTGTACGAGCTGTAGAGTATCCCTCCTGAACAGTTGACTTGAGCACCGTTTTTTTGTTGCCCAGCAGATGGCTCATCAGGTCGGTCAGTCTCGTATAGTTGTCAAAGTCGTGATTTGCCAAAAGGGACATATAACTTGCTATGCACAGTTGGAGCGTGGAAGATGAATAAGACCTTCCTTCCAAAAAGGTCCAGGCGCTTGTCATGGGGCGTAATACGATATTGAGGTAGCTTGGATCTCTGTTGGGCAGCATCCACCACCAATGAGTTGGGTTAGGGGTGGGTAAATAGGAAGTCCAGACATTTGGAGGGAACAAAGTACTTTTTATCAGCACGTTTATTGGTGGGAGGGGCAGACGCAGGCATTTGCCAGATCTCGTCTGCCGTCTCCATAATCACTTCGTTTATCAATCTTGGCCCTCTGCGTGGGTTGGAGGTTCTTAAGGAGGTGGTGGTGGTGTACCTCTGTGAGTTGTACTTGTTGGCTCATGGCCATCCTTTTAAACAGCTCTTGGAACTGTTTGAGGTCATCTACCGGGGATACGTCTCCTGGAATGACCGCCTCATCAGGGGATGAGGAAGACTGATCTGTAGGTGAAGTGTTATGGTTAGCAAGGTCATCATCATCTGTTATTTGACCCTCCTGTGTGTCATGCTGGTCGGCAGCGGTCTGTGTACGCCCCTGGAGTGAAGAAGGTGGCAGTCTGGAAGATGACATAGGTGGTACACTGGGAAGGTGCCTGGAAGTCGACCTGTGGCAGCAGGGTGTGACCCATGCCTATAATAACGAGGTGGATACCGCCACTCCATCATCCATGGAGGATAGTCATAGGGACGCCTGTGCTTATAGGCAGACCAGCATGCTCTAGTGGGCGAGGACTATCTGGAAGATAAGACGCTCCTTTGGTCCTCGTCAAAAATGCTCTGCACCGACGGCACTGGAGATCTCTGGGATCTGACAGAGCCCCGGGAAGGAGGCGGTGGCGAAGGACAAATATACCTAGTTTGCCTGGGGTGCGGTGCCGGTACGTGTGGGGAGCCGAGATGTGAGTGTGTGTGCTGCTCAAAGGAAGAACGCTCAATCGGCCCTGGGGAGTGCAGCACCAACAGTGGTGACGATGGTGCTGGGGAGAATACCGGTTCCGGGATATGTGGAGTGGGAGGTCTACGGTTGGATTTTGACCGTGCCTTTGTCGGTGCCGGGGGCTTGGTGGTCGACAGCGATGCGGATGAGGTGGAGGGATTTGTCCGCTGTCCTTGGGTTTGCCGGTGCCGGAGCAGTAATCAGCACTGGTGTCAGTGCCAGTGTTGGAGGTGCTGGCAGTGTCCCATGCCGTGGCTTTGGTTCCGCGCATTTAGCGGACCGGACGATCGCAGTGGCGGAAGTACCTGGCTTGTCACTGGTGCTAATTCGGGGCCGTAAGGAGTGCGTTGGAGAGGCTCTCTTTTTGCTGCCTTTTGATATGGGAGAGCTTGCCTGCCTCTTCTCCGGCCTAGGGGGCTCCGTTGGATGGCTGGAATCCCTGGCGCTGGGTGGCTGAAGAGCCTTGTAGAAGAGGAGCATGCGAAGGCGCATCTTCCTGTCGTGACGTGCCCGGGCCGTAAACTTGGAACAGTGAGGGCATTTCTGCGGGATATGCGCCTCACCAAGACAACTGATGCAGGAGGAGTGGCCATCAGACTCCGGCATAGGTTCGCGACAAGTGTCGCATTTTTTTGAAACCTGGTGATTCCAGCATAATTAGGGGTTAAATGTCTTGGTTTTGTGTTCTTATTCTCTCTCTCTTCTTTTCTTTTTTTTTTCTGAAGGCCGCGGCCGGTGAGGGCTCGCGGCTCTGTTAAAAGAATTTTTTTTTTTTTAAACAACCAAAATTAATGATGAAGAGAACTATTCACTATTTAACTGTAAAACTCTAATTCTAACACTAACTAAATACGTCTCTCTGAGGCGCAGGGCTCAGAGGAGCGAGACGAGTTCCGTCTGCAGCTGAGGGCGGGAACGAAGGAAATGAGGGGAGATCAGGACACGCGTGAAGCAAAAGGTGTGAACGGCATGAGGCGCCTAGAGCACATGCGCAGCCTGATCGGCTACTGCTACGAAAAACTCCAATCTGCGGCGCTGGGGCAACCCGATGCCTACAGTGAAGCACCCATGGGGACATCACTTGAAGAAGAACGAACACTTGTTATGCCCTTCCAACATGATTGTGAACCGTTAGTAACAACTCTCTGAGAACGTTTATCCAGACAGTTAGGCGACCACCTTATAGTAGCCCCATCTAAGTTGTAGTTCCCTAGTTTATTGATAAGAAGGTCATGCAAGACCATGTCAAATGCCTTACTAAACTCTAGGTATACCACGTCCACCGCTTCTCCCTTATCCACAAGACTTGATATCCTATCAAAGAAAGCTATCGGATTGGTTTGACATGATTTGTTCTTTACAAATCCATGCTGGCTGTTACCTATCGCCTCATTATCTTCCAGATGTTTGCAGATGAATTCCTTAATTACCTGCTCCATTATCTTGCCTGGCACAGAAGTTAAACTGACTAGTCTGTAGTTTCCTGGGTTGTTCTTATTTCCCTTTTTATAGATGGGCACTAGATTTACCCTTTCCTAGTCTTCTGGGAATTTTAAACAATTAAAATGGATAGTTGTCAATGAAATATGAACTATTACTCAGCGAGTAATATTCAATGGATCTACCTGATGAAATCTCACTAACCTGATACCACATACACTTGGTAGGACTAAAGCTCTGCTACTAAATTCTACTTCAACCTTTTCTTTTTGGGAAAATTAGGATGGAATCCACAGAGATCGGACTCCTGTGGAGATTTTGACAATTGAACTGAGTTTCAAGCTCTGCTCTTGTAGAGCTAAAAGTGGTAGCAGCATTACAATATGGAGTAGAGCCTACCTTAGGTTTCCCAATATTGGGGATTCTATGGCTTTCTAATGATCTTAAATATATATGAGTGTATAAGTAGGGCTTGGAAAACTTCACCCTGATAATCTAAGGACTAAGCCCTCTGACTCAGCCAAAATACACCAGTAGCCCAACCAGTGATCCCTCGTGCCCAGTCTCCTGTTGATTGGTACCTTTTTTGCTTGGTCTCGCCTTGGCTGAATCCTCCACCACCAGGTTAATGGTGCCAAATACCCTTGTTGAATCAGTTAGTGCTGGGTGACCCTTTAAATAAAATGTGTGCTATCCACCAGAGCTGATGTTTCCATGTCCTGAACTGAACCGACCTCAGCACACACCAGAAATGCAGCTGCTGCCTAAGGAATAAGGAAGCCCTTACGTTTCATGTCAAAAAAGTGCTCCTGAGTTGGTGCTGATTCTCCTGCAACCCAGGCAGAAAGCTCTTTTTGTGTACTGGGGTGAGGACCTGCTAACTTGACAGAGTCCCTCGGTGGTGGTGGTGGGGTAGCCCAGTACAGCGCTTTCTGAGTTGCAGCCACCATTGGGGTACTATGTTTCTAACAAAAGCATCCCGCCCAACAGGCTCCTCCAAAGCAGTAGTAGCTCCACTGTGCCGGTAGCATCAGCCAGAGCTCTTTGCGGTGGCAATGTCTTTGTCTGCAGAGAGACATCACTGCATTTTACAATTTACATTAGGAAGGTTATCTGGCAATCAGAAGAGTTAGTTCCCTGTAAGGCATTTTTTAAAGAAAGCTTAAATTTTGCAGAACTTAATGGCATTAGCCTAGGAAAGATTCCTGTTTGGTGTGGAGGGCTGCTTTTCAAGTCCTGCTTATAATAAGCTTAAAAGTGCTTTACTGCATTTTTCAGCTGGCATTGCTTTGGATTGGAAATGTATAGCTGTGGAAAAGTTTTTTGAGTATGTCATTCAAGTATTTATTTCACCAGAATAGATATCTATTTACCTTAATTATATAACTGACTTCTAGACTTTCTCTTGGGCTTGTTACAATTAGGTTACAAAGAAAAAATTAATAGTAAAGGAAATTTGAGGCACAAGGAGGACAAAATGTGCCAGTAATTAGATTCCCCTGATGTACAAAACTGAGTGCCAAAAATTAGGCTACTTTTCTCAAGAATGTTTCAACATTCATATAGCAATGATAAATTTTCTTTGTGGAAAAATGGTGCAAGTAGAGGTATTTAAAATGTTTAATATTTGTAGCATCCAATCTACAACAACTGTTTACCTAATACTTGGACGTGGAATGAGGTTTAACAGTTAATTCGAACTAAGGGGTTTATCTCGGAATCCCGCTTCTCTGCCGCGTGTAGGCGCGGGCAGTTACTTTGGGCTAGTCAGTTTCCAAAATGGCAACGGCCGATTATACTAATCAAGCGCGGGATATTTAAATCCCGTGCTTCATTAGCAATTTCGGTCGCCCTCATTAGCCTCCCTAATTCGAACTAGGGGGCTAGTGTAGACATACCCTTAGTGTTACACAGTTCTTAGTTTTAGTAGTTTAGTTTAGTAGTGTAAATAGTTGTTCAGTTGACTGTTCTTATCAGGGGAACTTTCCCCGGTTTATCTCTCCCCTCCTGGGGAGGGGATGCCAGGGCCGCATGGTTTTAAACTGTGTATGAAGTGCTCTAAACCTATGCCCTGCGGCGATCCGCATGACTCCTGTCTGAAGTGCCTAGGAGAGGGCCATCGCACAGACAGCTGTCAAATTTGCAAGTGCCTCAAGCTGAGAATGAAGCGGGAGCACAATTCCCGCCTGAAGCTCATTCTGATGGAGTCCATGCTTCAACGCAGTGTGCCGGCTTCCGTTAGAGAGCCTTCCTCAGCACTGAAGCATGCGGCACCGGCGAAGCCCTCGTCATCGAGGCACCGGTCACAGTCTCCAGTGCCATCCAGGAAGAGGCAGCACAGGGGAAGATCCCCTACAAAGCATGGCCTTAAAGTGCGCCACGCAGATGGGCATGCGGCCGAGTCGGTGCGTCAGGAGGCTCCCATGCCACGTCAGCACCGGTTGAGCTTGACGCACAGGGAGAGTCCAGCACCAGATGTGGTGATTGAAGAGGTCCGGCAGCTGTCGACTCGTAGAGCTCACCTCATCCCCGGGGCTGGTCACAATCGCGGATGACGAGCACCGGCCTCCTGCGTCGGCACCAGAACCAGCCATGCTGCCGGCGCGGCCGAGAGCTCCGGTATACGCGCCGCCCCCGGTGCCTATGCCGGTCCCGATACTGGCACTGCAGCGGCCCTCCGTACCGGTGATTGTATCGGTGCCGGCAGCGGTGGCCAGACATAGGTCATCATCAGCGCTGCCTTGGTGGGCCTCGGACTAGTCCTCTGAGTCAGATGCAGACTCCGTCCGCTCCAGGGTCTCGTCCTATAGATCCAGGTTGCGACACCGTTCCCAATCTCGGAACCTGTCTCAGCACCCCAGCCCGGCCTCCCACCAGCCTTGGCCGCCCCAATGTCAGCCTCAACAGCAGTGGCTTTTCTGGACCCCCGGGCATAACATCAGGCCCAGGGGCCTCAGCCGTCCAGACACTCCTTGGTGATGGCTCAGTCCAGAAGCACTCCCTCTGCAACCCCTTTGACCAGGGCTCCGGCTCCAGAGGCAGGGCACTCTTCATATAGGGAGGCTGTCAGACCAACTGTAGAAGGGGAGGGTGCAGAGAGTCAGCCTGCTGTACCAGCTGCCCCACCACCTCAGGTGATGGAGCAACAGCTGGGACATCCTCTGCACCTTCTGTGCCCACCATGGATGACAGGGCGCATCTGGACCTGCTTTGCCAACTGGCAGCAAACTTGGGGGTGCAGGCGGAAGAGGTAGCTGAGGACCTGGACCCTATGGTGGATATATTGACGGCAGACACCCTGGCTAGGGCCGCGCTGCTGCTTAACAAAACCATGTCCAAACTGGCTAAGACCCCGTGGCACACACCCGCCTCCATCATGCCCACCCAAAAGGAGGTAGAGGCGCGCTACTTTGTCCCGCAAGCAGGACATGAACATCTGTACTCCCATCCAACCCTGGGTTCGCTGGTAGCCCAGGCAGCGGGTCAGAAAGAGCGGCAAGGGCCTCCTGGGCCTACGCCCAAGAGTAGGGAGCCAAAGAAGTTGGACCTGTTGGGCAGAAAGACTTACGCAACCGGGGGGCTCCAACTCCATATCGGGAACCAACACGTGCTGTTGAGCAGATACGCGTACAACACGTTGTCTGCAATAGACAGATTCAAGGAGCACCTCCCGCAAGACGCGAGGCAGGAGTTTGGGGCCTTGTTGGATGAAGGCAGGGTGGTCTCGCTCACGGCGCTTCAGGCGGCGTTAGACACAATGGACTCTGCTTCCCGTACTATGGCTACAGGGATAGTCATGAGACATAGTGTTTGGCTTCAGGTGTCAGGAATCCCACCCGAAGTCCAAAACACACTACAGGACCTACCATTTGAAGGCACTGACCCGTTCTCCGAGCAGACCGACTCGAGGCTACATAGCCTTAAGGATTCCAGGGCTACGTTGAAATCCCTGGGAATCCATACCCCGGCCCTGCAACGGAGGCCTCTACACTCTAGGGCTACCCTGAGACCCTTCCGACAGTCATTTAGACCTGACCGGGGCAGAAGGAAGGGCCGAAGTTACAATGGTAACAATAATAGAAGTAGACGTAGGGGCTCCAGGTCTGATGCAGAAAGGGGATCAGCTCCGCCCCCTAACTAGCAGCCTAAGACATTATTTTGAAAATACACCCGAGGACAGCGTCCCAGCCTCCGACATAACCCCACCCTTTGGGTCCCTGCTCTCCCATTTCTCCCTTGTCTGGTCCCAGATCACCTCGGATCATTGAGTACTTGACTTGGTGGAAAATGGATATGCTATCCCCTTCCTGTCCCGCCCACCCACTCACCCTCCCTCCCCGCCCCTCTTCGGGGACCCCTTTCATGAGCTACTATTGAAGTGGGAGGTATCCACTCTCCTGACCTTAGGAGCAATCAAGCCCGTTCCAAGGGGCTTCGAAGGGTGAGGGTTTTACTCCCACTATTTCCTTATTCCCAAATCCAAGGGGGGCCTTTGTCCCGTTTTGGACCCAAGGACTCTAAATTCATTCGTAAAGAACACAAGGTTCAGGATGGTCACCCTCGCCTCGATCATTACCTCCCTAGAGAAAGGAGACTGGTATGCTGCCCTCAATTTGAAGGATGTGTATTTCTACATAGCAATAATTCTGACCCACAGGAAATTTCTCAGGTTCTTGGTGGGTCAAGACGTCTCCACAGCACCAAGGGTTTTCACCAAATGTATGATCGCTGTAGCCGCATTCCTGAGATGGCACAGGATCCATGTGTTCCCTTACCTCGACAACTGGCTAATCAAAGGGTCATCCAGGGACCAGGTCCTCAGGCACATAGACTTTGTCAGGGCCCTGTTTCACAAGCTGGGTCTCCTTATAAACGAGGAGAAATCCACACTCAACCCAGCCCAGATGATAGATTTTGTTGGGGTGCACCTGGACTCTACAGTGGCGAGGGCATCCCTCCCCAAGGCCAGGTTTTTAGCCTGGCGATAATAGAAGGCCTCAGAGCCTCGCCCCTTACGACAGCTCATACTTGCATGAGGCTGCTAGGTCACATGGCGCCCTGCACCTTCGTGGTGCAACACGCCAGACTGCGGCTGCGACACCTTCAGGCATGGCTGGCAACCGTTTACAATCCAGCGTGAATGCCTCTGGAGGCTCTACTCACGGTGCCGGAGGAGGTTCTCCAGTCTCTGGAGTAGTGGCTACAAGAGCAGGTCGTGTGCCACGGAGTCCCATTTGCCAGATGGACCCCATCAATGCAGCTGATGACCGATGCACTGGGGAGCTCGCCTATCAAACCTCAGAATCCAAAGTATGTGGTCCCCCAACGAGAGTGCTCTCCATATAAATATCAGAGAGTTCAGGGTGGTCAGGCTGGCCTGCCTGGTGTTCCTACCCTACCTGAAGGACAAGGTAGTGTCGGTGCTGATGGACACCACCATAGCCATGCACTGTATCAACAAACAGGGTGGGGCTTGTTCTTCTCTCCTATACAAGGAAGCCCTCCTCCTATGGGACCTGGGTATTGCGCACTGGATTCACCTGGAGGCATCCCACCTTCCAGGAGATCACAACATATTAGCGGACAGGCTCAGCAGGTCATTCAGGACCCACGAGTGGTCCATCAGAGGGAACATCTTGGAGGTCATCTTCCAGAAGTGGGGTTATCCCCTTCTCGACCTGTTTGCTTCCCAAGGAAACTTCAAGTGCCCCAGCTACTGCTCATATCTGGGGCAGGGGAAGGGGTCACTAGGGGAGGCTCTATTGGTACAGTGGCCCCACCATCTCCTCTATGCCTTCTTGCCCTTCCCTCTACTGTACAGAGTCGTCCTGATGATCAGGAGGTGCACAGCATCAGTCATTCTAGTGGCCACGGCAGCACTGGTATCCCATGCTCCTGGACCTAGCAGTGGAGGAGCCCCTTGTACTACCATTGGTTCTGGACCTGATCACCCAGGACCTGGGAGAGGGAAGGCTATGCCACCCGAACCTGTCATCCCTCCACCTAGCGGCCTGGAACCTTTGTGGTTAACTGGCCAAGAACAACTCTGTTTGGAGGTAGTCGGGAGGGTCCTGGTAGAGAGTAGAAAACCCTCTGCAAAGGTAGTCTATGAGGCTAAATGGAAGCGCTTCTCGCTTTGGTCTAATGGGGCAGGGGTTGACCCAATGAGAGCCCCTATCCCCTTTATCCTGGACTACCTCCTTCACCTTCGGCAGTGGGGCCTATCAACCTCATCCCTTCGGGGCCACCTAGCTGCCATTGCAGCGTTCCACCCGAGTGAAGGGGGCAGGTTGGTGTTTGTAAATGTGCTAATTAAGTGATTCCTCAAGGGCATAGATAGACTATATCCATATGTGCGCCAGCCCTTGCCCATGTGGGACTTTAACTTGATCCTTATGAAGCTCATGAGCCCCCCATTTGAACCCTTAGCCACCTGCTCCCTGTCGGAGGTGTTCGAAGCCGATGCTGTGTGGAGATCCACGCAAGGAGTGTCTTAATTGCTTGGGAGAAGGCCACCTGATCTGTACGTCGTTTCAGCCGTGCACCAAGCAAGAGCGGGACTCCAGACTTCAGTTGCTCTTAATGGAGTCTGCGCTTTAACCCTCGGCACCAGACCCGGCACCGTCAGTTAGGAGTGCACCGCGGTTGACGAGGGATGCCGACCAGGGGTCGAGGGGCACCAAGGCACCGAACAGCACCGAGGCACCGGTCTCAATCCCCAGTGCCAGCGACTTCTAAGAAGTCATGAAGAGGGAGATCACCCACCAGGCGAGACCAGGGAGAGCACCATGGGGCTTCCCCGTCGTCACGCCAATGTCGAAGTCCACCGCTCCTGAGGCCCAGGACCTGCCTATGGAGGAGGTCAGGTGGCCTTCCACCCCAGACACCTTTACAGCGGCCCGGGAGCTGATAGAGTTAACAGCTTCCCCAGCTCCGGCACCGAGGGGCATGGCCGAGCGAGAGGACAGGGACTGCCTCGGTGCCAGATCAGCCACGGCACCGCCGATGGCACCAATACATCTGTCTCCCGGTACTGTACCAGAGCCAGCACCGACGCAGCCGCCACAGGGGCTGGTGCGGGTGAGAGAGTCGTCACCCATGGCTCAGACGGCGCCGTACCTTCCGGCACCAGGGACCTCTGCCATGCTGCTGCCGGCACTGCCAATGCACAGGGGAAAACCAGCAGCGATGGCACAGCATGGAAGGGCGATGGAGCAGAGCTCATCCACGGCACTGCCATGGTCGGCGTCGGAGCTCTCATCTGAGTCGGACATAGTCCCTTATGTCCAGGGCATCCTCGCGCCGCTCAGTCGACTCTAGAGTGTCACGGTCCTCCCGCAGATCGGGACACCGGCACCGCTCGCGGCCAGGGCACAGGTCTCGATCACGGCACCAGTATGGTGAACGCAACCCGGCTATGATGCAGATATGGCCCCCGCAGTGGCAGCCACCAACTCAGTGGCCTTTTTGGACACTATGGGCTTACCATCAAGCCCAGGGTCCTGACCCATCCAGAGCGGCGTCGGTGGTAACCTCAGCTCACTCAACCCACAGGACGGCCCCCTCGGCTACACCACTCGCCAGGGGTCAGAGTCCAGGGCCAGCCCTCTGGGGGTGACTGGGACCCCCGCCTACCCACCTTCACGACCACCAGCGGTGAGGTCTTCTCAGAGCCATGACATTCAGCCAGAGCCCTGGACGGACGTCGCAAGTCCTCCGCAGCAGCGGGAGTCCTCGTCCTCACCTTCCGACGAGGCCCTGGAGGGCCCTTCTCCGAGCATGCCAGCAACGGACATACAGATGCACGAGGAGCTCTTCAGGCGGCTGGCCCAGAACCTAGGGGTCCAGGCGGAGGAGGTCAAGGAGGAGGCCGACCCCATGGTTGACATCCTCACGGCGGATACCCCAGCCAGGATTGTTCTTCCCCTGAATAAGACGGTGGTAAAGATCACTAAAAACCTGTGGCAGACGCCAGCCTCCATAGCCCCACCCAGAAAGGGATTGAAAGGAGGTATTTCATGCCACAGGTGGGACATGAGCATCTGTTTGCCCACCCACCTCCGGGATCGGCGGTGGTTCAAGCGGCCTGCCAGAGGGAAAGGCAGGGGCAACCATGGTGTACTCCAAAAAGCAAGGAACCCAAGAAGTTAGACCTATTGGGGAGGAAAGCGAATGCCATGGCGGGCCTGCAGCTGAGAATTGCAAATCAGCAAGTAATGCTCAACAGATACGCTTACAACTCACGGGTGGCAATGAATAAATTTAAGGCCCAGCTCCCTGAAGGCTCCCAGCAGCAGTTCGCTGCCCTTGCTGAAGAGGGCAAAATAGTGTTGAGGACGGCCCTTCAGGCTGCTCTCGACGCTGCAGACTCTGTGGCAAGGTCAATGGCCACGGGCATAGTAATGCGCAGATGCTCGTGGTTACAAGTCTCGGGCATCCTGCAGGAGGTACAGGTGACACTCCAGGATTTGCCCTTTGAGGGTTCCAGTCTCTTCTCCGAACAGACTGATAGCAGACAACATAGTCTGAAGGATTCTAGGGCAACTTTGAAATCCTTAGGCATCCACACACCCGCTCTGCAATGCCGTCGGCTGTTTCAAAGACCACAGAGAGGTTACCAGCAGGGGCCCGGATATGATAGCAGGAGAAGAAATAGGTCCAACAACAACAACAGAGGGCCTAGGAGGGGACCACGATCTAATGCGGACCAGAATCAGGGACCCTCCAATAAGTCCCAGGACCTGAAATCAGGTTTTTGAAGGAGCGCTCGGGGACGGAATACCAGTGTTGAAACCAGATCTTCCTTTCTGCCACAGGCTGTTCCCCTTTTACCATGCCTGGCACTCTATTACGTCAGACCGTTGGGTCCTAGACACAGTACAAAGGGGATATTCTATCCCATTCCATACCTTCCCACCCCCCTTTCCTGTCCCTCTTCAGGGATCCCTCTCATTAGAATTTGCTCGTTCAGGAGGTCTCTTCGCTGCTGGGGTTGGGGGTGATAGAAGAGATTCCAATATCGTTCGGGGGAGGGGTTTTTATTCCCGGTATTTCCTAATCTCGAAGTCCAAAGGTGGCCTTCACCCCCTTCTCGACCTCCGGGGGCTCAACACCTACATACGGAAATCGCGGTTCAGGATGGTGACATTGGCCGCCATTATCCCTTGAGCTGGGAGACTGGTACGCCACCCTTGAAGGACGCATACTTCCACATCTCGATTGCCCCATATCACAGGAAGTTCCTTCGTTTCAAGGTGAGCGAGAACCATTTCCAGTTTGCAGTGCTGCCCTTCGGCCTATCCACAGCCCCCAGGGTATTCACCAAGTGCATGGCAGTGGTGGCTGCCTTCCTGAGAAGGAGGGTGTTACACGTCTATCCCTATCTAGACGACTGGCTGATCAGGGGCCGGTCTAGAGACCAGGTAATCGCTCATATCAGATTGGCCAGGGACACCTTCGCCAACTTGGGACTGATCCTGAACGAGAAGTCTACTCTCACACCAACTCAGGTGATAGTTTGTGGGGGCATGGTTGGACGCTACAACGGGGCGGGCATCCCTCCCACGGACCAGATTTCTTGCCCTGCAGGATATTATACAGCAACTGCAGGCCGTACCGACGACGGCAAGAAATTGCCTGAGACTTCTAGGCCATATGGCGGCATGCACGTGTGTGGTGCAGTACGCCAGGCTACGCCTTTGCCCCTTCCAGAACTGGCTGGCCAGGGTGTACAGACCAGCTCGCGACCATATAGACATGGTGGTCACAGTTCCTCAGGAGGTCTTGTCGACCCTGAGCTGGTGGCTCGGAGAAGACAGAGTGATCTGCGGGGTCCCGTTCACCCAGCCTCCTCCTTCAATCCAGCTGGTAACGGATGCCTCCGACACCGGATGGGGGGCCCATTTGCGGGACCTGAGGACACAAGGTATGTGGTCTGTGACGGAGAGAAGCGTTCACATAAATGTCAGGGAACTGAGGGCAGTTCGACCGGCCTACCAGGTTTTCATGCCCCACTTAAGGGGCAAGGGTGTTTCGGTGTTGACGGACAATACGACGGCGATGTACTACATCAACCGTCGGGGGGGGGGGGTGTTGGTTCCTCTCCCTGGTGCTAGGAGGCACTAGCCCTCTGGGATCTGTGTATTGCACAAGGGGTGCATTTGCAGGTGACCTACCTTCTGGGATCTTCCAGCACCCTAGCGGACCACCTCAGCAGGGCCTTCTCGCCACATGAGTGGTCCCTCAAGGCAGAGGTAGCGCGATCTCTTTTCCAAAGGTGGGGAACTCCCTGACTGGATTTGTTCGCATCACAAACCAACAGGAAATGTCCCAGGTTCTGTTCCTACAGGGGTTTAGGCAAGGGTTCAGTGGAGGACGCCCTGGTAGAGAGGTGGCTGGGGGGCCTCCTTTATGCCTTCCCCCCTTCCTTGTAGTGAACGAAGTACTTGAGGGTCAAGAGATACGGGGCGACGCTGATCCGCATGGCCCCGCCAACACTGGTACACGACCCTGGTGTGTCTGTCAGTGGAGGACCCCATTCCCTTACCGACGACCCCGGATCTGCTGACGCAGGAGCTCTACCAGGGTTGGCTCTGCCACCTGAACCTGCAAGCCCTCCACCTGACAGCCTGGAAAATCAGTGGCTGTGGGGGAGGGAACTCCTTTGCTCAGACCCAGTGAAAATGGTGTTGGTGGAGAGCAGAAAACCTTTGACCAGGGCGGCATATCAAGCTAAATGGAAAAGGTTTTCGGTATGGGTTGCAGGTAAGGGTGGGGATCCAGTGCGAGCCCCTATCCCGTTGATCTTAGACTACCTACTTGATCTCAGGCAGCAAGGGTTGTCTACCTCATCGGTCATGGTGCACCTGGAGGCCATTACGGCCTTTAACCAGGGTGAGGGGGGCAGGTCTGTCTTTGCTCATGAGCTGGTAAAACATTTCCTAAAAGGGCTGGACAGGTTGTACCCCCAGGTTAGGCAGCCCATCCCGCAGTGGAACTTGAACTTGGTACTCCAAGGTCTCACGAGACCCCCATTTGAACCCCTGGCCACGTGTTCCCTGTCACATTTGTTGTGGAAAGTAGCGTTCTTAGTCGCCATCACCTCAGCGAGGAGGGTGTCCGAGCTATGAGTGCTGTCCTCGGAACTGCCATACTTCGTGATCTTGAGGGATAAGGTGATGCTACGGTCTCACCCAGCTTTCCTCCCCAAGGTGGTCTCGATGTTTCATATGTCCCAAGAGATTTTTCTGCCAGTGTTCTACCCAAAACCACATGCAGACGAGAGGGATAGAGCACTCCACACATTAGATGTTAAGAGAGCTCTAGCCTTTTATTTAGATAGGAGAAAACAGTTTCGTAAGTCCACCCAGCTGTTTGTCTCGGTGGCAGATAGGATGAAGGGTAACCCAGTATCAGCACAGTGCCTGTCATCTTGGATTACATCCTGTATTAGGACTTGTTATGACGTATGGGGCAGTATGGCCCTGCCCCTTAAGGCACATTCTACAAGAGCGCAGGCCACCTGCACAGCCTTTTTAGCCCAGGTACCGATTGTAGACGTTTGCAGGGCAGCTACTTCATCCTTGATTCACATGTTTATCAAACACTGTGCCACCACACAACAGGCTAGGCAAGATGCAGCAGTGGGCAGGGCAGTGCTGCAGTCTGTTTCATCTTAGGTTTCCAACCCCACCTCCTGGGGTTTTAGCTTGGAATCACCTAGACAGAACGGACATAAGCAAGCACTCGAAGTAACCATCTCTTTTGAGGCAGACACCTGTCTGTTAACGGTTGGAATGAGATTGGAACCTATCTGAAGTTAGCAAACAGCTATTTGATTATTTGACCGCTACTGTGTTATGCTTATAAGAAGCACACGGGATCTTTTTCAGGGGAAAAGGCAATACGCCACATTTATTGAGAACACAGTAGAAAAACAGTTGGCATATGCTTTCAAAACACACACAGTCTTGTCATTGCTTAAAGTTACCAGTCTGTTGCTCACGTTAACTTACTGGCCAGTCAAGTTAAATGCGAGGGGGAGGAGTGGGGGCTCTTCTCATTCTGGACCGACGCTCTGATGTTGACAAGACGAGACCCAAAGATTCATGCAAGGCGCCCCATCTTTTATAGGACTTCTCTCCCATTCAGGTCTGTGCATTTTGCTTCATCAGCTCTTAATCACCATTTTAACATCCGTTTATATCTGGAAGGCATTCTTCTTTGCCATCTGACATCAGTATGTTGGTGGTTCCTTCCCAGTGTTGTTTCAAGGCTATCTTGTTTGTAAAAGGGCACTTGCTTCTTAACACTCCAAAGCCGTCCATAATGTCCTCTATCGGTCTGCTTTGTATTGGGCCCAATTTATGGTACCTTGACGCCTCTGAGTCTTCCAGCCCCCTCCCCTCTTCCACTGTCTGGACTCTGAAACTGTTGGGCCTACAAGTTGTTATTTCTCCAAACACTCACATTCCATTCACTCCCCCTTCCCAGGAACTACACAGTCATTTCACACATGGGAAAAGGGATGCAATTGTTTATACAAAAGGTATCAATCTAATTCCTAATATAAAGCTCCTATTGGTACAAACCTTTTAATTTGTTCATTATATTTTCTTTATAACACAATCTATATTCTAATTACTCCTAAGAGCAACAGTGTGGTCCTGCTGATCTTTTTGTCTTGACGTCAGATACGAACACAAGCAGTTTGCCTGATGCATCTTTATTAAGGGCCTAGAAGACTGTTCTTCCCTGCTAACCAGAGAAGGGTGGCCAACAGAGTTATAGTTGTTTAACGTTTATTCTTACACTACCCATTAAGCACATTACATAAAACATTATAAAACTCTGTGGTCTACAACTGACCTAGTCAGCTACCAGCGAACCATTGTTTTACAGTCAGGATTTGCATCTCCTGCTCGGTCCTGTCCCCAAACACATATCACTTGTGCCTTCATGAAATTAATGAATATCTGTAAAATTCATTTTTCTATAAATAAAATGGCATGCACCAAACTTCTCTTTTTATGATGCATGGATTGGTTCCCAAAGAAAGATGCAGGTATGGAAGTGCCTAGAATACACGAGTAACACTTCAACTAGCATATTCCAAGAGCTCCATTCCCTGGGGCTTTGAATTCATGCTGTAACTGGAACAAACTCTAAAATACATTCTGATTTTATCACAGGGTGGGACTAAAAGGCTGCAACTCTAAAGAATTACTCATTTCAAGAGTCTAATATATTTTACTCCTCCCTCCAAAGATATTAACGTGCTTTGCAGATGAAGTTAGCCTCAGAGTATCTCTGAGAATTAAGCATTGCCCTTTTTTATAAATTAGGATAATGAGGTCTTGGCTTGTCCAGGTAATAAAAAGAAGTTTGTGGCAGAGCTGTGACAAATACCCCCCAGGTTTTCTGACTGTCCTGTGGTTAAGTTTGTATTCTACACCTCGCTCGTTCCCCTGACTGCCTCTACTCCGCCAAGCTTTAATTATGACAATCCTTAGTAGTGGTTTAAAATATTTTCTGATCAAATGTTTTATTCTCTAGTGTGTTTTTATTCAAAAGAGCATGGGACTATCTTAACACCTCTATAATGTGTCATTGTTTATTTTATTTTTCTGCAAACATTTTGTCTTAAATCATTTTCAGTATGGTGACTAATTAGATATAGAAAGTAGTCGATCCATAAATTCTCAAACAAAATATAAAACTCCTTATGCTAAAATACATCCCATACTGTCTTGGCCTTATTCTACAGCATCCTTTTCAAAAAAAAACCTTCAAAAGTAAAGCAGTTTCCTTGTAGATAGTGTGAGGTTGTTCTGAAGCTTTCAAATAACTCAGCTGATTATAACTGTGAAACACCTTATTTAGAAATGTTGGGTTCTGTCACATCGCTTCTACATCCACTCTTCTAAAGCTATTGCTTTTTGTGCCGCATGTATTCAAGAGCAAACTTTCATGCTTTTTTAGGAAAGTTGTGGCCACTTTAACTCTTTTTTTAAAAAGCTGTTGCTTAAATACATGTTAAATTAACTTTGGAGAAAACAAGGTGAACTGGCAGTGTCATATTTTACACACTAAGAAGCCCTTTATTGCCAGTTGGCAGAAATAACATTTTAAATCTTATTTAATATAAGTTGAGCAAAGCAACAAAGATTATTGGTGTTGTCGTTTCCTTCATTATTGCATACAGAGAAATATTCTGGGAGATTGGCAAGACTTGTCAGTGCTCAAATTTGGTTGACACCCTGCCCCCCGTGAGGCATTTTACTACTTTGTGACTAAGGCTGATCTGAATCAGATTGAATTGGTTGTTTTTTAGCATGTATGGGCAAATGCAACATTTCACAGGATTTTAACCACTGGAGATTTATAATGCAACTTGGGTCCACAATCAACATTTTAGAATGACACCCTGACGGGTTATTCAAATCTAGCAGCACGACATGAGGTTTTCATTTTTAGATGGTGAAGCACATTCCTAAACACACATTTTAGGCCAGTACTTATGTAGTAACCTCTTGGTGCTGAGCTTGGCAATTTTGATTCTATTTTTTTGGCGGGGGGGGAGAAAGTCACAGGGGAAAATCATTCTGAAATAGCTTTGTTTGCTAGTAGAGTCATAGTTTAGAGTGTATATGTATTTGTCACATTCAAAATTCAGTTATGCTAGTGCCCTCTACTTGAGGCCAAAACCCAGCCAAACTCCAGTTAATGCAGGTGCATATACCATTTCTTCCATAATTACTCCTAGAACTGGGCTGGAAGCCAGTAGAAAAGTGGGGCTGGTGATAGTCAGTTAAGCCATATGTGGTTTAAATCTTAGGCTACGTCTAGACTGCAAGCTCCTTTCAGAATCAGCTTTTCCGGAAGAGATCTTCCGGAAAAGCTTATTTCGAAAGAGAGCGTCTAGACGCAAAAAGCACAACGAAATAGTGATGTGCTATTTCGAAAGATAGCGTCCACACTGATTGGATGCTATCTCACATTTAAGGCCACCTGGAACGAGTTCAGACAGGGCATTAGGTCAGCAGTTGCTTCCGGGTGCTGTTGCCTAAGGCTATCTGAGAGCGTGCTTAAAGGGACCCCCTGGACAGCCGTTTCTCAGCTTCTTCTGCTTGCTTGCCTACCTCTCCGAGGGACAGCAAAGCATTTGCAGTGCGTGCTCTGGTTGCCTAGCTTTTGGACACCACAGCACACTCCTTGCCAATTGACATAGAGCCAGAGCTGCCTCTGGGCATGTGGTGGCCCCATACTGCAGTTTCTGCAGCAGTTTGTGCAAACTGTTTCCATGGTCCTGCAGGAGCTCGACACCGAGCTCATCATCGAGACCCTCTGCCCTTACAACCGCACCCCATAGTGGAGAAACAATTTTGGAGGCCGGACACCAGGACCGGCTGGTGATGGCGCGGTGGGACGACCAGCAGTGGCTCCAAAACTTCCGCATGAGGAAGGCCACCTTCATGGAGCTGTGTGCCTGGCTCGCCCCTGCCCTCTGACAACGTGACACCCAGATGCGACCCACCACCTTCTTGGAGAAGCAGGTCGCCATCGCTGTCTGGAAGCTCACCAACCCAGACAGCTACCGGTCTCTGGGCAACCACTTCAGCGTGGGACAGTCCACCGTCGGGGCCCTCCTCATTCAGGTAAGGCACTCGTGGGCTGCAGTCCCAGAAGGGCGGGGGGGTGAGTACTGGAAAGGGGGGTTGGGGGTGGGGGAAGCCCTGACCCCGGGGTGTTCTGCAGTCCCACCCACACACAGTCCTGCGGGGGGGCACCTCATAGGGGGTGGTTCTTGGGGTGTTTGGGGGGAGGGGGGGCAGGGACATGCCAAGGGCTCAGGCACCCCCTTTGATTCTCTGCTTTGTGTCTTTGTTTGTGTCCTTCTGCAGGTGGTGAGGGCCATCAACTTCGTCCTGCTGCGCAGGGTCATCGGCCTGGGAGACCTGGACCCTATCGTTGCTGGATTTGCAGCCCTGGGTTTCCCCAACGGCGGAGGAGCCATTGATGGAACCCACATCCCCATAATCAAATAAACTGGGGAGGAGAGGGGCTGAGAACCTGGATAGGGGGAAGGAGGAAGGGGGCTCAGAACTGGGGCTGGGAATGGGGAATGGTGCGTGGTGCGGCTGGAAGTTCCACCTCAGGTCTGGGGACCTCGGGGGTTGGGGTGGGCCAGGGACAACAGGGGGATAGGCAGAACAACCCAGGGAACTACAAACAAGTCAGCCTTACCTCAGTCCCTGGAAAAATCATGGTGAGGATCCTCAAGGAATCCATTTTGAAGCACTTGGAAGAGGGGAAAGTGATCAGGAATAGTCAACATGGATTCACAAAGGGCAAGTCATGCCTGACCAATCTGATTAGCTTCTATGATGAGGTAACTGGCTCTGTGGACATGGGAAAGTCAGTGGATGTGATATACCTTGACTTTAGCAAAGCTTTGATGCGGTCTCCCATAATATTCTCGCCAGCAAGTTAAGGGAATATGGATTGGATAAATAAACCTGTAAGATGGATAGAGAGCTGGCTAGGCTGTCTGGCCCAAAGGGTAGTGATCAACGGCTCGATATCAGGTTGGCAGTAGGTTTCTAGCTGACTGCCCCAAGGATCTGTTCTAGGACCAGTTTTGTTCAACCTCTTTATTAATGACCTGGATGAGGGGATGGATTGCACCCTCTGCAAGTTCACAAATGACACTAAGCTAGGGGGGAGAGGTAGATACGCTGGAGAGCAGGGATAAGGTCCAGAGTGACCTGGACAGATTAGAGGATTGGGCCAAAAGAAATATGATGAGGTTCAACAAGGACAAGTGTAGAGTCCTGCACTTGAGACGGAAGAATCCCAAGCATTGTTACAGGCTGGGGACCGACTGGCTAAGTAGCAGTTCTGCAGAAAAGGACCTGGGGATTACAGTGGATGAGAAGCTGGATATGAGTCAACAGTGTGCCCTTGTAGCCAAGAAGGCTAATGGCGTATTAGGTTGCATTAGGAGGAGCATTGCCAGCAGATCTAGAGAAGTGATTATTCCCCCTTTATTCGGCTCTGGTGAGGCCACACCTGGAGTATTGTGTCCAGTTCTGGGCCCCCCACTATAGAAAGGATGTGGATGCATTGGAGAGGGTCCAGCAGAGGGCAACCAAAATGATTAGGGGGCTGGAGCGCATGACCTATGAGGAGAGACTGAGGGATTTGGGTTTGTTTAGTCTGCAGAAGAGAAGAGTGAGGGGGGATTTGATAGCAGCCTTCAACTTCCTGAAGGGAGGTTCCGAAGAGGACAGAGAAAGGCTGTTCACAGTAGTGATGGATGGCAGAACAAGGAGCAATGGTCTCAACTTACAGTGGGAGAGGTCTAGGTTGGATATTAAGCGACCTCTCTCCTGCCATCCATCTCCATTCTTTGACAAACATAGGCTAGGGACACCATTCCTTACCCATACTAGCTAATAGCCATTTATGGACTTAACCTCCATGAATTTATCTATTTCTCTTTTAAACCCTGTTACAGTCCTAGCCTTCACAACCTCCTCAGGCAAGGAGTTCCACAGATTGACAATGTGCTGTGTGAAGAAGAACTTCCTTTTATTTGTTTTAAATCTGCTGCCCATTAGTTTCATTTGGTGGCCCCTAGTTCTTATATTATGGGAACAAGTAAATAACTTTTCCTTATTCACTTTCTCCACACCACTCATGATTTTATGGACCTCTGTCATATCCCCCCTTAGTCTCCTCTTTTCCAAGCTGAAAAGTCCCAGTCTCTTTAATCTCTTCTCATATGGGACACGTTCCAAACCCCTAATCATTTTAGTTGCCCTTCTCTGAACCTTTTCTAATGCCAGTATATCTTTTTTGAGATGAGGAGATCACATCTGTACGCCGTATTCCAGATGTGGGCGTACCATGGATTTATATAAGGGCAATAAGATATTCTCTGTCTTATTCTCTATCCCTTTTTTAATTATTCCTAACATCCTGTTTGCTTTTTTCACTGCTGCTGCACACTGCGTGGACGTCTTCAGAGAACTATCCATGATGACTCCAAGATCTTTCCTGATTAGTTGTGGCTAAATTAGCCCCCATCATATTATATGTATACTTGGGGTTATTTTTTCCAGTGTGCATTACTTTACGTTTCTCCACATTAAATTTCATTTGCCATTTTGTTGCCCAATCACTTCATTTGGTGAGACCTTTTTTGAAGCTCTTCACAGTCTGCTTTGGTCTTAACTACCTTGAGCCATTTAGTATCGTCTGCAAATTTTGCCACCTCACTGTTTACCCCTTTCTCCAGATCATTTATGAATAAGTTGAACAGGATTGGTCCTAGGACTGACCCTTGGGGAACACCACTAGTTACCCCTCTCCACTCAGAAAACTTACCATTTATTCCTACCCTTTGTTTCCTGTCTTTTAACCAGTTCTCAGTCCATGAAAGGATCTTCCCTCTTATCCCATGACAACTTAATTTACATAAGAGCCTTTGGTGAGGGACCTTGTCAAAGGCTTTCTGGAAATCTAAGTATACTGTATCTACTGGATCCCCCTTGTCCACGTGTTTGTTGATCCCTTCAAAGAACTCTAATAGATTAGTAAGACATGATTTCCCTTTACAAAAAACCACGTTGACTTTTGCCCAACAAATTATGTTCTTCTATGTGGCTGACAATTTTATTCTTTACTATTGTTTGAACTAATTTGCCCGGTACTGACGTTAGACTTACCGGTCTGTAATTGCCAGGATCGTCTCTAGAGCCCTTTTTAAATATTGGCGTTACATTAGCTATCTTCCAGTCGTTGGGTACAGAAGCTGATTTAAAGGATAGGTTACAAACCATAGTTAATAGTTCCGCAATTTCACATTTGAGTTCTTTCAGAACTCTTGGGTGAATGCTATCAGGTCCCGGTGACTTGTTACTGTTAAGTTTATCAATTAATTCCAAAACCTCCTCTAATGACACTTCAGTCTGTGACAAGTCCTCAGATTTGTCACCTACAAAGGACAGGTCAGGTTTTGGAATCTCCCTAACATCCTGTGGAGGCAGGACAAAGGGGATAAGGGAATTTGTGTGCAGCCATCTTGGTCTTGTTAGCAAGAGAGCAAGAGTCAGGCTAAGTTTGTGGCCTGACAATGCGAGAGCTGTAATAAGACGCTGCCTTCGCCTCTCGCCACCATATGGAGATAAGGATAGAATGCTGACTCTGGCAGGGACCTTGAGATAAGGAGCATCTCGGTGGAACTAAAATAACTGTTAGCCATTGGTGTTTGTAATGGGAAGGAGACTAATTGTTTAATGTTGTTATATGTAACCGACAGTATATAAACTGCTTCATAATTGCTTGTATTTGAAGATCTGCCTCGGGGGGGGCTTCCCTGCCCCCCGTCCGAACCAGTTTTTCCCTTGCTGCAGCTTGTAATAAAACTGCCTCTGGCTACTTGTTGCTTACAAACGCAGAGTGAGGACAATGTTTTCTTCCACAATTTGGTGCCATGACTGGGATGGCAACGCCTGATTGAAGACAGCGACAGCGGACCATCCCCCTTCACCCCCAGGGCGCCAAACGAGAGGTAAGAGACCTTTTGAAATTTCTACTGGGGTGTGGAGAAGGACTGCCCGTGGGGTCGTCTGCTTCTTCTGGGCTCACGCCATCCAAACTTCTTGAATCTGCAACAAGGTCAGACGCAAAGTGGTTCCGGGGAGTTTGTTTGTCACCCCCAAGTAGAGTTAGTTGGTGTGGTTATTGGTGGTGCCGCCCCAAGTACGGGAAGAAAGTTGTATTGCGTCCGGACATAAGGCACCTGAGGTTTATGCAGTCCTGGGGAACTGCTGTGGTTCTGGGGGGAAACGTGTTGTTTGCCGCCCCTGGGGGAACAGTGTTGGTTGCCGCCCCAAATGTGGACGAGGTCCATGGAAAGAGATGCATCTCAATGTAGAAAACTGGAAAAGAAAAGAAAAGAAAAAAAAAGGGGGGGGGGGAAAAAAAAAAAAAGAAGGTACCTGTGGAAAAAAACATGATGAGTGTGAATGTAATGAGTGGTGTGAATGCCGCTGCCCAGGTCTCTGAGAAGTAAGCTGATTCCAGCCACATTAGGGCTCTCCCACGAGGGGGTTCTGAAAGCAGGGGGGGGGTCAGCCGAACCTCGAGACCGAGCGGATATGTGAGGGAGTGACGACTCCCCTTATTTCATGAGCTGCTGATGAGGTCTGACACTCGAGACCCAGCAGACCCCTTCTTTGGAGTGTGTAGAGTTAGTTTCCTATAAGCCGCTGAACGGACAGGGAGTGGACAGGATACTCCCCTGAGTGACTAAACTGGGTGGGGGTCAGTCTAAGCATACCCCCTTGCCGCTGAAAGGCACCCCTGCGTACTATGTGTACGTGCATAATGGTCCAAGGACCTGTAAGCATTTGACAGATTGACAGAGAAGGATTTGATCAAGTAAGGAACTGAAAAAGAGAAGTGGAAAACACCTAGAAGGTAGTAATAACATTGTTAAAAACCCTCGCATTAAAAGAGAGAGAAATTAAAGCCCTGAGGGATGAGATTGAAGCTCAGAAAAGCAAAAATCCTCCCTACAGTGAGAAATGTAACTTACAAGCAGCAGCGCCTCTGTGCCAAAAGAATGCACTAGGAGTGAGAGGAAAGGATTTCTCAGCTGGAGCACCCGAATCAACTGTGCCGCCTCTCCCAAGCTTAGGGGGGAATTTGGCACAACATTACCCCTCTACTCCTCTCTCTATGCCCAGCCCCATATAGGCTATACATCATTATAGATAGAGAGGAGGCACGAAAGATAGCTGAAAGGGATCAGCTCTTCCATATGGAAAAACGGGCTCTAGTAACAAATCTGCCCGATCCAAAGTGAAACACCGAGTTTTGGAATAGACTTAACAGCTTGTGGGAAGTGTTCCTCCAAATTCTGAAGGAAGGAATGCCCGCCGACCATCAAGCCATATTGGCCCTAGGCATTTTGGTTGGAAACACACACACAGAGCAGCACGCAGGAGCAGGAAAGGGCTGCCAAGCAACTTCAGGAGATTCTCAAGCCCCTTGTTAGCAAATAGATAACTACAGCCTCTCCGGCTGGAATCGCAGGCAACCCAAGGACGTTTCACAATGCACAAGTGGGGGCAGTCCAGAAAAAAAAAAAAAAAACCAGTTAAAACCTTTCCCTCACACGCCGTTATAATTGGCTTGAGGGCATGGGAGGAGGTAAATTAAAAGCCACCCTAAGTCAACAGGTAGAAATTGAATTTGAAGATGTAATCACTAGAAGCTAAATCTGCTCTAACAAGGAGACACATTCTGCGACATAGATCTCCTTACAGAGCATGGGGGAGTGATCCACCCCAGAGTCAGCAGCATAGATCAACCCTGCTGCAGCTTGGCTGTTATGAAAACCCCTGTACTAAGAAGTTTAAAATTACTATTAGCTGACTTCAATAATAAATATTTGAATAAAGCCATTTAGCAGGAATCAAGAAAGACCATAAGAAGGAAAAAGCATGTGAAAGGGGAAGGTAAGAGGTTTGGAGCTCGATGGGCAAAGTAGAAGGAATAAGGAAAGTAGAAATACAGTCATTGGAAAGTTAAATTAATAGGAATGTTCAATTAATAGGAATGAGGAAAGTTTTCATATGAGGGAAAAGCAAGTGATTGAGGGTATGCGAAGGTGAGAAGTGGACTCCGTGGGAGTGTGGAAGGAATTAAGCGATTGTTGTAATATGTGAAGGGAAACCTGCTTTAAAAATGACTCCTTGTTTCTTTGCATCCTCTTTCTTAAGCAGTGTGCAAATCATCCAGGCAAAGAAACAATCAACTTTAAACATTTGGCTACAGACACGTTTGTTAAATCTGCAAAGGAGAAATAAGGAATTCTATTGACACTTAATTGGTTAACTGCATAAAAGAATGAAATCTATACATTCAATCCTTAGAGAGTAAATTTAACCTTAAGAAAACAAATAATTATTTTAAGAATTCAAGCCCTGAAACTTCACTGTGTCTCTGTTCAAGGCTGAGTTGATAACACTTTTGGCTTGTTTTCAGATCCAAGGTTGTGTGTGGGTGCAGACTGCCTGTCTGTTCAGGAGGGGTGTGGGGCCCGCTGTCTCTCTCTTCCTCCTCCCCCCGAGTAAGCCTGTAACATTGAATATGATTCTTTTCAGGAAAAGAAAAGCTTTTTGCTTGCTGGAACAGTAACTGGCCATCACCTTGTGCTAAGGAAAAGCATTATAGCTTCACACATTAAACCTGATCTGTGGTTTTCTTCCACAATCGTCAGCCGTGAAGACTGAAGCAAAGAATTCATTTAGTTTCTCCGCAATGACTTTATCGTCTTTAAGTGCTCCTTTTGTATCTCGATGGTCCAGGGGCCCCACTGGTTGTTTAGCAGGCTTCCTGCTTCTGGTGTACTTAAAAAACATTTTGTTATTACCTTTTGAGTTTTTGGCTAGCTGTTCTTCAAACTCCTTTTTGGCTTTTCTTATTACATTTGTACACCTAATTTGGCAGTGTTTATGCTCCTTTCTATTTACCTCGCTAGGATTTGACTTCCACTTTTTAAAACATGTCTTTTATCTCTCACGCTAGCATACAGGGGAGCTGGAGGAGAAGGAAGCAGTGGGGTGGGGGAGTCCGCCCCGGTGCCCCCGAGAGCCACTTCGGCTCCCTGCCCGCATCCACTATGCGGCAAAGGGACCCCGTTCAGAGCTGCGGGATTGAGGATCTGCCAACCTCAGTCCTCTCTGTCCCTTCCCCTTGCCTCATGGGGCTGAAGCACCAGAGGAGTGAGGTGTCTCAGTTGGGGGCCTCATCAGTGAGGGTTGGGGGGAGTTTTTTTCCTTCTCACTTGTGTGGTCCCCAACTGATTTTTCTTCCAAAAAAGGTTTCCCACCCCTTCCGTAAAACATTGAAACTTTCGTGTTGGGCATAAATTAATATTTTACTTTATTTAAAATGAAGTTTGATAAACTAACATGAGAGAGTTACAATGCTTAATCTGTTTAATAATGTAAATTAAACCATTCTCCCTAATTGCAGCACTAGTAAAATGGCTCAGGCGTAATTATGTAATTAACGGTGAGTTTCCATTAGCAGCTGGTGGTCCATGGCAATGTTTTCATTCAGCCGCGTGGTCCACGGGCCAAAAAGTTTGAGAACTACTGGTCTAGATCATCCCTATCCAAACTGCTTTTAAATATCTCCAGTGATGGATATTCCACAACCACCCTAGGCAGTTTATTCCAGTGTTTAACCACCCTGACTGTTAGGAAGTTTTTCCTAATGTCCAACCTTAACCTCCCTTGCTGCAATTTAAGACCATTGCTTCCTGTTCCTATCATCAGAGGCCAAGCAGAACAATTTTTCTCCCTCCTCCTTGTAACACCCTTTTATGTACTTGAAAACTGCTATCATGTCCCCTCTCACTCCTCTCTTTTCTAAACTAAACAAGTCCAATTCTTTCAGTCTTCCCTCATAGGTCATGTTTTCTAGACCTTTAATCATTTTTGTTGCTCTTCTCTGGACCTTCTCCAATTTCTCCACATTTCTTGAAATGTGGTGTCCAGAACTGGACACAATACTCCAATTGAGGCCTAATCAGCGCAGAGTAGAGTGAAAGAATGACTTCTCGTGTCTTGCTCACAACACTCCTGTTAATGCATCCCAGAATCATGTTTGCTTTTTTTGCAACAGTGTCACATTGTTGAGTCATATTTAGTTTGTGGTCCACTATGACCCCTAGATCCCTTTCTTGTAGTACTCCTTCCTGGACAATAACTTCCCATTCTGTATGTGTGAAACTGATTGTTCCTTCCTAAGTGGAGTACTTTTGTATCTGATGAAGTAAAGGATGCCAAGTACTATTCCATAATAGTCGATTCAACACCAGATGTGAGTCATGTAGACCAATTAACATTAATTTTAAATGTGTGACCAGCCATGGTGAAGTTGTAGAGCGATTTCTTTGTTTTGTCCCACTAAAATCCCACACTTCTGAATGTCTAGAGACAATGGTTTTGGAAATGATTGCAAAATTTAGCTTTGAATATAAAAGATTGTCCTGGGCAGAGCTTTGATAATGCTGCAAATATAGCAGGAAAATATTCAGGTTCACAGGCAAGATTGACCAATGCAAATCGTTCTACTTTATTCATATAATGTTCCAGCCATTGCTTTAGTTCAATATGCAATGCTGCAGCCACATCTTGTAGGGAGTGACACTTAAAAAAAAAAAAAAAAAAAAAAAAAAAAAAAAAAAAAAAAAAAAAAAAAAAAAAAAAAAACTTCGTTCAAAACACATATGCTTTTTTGGTTTTACACAACCGAGTTGCAGAGTATGCTACAATCATGCTTGGAGCAGGTAAATGGAAAACATTTGACAGTCAAAAGAATGTGTGACAGCAGGTGGTCTGCCCTTGTATATGCTGCAGTTAGACATAGCCACATCAAATTCTGAAACACCATGTTCGAAAACTGAAGCAAAATCCTAAGCAGAAAAGTATGATGATGCTGTTTTTACTATTTTGTGGAAGCCTTTACTTCTAAGAATCAATGCCGTCAGCAAATGATGGCAAAAGTTGATACAAATTTATTGAATGCTGCACAATTGTTAGCCTGAGTTGACAAGTTTTGTCATGAAAGTTTGAAATGACTATAGAGCCATGGAAGCAGAGGCCCTAACATTAACAGCAAACATAAGTTCATCTGATGAGAAGCATTAAAAAAAACACCATGAAGTTATTTTTAGATGAAACTCGAGACAATGAAATCATTTTAAAAGGGAAAGAGAAGATCCTTGTTGAGACCGTCAATGTTATTTGTGACAAGTGCAGAGTAGAGGTGAATCTCTATAAAGAAAACTGTTGATTTATTTTGCATGTTTTTTAACAGAAGTGTCAATGAAGGTTCTAAAGGCTATTACAGTAGGAAATTAAGTGAATTCTACAGAGAGGACATGGACACATCTTTTTGAAGATGAAGTGAAACATTTCATTTATTTTATCGAAAGTGATGAGGTCTGTGCTTCGAGATCACCAGTTGATTTGTATAGACTTGTACCTGACGGTTTGGAGGCAACCTTTCCTTACAGAAACCATTTTGAAAAGATTTTTAACAGTACCTGTCACAAATGCTTCTGGTGAACGTTCTTTTTCTGTACTGAAATGAGTTAAAATTATTTGCTAAATACAATGAGTCAGGAGCATTTGACAAGTTCAGCAATATTGACAATTAAAAGTGCCTCTTTACAAGCTGTTACTTACAATGACTTAATTGACGATTTTGTTAAGAAAAAGTATACAAAGAAAGCTATCAATAAATATCTTTTTTCCAAATTGAATATGTTTCTTCAGAGGAAGTTAACTTTTTTTCCATTCACGCATCATCAATACGTTTTATTTTTACACATTTTGCATGTTAGCTTAATACAAATACAGTACAAGCTTTCATTTAGACCAGAAGTTGTCAAACTGTGCTCCGAGAACTCCACTGAGGTGGACCAAGGAAAGGTGGTTATGTTTGTTGTAATAAAGCATTCTCATCCAAAGCACTTTACAATAGTTAGCTCATGGTACAAACACTATTTGGAAAGATCATTAAGTGGCCCACCAAGACCCTCAGCAATTTTCAAGTGGTCTGTGGGGAAGAAAAGTTAAGACTACAAAAACATTCAAGGTACTTCACTTTATTTTCATTTATTTCTTATTACTTACTAGTGGGATGCGCCCCGTGCTTGTTATGCTTGCCAACCCCCCTCTCTCTGGTCGCTTTTGCAGCCAGAGAGTGTGTGAGCATGATGATGTCCTTCTGTCGCCTGTTAGGAAAAACTTTAGAGAGAGAGAGAAAAGGACAGGAAAAAGAATGAAAAATGGGAGGGGCCGGAAGAATGAATATTTGTTTTTCTTGGCTGGGTCCCCAGGGGGCCAACAAAAATAAAGCTGTGAACACAGGGCCCCACTAACTCTAAATCCACCACTGTTTTCCAGGTAGCAGCAGAACTAAATTAACTGGATTCTTGTCCATTTCATAGCTGCTAACACTGTGTTGAAAAGCAAAATGGACCTTTTTTGTAGTTTAGTATAGCTATAAGCATCACAGCAGATGCAAACATTGGAGGAGTCCATAGACTTAGGAAGACACACCACGAGTTAACATTTTGAGAAAATGTTCTTTGGCCATAATGGCTATAAGTTTATTCTTTAAAATGAAAGCTTTCATTCTGACTGACTGCATTGGTCCCCATGCTCACTCAAGTAGGTGGTGAATTCTCCATAGATGAGCAGATACTTTTCTCCAAGCCCTGATTCTGGAAATCTTGAGACTGCATTCAGTATAGCAACATAAGGAAAAGCCAGCACAATGTGTAACTACTGAATTGTATGAGCTGCTAAAATGTTATATGAGCAATATTAAAGCAAGCATCTGCTACAGTTTCACATATTAATGCAATGTAATTATGAACAGTACAGGAAGATGGGGGGGGGGGGGTAAAGTTTGAGAACTACTGGAAAGGGAAACATCTTTGTTTAACAGTTAAGTCTTAATGTTTAAAGACTTATTTCAAAAAGACTATTAGTCAACTTACCTTGATGCTAGTTGGAGGTAGACATTCTGGGTATTTTGCTTCATGCACTGCTCTAAGCTATAGGCAGTAGAGTCTTTTGAAAAATGAGAAGGGTATCCTGCCATCAGTGGGGCTGTACTGAGTTCCAGCTTGTTTAGCATTAAGTTCCTTAGTTCTCATTCTTCATTCCTATTACAAAATGGGAATGAATTGTCTTGACACTATTCGTGCTCTAAATTCTTAAATGGTGGAAACAGTGAATAGAGCTAAAATCTTTATTCTAGCTCTTATTAATAAGAATGTATTTTTCTCTAATAGAAAACTGTAGCTTATTTGGATATTAAATTCAAAGTAAGTATTCTTTCATAACCACAAGTTTTTTTGTAATGTGTACATAAATATGAAACATCCCCCTTTTGCAGCTAAATAAGACATTTTTCATTTTTTTTTAAATTTACTTATGGGGCAAATTAACTGAATTATACAGGAATATGCCTCTCTCTCCTCTGTGGGAGAGTGCAGCTTATTTTTTACTTTAGTTGTGCAGCAGTATATTTAGCTTACACATAGGACGATACCTCTTTAAAACTAACTAGTATTAATTAAATGTGCTGTCCATTTTTCAGAGGAATGCAGTATTCACACTATTACAGGTTCCAACCTTAACTTGGTCAGTGTAGTTAAACAAGTTTGAATTTCAGAATTATAGGAAAAGTCTTTATTGTATGATCAAATGTATTTTAACTGCTTGAGAGGATGCAGTAGTCATATAGAAAGCTATTTTTCTCTCTGATGTTTAATGCGGTATTCTTTCTCCTCATTTTGATTATCTTTATGTTGTCAACTGTAGTCCTGTACTGTGGTAACACTGTTTATTATTATGCAGGTTGGAGACCTCGTGAAGGTTACAAGAATGAATATAAATGGTCAGTGGGAAGGTGAAGTCAATGGCAGAAAAGGGCTCTTCCCTTTCACACATGTCAAAATAATTGACCCTCAAAACCCAGATGAAAATGAGTGATTCCTGTTGCCCAGCTTACACTGCTGCTTCATTTTTCTGGCATTTGAGGTGGGGATGATGCCTGTTAATGGCACACTGCTAGCATTGTCCATTTTTTTTCTAGCTTGCTGCAGTTTGATGGTTCTTTTTATACCCATTTGGAATGCACACAACTGAAGTCATGTACTGACCATACCATAGTTGCATCATCCAGGCTGTAGCATCGCTTCTAGAACTATTTTGGCCCTTAAGATGGAGAAGACTGAAGCCACACAGGTAGATAGAAGCAAGAAAATCTTTCCTTTTGAGGCTTTCAAGGATAGCATGTTCTGGCCTAATCATTAGGAGGAGAGTTCTAACTCTCTCAGATCAAATATGAAACTTTTGCATCACTGTACAAACAGAGCAACAAGAAAAAACTGCAATTTGGGGCTGAAGGAGGGAAGAGCTAGATTTGAGAGATCCCAAGATAGTATAATCAAAAAGTCTTTTTTTAAGACAATAAATTGGACATTTTGAGCAGCTATTTTAACAAGGTTGTTTTTGTGATACAACTCTAAGCTTGCTGTTGACCTAGAAATAAAGCTTATGTGATGAAAGCAAATACCCATTGAAAATTGTGTTTAAATGGAGACGATTATAAGATAACTTTTGTTCACATGGTAAATGATAGCCCATTTTGTCATACATAAAACCAATTCTGCAGATGCTTACAGAGATAAAAGTTGCTGGATGACTTGCAAGCACTAGAACTGTAAAAAACTAGCTTTAAAAGGGAAACGCTTAAGCCTGGTCTACACACAGACTTTTGTACTAGTACAGTTCTTAGGGAGGGATGTAGGGTTTGTTAGTTTTACTAGTGCAACCCAGTTTGAGGGAGAGGAGAGAGAGAAAGGTGCCTTATACTGACATAACTTGTTCCTCTGTATAAATTATATTGGTATAATAGCATCCACACCGGGGCGGGGTCATACCACTTTAAAAGTTTAGTTATAGTTAAACAGAGCAAATTGTGTGAACCCACGTTTGTGACCTCTTCTGCCTGCTTCTCAAGGTGAATTGAAACATCTTTAAATAAATACATGTGTAAAATTGCTTTTTGTAATATTCCCGGGGACTTCATTTGTACCTTCCCTACAGAAGCTGACAGCTTAAATAGCAGGATGTACTCTTATCCACTAGGTATTAAGGATTTCTTCAAGCAGAGAAAAAGATGCAGAAATCCAAACTCTGCTTTCAGCATTTAGAGGAATATACTTGAAATATTAACACACAAGTATTTTTTTCATCTTATGTTGGAACATGTCTTCTTTTAAGGATGTTGGGCTATTAAGCCCTGAGCACATGTTGCTCTGAACTATATTGAACTGCCTTGAGATTCTTGCAGAGAAGGCACTGAAGAATGAAAAAAAAAATGTTGCCGTGCTTATCGGTTAACACTATTGGCTACACACAATCCCCTTCCCCGCCCGTGTGGCTATTCAAGTAAATTTTTTTAGCGGGCTGTCTGATAGGCTGGCTCATTTCTGGCTCATGCTGGGTCCTGGCAGCAACCGCAGCAGGGGTAGTTGCTGGGACCTGGCTCGAGCCGGGATTGAGCGCTTGCAATGCAAACCCTTATCAATTAATGGTGTAGTCAACAAAATTTTTGTCGACTACATGATTAATGAATTACACGCTTCTTAACATCACTAAGCTCAGTTAACCTATTAAATATTCTGTAGTGCTTATCAAATGGCTGAAAGTCGTCTTAAAGCATTTTACTGCCAAAAATATTGAGAAATAGAATAACATTGACTAAAAGTGTATGATGCTATAGGAATGCCTGGCTGTGGGCAATGGACACAGTTCTGCAGCTCTAGAAAGTAAGTGTCCCTGTAGATGTATGTGTCCTGACCCTATCTTAAGTTATTATGAAGCTCATGCTACTGAAAGTTATCTTGTACTTAAAAGTGCACTAAACTCATGCTACCATAAGGATCTCTTATTTTGGCCCCTAACCTAGCTGTCAGTGTAGGGTTTTTCATTTTCTTTTAAAAATCCATAAACATATGATTTGGAAAATGTTGTTTTTTTTGTTTTTTTTTAATCAAAAATAAGAATTTCCTTTAAAGCAGTCTTCCTTTGGCTATACTGTGTACCTGGAACGTTGTAAGCACTGTTCTGGGTTAAACTAATCTGGTGATCCCACAAAAAAGCAAACCATCTATTGGCAAAAATCTTAGCTAGTATCAGTACAAGACAAGAAAGCACAGCATTTACATAGTGGTTTCTCATGCAGAGAACACCTAATAACTGTGAACCTAGTTTTGGACCACTTAAATGGCTCCCTGTGTCTAACAGTAAATGCCTCCTGAAGTTGATGGTAAACTTGCATCAATATGTCTTTTATTTTATTATGAGATAAGTATTTTCATATAGAAACTGCATTTGATCAATTTGTGTTTCTTCTTTTTGAGGTCACTCATTGCTTGCAGTGCTCTCTGTTGCTTTAGAGAACGTTTTCAAAAATTCCTAAATTCCTAGATGATCGATAACTGTCAGTGTTGCTGACACTTGAGAGTATAAAATATATTTAAGATGAGCCATAACACTTTATCATGTTATGGCTTCAATCTATGCACCATTAAGTGGATCATGTGTGTCATTTAATTTTTTGTAGATGTCTGGGTTCAAATTAGCAATTGTTTCGGTTGTTAAAGCAATCATGAAAAGTTTACTGCTCGACTTTTTTTTCTATTGTGTACACGTATATACATTGAAACCTCTGACCAGTATGAAAAGTTAAAATGAAAACTGATCTAATCTATGTCTGCATCACTGGACAAGCACTAACTCGATTGTTTACAAATCAGGCAGGAATAAAGGGAATATGTTCAGAGCCCCAACCCAAACAGAACATATTTTTTGTAAAGGGAAAAATGTATTTTGTGCCATTTCATGTGCCTGTAATCTAACTTTTTATATTAACATCCTGGGAATGTGGGCTCTTTGTTTATAGTAAAGTTTTGAAGCATCTCTGTGCAATTGAAAAAGTGAGACCTGCCTAAAAAGATGGCCTTTTGGGACCAGTAGATGTGTTCCTGTATAGTTGTCATTTTCTGTGTACTTGTATTTTAAAAGAAAACATGTTCTGAGAGAAGAAAATTTTTGCAGCAAGAAAGGTGTCCTTCTATTTGAGGGTACATCTAGACTACAGAGCTTTTCCGGGATATCTCTGGTATCCCGGAAAAGCTCTGCCGCATCCAAGGAATGCGTTTCTGAAAAAAAATTCGGAAAAGCAGATGTGGTTTTTTCGACATCCCTGTAAACCTCGTTTTATGAGGATGAAGGGATGTTCTAAAACAGGTTTTTTTCTGACATTTGGCCCCGTGTAGACAGGCCAAATGTCAGAAAAGCCTCTTCGGAAGAAAAGCGGGAAAAGATACGCAAATTGTGAATTTGCGTATCTTTTTCTGACTTTTCTTTGTAGTGTAGAGACAGCCTGAGACAGTCTTCACTGTGTTGTTTTGGGGATCATAGCTTGTTTTATTTTTTGTGCTATAAAATTAACAGTATTAAATGAATTTTATTCTTGGAATACACGGAGTTTCTCTTTTTTAAGACTAGTGCCTTTTTATTTTCTTACTCCACTGCTTTCATAATACTGGTCCCAACATCAAGCCAGTGTTATTAGTGCCCTGTTTGTATAGTCTGAATAAAAAACCTTGTTACATTATTTGTGGTCTGTACAGCTTTCTCCAATATCATTAGCAGAGTCTTTATTCTGCCATCACTCACAACATGTAAGTTACAGCAGTGATCTTGGCCCTTCCCTTGCTGAAGTTTTCCAAGTATAACTATTGTCCCTGCCAGAGGTGAGAAACTGTTCATTTGCTTCTCTCCATCCTTATGCTCCCACCCTCCCAACAGGAAATACTGCTAGGTGAAGAAGGTTGCTCTGATCATTGCATTCACCTGTAGACGTGATCACGGGATAGGCTATTGATACACTGCATCTAATCTTTAGTCTGTTTCTGCTGTATAATTCCTGTCCGAACTTAATTAAGCTATTCTTGCTGGGGTGGGGGGAGCTCTACTGTTGTATTTTCTTCACTTAAAGTGTTCAGTTTTCTGCGGGTGGGCTAAGGCAGGGGTTGGTAGCATATGACTTCCAAGCCAAATATGACTAAGTAGGGCACCAAATATGGCTTTTATTACCATATTTGGCTGCCCCGTGTGCTGGAGCTGGAGCCAGGGCTGTGATGCAGCTGCTTCTGTGGCAGCCTGGCCAACAAGGCCTCAATTGGGGCCCAGCCCCCATCTGGCTGCAGTGTCCTGTCCTGGGGCAGGCCTTGTGGTCCAGCCCCCATCTGGCCACAGGAAGGGCTGGCGGCTATCCTCCCCTCCTGCTGTGGCACAGGTAGGAGGGGGTGAGGTGATGATCCAGCTGCAGCAATCCTGGCCTGGCCCCTTGTCCAGTCATTGCTGCCCGGGTGCAGCAGCCCAGCCCAGCCAAGGTAATCCAGCCCCAGGCGCTGCCGGGCCGCCCCCCTGCAACATACTGTGCTGCCCACCCCCAGTGCCCTGCCTCCTGCACCTCCCACACAACCCAACCCCCTGCCCTGAGACCCTCATACACCCCCACATCCCCCAGCCCCCTGCTGTAAGATTGACAGAAGACAGCCTGAATGCATGCATGAAGCTGGATTTGACCAGTTTAGCATAAACTTCAAAGAAATGTGCGAAAAGATGCAGAAGTCCCATTAAATAGTCTGAGAGTACAGTTTCATTTATGCTATTTGTAAGCCTGTAGGGCTTGGGGAGGGGCACCTCCCCCTCGGGCTCAATGGGCAGCCACTCCACCCCACTACCCTCTGCTTAGTCCCCTTGGGAATTAACTAGGGGTTTGGCTTTTCAGGGCCAGCGGCAGGCCAATAAACAGTCTGGAGCTCAGGCTTGTGGTCAGGGCTGGGTGGCAAACAGGTAAACAGTTCTGCACGCAGGCCCTTAGTTCAGGACGGGGCACAGTTCAGAGCCCCCCACCAAGCTTCAGGGCAGGGCGGTGAGCAAATAGTTCAGAAGCCAACCCTTGCTCAGGGTGTGGCAGCAAACAAATAAGCAGTTCAGAGCCCCAAGCCTTGGTTCAGGTTAAGGCAGCAAAACAGTTGAAGTCAATATGAGCACCCAGCTGGATCCCCTTGCTCAGGCGGGGGTCCAGCAGGTTCAGACTGCTGTTCAGTAACAGCCAAGGGGGGGAGACTGTCACCCAAGAGTGGGGTGGCGGGGGAATGCAGGCCCACCCACTCCATTGTGTCCCAGCCCAGGGCCCTAGTAGCTGCAGAGCAGTCTGCTGCTGGGTCAGAGGGGATCTGCACCGCAACACGCTGACCTGGTTCTGGCCCAGCCAAACAGTGGTCAGCTACCCCTGGGCTTCTTCCCTTCTCCTCCTCGGGTGGTACCTGTGTCCAGTACAGGTTCTCTGGGCTTCATAGCTCTGAAACCCCTGGCCAGTTGGGGCCCTGATGGCCCAGGCCAGTCCTCTGCCTCTTCTGGGTCCAGCTCCTTCTCTGGATGCACAGGGAAGGGTTCTGGCTCGTTCCGGTACTGGCCTCTCTGGCAAGCGTTTTATATCCCTGGCCCCATCTCCTGGCTTCCAGTCAGGTGAGCCCCTAGGGCCAGGTGCTGCCCACTAAGGCTCGGGGAAGGGCGCCCACTCAGAGCCAGGCTCCAGGAGAAGGAGGAGGGTGTGATAGCTGCTCCCTCTGCTCTGGAGCACCCTTCCCTTTCTCCCCTACCCTGCCCTGCTGCCAGTTGCTGCTTCTGCTGCCAGTGCTGTGAGGAGCCCTCCCTGGCCAGCTGTCTCCTGCAGCTGCTGCCTGTTGCTGGGCCTCTCTTCCCAGGACTGCTGCTGCTATCACCTATAACCTTGCTGTTGTCTGGGGGGGCTACCGGCCTGCCCCCCGTCCCAGAGGGAGAGGTGAAGAAGACCCACCACCACCATCCAGAGGCCTTTCCCTGGTTGCCGCCCGCTGCTGTAACATCTGCCTCAAGGAAGTGGAGAAGCCCTCCATTGGACTCATGGAGGGGGTTTGTTTGTAAGACTCAGCCTTTTAACACCTGTGCTCCTGGGGTGTTGGTAAACTGAGTTGCTGTGAGGGGGGCTGGGGGAGAGGCACGGAGCCCTCCCCACAGTCCAGCTGCCCTCTTTCCATTGCCACAACCTCCTTGTAGCACCAGGACTCTCTTCGCCCCTTGGCGGGGCTAGCTGCCCGCCCCTTTTTCCACCTTGGGACTGTTTCCACAGCAGCGGGTGAGAGAATGAGCCCCATGAGCACTTGTGGGTGCACTCCCCCCCACCCACTTCTTGGACTTACCCCCCCCCCCAGCTACATTTGGCTGAGGGGCCTTCCCCACCCCTTGCCTTGCCCCTTTGCTTCCCCACTACAGCAGCTGGCCTCCCTGCCCCACCCTAGCAGCCCAGTGTGTTTTTCCTTCCCTCCCTGCTACAGCCCTTCCTGGAACTTAGTTTGTTGCCTGCCCCGGGCCATCTCCACGCAGTTCCCTGGTCCGCCCCTCCCCCACCACTGGTCAGGTTGCTGTGCTGTTTGCCCTGCCCTCCAAGCCGGTACCCTCCTCGGTGTTCCACCAGCCCCAGTCTCCCACTGCTCCTGTTTGCTCCCTCCCCTGAGCCTCCCATTAGCCCCCTGCCTACTGCCCAGTGCACCCTGGCCCCCTCTGTGATGGCGCATTGGGGTTTCCCCGTCTCCTGCACCCCCGTAGTGGCACAAACAGACTCCGCCAGCCAGTAGGGTTGAGGGAGTTTATTGCTTCTCCAAGATACAGCACAGCACAGATGTAATCTGGTTACAGGAACGGGCCAGGAGGCCTCAGGCCCCCCCCCCCTTGAGATGGGGGGTGGCTGGGGCCCTACAATCCCAGCCCCCTTCCTAGCCCCTTCTCCCGTGCTTCCCAGACAGTAACTGCCTCCCTTCCAGCCCTGCCCCCCCAGCCAGGGGTTGGACCCTGCCGTCCTCCCTTTGTCTCTCTCCCTGGGAGGCAGCTGGTCTGACAGGTTGGGAGACCCTTGCCTATGTGACTCATCCGCTGTCCTGCTGGGCCGTGCTACAAATAGCTGCCAGTGGAGATCATCCACAGCCCACTGCCCAAGCCTAGCAACCAGCAAGGTGCCACCACCACACCACACTGGGTTACAGAGCAGACAGCCCCGCCCCCCACTACGCCACACCCTCCCTGAATGCTTGTGCCCCTTCCCTCCCCGTTAGTTAGTCCCCCCCCCCGTTCACCTCCCTTTCCCAGTGCAGCCAGAGGAGCCGGCACCTCCACCCTGCACCTGTAACCTCGCCCCTGTCCTGTCCGTCAGCGCCCTCCTCTTCTGCCTCCAGCTTTGCAGGGAGGAGTGGTTGCTTTTCCCACCTTCCCCCTCGGTTACTCCTTTCATGCCCTTCCCCTGCCAGCGCCCTCCCTTCCTACAAACAATCCAGTGGGAGGCGTTCCCCATCCCCCCTCCCCCCATTCACGACCCCCCCCCCTTCCCTCGTATCCCTTCCCTTCCTTCTAGCGCCCTACCCCTTTGCCTTCAGCCCTGCAGGGATGAGTGGTCGCATTCCCCACCTTCCCGTCGAGCCCCCCACATGTCCTTGCCCGTTTGTCTAGCTCCCTCTTCCTGCAGCTAAGCAGGGAGGAGTGGTTGCTGCCCCCTCCCTCAGTTCCCCCTCAGTTCGGCGCTCTCCTCCCCTGCCTTTGTCTCAGAGGGGAGGAGTGGGTAGCCTGACCCCCAACCCCACCCTTACCCCTCCCTTGCCTGTTGCTCGGTGGGGAGGAGTGGTTGACCCTTGCCCCCCCTTCCCCACTCTCTGTGCCTCCTCCAACCCTACCCCCCGTGATGGAGGAGGCCCCTGCCCCTTCTTCCATCCCTGTTGACCCTAAGTTTCCCCTGGTGCCACCGATCCCAAAGATCGCTTCAGCCAACCTCCTGACCCCCGGCCTGGGCTCCGCCGCTGCCATGGACGACACTCCCCCCGATTCGGGAGGAGCCTCCACCTCGGCCGGTAAAAAGGGCCAGGGGAAGAAAAAGGGCAACGGCCCGGCCCGGAAGGCCAAAACCCCCGTGGCTGAGGGTGCCCTACCCAACGCAGCCCTGACACCTGCCACAACCCCTCCTTCCCCTGCCATTCCCCCCACCGGCTCTGGGGGTGTTCCACCTGCAGCCCCCAGAGCGTACGCCCAGGTGGCCTCTGCTGCCCCCCCCCCCACATGCCACCACATCTTCTGCCCCGACCGCCGCCTCCAGTTCCATCCCTGGTGGCCGGGGCCCCTTCCCCACCTCGACCAGGAAGCACGGCGTCCGCTGCCTCCTGGTCCCCGCCTCGGCCCACGTGGAAATGTATGTACAGGCGTTGGCGAAGGTGGTGGGGTCCTCGGCCGTGGTGACGGCCTCTAAGATGTACGGCAGGGTTGTGTTCTTCCTTGCCTTGGAGGCTGCCACCCAGGAGGCAGTGGAGAGGGGCCTGGTGGTGGGGGACGTGCACGTGCCCCTCGAGCTGCTAGAGGACCTGGGCATATGGGTAGTCCTTACCTCCATGCCGCCCTTCCTGCCCAATGCTGCCCTCTCCACCCTGGGGAAACCTATTTCCACCATCAGCCCTCTCCCGTTGGGCTGCAAGGACCCCGCCCTCCGCCACGTTTTGTCATTCCGCCGGCAGGTACAGCTGCAAATGCTGCCGGTGGCACGTGGCAGGGAGGCACTGGAGGGGTCCTTCTTGTTGCCCTACCAGGAGGCCTTGTACCAGGTCCATTTCTCCTCAGGGGAGACCTGGTGCTTCCTCTGCTGGGCGATGGGGCATGTCCGGAGGGACTACCCCCTGGCCAGGTCTGAGGAGGTGTCCGGGGCCCAGAAGAGCACCGGCCCCAACACTGCTGTCCCCCCTGGTAGTATGGCCTCTGCGGATGCCCCTCCTCCTATTGCCAATGGCTCTGCTCAGGTGCCGGGGGCTCCGCCTGGTGGCATGGTTGCTGTCGGGCGAGGGAGAGGGCTTACCCCAGGAGAAGGTTTCCCTGCCCCCCGTTGTTCCTCCCTTGACTCCTAGACCCCACCCCCCGAGTACCACCTGCGCCCCCTGGCCCAGCTCTGACGAGGAGGGCAGGAAGGCCCCCTGCAAAATATTGAGTGGGGGCACTGCTGCCGACATAACCCCTGACAAGTGTCAGCAGGAGGCGCTGGCCGAGAAAGTCATGGCAGTGGAGGGGGACGCCTCTGTCTCCCTCGCGGAGTCCATTCCTGAGGGGGCCTCAGATGGAGCTCCCCCCAGCCCCTTTACTTCCTGTACCCCCCCATCGTTACCTCTGAGGCAATTGCTGTGTCAAGGAGATCGAGGCCCTGGGTTCTGACCCCACTTGCCCAGGGGGAGGACGACCCCTTGCCAATGGGCCTCGGTCTGGGCGGCAACTCATTTGTGCCGCCTCCTCCTCCCTCTCCCATGCGCCAGGCGGCAGCCCCCATCCTCACCATTGGGGCGCCCCTAATACTGCCCGCCTACCATAGATGCCTCGTCTGAGGCCGCCGAGCCCTTAGGGGTGACAGCTGGCACCGAGCATCCGGGTCCCAGGCTTGTAGGCGCCCCCTCCACCTTTGAGGCAGAACGGTCACCTTCCCTCCCTGCTGGGGGCCCAGCAATTGACATTGCCGTAACCAACGCCGTGGCTTTGGATAAAAGCTCCACCCAGCCATCCGAGCCCAGCATTGGCACGGGCCCCCTCCCCACCTCCATCCCCTCGGTCCCTGACCCCATTCGGGAGGCACCGCAGCCCGGTGGCCCAGACCTGGGAGACTGTCCCTTTGCCCCCCTCGCAAGCTCTGGTCCCCTTCCCTGTCCCTGTCCCGATCCTTCCCTCACTCCCATCCATACCCCTGGTCCTGATCCCAACCCCATCTCCATTTCCATTCCTACTCCTGCTCCCACCACTACCCTCATCCCCACTCCTGTTTCTGGCCTGACATCCGACCCCGACCCTACTCCTCCTTCCTTCCCCACTGTGATGCCTGTTCCTCCTCCACCGCCCCCCATCCCACTGCTATTGCCACCCCCATGGGGGCCGTCTCATTCTCATTAACTGGGGGCCGCCCTCAGGGGGTGGTTTTTGTGTCCCCCCCATTTCCAGCTCCCTAGGGGCTGCCTTGTTCCCTACACCGCTCCCTCCCTCACTGGGGATGGTGACAGGCAGAGCAGCGCCGCCACTCCTGGTGCTGCACCGGGGATCGGATCCCTGCCTGCCCATCTCCGTGGCCCACAAAGGGTATCCGGGGGCCCAGCCAGAGGAAAACCCCTGTACCCCGGCCCCCTCAGGACTGAGGGCCGAGCTGCGCCAGTTCCTCGCGGACATCCGCGGGGCTAACGAGAAGGTGCGGTTTGCCTTTCGGCGCTGGGGGGATTTTCACTCTATCCTCTGGGCCACAACGGCCCTCTTGCAGGAGGGGAGAGGGACCAAGAGGCAGGACATCGCAATCTACCGCCGGACCCACAAATTCTGTGATGCTCTCCTGGCCTTTGGGTCAGGGAGCGGTCTGTTGCGGGACCTGCGGGAGGCCGACGTTCACCCTGCCCGTGGGGATCCACCCCAGCCCTCACTATAAAATATGTATCATCATCATCATCACGACATTAAACGCCTAGGGCTGTAGGGCGGGTCTCCGCAGGAGCCAGGTACTCTCCTTCCTTCGGGAGGGGGGTACTCGGTAGTTTTACTGTAGGAGACCCACACAACTCCAGCCGTCGAGACTGGCTGGGGCTGGAGTGGGGGGACGGGGTGTACTTCAGCCACCTCAGCACCCATGCGGTTGGGGGTGGTCACCCTGTTCTCCACTGCCCTACGGCCCGAGGTGCTGGGGGTTGCCTAGGTTGTCCTGGGCCACCTGCTGCCCGTCTGGGCCTGTATGAAGGGGCTGACGTTGAACTTGGTCAATGTCTACGCCCTGAATGCCGGCCCAGACCGGGTGACCTTTTATCAGCAGGTGGCCACCTTCCTTGGCACTCTGGATCCGGGTGAGTGCCTGGTCCTGGGCAGGGACTTCAACACTACCCTTGTGGACCAGGATCGCTCAGGAGTCGAGAACTGCCAGGCCCCAGCAGGCATCCTCAGGGAGATCATAGACCACCACTCCCTGGTGGAAGTGTGGCGCAACCACCACCCAGACAACACCACCACCTTCATCTACGTCTGGGTGGGGGGGACGATCGGTCTCACCACTCCCGGTTGGACTGCATTTATTTATCACGTTTCCACCTAGCACGAGCCCACTCCTCCAGCGTCCAGCCGGTCCCGTTCACAGACCACCATTTGGTGGCCGTAAAGGCATCTCTAACTGCAGAGAGGCTGGGGCCAGCTTACTGGCACTTTAACAATAACCTGCTGGAGGACGTGGGCTTTGTGGCATCCTTCCGGGAGTTCTGGTTGGCCTGGCGGGGGCAGCGGCCCGCCTTTCCCTCGGCGTGGCGATGGTGGGAAGGTGCGTGCCCGGCTCTTTTGCTGCGACTACTCCCGGGGCGCCAGCTGGCATATGGATGCAGCAATAGAGCACCTGGAACGGGAGGTTTTGAATCTTGAGAGGCGCCTGGCATCCGACCCCGAGGATCCACCCCTCTGCGAGTCGTGTACCGAGAGAAGCAGGGGGAGCTCCCGGCCCTCGAGGACCACCAGGCCCAGGGCACCTTTTTTTGATCTCGCATCCGTCTCCTTGGAGAAATGTATCACGGCTCCCGCTTCTACGCCCTGGAGAAAAAGAGGGGGGCCAAAAAGCACATCACCTGCCTCCTGGCAGAGGATGACACCCCCCTCACGGATCTGGAGGAGATGCGTGGAAGGGCCAGGCCCTTCTACACCAGTTTGTTCTCCCCGGATCTGACCGATGCCGACGCCTGCAGGGTGCTGTGGACCGAGCTCCCGCCAGTCAGCGCGGGTGACCGGGACCGGCTAGCGCTGCCTCTCACTCTGGCCAAGCTCTCGGAAGCCCTCCGTCTCATGCCCACCAACAAAACCCCGGGCATAGATGGGCTGACAGTGGAGTTCTACCGTGTGTTCTCTGATGTCCTCAGCCCAGACCTCGTCACTGTCTGGGCCGAGTCCTTGGAGAGCGGGGTCTTCCCTCTGTCGTGTAGGCAAGCGGTGTTCGCCTTGCTACCGAAGAGGGGGGACCTCCGTAACTTTTGGAACTGGTGTCCCATCTCGCTCCTCAGCATGGACTACAAAGTTGTAGCAAAAGCCATCGCGCTGCAACTGCACTCCGTGCTGGTGGACATGGTCCACCCAGACCAGACCTACACTGTCCCAGGCCGCAGCATCTTTGATAAGCGGTATCTGGTCCGGGATCTCTTGGAGCTTGGGTGTAGGGATGGTCTGTCGTTCACTCTCCTGTCCCTGAACCAGGAGAAGGACCACAGGTATCTCCTGAGCACTCTGCAAGCCTTCGTCTTCAGGCCCCATTTTGTGGGTTTTCTCCAGGTGCTGTATGCCTTCGCGGAGTGTTTGGTATCCGACCCCATGGATCCACCCCTCTGCGAGGTGTACCGAGAGAATGCCAGGAGTGTTTGGTAAGGCTCAACTGGACCTTGACCGAGCTGGTCAGCTTCGGGCGAGGAGTACTTCAGGGGCGTCCACTGTCGGGCCTGCTGTACGCTCTGGCAATCGAGCCCTTCCTCTGTCTCCTCCATCGGAAGTTGACGGGGTTGGTGCTCTGAGAGCCGGAGCTGCGGCTGGTCCTGTCAGCGTACGCCGATAATGTGCTCCTCGTCATCCAGGACCCGGGCGACCTGGTGTGGGTGGAGGCCTGCCAAGTTGTCTACTCAGCGGCCTCCTCTGCCAGTGTCAATTGGGTCAAGAGCTCCGGCCTGGTGGTCGGGGACAGGTGGCAGGCAGGCTCCCTCCCACCCGCGCTTCAAGCCATCGGGTGGAGCGCAGGTCCTCTGCTCTATCTCGGCATCTTTCTATCTGCCACGCATCCCTCTCTGCCAGAGAACTTTCAGGGTTTGGAGGCCAGGGTGGATGAGGGTCTGTGGAGATGGACAGGACTTCTCCAGTGTCTCTCCCTGTGGGGGAGGGCACTGGTGCTGAATTAACTGGTCCTGTCCATGCTCTGGCACCGGCTCAACACCCTGAGCCCGGCCACAGAGGTCCTGGCTAGAGTCCATAGGATAGCCCTGGCATTCTTCTGGCCAGGACTGCACTGGGTCTCTGCAGGGGTCCTGTGTCTCCCCCTGGAGGAGAAGGGCCAGGCCCTGGTCTGCATGTGCGGCCAGGTCCAGACCTTCTTCCTCCAGGCCCTGCAGAGACTCCTGTATAGTGCAGGTAGTCCGGCGAGGAGCAGTGGGCACTTTCGGGGGTTCTCTGCTCAATGTCCCCAGCCGGTTCCCTCATTTTAAATCTTTAACTTGCACCTCTTGACACTGTTTTTTATCGTTTGTCTCCTGTAATTAGTCGAGCCCTAGGTCCTGTTGTCCCTCCCACAAGGCTGGGGTAGGGGCTTTTAGAAGTGGGCGGGCTGACATCCGCCCACCCCCTGGGGTTTCAAATAGTGCCCCACTACACTATTATTACTGATAATTGACATGATGATTAATATTAAGCTGTATATTTTCAGTCATGCAAATGGGCTTTCTTACATGGCTCTTTGTTGACCATTTTATCTGAATTTTGATTTAGTTTGGCTCTTTGGTTTGAAAAGGTTGCCGACCCCTGGGCTTAAGGGTATGGTCTACACGCAAACTGCGTGCATTTAAGCTAGTATTTCCTAGCGTACAGTAGGGTTGTTAATCGTGTAGTTGACAAATTTTGTCAACTAAACAATTAATAAGATTTAGCATGGCAAGCACTCAGTCCCGGCTCGAGCTGGGTCTCAGCAACTACCCCTGCTGCAGCTCTGCATTATTAGGGGACTGGGGAGCTGAGATGCAGGCAGGTTGGCTCAGTCCCCTAATAATGCTGCTTCGCAGCAGGAGTTGCTGCCAGGACCTGGCATGAGCTGGGACTGAGCCAGCCTGTTGGCCAGCCCGCTAAAAATTTACTTGCAGAGCTGGGCTGATAGCATTAACTGATAAACACCCACTTATCAGTTAGTTGATTAAATGATTACACTATTACATCCCTAGTGTACAGCATGTCTAAATTACATATGAGCCTTGAAAGAAGAGTGGCTAGCTTATGGGGGTAGCTAACATAACTATACAGTTCTTTTATTTAAGAGAAGAAATGAATGCTTCTGCAGCCACTTTTTAAACCAGAGCCTGTGACGTAGTGGGGGTGCTGTCTATTTTTGTAATAGACAAAATTGTGTTGCTCTGGTGTTGTATTCACCGTTTGTCGTATGGGGTTATATGTGATCCTACTGTCCTATGCTGCTCTGTAGTGACGCTGTGTGTGTGCGTGTGTGCGCGTGTGCCTCAGTTTCCCCAGGCCCTGCAGCACTAGCTGCATGAGGAGGGGGAGCCTGGGCATGACTCACTGGGAAAGTATGTTCAGTCTCTCACATCCTGAGGCCCAGGTGAAAGGAGATAACACCTTGAGCCTAGAAGCAGGACAGTGTAGGAGACAGGGCTGCTTGGGGCTGGTGAGCAGGGGCTGTGAGGGGGAGTCAGTCTCATCTAGGCAAGGAAGAAAGAGGAGGCTGAGAGCAGGGAAGGGGGGGGTAAAGGGCCCGGGTGCCCCTTCCCCCCCAAGAGGAATAAGGCTGTCTGGTCCTGGGTTCCTCTGCTAATATCGATCCTATGCTACGCTGTGTCCCTGAGAACCAATAAACCCTTCTACTCTACTGGCTGGATGAGAGTCACATTTGGCTGCAGGTGAGGGTGCAGGGTAGGGAACCCCCCCCAACACACTGTTACAGAGCCCACAAGATCTGATGGTTGCTCTTTTTAGTGCAGGGCTTTAACTATAAGTAATTTAACTCTGGTTCTCATTCAAAACCAAATACAAAATCTAATGTGAAAAAACATATTAGTTTTAGTACCAACATTTTGGAAGTAGGAAATGCCTCAAGGCACATGATTGTTTTAAAGGGAGCAGGGAGGAGATGCTGAGACACAGTATTTACTGCTTTATAACCTACCCCTCAGTAGGCTATTGCAAAGGAATAACTATTCTGGCCACATGTAACAAGAAGCTAAGAGACTGTGCTCTCTATTGAAATAGCACTAAGGGGGGAAAATCAGTAATGCCTGTAACCTTTTCTCCTTCACCATCTTCATTTGGCTCTCTGCTCTTAAGGTAGCAAGATGCCAATTGTCACACAAGGGCCAGTCCAAATTTGTCTGTCATTGAGTATTCCCTGTATAAGCGGCCTTCCTTAAACCTAGTAAAGGATGTGCTGAAAACTGTCTTACATGGTGTATTTCAATAGTTAACCATCTTGTACTCACACTTTTTAAAACTTGCTACCATAAGCATATGTTTTTCTTTGAGAGATGTCCCCCTGGGTGCTCCACATTAAGTCGGTCGGTGCATTGCCTCTGAGCCATCGATTGGAGATTTTAGAGCAGTGTCCCTGGGGTCGTGCATGCACGCGTCTGCAGTCGCGCGCTCCTAGGTGGCAGGTATCACACATGCGTGAGCCCCCACCCCCCACATTAGTTCCTTCTCTACTGCCTCAGGCCAGAGCCAAAAATCAGCAGCGCTCCCTATCTCATTTGCGTTTTTAGACACTAACCCCTTTTAAAACCAAGTTTTTTTTCTCCCTATTAGATTAGTGGGTGGTAGCTTACTTTAGTCTTTTTTTTTTTTTTTTTTTTTAAATCTAGAATACCATAGTTTTTATCCTAGTTTACCCCTTCCCGTAGTTAGTTGTTTAGCACCATGCCTGGCTCACCAGGTTTTAAGTGCTGCTCTACTTGCAGAGATCCTATCCCCATCTCTGACGGGCACACACACTGCCTCCACGGCCTTGGAGAAGTGCATATTTCTCAAAAATGCCCTCATTGCGCAAAACTGAAGTCACAGGTGCAATGAGACAGAGACCTGCGTCTCAAGCTAATGCTGCTTGAAAAATTCCTCAGACCTACCTCAGACCCAGGTCAACACCCTGACAAGCAGAGACAAGATGGAGGCAAAAAGCCCACCAAAGAGCCTCATCCCTGCCTCAGGAGACGCCAGCACCTAAGCGGCAGTCTCCCACACAGACGGTGCCGAGAGCGGCTGTGGCACCGTGCCCAAGTACTTATGATGCTTCAGGCGTCTTCGGAGCCACTAGCAAAGTGGGATGTTCAAAACCCTGCTCCAAGGCATCAGGCTTTAAGTTGCCTGCCTCATCAACCGCGACAACATCCGGCACTGAATCTACCTTGCCAACGCAGGATAAGAGCGCGGCGCTGGCCAGATCACCCAGCACTAATGCTAACACCACAGAGGCACCTAGCGCGTCTCTAGCCCGCTTGGCACCGAGGCATAATCCAACATCTCGAATAGCACCAGTGCTTCCTGCTACAACACCATCAACACCAGCTCAGCAATATTTGCAAAATAGAGACTTATTAGTCTCTTCCACGTTCAATTCACCATTTCTCGGTCCTGATCGTTCTCCTGCTATGTTAACATCACAAATGACAGTATCTCAAGAAAGATTTTCATTCGAATCTGAAGATGACCTTTATGTGGGGTTCTCTCCAGAAAAATCCACACACACAGATCAGTCTATTTACAATTCCAGGTCATGCTCTAATTATGGGAATATGCCTCCACGGTACGACAATCCCTGGGTACCTCCACCTATACCACACCTGCAGTGGCAATATTGAAACAATTGGCAACGTCACCAAAACACTACCATAGCCGGAAACGACATCTAGTGCAATATTTCCCTTCACCACATTCCCCACCTACAAAGCAAACACAGCAAGAGGACCCACCCAACCAAATTGCAGACATAATCTTGGAGTCAAACGAACCCACCCCAGCAGAGGAAGTGGCTGTGCCTCCACCTTCAACTACCTCAGACGACCTTGCACATTTTCAAGATCTTTTTAAACATGTGGCTGCTGAATTAAACATTCCCCTCCAGGACATCACCAGAAACCAACATGAACTAATGGATATATTGCACTCAGTAACACCCTCTAAAGTAGCGCTACCAATTGATCCAGCAATAATGGAACCTGCAAAGATGGTGTGGCAAACCCCGGCATCAACCACCTCTACCTCCAAAAGAGCAGAAGAGTATCACGTTCCACCCAAGGTTTTCACCCACCCAGTACCCAACTCTCTCGTAGTGGAAGCTGTACAACAGAAAACAAGGCAGCAACAATTCCGGTCCACCCCATCGGACCGTGATAGTAAGAGACTTGATACATTCAGACGTAACGTTTATACATCTTCCACCTTACAATTTCCTATTTTCAACTATGCTTCTTTATTATGTAAATATGACCACAGAAATTACACCAAACTCAATGACTTTATCACAGACATTCCTGAGGAAAAAAGACAGCAGATGAAAGCACTGATATCAGAGGGTGACATGGTCGCCAGAACAGCTTTGCAGGCTGCGTTAGATGCTGCTGATACTGCTGCACGATCTACAGCAACAGCAGTAGTCATGAGAAGGGCTTCATGGTTTAACTCCACTCCCTTTCTGAGAGAAATCTAATCGGCGGTGGAAGATCTTCCATTTGATGGCCAGAAGCTGTTTGCAGCAAATACCAACAAAATTCTGCACTCCACAAAGGATTCCAGAGCAACGCTTTGCTCTCTAGGGATCCACAACCCGGCACCTAGAAGGAGACAATACAGGTATCAGCCCTACTCTAGACCTCCTTAAACTCAATATTATAACAGACAAGACCAACACCAACAGAACAGAGGGAAGGGCAGAAGCCCACAACAATGCCCTCCCTCTACCAACTTGCAACACTCGCAGCAATCCAATAAGCAAATTTGAACAGCAGGTTGAGGGTCGTGAGAGCCTCTTGTCTATTCCAACACTACCTTTGTAAGCCAAACTTTTTCACAACCAACTGCTACCATTCTTTAACAACTGGCAGTGTATAACCTCTGACAGATGGGTCCTCCAGATAATTGAAAAAGGCTATTGTAGTCCCTTCGTGTCTCTGCCCCCTTCCCATCCCCCATCCCAGTCACTCTTCAGGGACCACTGTCACGAGAACCTCCTCCAACAAGATGTAGAACACCTCTTGCACATAGGGGCCATTGAACCAGTCCCTGCACAATTTAAGGGTAAAGGGTTTTACTCGCATTACTTCCTGACGGAAAAACGGTCGGGAGGCTGGAGACCTTAGACCTGTGAGAACTCAACAAATTCATTCAGAAACAGAAATTTAAGATGGTAACGCTTGCCACTATTATACCAGCATTGGAACAGGATGACTGGTTCTCGTCCTTCAACTTGCAAGATGCATATTTTCATATCTCCATCCATCCAGCTCATAGACGTTTTCTCCGATTTGTTGTAGGTTCACAACACTACCAATACAAAGTACTCCCCTTTGGACTCTACAGCCCCGAAGGTCTTCTCAAAGGTTCTGGCAGTCATCACGACATACCTGAGGAAGCAAACAGTCATCATATTCCCTTACCTGGATAACTGCCTTCTCAAAGCGCGCTCACACAACGATTCCTACCGCTCTCTGTCAATCACAAGAAACTTATTCAAACAGCTTAGCCTACAAATAAATGAAGCCAAATCAACACTTTCTCCCACAAAAAAGATCCAATTTATAGGTGCATGCCTCGATTCAACAAGGGTCACCGCATCCCTCCGAATGGACCATTTCCAAAAAATTGTGGCCCTGGTAAACACTTTAAATTCCAGTCCCCAAACAACAGCACACGAATGCCTCCAGCTACTGGGACACATGGCGGCGTGCAATTTTGTTGTCAGCAATACTCGCCTCCACATGAGGTGTTTACAGGGATGGCTGGGGCAGGTCTACAAGCCCAATATCCACCCACTGTCCAAATCCATAGTGCTCCCAGTTCTGGTAAAGATATACCTGCAATGGTGGACAAGCCCACACAACCTTTGTTCCGGAGTCCCCTTCCATCCGTCAGAACCACAGGTGCATCTCTTACAGGATGGGGCACTCACATACATCACACGACCCAGGGGTTGTGGTCCAGCAGCGACAAGAACCTACATGTAAATGTACTAGAACTTTGCGCAGTCAGATATGTTTGCACGAAATTCCTCCCGTTCAACGTCAACAATCATGTCAGACTATACATAGACAATGTTGCGGCAATTTTACATAAACCATTAGGGCGGGGCCTGATCTCGAGCACTTTGCACAGAAGCCATAGCACTTTGGAACTGGTGCTTCAAATATGGCATAAACATTGGCATAAACCTCCTGGGCACCTTGAACACGACGGCAGATGCACTAAGCAGAGCCATCCCGAACAACCACGAACGGCAAATAAACCTGCACAAACTGTTATGTATTTTCCGGCAGTGGGGTCACCCCACCATAGATCTATTTGCCACACAATCCAACAAAAAATGTCACCTGTTCTGCTCCAGGGCAGGCATCGGCAAGGGGTCCATGGGAGACGCCTTCCTCATCAGTTGGTCATCTCACCTCCTATATGCGTTCCCCGCCCCCCCGCCCATGCCCCTGTTGAACAGGGTAGTCCACAAGGCAAGGAGAGACAGAGCACATCTAAGTCTCATAGCTCCATCATGGCCACATCAACCATGGTTCCTGTTTCTAATGAAGATGTCCTGTGTGCCACCGCTCTACTTACCACACAGCCAGAATCTCCTTCTTCCCTCAGGACCCCTCGCCACCCAACCGAACCTCAGCTCATTACACCTGAAGGCGTGGCTCCTAGATGGTTCTCTGAGCTAGAACTGACTTGTTCACAGCAAGTACAAACAGTCCTACACAGTAGGGCACAGAGGACCCGTAAGACTTACCTTCAAAAATGGAAGGGATTCTCTGCATGGTGCATAGACGAGCAGGTAACACCCTCAATGTCCTCCTTACCTGTCATCCTGGACTATCTTCTGCAAATTAAACAAGCGGGCCTTGCAATAAATTCCATTAAAGTCCATCTCACTGCCATTACCACCTTCCACCTTAAGATAGATGACTCGTCGATATTTGCACATCCACTCACTAAGAGGTTTTTAAAAGGCCTACAAGCACTTTACCGTGATATTACCCCACCAAAACAACTGTGGGACCTCCATCTTTGAAAGGTGGCCGAGTTAATGCCTTAACTCGGCCACCTTTCAAACCAATGGTCACAACCTCTCTCTTGCATTTATCCATGAAGACTGTATTTCTCATAGCCATTACCTTGGCGAGACGGGTGGGAGAGATCGCAGCCCTGATGGCGGATCCCCCATCCACAAGGTCACTCTACGTACTCACCCCAAATTCCTCCCTAAGGTACACTCATCCTTCCACATCAATCAGACAATACATAGAATCATAGGGCTGGAAGAGACCTTAGAAGGCCATCGAGTCCAGCCCCCTGCCCAAGGCAGGACCAATCCCCCACCACCTCCCTAGGTAACCCATTCCAGTGCTTCACCACCCTCCTAGTGAAATAGTTTTTCCTAACATCCAACCTGGACCTCTCCCGGCGCAACTTGAGACCATTGTTCTGCCATCCATCACTACTGTGAACAGCCTTTCTCCAGCCTCTTTGGAACCTCCCTTTAGGAAGTTGAAGGCTGCTATCAAATCCCCCCTCACTTCTCTTCTGCAAACTAAATAGACCCAACTCCCTCAAGCCTCTCATAGTAGGTCATATGCTTTAGCCCCCTAGTCATTTTGGTTGCCCTCTGCTGGACCCTCTCCAACGCATCCATATCCTTCCTGTAATTGGGGGCCCAGAATTGGACACAATACTCCAGATGTGGCCTCACCAGAGCTGAGTAAAAAGGAATAATCACATCTCTGGATCGACTGGCAATGCTCCTCTTAATGCAACCTAGTATGCCATTAGCTTTCTTGGCTACAAGGGCACACTGTTGACTCATGTCCAGCTTCTCATCCACTGTAATCCCCAGGTCCTTTTCTACAGAACTGCTACTTAGCCAGTTGGTCCCCAGCCTGTAACAATGCTTGGGATTCTTCCGTCCCAAGTGCAGGACACTACACTTGTCCTTGTTGAACCTCATCAGATTTCTTTTGGCCCAATCTCCAATTTGTCTAAGTCACTCTGGACTCTACCCCTGCCCTCCAGCGTGTCTACCTCTCCCCCTAGCTTAGTGTCATCCACAAACTTGCTGAGGGTGCAATCCATCCCCTCATCCAGGTCATTAATAAAGATGTTGAACAAAACCGGTCCCAGAACCGATCCTTGGGGCACTCTGCTAGAAACCGACCACCATCCTGACATCGAGCCGTTGATCACTACCCACTGGGCCCGACCTTCCAGCCAACTTTCTATCCATCTTACCGTTCATTTATCCAATCCACATTCCCTTAACTTGCTGGCAAGAATGTTGTGGGAGACCGTATCAAAAGCCTTGCTAAAGTCAAGGTACATCACATCCACTGACTTCCCCATATCCACAGAGCCAGTTACCTCATCATAGAAGCTAATCAGATTGGTCAGGCACGACTTGCCCTTCATGAATCCATGCTGACTAAGCTTGATCACCTTCCCCTCTTCCAAGTGCTTCAAAAAGGATTCCTTGAGGATCCCCTCCATGATTTTTCTAGGGACTGAGGTAAGACTGACCGGCCTATAGTTCCCTGTATCGTCGTCCTTCCCTTCCCTTAAAGATGGGCACTACATTTGCCTTTTTCCAATCATCCGGGATCTCTCCTGATCTCCACGACTTTTCAAAGATAATGGCCAAAGGCTCCTCAATGACATTTGCCAACTGCCTCAGTACCCTCGGCTGTAGTAAGTCCGTACCCATGGATTTATGTACGTTTAGCTTTTCTAAATAGTTCCTGATCTGTTGTTTCCCCCAAGAGCTGTCCGCCTTCCTCCCATATTGCGTCACTTAGCGCATTAGTCTGGGAACTGACCTTGTCCATAAAGACAGAGGCAAAGAAAGCATTAAGTACTTCAGCTTTCCCCACATCATCAGTCACTAGGTTACCGCCCTCATCCAGTAGGGGCCCCACACCCGCTCTGATCACCTTTGTCTTGCTAACATGCCTGTAGAAACCTTTCTTGTTATCCTTCACATCCCTTGCGAGTTGCAATTCCAATTGCGCTTTTGCCTTCCTGATAACTCCCTGCATTCTCGAGCTATACATTTATACCCTCCCTAGTCATCTGTCCAAGTTTCCACTTTTGTAAGCTCCTTTTTGTGCTTAAGTTCACCAAGGATTTCCCGTGAGCCAATCCGGTCTCCTACCATATTTGCTTCTCTTGCTATGCATTGAATGGTTTCTTTCTGTGCCTTCAATAAGGCTTCTTTAAAATACTGCCAGCTCTCCTGGGCTCCTTTCCCTTCATTTTAGCATCCCAGGATTCTGCCCATCAGGTCCCTGAGGGAGTCAAGTCTGCTTTTCTGAAGTTCAAGGTGTGTATTTTACTACTCTCTTTCTTCCTTTGGTCAGGATCCTGAAATCTACCATCTCGATCACTGCTTCCCAGGTTGTCACCCACCTCTACTTCCCCTATTAGCTCCTCCCTGTTTGTCAGCAGCAGGTCAAGCTGCGCACAGCCTCTGGTCGGATCCTACAGCACTTGTACCAAGAAGTTATCCCCAACATTCTCCAAAAACTTCCTCGATTGTCTGTGTACTGCCGTATTGGTCTGCCAACAGATGTCAGGGTGATTAATGTCCCAAATGAGAACCAAGGCCTGTGATCTGGAAACTTCTCTTAGATGAGTCTTTCTTCAGACAACTATCTGATTTGGCGGCCTGTAGCAGACACCAACCACAAAACAAAGGTGATGTCATGCTAGGAGTCTACTACAGGCCACCTACCCAGGTGGAAGTGGATGAGGCTTTTTTCAAACTACTAACAAAATCATCCAAAGCCCAAGATTTGGTGGTGATGGGGACTTCAACTATCCAGATATATGTTGGGAAAATAACACTGCAGGGCACAGACTATCCAATAAGTTCTTGGACTGCATTGGAGACAACTTTTTATTTCAGAAGGTTGAAAAGCTACCGGGGAAGCTGTTCTAGATTTGATCCTAACAAATAGGGAGGAACTGGTTGAGAATTTGAAAGTGGAAGGCAGCTTGGGTGAAAGTGATCATGAAATCATAAGAGTTCACAATTCTAAGGAAGGGTAGAAGGGAGAACAGCAAAATAGAGACAATGGATTTCGGAAGGCGGATTTTGCAAGCTCAGAGAGCTGATAGGTAAGGTCCCATGGGAATCGAGACTGAGGGGAAAACAACTGAGGAGAGTTGGCAGTTTTTCAAAGGGACATTCTTAAGGGCCCAAAGCAAGCTATTCGATGTGTCGGAAAGATAGAAAATACGGCAAAAGACCGCCTTGGCTTAACCATGAGATCTTGCATGATCTAAAAATAAAAAGGAGTCAAAAATGGAAAGTAGGACAAATTACAAAGGATGAATATAGGCAAACAGTACAGGAATGCAGGGGCAAGATTAGAAAGGCAAAGGCACAGAATGAGCTCAAACTAGCTACGGGAATAAAGGGAAACAAGAAGACTTTTTTATAAATACATTAGAAGCAAGAGGAAGACCAAGGAGAGGGTAGGCCCACTGGTCAGTGAGGAGGAGAAACAGTAACAGGAAACTTGGAAATGGCAGAGATGCTCAATGACTTCTTTGTTTCGGGTCTTCACCAAGAAGCCTGTAGGAATGCCTAACATAGTGAATGCTAGTGGGAAGGGGGTAGTTTTAGAAGGTAAAATAAAAAATGAACAACTCAAAAATCACCTAGAAAAGTTAGATGCCTGCAAGTCACCAGGGCCTGATGAAATGCATCCTAGAATACTCAAGGAGCTGATAGAGGAGGTATCTGAGCCTCTAGCTATCATCTTTGGAAAATCGTGGGAGACAGGAGAGATTCCAGAAGACTGGAAAAGGGCAAATATAGTGCCCATTTATAAAAAGGGAAATAAGAACAACCCAGGAAACTACAGACCAGTTAGTTTAACTTCTGTGCCAGGGAAGATAATGGAGCAAGTAATTAAGGAAATCATCTGTAAACACTTGGAAGGTGGCAAGGTGATAGGGAACAGCCAGCATGGATTTGTAAAGAACAAATCATGTCAAACCAATCTGATAGCTTTCTTTGATAGGATAACGAGTCTTGTGGATAAGGGAGAAGCGGTGGATGTGGTATACCTAGACTTTAGTAAGGCGCTTGATACGGTCTCGCATGATATTCTTATCAATAAACTAGGTAAATACAACTTAGATGGGGCTACTATAAGGTGGGTGCATAACTGGCTGGATAACCGTACTCAGAGAGTAGTTATTAATGGTTCTCAATCCTGCTGGAAAGGCATAACAAGTGGGGTTCCGTGAGGGGTCTGTTTTGGGACTGGCTCTGTTCAATATCTTCATCAACAATTTAGATATTGGTATAGAAAGTACGCTTATTAAGTTTGCAGATGATACCAAGCTGGGAGGGGTTACTAATCTGGAGGATAGGGTCATAATTCAAAATGACCTGGACAAATTGGAGAAATGGTCTGAGGTAAATAGGATGAAGTTTAATAAAGACAATGCAAAGTGCTCCACTTAGGAAGGAACAATCAGTTTCATACATACAGAATGGGAAGCGACTGTCTTGGAAGGAGTATGGCAGAAAGGGATCTAGGGGTTATAGTGGACCACAAGTTGAATATGAGTCAGCAGTGTGATGCTGTTGCAAAAAAAGCAAACATGATTCTGGGATGCATTAACAGGTGTGTTGTGAGCAAGACATGAGAAGTCATTCTTCCGCTCTACTCTGCGCTGGTTAGGCCTCAGTTGGAGTATTGTGTCCAGTTCTGGGCACGCATTTCAAGAAAGATGTGGAGAAATTGGAGAGGGTCCAGAGAAGAGCAACGAGAATGATTAAAGGTCTAGAGAACGTGACCTATGAGGGAAGACTGAAGGAATTGGGTTTGTTTAGTTTAGAAAAGAGAAGATTGAGGGGGGACATGATAGCCGTTTTCAGATATCTAAAAGGGTGTCATAAGGAGGAGGAGAAAACTTGTTCATCTTGGCCTCTGAGGATAGAACAAGAAGCAATGGGCTTAAACTGCAGCAAGGGAGGTTTAGGTTGGACATTAGGAAAAAGTTCCTAACTGTCAGGGTAGTCAAACACTGGAATAAATTGCCCAGGAAGATTATGGAATCTCCATCTGTGGAGATATTTAAGAGTAGGTTAGATAAATGTCTATCAGGGATGGTCTAGACAGTATTTGGTCCTGCCATGAGGGCAGGGGACTGGACTCACTGACCTCTCTAGGTCCCTTCCAGTCCTAGTATTCTATGATTCTATGAAATAGGGGGAAGATGTAGTAGGGGCTCTGAACTGGAAGTTCCAGGAGACTGGAAGAAAGCTAATGTGCCAACCTTTTCAAGGGGCAAATAGGACTACCTGCATAATAAGCTTGTTAGCCTGACCTTGATCCTTGGCAACATATTGGGAGTATTTGATAGGCAAATCTATTCATGAAAAAAAAAAAACCCCTCTGTTTAACATGATCAGTTTTATGTTAAACAGTGACTGATGTTAATTTTAAGATTACAAGTTTGGTCAACATAGCAGACTTCAGCAAGGCAGTTGGACCTAGTACCATGCAATATTTAAGACTGATATACCATGCATTACTGACTCAGTGGATTAAACTGGCTGACAGATTTCATAATGGGATTGTAACCAGGAACCATAAATGAAGTAGGTGTGTTTCTAGTAAGGTCCCACAGGCATGGATTCTTCACTCCATGCTATTTACTATTTTTGTCCATGACCGGGAAGAAAACAAAATCCTCATTGATGAAGTTTGCAGATAGCAAAGAGGACAGGACTCACTGTTACCAAATGGTTGAGATAATGTTCTGAACTGGGCACAAGCAAATGTTTTAATATGGCTAGATGTAAGATGTCACGGGTACGCCCCTGGCGGGGGGTGCACCCCCAAGGTCTCATTGCCCCCTCAGGTCCTTAGATCCGGGCATACACGGCATTAATAATCCCAGCATAAAGTCCATGCCCCTCTATCAGGGGAAATACGGCTTTGGAGGCCTAGCCGCCCAGAGAAACCTCTCCTGGCCCAGGGGTTGATTATCCAGGGCAGGGAAAATGGGAGGTAGGGGGACCTGGGCCCTCCCTCTCCACTGGGTTCCAGCCCAGGGCCCTTTAGGCAGGGACTACGTCCCCTGCCCACTCGGCGGGGAATCCAGCCGATACACGCCAAGCCAAGCTTTTAGCCCTTTGCCCTGGGCTGCTTCCTACCACGCCCTGGTTCCCCTGGGGCCTATTCGCCTCCGAGTCAGTACTTGCCGGGGCTGCCGTCAGGGTTGCGGATGCGCTCCTGCCTCTCTCAGGTTGGCGGCTGCTGGCTCTGCTTCCGGGTCATGCACGGGCGGCGACTCCAGTCCCAGCTGCTGCAGAAACACTGGCCTGGCCCGGCCCGGCCTGGGCTACTCCCTCATCCTGAGGCCTCCCTGGCTGGAGGGCTCCCTCTGCTTTTATACCCAGGCTCTGCTGGGAGCATGCCCAGCAGGCCTGGAGTGGCAGGGCCTTCTCAGCCAGCTGGGCCTGGGCTACCCCCTGGCCTTCAGTGCAGGGCCTGTCTGCCCCGTTACATAAGAACAAAGTACAGCCATATTTACAAGATGAGGGACTCTATCCAGGGAAGCAGTGATGCTGAAAAAATCTGGAGGTTGTGGTTAATTAGCTGAATATGAGTTCCCAGTGCAATGCTATGGCTTTTTAAAGGGCTAAAACAATCCTAGAATGCATAAATGTCACTCTCAAGTAGGTGTATTATTTATATTTGGCACTAGTACCACCATCACTGGAATATGTCCAGTTTTGGTGTCCACAATTTAACAAGGATATTGAAAAACTGGAGGGGATTCAGAGAGGTGCCACAAGAATGATTAAAAGATTGGAAAACATGCCCTATAGTGATACTCAAACTTCTGTTTGAATCTACTTAAGGATTGACTTACATTCTACAAGGGAAACAAATACTTGATAATGGGTTCTTCAAACTAGCAGACAAAGGCATAACAAGACTCAAAAGCTGCAGGCTGAAGCTAGACAAATTCAGACTGGAAACAAGATATAAATATGTAACAAACAATATGGGTAATTACATATTGCAACAACTTACCAAGAATTGTGATGGATTCTTCAACACTGGCAATTTTAAAATCAAGATAGGATGTGTTTTTTTGTTTTTTTGTTTTTTTTTTTAAAGATAGTTCAAACAAGAACTATTTCAGGGAAATTACTTGGCTTCAGGGGTGGCTTTACAATGAAACATACCGTGCCCTGGCACGGGGCACCCCCAATAAAATGGGGCCCCCAGGGTCATGCAGACCAGCACTGGGTCTGGCACCCCCAACCCTCGCAAGGGGCAGCCACTCTGTAGAGAGGTCTGTGGGAAGGGGGCAGGAGAGCAGGGAGGCTCACCTGCAGGCTGCAGCCTCAGGAGAGCTGGCAGGAGACAGTGAGCAGCGCGAATATGGGCTGGAAAGCTTTAGAGAAGCACGGGGAAGCTGCATAGCCGGCCGGATAAAAGGGGCACTTTGAAGTGAGAAAGCACTGTTTCTCTCCAGCAGCTGGCTGTGCAGCTACCCAGTGCTCCTCTGAAGCCTTCCAGCCCATGTTTGTGCTGCTAGCCACAACCTGGTGAGTCGTGGCTGCCCGCGGGGTGGGGAAGGTGATTGTCCGCAGCTGCCCGGGGGGTTGGGGAGGCCAGGGGGACGGAGAGCCTGCAAGCTGCACAGCTGGCAGTAAAAAGCCACACTTTGAAGCAGGAAAGCACCGCTTCTCTCCAGCAGCTGACTGTGTGGCTGCCCTGCCCCCTCCTCCTGAGTCCTCCAGCCCCTGTAATGTGCTGCTGTTGGCTGCCACTTGGTAAGTCGCTGCAGCCTGCGGGTCAGGGGTAGAACGGCTGGGGGATGGAGAGCCCTGGGCAGGGGGTGGGTGGGGCTCAGATGGCTGATGGAACTGTGTCCCCCCTCACCTTCAGGTGGAGCGCATGTGGGTCTCTGCCCACTTCTCTGGCCCAGCCAGCGCAGGGCCACTGGGGCACCTGAAGCTGTCCTCCACAGCCATGGAGATCTTCATATCTCCTCTATCAGTCTTCTTCTCCAGCCCCACCATGGCGGCTCTGCTCCTGCACTGGGCCCCCAGCTCCGCCCTTTCCACCCAAAGCCCCACCCTTCTAGAGGCCCAGACCTTCCCCCCTCCACATCTTGCCCAGGGGCCTGGCTATTCTGTCAGTAACCCAGACTGAACCCTTAGTTCCTGTGCCTGTGGCCAACACCCAGGTCTGGACCTACGCCTCGGAGGGACGGGGGCTGGCTTTCAGCACTTCAGTATTAAAAATGTTCCAGTGTCACTAGTGTTAAACCTAAATGGGCAATGGGTGATCCAGACCATGGCCTACCCAGGCCCACCCATAGCTACATCCCTGCTCTTTCAGACATTTTTAATCTGCCTAAAAATGAAGGCCAATTTTTTAGGAATAATGAAGCGATACTACAGGTCTGGCAGAGTCAACCCCCTTCCCCAAATGAAAGCGAGGCAAAAAGACAAAGCTAAACAAAAAGACAGTTTGTCATCTTATTTTGAAAATCTTGAAGTATTGAATAGAGAACATTTGTCAAAGTATGGGCAAGGAAACATCTCAATTATCTGATCACTTGCCAACTTGTGGGGATACCATGACAACGGTAAAAGTTGACCAAGTGGATCCTAAGGTGGCAATGGAACTACAAAATATTGGTAATTTTGTGGAAGTAAGGGAAGAAACCTACCCTGAAGACATTGCATTATGGCCAAAATCTATTTAATTGGATATGATAGAATATTTCTTAGTAAATAAACCGAAAAACATAAGTAATATGGAAAATTTCAGAAAAGAGTATGAGGTTGGAGGATGAAAGCAATTTAGAGGTCTTCATGAGTCCCATTTTCTGAGAATGAAGAAAAATGGGACCACAGAAATGAGAAACTGGTTGATTTTTTTCTGGAAACCACCAAGGCAGTCAACTGTTATGTTTGCAAATTATTCCCTCACCATAGTAAAGGAAAACAAACATTTGTCAATGGCCACTGTAATTGGAGAAATGTTGCAAGAGATATTGCTGATCATGAAAGTACCAAAGCTCATATTAATGATATCTGTAAGTTTGTTCAAAGATGTAAATTATCTGGAAGAATTGTTTCTGCATTATCAGCTCAGTTTGAGAAGGAGTGTTCTTATTGGAGGAAAGTGCTGAGATGTGTTGTTGCCATGGTGAAATTGCTGTCTTCTTTGGGACTACCTCTAAAACTGTGGTCACCAACCCGTCAATCGTGATCGATTGGTCGATCCTGGGGGCTCGACCAGTCGATCGCGAGGCTTTCGGGGGGCCCCCCTCGCAGCCCCCCCAACCCCAAGATGAACGCTGTGCTGATGCTACCTCCAGGGACAACGGAGGTAGAGCGGGCTTCCTGTGGGGTGGGGGTGGGAGTTCTGCAGCTGCGTGCCAGGTCCCGGAAGTGCGAGGGCTGCTCTCCCCGCCACAAACAGCCAGCGCGGTACCTAAAATGCTGGTCCGTTGCGCGCTGGGGACTTTGTTCCCCTGCTGCCTTCCTGCGCGTGGGGGAAGGAGGAGGGGAGGGAGTGGGAGTCCGGGACTGCGCCAGCTCCAACTGCTCAGGCAGCACGCACTGCTGTGGGAAGTGGAGGAGCAAGGCGCGTGCTGCCTGAGCAGTTGGAGCTGGCACAGTCCGGGACTCCCCTTCCCCTGGCTCAGGAAGGCAGCAAGTGCGCGATGGACCAGCGTTTCAGGTACCACGCTGCTGTTTGGAGGATGGGGGAGCAGCCTGCGCACTTCCTGGGCCTTAGTGTGCAACGGCAGGATCCCCAGGTACCAGTCCCTTTACCCTCCCCCCGCCCAGACCCCCACAAGTACCCTGCCCCAGCACCCACTGGCACCGTGTCCCCTGCCCCGGCACCCATTAGCACTCTGCCCCAGCACCCACCGGCACCCTGCCTCGGCACCCTGCCCCAGCACCCTGTCCCCTGCCCCAGCACCCACTGGCATCCTGTCCCCTGCCCCAGCACCCACCTGCCCCCTGCCTCGGCACTCTACCCCAGCACCCTGTCCCCTGCCCCAGCACCCACAAGCATCCTGTCCCCTGCCACAACATCCTGTCCCCTGCCACAGAACCCTGTCCCCTGCCCCCACCAGCACAGTTGGGGCCACATTAGTGAGGCTTGAGGGGTTTGGAGGGGCTGTGTTTTTGTATCTCACTTGTGTGGCCCCGACTGACTTTTCTGTGGGTCAGTGACCCCTGACTCAAAACAGGTTCCCCGCCCCTCTCATAAATAAAGACAACGCTGAAATCTTTTGTGTTTGACATAATATTTTATTTAAAAATGAAGCCTGGCCAACAAGCCCCCAATTGGGGCCAAGCCCTCATCTGGCCACAGCATCATAACACTCTGGTACCCCCCACCCCAACCCCATATCTAAGCCTATCATGCACTGGAACCCCCTGTCCTGAGCTTCTCACATCCCCAAACTCCTGCACCCCCACATCCTCAGTCTTCTGCCACAACACTCTTGCACCATCCACACACTGAAAATCTGTGTCCTGAGCCCATCATACTCCCAGCCTCCCTTCCCTGAGCCCCTCATGCACCCTGTGATGGGGGATCCAGCCCCTGCACTACCGGTGGCCCGGCGGCAGCAGCCCGCCGCCCAGGCACAGACGCGGCCGCTACGCCAAGCGGCGGGCGCGGGGACGCTGCGCAGGTGCGTCGGCACCTGAGCCCAAACCCATGGGCCTTAGGACCCAAGGACACCTGGCCGGTGCCGATGCCGGGGCGCACCGTGACGCCGCTCCGGGAGGACAAAAGGGAGGAGGGAGGAGAGAGAAGGGGGGGAGAGCAGGAGCTGGCTGTGCTCTCAACCCCACAGGCACCGAGCGACTGGGAGGAGCACCGAATGCCCCAGCGAGACGCCCAGCCGTCGACCCGGGAGGGAAGCGACCCGTCAGTGGCCGGCGTGAGCCCCAGCGGGACGGGCAACCCGGGAACTGGCCGGACACTGAGAAATCCACCGCACCCAGGACCAGGCTAGGTGAAAGAGGCGGAACCCGGAAGGGGAGTGGAAAGAAGGAGCGAGGGAGAGGCTAAAAAGGGGACAGAAGCAAACGGGGGGGGGCCTTGGGATGGAGCCCACCTGACCACTCCCTTTGTTACACTGGTGGAGAATGTGGGTATTTAAAAAAAGGGCACATCTAGGGTGAGGGCTAGATATAGCAGGGGAATAGAGATGGAGACCAGGAAGCTGCTGAGCAGCAGCAGCAGCAGCAGCAGCAGCAGCAGCAACAGCAGACTCAGCTGCTCCAGCAGCTGACAAACCAACAGAGGGAGCAGCAACAGTTAGAGAACTGATGGAGCACCAGCAGAGGCAGCATGAACAATGGGTCAAACAGGGGGCAGGGGCAACAGGACCGAACCCAATCATGACCCAAGGGGAAGGACCAGGGGTAGGGTCGGCCCTGGCGTTGCCCCTAAGGTTAGTGAAAATGACCCTCGGGGATGACCTGGAAGCATTCTTAATAACATTTGAAAGGGTAGCCACAGCTGCCCGATGGCCTGAAGAGCATTGGGCGACCTTGCTGGCCCCCTATCTAACGGGCCCGGCCCAGTGGGCCTATAGGGGACTGTCGGCCCGAGATGCCTTACACTACCACAAGGTTAAGGAGGCCATTCTACATCAGGCCGGAATCACCCCCGAAACCCATAGGCAAAGGTTTCGATCGGAAAAGTATCAGCCGGGAGAGAGGCTGAGGGCCGTAGTGCAGCGACTTAAAGAGGCCGCCACCCATTGGCTGGAACCGGAGAAAAAGACGGCCACGCAAATCGTGGACATGATCGTGCTAGATCAATTTTTACAGATTCTGCCAGCAGACAGCCGGATGTGGGTGTGACGACACCAACCCACGACCCTCAGGGAAGCCATCGCCATCCTAGAGAACTACATGGCAGCCGACGGAGGAGAGGACAATCCCCGAGACCCCAGGGAGAGCCCCGGGACCAAGCCTGGTGAGCGGGAGGGCAAAGTCAGCGAGAGGAAGAGGGACCTGGGCTCCCCGGCCAATACCGTGGAGAAGATGGGGAGAAGGAGCACGCCCGGGCTCAGCGGAGGGCCAGGGGGAGAACGCCCCAATACCGAGGGAAGGGGCACAGGCCCACCCACCAGAACCCAAGAAGTGAGGCGCCTGTTTTGAGTGTGGGCAGGAGGGCCATTACTGGCGCGATTGTCCATTCATGGACTGCTCGTACGGGCGGGTGATGGCAGTGGCCTGGCAAGCCCGAGGAAGAGACGGCTCCAAGATCACAGTCCAGGTAAGCCTGGAGGGGAAAAGCGTGTGGGCCCTGGTGGATTCCAGGTGTAACCAGAAGGTGGTCCGGGCGGAGTTAGTACCAGAGGGGGGTCAAGAGGGCCAGCCCATGGCCATGCAATGCATACACGGGGACGTCCAGCACTATCCCACTCGGTGGGTACTCATAGGGGATGGAGTACGGCAGGAGACATGCCGGGTGGCGGTGGCCCCAAGGCTGGCGTACCCGGTGATCCTGGGACGAGACTGGCCTGGCTTTCAACACCTGGTCGAGGAGTGGGGCAAGGCGATGGCAGAGGAGGCTGGAGGGTGACCCATACAACGACTGGTGGACCGGAGAACCGCGGAGTCCCAAGCCGCGGAAGTGGCACCCGTGCGCTCGCGGTTGGAGGCGGTGGAGGACGAGGCGGACTTTCTCCGGGAGCAGAGAGAGGGTGAGTCCCTAAAACACGCCTGGGAGCAAGCCGGCCGGTGTACGGACAAGGAGGCGATGACGCGTGGGGGACCCCGGTTCGAGGTAAGAGCCGACCGGCTATATAGGGTACTCAACCGCCCAGGGGAGATGGGGGAAACCCGGCAATTACTGGTACCCTCGCGGTTCCGGTGGCAGGTACTGGATATAGCTCATGCCAACCCCTGGGCCGGACATTTGGGAACTGAAAAGACGCTACAGAGAATCTTACAATGATTCTATTGGCCCGGGGTGTACAAAGAGGCAAAAGACTTCTGTGAGTCCTGCCCAGAGTGCCAGCGAGCTGGGGGGAAGAACGTGCCCAGGGCTCCGCTGGTGCCCCTCCCAGTGGTGGACATTCCCTTCAGAAGGATAGCCATGGACCTGGTGGGCCCACTGGAAAGGTCAAGGCGGGGCATCCAGTATATCCTGGTTTTAATAGACTATGCTACCCGCTACCCGGAGGCCGTACCCCTCCGGGGGACCAAAGCCCCCATACTGGCGGCCGAGCTGGTAAAGATATTCGCAAGGGTAGGGATACCCCAGGAAATACTGACCGACCAAGGGGTGAACGTTTCAGGGCGCGTAATGGTGGAGCTATGCCGACTGCTGAAGGTAAAAAACGCTCCGTACCTCAGTTTACCACCCCCAGATGGATGGACTGGTGGAGCGTTTCAATAAGACCCTAAAGACGATGTTGAGGAAATTTGTGGGGTTGGACCCGAGGGACTGGGACCTTTTTCTGCCAGCACTCCTATTCGCGGTGCGGGAGGTGCCCCAAGCATCCACGGGTTTCTCCCCATTCGAATTACTATATGGGAGGCAACCGCGAGGGATCCTGGACCTCCTAAAGGAAGATTGGGAGGGACAGGACTCGCGGGTGAAGGGGACAATACCCTATATCTTAGACCTAAGGAAAAAGTTAAAGGTAGCCAGGGAATTAGCCAGGCAAAACTTGATACTGGCCCAAGCAAAACAGGCCCAATATTATAATTGAGGGACACAACCCCGCACATTTGTGCCGGGAGAGAGGGTACTGCTGCTTTTACCCTCTTCCGAGTTGAAGTTGATGGCTAAATGGCAGGGCCCTTATGAGGTCCTCCGGCAAGTGGGGCCCGTGGACTATGAAATCAGGTTGACAGACAGACGGAAAAGCACGCAAATATATCACGTGAATCTGCTAAAAAGATGGAAGGCCCGGGAAGGCATGTTGGTCACACTGCAGCCCTTGGAGCCCGAGTTAGGACCCTGGGGAGGGGACCTGGACACCCCAGCGGGGGAGGCCTTCCTCGGAGCAGAGCTGACGCCTCACCAGAGGGAGGACGTGAGGGCCCTCCTCCAGGAGTTTACGGCCGTCCTGTCAGCACAGCCCGGAAAGACGACCCTGGCCAGCCACCACATCCAGACCATCCCCGGACAAAAGGTACGCGAACCCCTCCGTCCCCTGCCGCGGAAAATGTGGGAGCCCGTTAGAGAGGAAATCCATAAAATGCTGCAGATGGGGGTGATTCGGGAGTCCAGGAGCGAGTGGAGGAGCCCAATAGTTCTAGTCCCTAAGCCCGATGGCTCCCTGTGCTTTTGTATAGACTGTCACAAGATCAACGCACTGTCACGGTTCGACACGTACCCCATGCCCCGGGTAGAGGAGCTTCTGGAACGGCTGGGGAAGGCGCAGTACTTATCCACGATCGATCTCACAAAGGGATACTGGCAAATCCCCCTTACGCCTGCCTCCCAGGAGAAAACGGCATTTGCCACCCCCTTTGGGCTATACCACTTTCTAACAATGCCGTTCGGATTAAATGGGGCCGTGGCGACATTCCAGCGGTTAATGGACAAAATCTTAAGTGACCATCAGATGTATGCCGCGGCATAGATCGACGATATCGTCATCTACAGTGCATCCTGGGAGGACCATCTGCAGCATATTCGGGCCATCCTGGAAACCCTCAAGAAAGCCCGGTTAACGGCCAACCCGAACAAGTGCGCCTTCGGCAGATCAGAAGTGACGTACCTGGGATATGTCATAGGGAGAGGTCAACTGAAACCGCAAGTAAACAAGGTGGAAGCTGTGCACAATTACCGGACACCGAGCACCAAAAAGCAGGTGCGGCAGTTCCTGGGCTTGGCCGGCTACTATCGGAGGTTCATACCCCACTTCGCCATGGTAGCGGCCCCGTTGACGGAGTTGACGAAGAATGGGCACCCCCAAAGTGCATATAAGCCGTAAACTGCTGCCGCGGGAACAGCGATACTCTACCATAGAGAAAGAAGCACTAGCAATTAAGTGGGCAGTCGAATCCCTTCGATACTATCTGTTGGGTAACCCATTTCTGTTAATGACAGACCACGCACCGCTGAAATGGATGCACAACATGAGGGAGGCTAATCCCCGTATAATGAGGTGGTATTTATTTTTGCAACAGTACAAGTTTCAAATAGTGCACAGGGCAGGGCGAGCTCACGCGAACGCCAACTTCCTGTCGCGGTGTGCAGAGCAGATAGGGGAAGCACAGGACAGTGAGATACAAAAGGGGGAGGTGTGTGACGGGGGATCCAGCCCCCGCACTACCGGCAGCCCGGCGGCGGCAGCCCGCCGCCCGGGCACAGACGCGGCCGCTATGCTGAGCGGCAGGCGCGGGGACACTGCGCAGATGCATTGGCACCCGAGCCCGAACCCGCGGGCCTTAGGACCCAGGGATGCCCGGCCGGCGCCGATGCCGGGGCGCACCGTGACGCCGCACCGGGAGGACAAAAGGGAGGAGGGAGGAGAGAGAAGGGGGGGAGAGCAGGAGCTGGCTGTGCGCTCAACCCCACAGGCACCGAGCGACCGGGAGGAGCGCCGAATGCCCTAGCGAGACGCCCAGCCGTCGACCCGGGAGGGGAGCGACCTGTCAGCGGCCGGCACGAGCCCCAGCAGGACGGGCAACCCGGGAGCTGGCCGGACGCCGAGAAATCCACCGCACCTGGGACCGGGCTAGGTGAAAGAGGCAGAACCCGGAAGGGGAGTGGAAAGAAGGAGCGAGGGAGAGACTAAAAAGGGGACAGAAGCAAAGGGGGGTGGGCCTTGGGATGGAGCCCACCTGACCACTCCCTTTGTTACACACCCCAGCCCAAACTCCGGCACCCTCACATCCACAAGCCTGTGGCTTGCTCAGCACCCCAACCCTCCACCTGAACCCAACACTCCCCAACCTGGAGCCCCCTTCCTGAGCCAGCATCCCCTTCTCCACATCCTGCATCCAAATTCCCTCCCAGAGCTTGCACTTCTCACCCTTTCCCACACCCAAATCCCTCATTCCCACCCCAGAGCCTGCACCTTCTGTCTCAACCCAGTGAGGGTACGGCTAGACTGCAGGAGTTTTTCCGGCAAACACACTCTTTTGGCAGCCCCTGCATTCCTCGTTCCACAATGAATAAGGGGGCTTCCAAAAGAAGGGGGTTTTATGACATTTGGCCCAGTCTAGATGGGCCGAATGTTGGAAAAATCTCTTCCAACAGAAGGATCGAAAAAAAGCGGCAATGTAGCCGTACCCGGAGAGTGTATAAGGGCCGGGGATAGCAAGTGATGGAGAGAATGGGAACAGAGAGGACAGGGCCTCAAGGAAGGGGTGGGGTCTTGGGGAAGAGATGGGGTAGATCTTGGCTTGTCCTGACATTTAAAAAGTGATCTTGGGTGTAAAAAGGTTGGAGACCACGACTCTAAAAGGACATGATGAGTCATCAGTTTCAAATCAAAAAGGTCATTTTTTAACCTGCCTTGAATATCTTAGGGTATGTCTACACTACAAACTTAATTTGAAATAACAGCCGTTATTTCGAATTAACTTCAATAGCGTCTACACATGCAAACCGCTATTTTGATTTTAAATCGAAATAGCGGAGCGCTTATTTCAAATTTGGTAAACCTCATTCTATGAGGAGTAATGCCAATTGAAATAGCTATTTCGAATTAAGTGCTGTGTAGACACTTAATTCGAAATAGGGGGCCTCCAGTCCTTCCCAGGGAGCCCTGGTGGCCACTCTGGGCACAACCAGGAAAACTTGTCTGCTCCCCCCCAGCCCTGGAGCCCTTAAAGGGACAGACTCTAGCCACAGTGCCTGTGCCAGTTGCAAGCCTGCCAGCACACAGCCAGCAGATCGTACACCTGGCACAGGATGAGCCAGCAACCCGCTGCCACCCAGCCCTCCACCGCTCCCCAGGACTAGGCTGGCGGCTCCCAGGAGCCTGCCAGAGGCCGCAAAAGGTGGGCACCTGCCTGGTCTAGTGCGGAGATCGTGGACCTCATTGAGGTTTGGGGGGAGGCCTCCAATGCCCACGATCTCTGCACTAGGCGCAGGAATGCGGCCGTCTACAGCCGCATGGCTGCCAGCCTGGCCACCAGAGGCCACATGCGCAGCCAGGAGCAGGTGCGGAGCAAAATAAAAGAGCTGTGGCAGGCCTATGCCAGGGCCTCCCAACCAGGGGCTGACCCGGAGGCCTGCCCGCAGTACGAGGCCCTGGACCGCATCCTGAGGGGTCAGAGGGTCCGTGCCCCCCTGGTGGTCATTGACCCCAGGGAAGAGGGCCTTGCCCCTGACACAGGGGAAGAGGAGGAGGACGGCTGCCAGGAGCCGCAGGAGCCTGCAGGGAGCGTGCCCTGCACCCAGGACCCCCGAGCTGTACCAGAGAGCCCGTCAGCAGTCTCATCCGAGGCCGGGGAGGCCTCCCACATGTGAGTGCCATCACGGTCCCCTTATGCAGGGCGGGGGAGGGGAGGGGGAGCCCAGGGACCGTGCGCATGGGCCTTGCCGACCACGGAGCAGGCGGCAACCTGTGCATCTGCCGCGCCAGCCGGGACATGTGGCCCCAGCTGGGTGCCATGCAGGGGCCCTGGCCTGTTCCCCACACGCGTCTACACATGAAGGCACATGACAGGCTCCTGTCTCCGGAGAGAGACACTGCACACTGCCTTTCCTCCAGACGCCCCCACACACCACACTATAGGCAGCACAGGGGCTGGGGTGTAGTCCTGGGCCAGCTCACACTCCCGGGGATAGCAGGACGTGATGGTGCGGCATCCCCGATTCAGCTGCTGCTGAAACTGACCAGCAGCGGCTGAATCAGGGATGCCTGGGGCAGAGCCGGATTATCGGAAGGGGGCTATGAGGGGTCTGGGGTGGCATCCCCTCCCACTCCACTCCAGACCCCTCATAGCCCCCTTCCGATAGTCTGGCATATCTGATAATCCGGCACCCCCTGGGTCCTAAAGGTTTCCTAAAGGAAGTTTACTGTACTCTTATCCAAAGCACTTTCCAAATATTGTTTGTACCATGAGCTAGTAGCTAACTATTGTAAAGATCATTAGGTGGTCCACAGAGACCCTCAGCAGTTTTCAAGTGATCTATGGGGGAAAAAGTTAGACTACAAAAACAATCAAGGTACCTCACTTGATTTTCATTTACTTCTTATTGCTTATAATATAGGAGGATGAAGAAAAAAAGAATGAAAAATGTGAGGGGCAGGAAGAGTGAATGTTCTTTTTCTTGGCTGGGTCCCCAGAGGGGCCCCCAAAATGAAGCTGAGCACAGGGCCCCACTAACTCTAAATCCACCACTGCTTGGCTTGTGTTAGACTGGATAGCAGACTAGATGACCAGTCCTTTCTGACCTTAGAATATATGAAATATGGTCAAAGAGAGCTCATGAGAAACTGTAGCAATGAATAATAATTGTTCTCACCTTCCTGATCAATAAATGTATAAAAGAAATACTGCATCACTGGCTCGAGCCCAGTATCATGTACGTAAACAGTCTGAGGTTTCCTACACCTCCCCAGTTATTGCTCTTGAATTCTTACTTGCAACATGACCTCTGGGAAGTTCATGACTGGAACAGGAGTTAACAAATGCACATTGGTGAACTTGGTATCTTCCTATTTCAGTACCATACAACCTGGTGGACCTGTGATAATGCTATCTCTTTTGTCAGCATTTGAATGAAAACATTTCATTCCTCTTTCCCTGTGATGAGTTTCCCTTCCCTGTATATCTGCTTCTCAATACTCCTTCATTTCCCCCCTGTGCAAGTTCCACAAATACCTGTGCATGGCAAAATGTACTGATACCCCCTATGGAAGCTAAAAGCAGTCCAACAGGTGAACTATATCACCACAACAAAATTTTGGCGGGGTTGTGGCAGAAGCAGCACAATAAATTCTCCTTTGAGTGATGTTCCCATGGGTGCTCCACTGTTGGTGTTGAGTCGGCCCGGCGCTGCAGATCGGAGTTTTCAATAGCAGTGATTGGTTGGGCCGCGCATGCGCAGTAGGCGCCTCGTGGCATTTGCGCCTTAGTGCCTCACATGTGCGGCCCGACCCTCCCCAGTTCCTTTGCTACCGCCCTAGGTCACATACGGCACTCTGCTCTCACCTCAGCATTTGCTTTCTAGTCAGGTTAGAAATAGTTGGTAGTTAGTTAAGCTAAGCTTATTAGTCGGTTATTTTTACTTTCACTTTCCAGTTATTGCTTGTTTTTTTTTAAAAAAGGAAAGGGGCCATGGGGTCTCCTTCCCTCAGACTCCCTTACTCTTCCCCCTTTTTTCTCCAAGTTTAATCCCCTTGTGTAGTTAGTTCCCCCCCCCCCCCCCAAAAAAAAGAAAAAGAAGAGGAAGGAGAAAGAGGAAACAAGAATGGAAAAAGAGGAAAACCAACAGATAAGTGCCAGTTTTGGGGTACCATGCAGCATTCTACAGGATTTAAGAAATGCAACACATGTTGAGACCCCATGCCTGTCTCAGCCGGGCACTCCTGCATTCATGTTCCTCAGAAGTGCAAACATTGTTGCAGCCTCATATCTAGAAGGGACAGAGTTGAGGCTCAGGATGTTGCTCTTTTGAGAAGGCACTCCAGCCTTTGGAGCCACAACAGTTGCCCAGGCCTGAGAGTCAGGTTGGCAGTCGGTTTCTAGCAGAGTGCCCCAAGGATCAGTTCTAGGGCCAGTCTTGTTCAACATTTTTATTAATGACCTAGATGAGGGGATGGATTGCACTGTCAGCAAGTTTGCAGATGACACTAAGCTAAGGGGAGAGGTAGATACACTGGAGGGCAGGGATAGGGTCCAGAGTGACCTAGACAAATTAGAGGATTGGGCCAAAAGAAATCTGATGAGATTCAACAAGGACAAGTGTAGAGTCCTGCACTTGAGATGGAAGAATCCCAAGCATTGTTACAGGCTGGGGACCGCCTGGCTAAGTAGCAGTTCTGCAGAAAAGGACCTGGGGATTACAGTGGATGAGAAGCTGGATATGAGTCAACAGTGTGCCCTTGTAGCCAAGAAGGCTAATGGAATATTAGGGTGCATTAGGAGGAGCATTGGCAGCAGATCCAGAGAAGTGATTATTCCCCTTTATTCGGCTCTGGTGAGGCCACATCTGGAGTATTGTGTCCAGTTCTGGGCCCCCCACTATAGAAAGGATGTGGATGCATTGGAGAGGGTCCAGCGGAGGGCAACCAAAATGATTAGGGGGCTGGAGCACATGACCTATGAGGAGAGACTTGAGGGATTTGGGTTTGTTTAGTCTGCAGAAGAGAAGAGTGAGGGGGGATTTGATAGCAGCCTTCAACTTCCTGAAGGGGGGGTCCAAAGAGTATGGAGAAAGGCTGTTCGCAGTAGTGATGGATGGCAGAACAAGGAGCAATGGTCTCAAGTTACAACGGGGGCGGTCTAGTTTGGATATTAGGAAAAACTATTTTGCTAGGAGGGTGGTGGAGTACTGGAATGGGTTACCTAGGGAGGTGGTGGAATCTCCATCCCTAGAGGTGTTTAAATCTTGGCTTGACAAAGCTCTGGCTGGGTTGATTTAGTTGGGATTGGTCCTGCCTTGGGGGCAGGGGGCTGGACTTGATGACCTCCTGAGATCTCTTCCAGCTCTATGATTCTATGATTCTAAGGCACCCAAGAAGCAGGCTGGCTCCCTGTTGCCAAAAGGATCACCCAAAAGAAGGGTCTCTTCAGCGAGATCCCTAGCAGCCACTCCATCTCCCAGAGTCAGTAAGGGATACAGGCCTGGCACCTCCGGTACCACAGCGTCGCGTGCCTCTACAAACACCGACTCTAAGGGTGTGTCTAGACTACAGGGTTTTGTTGACAAAAGTGGACTTTTGTCGACAAAACTATACCTGCGTCTACACTACCGCCGAGTTCTGTCGCCATAATGTCGCGACAGAACGTCGCCATAACGTCGCATCAGTTTTGTCGACGGCGGTAAACCTCATTCTATGAGGAATAACACCTTGTGTCAACAGAGTTCTGTCGACAGAACGCGTTATTGCATCTACACTGTCCTTTGCGTCTACGCTCTCATGTTGACAAAGCGGCTTGCTTTGTCGACAGAACTGGATGTAGTCTAGATGCTCTTTGTCGGCAGTATCTGTCAACAAAGCCTCTGTCGACAAAAGCCTGTAGTCTAGACGTACCCGTAGTTGCACCAATCGCATCCAACGGCACCTTCCCAGGCAGCGTCTGCACCGGCAAAGCCGCAGGAACCAGCAAAATAGTCGGCACTGGCGAAATCACAAGAACCAGTGAAGACCTTGGTACTGGCCAGGGGGTTGGCGCCAACCAAACCACTGGCCCTGGAACTGTCATCTCCAGCACCTATGCCACCACTGCCAGCACCTCTTCACACGGCACTGACAGACAGGACTGCAGCTGCAGAACATCTGGCACCTAAGACAGCTGATCGCGGTGCTTTGGCACCAACTGGGGTGGAGCAGTCTCACCACCCTGGTACCGCAGCGAGAAAGCTGTCACTGGCACTGTGTTCCTCATGTGGTTCCCCTGAATTTCCCAGGTTTCCGGTGCTGTTGATGCACAGTGACTTTGATGACTACAACCGTAGGAGTGTCTTCTCAGCACAGCACTCCTCTCCTACCTGGTCGTGTTCCACCTCTCACAGGGACAGATCTCGACATGCCCATCAGCCACTGTGGTATGTGCAATGTCCTTACCCTCCACCACACTATCCTGTGCAGTGGTCACCATGAGATCCATAGTTGTCATACCGACAGTGGTCTACTGTTCCATCCACTCTGGTGAAGAGACCCCCCCTCCAACTTCACCATATCACAATCTTCCCTCCCCCAACCGAAGACTTGGAGGAGGAAGAGGTCCAAATGCAGGAGGAGGACCCTGACCCACAGCATCCAGACGCCTCCCCGTTTGATAACGCCTCTTTTTCACTGGATGAGGCAGTAATTCCCACTGATCCATCCCCAGCAGATGACTTAAAACAATTTCAGGAACTTTTTAAAAGGGTGGCCAGTAGGCAGGAGGTTCCTCTCCAGTAAGTACAGAAGAAGCAACACAGACTCCTGAAAATCCTCCAGCTAACACTGCATGTGAAGATCGGACTACCTATCGACGAGGCCATAATGGAGGCCTCTGAGGAGATCTGGCAGACCTTGGCTTCCACCCCCCCCAACCAATAAGACAGCTGACAGAAAGCATTTTGTCCCAGCCAAGAACATGGACTTCTTGTTCTCCCACCCTCAACCAAATTCCCTCATTGTGGAGGTGGTTCATCAATGGGTGAAGTTTCCACAGTTCAAGTCTGCGGCCCAGGACAAGGACCACAAGAAGTTGGACATGTTTGGCCGCAAGATGTACTCCTCTGCCACACTTCATCTTCGGATTGCGAATTACTCTGCATTGCTGGTGAATTGTGACTTTGACAATTACTCAAAGCTGGCGGAGCTTATGGAGCATCTCCTGGACCACAAGCGCCCAATACTGAAGGTGATTATACAAGAGGGCCACTACAATCCCCTCTAGATGTTACCGATACTGCCACTTGCACCACAGCAACCACTATCGTGATCCGTAGGGTCATGGCTGCAGGCTTCTGGCGTCCCAAAGGAGCTTCAGGGCAAAGTAGAAGATCTGCCTTTTGACAAGGACAAGCTCTTTGCAGCGAAAACTGATGAGGTGTGTTAGAGAAGAAACAGATGACCCAGGAGTGGATGGGGTAAACGAACTGCTTTATTGCCCACACATGTTAACCTCAGACCCCCAACACATTGTTCCGAGTGGCAACAGTTTGGCACCAATTACACCCTTTTATCTATTTTAGTATGTTAATTCACACGTCTATCACTACTTTCCCTAAAATCTTATTTAGTAATGTTAACTCCTACACAATGAATATTAATAAGCAGGTGATGAATATATTATACCCCATCCCTAATTACTATTTACAGAATTTTGAATTAAATCAATACTTTTCTACACTACAAACTTTCCAAATCAGCAGGTTACAGAGATTACAAGAAAAGTAACCCTGAAATATTTTATACAGAGCCAATGAGTGTAAGTAAAAGACACAACAAGGAAGAGCAGCTGCATGCTTATATATTTTTCTAGGCTGCAAAAACGAAGGGAAAGAGCATATTTATACATCAGAAAGGATAATATCTGCTTCAGCTGGACCCTAATCTATCTTTCCAGATTGCAGAAACAAAGGGAAAAAATATGCTTAAGGGCAATGCCTGCTGTGGCTGAAGTCCTTAACCACTAATATATAGCCATCTCATACACCTATTAATTTTTATTATTATTAATCCCAACAAGGTGCTTCTCACAGTAGCAAGGATTCCCGTACCACCCTACAAACACACATCAGTTTATACCTGACTTAAATCAATTTAGCTTAATTTGGTAACAGACTCTTGACACCACAGCTCAAAACCAAAACCCTGGATGTGAAAAGCTCCAACCTTGCAGGAGAAATAACGGTAGTTTGAATTAGGAGCTTTAATTCGAACTACTTAGTCCGTGCCGGTGTAGCCGCGGGCAGTCAGTTCAAACTAAGGGGATTTAAAAATGGCGCCCGCCTGGGAACATGCAAATGAAGCCCGGGATATTTAAATCCCGGGCTTCATTTGCAAGTTCGAATGCCTACATTAGCCACCCTAGTTCGAACTAGGGGGCTAGTGTAGACATACCCACTCAACTTTACTTTCCACCAGGGTTCACATTCAGACCAGTTTCACACATCAGCTAGCTGATGAAATGGGGAAGCCCGGCTTTGAATTAATCAACAGGGCCATGAGAATCCTCTAGGGCAGCTAAATCAAGATGTGTGTGCTGTCCCCCTGCATTCCAGTATAAATCTTCCTTACCTGCAGGAAATAGCACCTGGGGCACCAGGTGCACACACAGGATAAGACATGACAAGGAGAAAGTTACAGCCATCTACTCAGTTAACCACCTTAACATCTGCTTACTCTGTTGCTCACAGAATAGGAACATTCTCTAACCAAAACTCCCTCAGCACAAATTATTAACCTCAACAACAACTCAAAGCACCTTTCAATGAGAAACACAACCAAACCTGGGGAATCCTTTAGGGAGCAAATGCCTGATCTGAACCTCATCAGCCATTGCACATACTGTCTGCTCTGCACAAGGACAACTGAAAGTCAATTCCTCTCTGCTGAAAAACCCTCCAGTTTTAATTGTGCATTTTGTCTTGTAATTAAGCATTAAGGCACAGCACAGTGGATCTGCTCAGTGATTTTTGGAATGCCTGAGGTGGTGCTGTAATACCAACACTTCATACCTGCAGCATCACAGCACATTATCAGTATTATAGAATACTGGAACTGGAAGGGAGCTCGAGAGCAGTGTTCCCTCTAAGCTGCGCAGCAGTACAGCTTCACAGGTGATTAATCAACCTCGCCCAGTAGTGGTTATAAAAGTGCTCAAGAGGTTATAAAATCCAGTCCACAGGACGAAGCACTATCTGGATCAGGAGTGGGCAAGATACTTCTCGCGGGCCAGATACGGCCCACCAAGCCACTGGATCCAGTCCGTGGACCCCCCTTCTGGGACCCTCAGGCATGCAGCAGCTGCTGTTTCAAGCAAAGGGCAGCTCTGTGTGCCTCCCTGCTCTGGAGGGAGGGGGGTGCTTTGTGTGATCTCCCCACCTCCAGCCCAATCCTCAGCTCCTATTGGCCAGAAACAACCAGCCAATAGGAGCTGAAAGATTGGCCTGGGGGATGGGGGCAGCGCAAGCCTCTCCCCCCTCCCAGAGCTGAGCGCCACGTGGAGGAAGTAGCTGCAGTTTTAAGTGGTCTGGGGCTGCAGCAGGCAAGGCGCTCAGCCTGCCTTGCGGGTGCTGCAGGCTGGGAGATGCTTAGGTAAATGCCACCCAACCAAAGCCTGCCCCTCCCACACCCCAACTCCCTCCCCCAGGTCACCATCCAAACCCTCTGCACCTCCCCTCCCCTGCCCCAGGTCACAACTCCTTCCCAGACCCTGTACTCCCTCCTACACCTCTCCCCCAGGCCAGAATTCTCTTCTGCACCCAGACCCCCTCCCTTACCCTGCACCCCAATCCCCTGACCCACGTCACAACCCCCTCCTTCACCCAAACTCCCTCTCAGACCTCACACCATCTCCTGCACCCCAGTCCCTTATCCCGTGCACCCTTTTGCACCCAACCTCCGCCCTTGATCCCGCATCCACTCCACAGAAAAGTGTGGCCCTTGACAACTTTCCAAAATGTTGGAGTGGCCCCCAACCAAAAATTGTTGCCCACCCCTGATCTAGATCATCCCTGACAGATGTTTATCTAACCTGCTCTTAAATATCTCCAATTATGGAGATTCCACAACCTCCCTGGGCAATTTATTCCAGTGTTTAACCACCCTGACAGGAAATTTTTCCTACTGTCCAATCTCAACCTCCCTTGCTGCAGTTGCATCGTCCAATCCACTCTCACAACACCCCTGCAAATCAGTAAGTAGCATCCATGCTTGTCACTGATTGGGGGCTGTTGACACAAAGATTAGATGGGAACGGATTTTCACACACATCCATGCATAATTCAGGTATTCAGTTTTGCACACCCCTGACTTTCGTGCAGACAAAGATTGCCCCAGTATCCATGCATCAGCCCTGACTGGTGCACACAGATTCTGGTTCTCCTAGATGTGCAGATAAGGCGGGGGTGGGGTGGGAACAGAGAGGGATCACACACATTTTAAAAAAAAATTGTCCCTAAGGAACAGTTAATAATAGTGAGTCAGTGGCAGAAGTAGGTTAAAATTCCTGGCATGCCCTGTTCAACCCAGCAAAGCTCCCTTCCTTGTAAAACAGTCATATCAAAGGCCCAGGGACACTGACCACTAGAGATGTGATAATCCCACTGAATTCTGCTAGAGCATGGTGTTACTGTTACTTGCACCGCTTGCTCCCCTGCGGCCGCCCGGCTGAACGGCGCAGAAGTCAGCAGAGCGCCATGGCGAGAGGCAAAGGACGTGACTCAGGCAACAGTGCCACCCAGCGGGAACAGCCAGCATGTCAGCGTTACAGAGTCACAGACATTGGGATACTATATATATGACTAGCCAACCGCCCGTCATAAGACGGGATTTTCGGGTCTCTCCTCCACGTCCCTCTCTCTCTCCTCCTCCTACTGCCCCCCAGCTCTCCTCCCCTCCTCCTGCCTCTCTCTCTGTCTCTCTCTTTCTCTTCTCCTCCCTCCTGCCTCTCACTCACTCAGGGGACCACTGGAGCCCAAATGGCCGTTGGGCTCCACGCCCGATGCTGCATGGGGCGTGGAGCCCAAACGGTTGCTTGCGCCACTCGCTCCCACGCGGCAGCCCGTCTGAGTGGTGCAGACGTCAGCCGAGTGCCACAGCAGGAGGCGAAGGGGGGGGCAGGGCGGTGACGTTCACGGCCAGGGGGCAAGGCCTGGAGGCGCTGTCACGCCGCACGTCACTGCCCCGCCCCCCTTCGCCTCTTGCCGTGTGTAATGACACGTCGGGGTCCCCTGACTCTTGCACCCACGTAATGGCACGAACAGACTCCACCTGCCAGTAGAATAGAGGGAGTTTATTGCTTCTCCAGGATACAGCACAGCACAGATGTAATCTGGTTACAGGGCAGGCCTAGGATGCCTCAGCCCCTTGAGATGGGGAGACTGGGCCCCTGAATCCCAGCCACAGCCAGGCTTAGGATTCCTCATGATCCCAGACAGAAAAACTAAAACTACTCACTTCCAGCCCTGCCCCCATCCAGGGCTTCACCCCTTCTTCCCATTGTTCCGCTCCCTGGGAGATACTGGTCAGACAGGTTTGAAGCCCCCTTTGCATAATGACTCATCCCCTGTCCTGCTGAGCCGTGCTGCAGCCAGCAGCCAGTGGAGGTCACTCACACTACGTCACACCGTGGCTCTCGCAGAAGTCAGCCGAGCGCCATGGCAGGAGGCAAAGGACGTGACTCAGGCAACAGCGCTGCCCAGAGGGAACAGCCAGCATTTCAGCATTACAGAGTCACAGACATTGGGCTACTATATATATGATGAGCTTTCGTGGGCCAGACCCACTTCCTCAGATCAAATTGTGGAAGAAAATTGGCATGACCATATATACCAAAGGGATACAGTCAAAAAAAAGTGAACACATATAAAATTGACAAATCAGATTTTAGAACAGAGGGGATGGGGGGAGGTTAGTGTCTATGAGATAATCATATTAGTGATAATTGGGGAAGATATCTTTGTAATGGGTAAGATAATTAGCATCTTTGTTAAGGCCCATTCGTAAAGTGTCAAATTTAAGCATGAATGACAGTTCAGAGGCTTCCCTTTGTAGTTTGGTGTTAAAGTCTCTTTGAAGCAGGATGCATGTAGTGAGGTTGTTGAGACAATGCCCAGTCTGGTTGAAATGGCAAGAAACTGTTTTTTCTTTGTGAAACTGTCTGATGTCTGTTTTGTGTGCATTGATTCTTTGGCAAAGTGTCTGAGAAGTTTGTCCAATATACATAGCAGACGGACACTGTTGGCACATGATGGCATGAATTATATTTCTGGATGAGCAGGAATATGTGTTCTTGATCTTGTAACTGAAATGGTTAGGTCCAATGATGGTGTCAGCAGAGTAAATATGTGGACAAAGCTGGCAACGGGGTTTGTTGCAAGGGAAAGTTCCAGGGTTGGTATTAGTGTGGTATGTCCTGTGGTTGTTGGTAAGAATCATCCTGAGGTTAGGTGGTTGCGGGTCTGTGTAGTTTCCTCTCAGAGTGTACGGCTGTTCCAGTATAGGTTGTAGTCTATTGTTGGTTTTCTTGGGTCTGTCTTGAAGTAGATGGGTTCTGGGTATTCGTCTGGCTCTTTTAGTTTGTTTTTTTATTTCTCCGGGTGTGTAATCGAGGTTTATAAATGCTTGGTAGAGATCGTGAAGTTTCTGGTCTCTGTCAGTGGGATTAGAGCAGAGGTGGTTGTATCGAAGGGCTTGGCTATAGACAATGGATCGTATGGTGTGTTCTGGATGGGAGCTGGAGGCATGTAGGTAACTGTATGAGTCAGTGGGTTTTCTATAGAGAGTGGTATCTAATTTACCATTGGTGATTTGTACTGTGGTGTCCAGAAAATGGATCTCTCTTGTAGAATGGTCCAGGCTGAGATAGATGTGTAGAATGGTCCAGGCAGGGATCGTCGAATTGAGGAAGTAAATGCGTGGTTGCGCAGGTGGTGTCGCAGAGAGGGCTTTGGTTTCTTCGACCATGGAACTCTGTTCGGGCACAGGATTGTTAGGAAGAGATGGATCCACCTAACCAAGAGAGGAAGGAGCATCTTCACGGGCAGGCTTGCAAACCTAGTGAGGAGGGCTTTAAACTAGGTTCATTGGGGGACGGTGACCAAAACCCTGAGGGGAGTGGGAAAGTTGGATACCGGGAAGAAATGCAAAGAGGAACGAGCAAGAAAGGAGGACCCCTGTTTCGAATGGAGAAGATAGGGCGATCAACTGGTTATCTGAGGTGTTTGTACACTAATGCGAGAAGCCTGGGCAACAAACAGGAAGAACTGGAGGCCCTGGCCCAGTCAAGAAATATGATTTAATTGGGATAACAGAGACTTGGTGGGATGACTCGCATGACTGGAGTGCTGTCATGGAAGGGTATAGACTGTTCAGGAAGAACAGGCAGGGGAGAAAAGGAGGAGGAGTTGCACTATATGTAAAGAGAGCACTATGATTGCTCTGAACTCCAGTATAAAGAGGGAGAAAACCTGTTGAGAGTCTATGGGTTAAGTTTAGAGGAGCAAACAACAGCAGTGATGTTGTGGTTGGTGTCTACAGGCCACCGAATCAGGTGGATGAGGTAGATGAGGCTTTCTTCAGACAACTGAGAGAAGCTCAGATCGCAGGCCCTGGTTCTCGGGGGACTTTAATCACCCTGACATCTGTTGGGAAACCAATCAGTACACAGGCAATCCAGGAAGTTTTTGGAGAATGTTGGGGATAACTTCTTGGTACAAGTGCTGAAGGATCTGACCAGGGGCCATGCGCAGCTTGACCTTCTGCTCACAAACAGGAGGAACTAATAGGGAAGTAGAGGTGACAACCTGGGAAGCAGTGATCATGAGATGGTAGATTTCAGGATCCTGACCAAAGGAAGAAAAGAGAGTAGTAAAATACACACCTTGGACTTCAGAAAGCAGATTTTGACTCCTCAGAGATCTGATGGGCAGAATCCCTGGGATGCTAACATGAAGGGAAAGGAGTCCAGGACAGCTGGCAGTATTTTAAAGAAGCCTTATGAAGGCACAGAAAGAAACCATCCCGATGCAGCAAGAGAGGCAAACATGGTAGGAGACCGGATTGGCTTAAGGGGGAAATCCTTGGTGAACTTAAGCACAAAAAGGAAGCTTACAAAAGTGGAAACTTGGACAAATGACCAGGAGGGGTTTAAATGTATAGCTCGAGAATGCCGGGGGTTATCAAAAAGCGCAAGTGGAATTGCGACTGGCAAAGGATGTGAAGGATAACAAGAAAGGTTTCACAGGCATGTTAACAAGAAGAAGGTGATCAGAGAGGGTGTGGGGCCCTACTGGATGAAGGAGGTAACCTAGTGACAGATGATGGGGAAAGCTGAAGTACTCAATGCTTTCTTTGCCTCTGTATTCACGGACAAGGTCGGCTCCCGGACTAATGCGCTAAGTGACGCAAGAAGGGATGAAGATGGACAGCCCTTGGTGGGTAAAGAACAGCTTAGGAACTATTTAGAAAAGCTAAATGCACACAAATCCATGGGTCCGGACTTAATGCATCCGAGGGTACTGAGGGAGTTGGCAAATGTCATTGAGGAGCCTTTGGCCATTATCTTTGAAAACTCGTGGAGATGGGGAGAGATCCCGGATGATTGGAAAAAGGCAAATGTAGTGCCCATCTTCAAAAAAGGGAAGAAGGACGATCCAGGGAACTATAGGCCGGTCAGTCTTACCTCGGTTCCTGGAAAATCATGGAAGGGATCCTTAAGGAATCCATTTTGAGGCACTTGGAAGAGAGGAAAGTGATTAGGAATAGTCAGCATGGATTCACAAAGGGCAAGTGCCTGACCAATCTGATTAGCTTCTATGATGAGGTAACTGGCTCTGTGGACATGGGAAAGTCAGTGGATGTGATATACCTTGACTTTAGCAAGGCTTTTGATACGGTCTCCCACAATATTCTTGCCAGCAAGTTAAGGGAATGTGGATTGATAAATGGACGGTAAGATGGATAGAAAGCTGGCTAGAAGGCCGGGCCCAGCGGGTAGTGATCAACGGCTCGATGTCAGGATGGCGGTCGGTTTCTAGCGGAGTGCCCCAAGGTGTCTGGTTCTAGGACCGGTTTTGTTCAATATCTTTATTAATGACCTGGATGAGGGGATGGATTGCACCCTCAGCAAGTTTGCAGATGACACTAAGCTAGGGGGAGAGGTAGATACGCTTGAGGGCAGAGATAGGGTCCAGAGTGACTTAGACAAATTGGAGGATTGGGCCACAAGAAATCTGATGAGGTTCAACAAGGACAAGTGCAGAGTCCTGCACTTGGGACGGAAGAATCCCAAGCATTGTTACAGGCTGGGGACCAACCAGCTAAGTAGTAGTTCTGCAGAAAAGGACCTGGGGTTACAGTGGATGAGAAGCTGGATATGAGTCAACAGTGTGCCTCTTGTAGCCAAGAAGGCTAATGGCATATTAGGTTGCATTAAGAGGAGCATTGCCAGCAGATCCAGAGATGTCATTATTCCCTTTATTCGGCTCTGGTGAGGCCACATCTGGAGTATTGTGTCCAGTTCTGGGCCCCACTACAAAAAGGATGTGGACGATTGGAGAGGGTCCAGCAGAGGCAACCAAAATGATTAGGGGCTGGAGCATATGACTTATGAGGAGAGGCTGAGGAGTTGGGTCTGTTTAGTCTGCAGAAGCGAAGAGTGAGGGGATTTGATAGCAGCCTTCAACTTCCTGAAGGGAGGTTCCAAAGAGGATGGATAGAGAGGCTGTTCTCAGTAGTGACAGATGGCAGAACAAGGAGCAATGGTCTCTAGTTGTGGGAGAGGTCCAGGTTGGATATTAGGAAAAACTATTTCACTAGGAGAGTGGTGAAGCACTGGAATGGGTTACCTAGGGAAGTAGTGGAGTCTCCATCCCTAGAGGTGTTTAAGTCTCAGCTTGAGAAAACTGTTACTGGGTTGATTTAGTTGGGATTGGTCCAGCCTTGGGCAGGGGTCTGGACTTGATGACCTTCTGAGGTCTTTTCCAGCTCTATGATTCTATGATTCTATGATGGTGGGGTGTAGGTTGTTAAAGTCTCTGTGGAATGCATCCAGTGTTTCTTGGCCATGGGTCCAGATCATAAAGATGTCATCGATGTAGCGTAAGTAGAGAAGGGGTAAAAGGGGACGGGATCTAAGGAAACGTTGTTCTAAGTCAGCCATAAAGATGTTAGCGTACTGTGGGGCCATGCTGGTACCCATGGCTGTGCCGCTGATCTGGAGGTATAAGTTGTCCCCAAATTGGAAATAATTGTGGGTGAGAACAAAGTTACATAGGTCTGCTACCAGATTGGCAGTGGTATCCTCTGGGATAGTGTTTCTAATTGCTTGTAATCCGTCTTCATATGGGACGTTGGTGTAGAGAGCTTCTGCATCCATGGTAGCAAGGATGGTGTTATCAGGGAGGTTATCGATGTTTTGTAGTTTTCTCAGGAAGTCAGTAGTATCTCGGAGATAGCTAGGAGTGTTGGTTGCGTAGGGTTTGAGGAGAGAGTCTACATAGCTGGATAATCCAGTAGTGAGCGTGCCGATACCTGAGATAATGGGACATCCAGGGTGTCCAGGTTTATGGATTTTGGGAAGCAGATAGAACAATCCTGGTTGGGGTTCAGAAGGTGTTTCTGTGTGGATTTGGTCCCGAGTAGATGTAGGGAGTTCTTTAAGGAGACAGTGTAGTTTCTTTTGGGATTCTGAAGTGGGATCAGAGGAGAGAGGTCTGTAAAATGTGGTGTTGGAGAGTTGTCTAGTTGCCTCCTGGTCATAGTCGGACTTATTTTTAATGACCACAGCACCCCCTGTGGGTGCAACTAGGTAACTAGACAACTCTCTGTGGCGTAGTGCTGGGGGCTGTCTGCTCTGTAACCCAGTGTGGTGTGGTGGTGGCACCTTGCTGGTTGCTAGGCTTGGGCAGTGGGCTGTGGGTGACCTCCACTGGCGGCTATTTGTAGCACGGCCCAGCAGGAGAGCGGATGAGTCACGTAGGCAAGGGTCTCCCAACCTGTCAGACCAGTTGCTTCCCAGGGGGAGAGACAAAGGGAGGAAGGCAGGGTCCAACCCCTGGCTCGGGGGCAGGGCTGGAAGGGAGGCAGTTACTGTCTGGGAAGCATGGGAGAAGGGGCTAGGGAGGGGGCTGGGATTGTAGGGCCCCAGCCACCCCCCATCTCAAGGAGGGGGCCTGAGGCCTCCTGGCCCCAGTTACTGTAACCAGATTACGTCTATGCTGTGCTGTATCTTGGAGAAGCAATAAACTCCCTCAATCCTACTGGCTGGTGGAGTCTGTTCGTACCACTACGGGGGTGCAGGAGACGGGGAAACCCCAACGCGCCATCACACTCTCCAACACCACATTTTACAGACCTCTCTCCTGTGCCAATCTGGTAGCAGACCTATGTAACTTTGTTCTCACCCACAATTATTTCCAATTTGGGGACAACTTATACCTCCAGATCAGCGGCACAGCCATGGGTACCCGCATGGTCCCACAGTACGCTAACATCTTTATGGCTGACTTAGAACAACGTTTCCTCAGATCCCGTCCCCTTTTACCCCTTCTCTACTTATGCTACATCAATGACATCTTTATGATCTGGACCCATGGCCAAGAAACACTGGAGACATTCCACAGAGACTTTTAACAACCTACACCTCACCATCAATCTCAGCCTGGACCATTCTACACGAGAGATCCATTTCCTGGACACCACAGTACAAATCACCAATGGTAAATTAGATACCACTCTCCACAGAAAACCCACTGACTCATATAGTTACCTACATGCCTCCAGCTCCCATCCAGAACACACCATACGATCCATCGTCTATAGCCAAGCCCTTCGATACAACCGCATCTGCTCTAATCCCACTGACAGAGACCAGAAACTTCAGGATCTCTACCAAGCATTTATAAACCTCAATTACCCACCCGGAGAAATAAAAAAACAAATTGAAAGAGCCAGACAAATACCCAGAAACCATCTACTTCAAGACAGACCCAAGAAAACCAACAATAGAACACCACTTGTCATCACCTATAGCCCCCAACTTAAACCCGTCCAACACATCATATATATAGTAGCCCAATATCTGTGACTCTGTAACGCTGAAACGCTGGCTGTTCCCTCTGGGCGGCGCTCTTTCCTCCTGCCATGGCGCTTGGCTGACTTCTGCGCTGCTCAGCCGGGCCGCCGCCCGGGAGCAAGCGGCGCAAGCGGCCGTTTGGGGTCCGTGCTCCCCATGCAGCACAGGGGTGCTACATGGCTGGGGCCCAAACGGCTGCTTGTACCACTTGCTCCCGCGCGGCGGCCCGGCTGAGCGGCGCAGAAGTCAGCCAAGCGCCACGGCAGGAGGCAACAGCACCGCCCAGAGGGAACAGCCAGGGGGCCGGGCCTGGACGAGCATGCGTCTCTGACGTCAGGAAAGGGTGCCGGATTCAAAAGGAGGAAAGCGGAGCAGACACAGAGGATGTGGAGAAGACAGAGAGGAGAATGGAGGAGGCGGAGGACAGCGAGAGAGAGAGTGAGAGAGACGCAGCAGGAGAAGGAGAAGAGAAACACAGAGTGAGAGGCGGGAGGGGGAGAAGAGAAAGAGAGAGAGACGGAGAGAGAGGCAGGAGGCGGACGAGAGCTGAGAGAGAGAGAGAGGGTGAGGCAGTAGGAGGAGAAGAGAGAGAGAGGACGTTTGCGCCGCTTGCTCCCGCCTGGCAGTCTGGCTGAGCAGCGCAGAAGTCAGCCGAGCGCCACGGCGGGAGGCGAAGGGGGGCGGGGCGGTGCCTGGACGAGCGTGCATCCCCGACGGAGACAGAGGAGAGTGGAGAGAGAGTGAGAGGCAGGAGGGGGAGAAGAGAAAGAGAGAGGCAGAAGGCGGAAGAGAGCTGAGAGAGAGGGGGGGAGGCAGTAGGAGGAGGAGAGAGAGAGAAAGAGACATGGAGCGAGAGACCGGAGGCTCAGGAGAGAAGACTGATGTGGAGGAGAGACCTGAAAATCCCGTCTTATGATGGGCTATTTGGCTAGTTATCAATAAACTGCAACCTATACTGGAACAGGATACTACACTCCGAGAGGCTCTGGGAGACAGACCCATAGTCTCCTATAGACAACCACCTAACCTCAGGATGATTCTTACCAACAACCACAGGACATACCACACTAATACCAACCCTGAACTTTCCCTTGCAACAAACCCTGCCAGCTTTGTCCACATATTTACTCTGCTGACACCATCATTGGACCTAACCATTTCAGTTACAAGATCAAGAACACATATTCCTGTTCATCCAGAAATATAATTTATGCCATCATGTGCCAACAGTGTCCGTCTGCTATGTATATTGACAAACTTCTCAGACACTTTGCCAAAGAATCAATGCACACAAAACAGACATCAGACAGTTTCACAAAGAAAAACAGTTTCTTGCCATTTCAACCAGACTGGGCATTGTCTCAACAACCTCACTACATGCATCCTGCTTCAAAGAGACTTTAACACCAAACTACAAAGGGAAGCCTCTGAACTGTCATTCATGCTTAAATTTGACACTTTACGAATGGGCCTTAACAAAGATGCTAATTATCTTACCCATTACAAAGATAGCTTCCCCAATTATCACCCCTAATATGATTATCTCATAGACACTAACCTCCCCCCCCCCCATCCCCCCTCTGTTCTAAAATCTGATTTGTCAATTTTATATGTGTTCACTTTTTTTTGACTGTATCCCTTTGGTATATATGGTCATGCCAATTTTCTTCCACGATTTGATCTGAGGAAGTGGGTCTGGCCCACGAAAACTCATCACCTAATAAACCATCTTGTTAGTCTTTAAAGTGCTGCATAGTCCTGTCTTTTGTTTCAGCAAGACCAGACTAACACGGCTACATCTCTATTACTATTCCATACTTGTGACCCTTTTTTCCTTAGAATTTTCTAGACCCAAGGAAGTTTGCCTAGAGAAAATTTAATGCAGAGCCTCATGGCAGTGTCATTTTTTTCCCTTTGATTTGAAATATGTAGACATCACGCAACTGCATGTTTACAATGGAGTTTTGCTTTAAATCCCATATGTGTGTGTGCCATATGGCCACCAGATGACAGTACATCATTGCAGTCAGTCACTTGGTGCCTTTTCCCCTGTGCCCTATGGTATGAGTCACGGGTAAGAATGTTTCATTCTCCTCCCAGCATCCCATCCTCAGCTCAAATGTTTCTAAAAGGGAGCTGGCTGTTATTGACACTGTCGCTGGAAAATGAGCCGCATGCAAAGGTGTGCATCTGGGGTGGTGGCTGTCACAGATGGTGAACAGCCAGAAATAACTGGATCAGAATCCTCTCCATGTGTAAAGCTCTGTTTAATAATGAGGTGAACTCCCACAGAGCCTTCCATTAGGGGGACTTGAAGGACTGTAATAAGGGCAATCAACAAAGCCTCACAACACCGTTCCCTGGTGAGCCATGCATTTGTTATCCCCATGAGACACAAGGAGTTAGTGACCCAAGATGGAACAAGAAGGAATCTCTGGCTCCCAGGTCCCAAGCTCTCTAGCCACTAGATGACATTTCCCCTAAGCAAGACTCTCCTCTCTACTCTATGGCTAAACTTTCACAGCATTGGTAACAGGCAATCAATTATATCATTACTATATCCCTCCCGTTCCCCCTCTATAGGATTAATAGGCCAGGCCACTGATACACTGTCAAGTACTTCACAATCCACTTATTAGATTTGACTCAGTGACTCACAAAAGGGCTCAAACTCCCCCTCTGGCAATTGTATCAAAGGAGGGAAATAACTCTACTGCACCCCCTCCTTTCTGGCTGGAAATCATAGAATCACAGAACACTAGAACTGGAAGGGACCTCGAGAGGTCATCGAGTCCAGTCCCCTGCCCAAGCTTTACATTTCTGAGCTTCCCAAAGTTCTGGGGCATTGCAATCCAGAGTTTTGTCTTGGCCCTTTCTCTACTTCTGGAGCTGGCAGCCCCACAGCTCGCAAGATATGAAAATCATCTTAGAATCACCAATCACATTTCTTTGTTCTCACTCTATTTGCCAAACACTCGTTTGAGCTGAAGCCCAGTCAGGGGCAGATTTACAATGAAACATACTGTGCCGTGGCACGGCCCACCCACCCAATGACATGGGGCCCCCAGGGCCGGGCAGTCCAGTACTGGATCTGGCACACACACCCCCTCCTCCCAGAGAGTGACCGCTCTGGGGGCCGGGGGCAATCCCTCTTCAGAGAGGGCTGTGTGAGGGGCAGGAGAGCAGGGAGGCTCACCTGAAGCCTGCAGCCTCAGGAGAGCTGGCAGGAGGTGGCAAGCAGCATGAACACAGGCTGGAAGGCTTCATACAAGCATGGGGCAGCTGCACAGCCGGCCGGAGAAAAGTGGCACTTTGAGATGTTTCCTCGCCCATACTTTTTCCCACTTCAAATATCTGATCACTTGCAGAGTTGTGGGGATACCATGATGACTGCAAAACTTGAACAAGCGGACTCTGAAGTGGCAATGGAACTACAAAATATTGGTCATTTTGTTGAAATAAGGGAAGAAACCTATCCTGAAGATATTGCATTATGGCCAAAATCACTGCAAAAAGTTGATACAAATTTATTGACTGCTGCAGAATTGTTAGCCTCAGTTACAAGTTTTGTAATGGAAGTTCAAAATGACTATAGGTCCGTGGAAGCAGAGGCACTAACATTAACAGCAAATATAGGTTCCTCCGATATATCTGATGAGAAGCGTAAAAAACCCAGGAAGTTATTTTTCAATGAAACTAGAGATAATGAAAGGGAAAGAGAAGATCATCGTTGAGACCGTTGTTATTTGTGACACAATAATAGTGCAATTGCAAAGTAGAGGTGAATCTCTAAAAAAAACTGTTGAATTAGTTTGCATGTTTTTTGACAGAATTATGGATGAAGATGCTGAAAGTAAGAAATTAAGTAAATTCTACCGAGAGGACAGCTTAATGCAAATACAAGCTTTCATCTAGAACAGAAGTTCTGAAACTGTGCTCCGAGAACTCCATTCAGGTGGCATGAACGCTCTTAGCCAAAGCATTTTACAATAGTTAGCTCATGGTAAAGCCAATATTTGGAAAGATCATTAAGTGGTCCACTGAAACCCTCAGCAATTTTCAAGTGATCTGTGATAAAAAAGTTAGACTAGAAAATCAATCAAGATACCTCATTTTATTTTTATTTACTTCTTATTACTTATAATATAGGAGGAGGATGAAGAAAAAAGAATGAAGAATGGAAGGGACAGGAAGAGTGAATGTTCTTTTTCTTGGTTGGAGCCCCAGGGTGGCCCCTTAAATGAAGCTGAGCACAGAGCCCTACTAATTCTAAATCTGCCACTGGATGGACATTACAAGCAGGCCCAAATTTCTTCTCACTATGCTGCTCCAAATATCTGCCTGAATCACTGCTGAGCCTTGGTCTGGATTAACTCTTCCTGCCACTTTGGCTCAAGACCTGTCCACTAGCGGCAGGAAATGCTTCTCGCCAGGAGACCATTCCAAGCACTGTTGGGGTCAGGGAGGGGTCTTTTCTTGAGAGGTTTCCATGCTGGATGGAAGATGCAAATGGAGCAGATTTTCCCCAGGAAAAGCATACTGTTAGAAAAGCACAGAGACAGACAGGATCCTGTTTCCTTTGATGTGCAAAAGCATCTGAGAGGCTTTCAGGGATACACACAAATTGATAGTCTCCTTTTAAATACCAAGTGCATTTGTTTGAGTGCATGGAGATTAGTCTCGCTGGGTGGAAGTAGGATGGGGACTATTAACAGATATGCTGACAGGACAAAGGGGGAGTTCAGAAGTGTGCACTTACGCTGAGCCCAGCAGGTAGCCAGGGATGAACATGCAGTTTAAGAGAGACTGTCGGGACTCCCCACAAATTCTAAGAAATCTCAGCAGCAGCTAAATTAGCTGCATCCACATGAGACTCACACTGTCATTTCCACTGGGTTCTCAACGGCAGTATTTGCCCATTGAAGTCACCAAGGAAAGAGAATCTTGTTTCAGGGTTGAAGCAGTGGCCTGGGATTCAGGACATTCCCATCCATCCGTAGCTCCGTCATAGACTCTGGCCAAGTCATTTAACCTCTTTGTGACTTGGTTTCTTCAACTGTCAAGCGGGGATTATTATCTATGACTTTTTACTGTGCCCAGCTATGTAGATACCATCTTGTTACATTGCTTGTGCAGCTTAATTCATTTATGTCTGTAAAGCAAGGTCCTCCTAGGAAAGGGGACATAGAGGGGCAGAGGATTATAGTGCCATGCATCTGGCTGGAGGTGTCTATTGTTACCTGGGGAGTAACGTCTCTCACCAGGTAACATCACTAAACTGGAACCAATTCTGTGTATGAAATAGGACACACAGCAACCACACTCAAGATTTTGCTTTGCTGCTGATAATGATGTGCCCTCCAGGTGTCCTTTTTATTAAGGCTTTCAGGGGGGCTTTAAAACAACATGTTACATTCAACAAACTGAACTGAGGAAGTAGCAGCAGTTCAGATGAGGTCATACAGGCTATGTCTACACTACAGGGTTTTTGCGCAAAAACCCACGGAGCATCCACACCTCAAGCGTGTTTTTGCTCAAGAAAATTTACAGTAAAACAGCAGAACAGAAGGCTTTTTGCAGTGTAGGTAAACCTCCTTCTACGAGGCATAAGAGTTCTTGCGCGCAAAAAGGTGTGTGTGGGCACTCAACAGGGGTTTCTTGTGCAAAAAGAGCCTATCAGAAAAAGCACAGGTGCTCTGATGGCCATTCTGTGAATGGCAATCAGAACTTTCTTGCACAAGGGTGTCCATGCAGTGTGGATGCTCTCTTGCGCAAAAGCACATTGCTTTTGTGATGTGCCTTGAGGTGTGGACACGCTTTTGCGTAAAAAGTTTTTGTGGAAGATCTCTTCCGCAAAAAGCTTCTTGCGCGAAAACCCTGCAGTGTAGATAAAGCCACAGATTTGCAAAATGCCAAAGCCAAACACAGGCAAGCCAGTGAAAACTTGGAGAGGTCAGAGAATGGAGTTGAGTCTGTATCTGGGGGTAAGAGACAAATGCTTAATAAAATTCCAACAAAGCTGTCCAGCCTCTAACTACAGAGAGCAGCAAGAAAGGAAAATGGACATCATGCTCTGAGTAAGACTAGAATGATTCACTGAAGAGAACTGTGTAGACCTGTTACATAGACAGCTGAGGCATAAAGTGCTTCTCCTCTGAATTAAGCTGGAGTTTTTCAGGCCTGCCGACAAGAGGGGGCAAAGAGGGCAGTTGCCCTGGGGCCCAGAGATTCAAAGGGGCCTGGGGCTTTCAGCTGCCGCCGCTGCTACTGCAACAGCAGCTGGAGCCCTGGGCCCTAGGCCCTTTAAATCACTGCTAGAGTGCTGCACCACAGGCTCTGTGTGGCTCTGAGGGCTGATTGGGAGGCACTGTGCTCTGGGCTGGTGGCCCCTGGCCCTGCCCCTTCTGCCTGAGTCCCCATCCTGTCTGGGCGTGCAGTCGCTCCTACCTCCACCTTGCCCAGCTCCCCTGGAGCTCCTTGCTCTATATTCCCAAGGCTGGAGGTTTTATTAGCTAAGTCTGACTAACCAGTTGTACCAATAGATCACTCACAGGTGCCAGCCCTTGCAGAACTATTTTTGACAGCTTGAACCACTGCCATGTTCCTATTTCTAAAGAACCCCAGGAATCCTTTCCTTTGCAACAGGGCTACCCAGTTCTCTTTGTGAAGTGTTCTGACTCACCTTCATAGTTTAATCTTCAAAGCACTTTAATGTTTGTAAAGTACAGGTTGGACCTCCCTGGTCCGGCACCCTTGGGACCTGACTGGTTCCAAAGGAGGGAATTTTCTGGACCAGGAGAGGTCCATTGCCATGGACCCTTTGTTTTATTTTAAAACAAATAAAAGGAATTTCTTCTTCACGCAGCACACCGTCAACCTGTGGAACTCCTTGCCTGAGAACTAGATACATTCATGGAGGTTAAGTCCATTAATGGCTGTTAGCCAGTATGGGTAAGGAATGGTGGCCCTAGCCTCTGTTTGTCAGAGGGTGGAGATGGATGGCAGGAGAGAGATCGCTTGATCATTACCTGTTCGATTCACTCCCTCTGGGGCACCTGGCATTGGCCACTGTTGGCAGACAGGATACTGGGCTGGATGGACCTTTGGTCTGACACAGTATGGCCGTGCTTATGTTCTCAGCCCTCTGCCCCTCCCTGCCACCAGCTCATTCCCTCCATCCGAGGCCTCCTCAGTGATGAACTCTGCGAGGGGGACAGGGGCGTCCCCCTTCGCTGCCACAGCAACCTCAGCCAGCGCTTCCTGCTGATGCTCGTTGGGGTTGATGTTGGCAAAGGTGGTCCCCTTCAATAGTTTGTGGGGAGCCTTCGAGGGGCGGACTGGCAATCAAAGTAGGCCCGGGAAATGGGTTGAGAATGGCCCACTTTTTCACATCAAATAATTTTTTTTAAATTTACTCTTTGACCCCCATTAGCCACACCCCTGACGCCTGTTAACCACGCCCCTGACCTCCATTAGCCACACCCCCTGACTCCCATTAGCCAGGCCTCTGGAGGTAACGCTCTCGGGGCAAGATGGACACATGACCAGAAGTAAAAGGTGTCATGTGACCCCTCTCTAAGGACTTTTCCCACCATCCTCCTACCAATAGGGATTAGTTTGGCCCCCACCAAACCCCCCTCATGCAACTATCCTGCAATTGCATTAACCCAATGTGTGTGACATTAACTCGGGGGCAGAGGGGGCGGAGAGGCTGGGGAAAGTGTTCCCTCTAAGGGTATGTCTACACTGCCACCCTAGTTCAAACTAGGGTGGCTAATGCAGGCATTCGAACTTGCAAATGAAGCCCGGGAATTAAATATCCCGGGCTTTATTTGCATGTTCAATGACGCCATTTTTAAATGCCCGTAGTTCGAACTACCTGCCCGCGGCTACACGCGGCACGGACTAGGTAGTTCGAATTAAAGCTCCTAATTCGAACTACCGTTATTCCTCCTGCAAGGCAGGTAGTTGGAACTACGGGGCATTTAAAAATGGCGGCACCCAGGAACATGCAAATGAAGCCCGGGATATTTAAATCAGGCTTCATTGCAAGTTCAATACGTTAGCCACCCTAGTTCGAACTAGGGTGGCAGTGTAGACATACCCTAAGAGTTTCCTCCCATGAGCAGAATGAATTTTGTGTTGTGCACCAGTACTGAGTTCATGTGGCTTGTTTGGATGTGTCACTGTGGCACCCAAGTTATTAATAAATATCTTATAAACCTCTACCTTTTCCCTCTGTTGCCATGTCTCCTCCTTGCTCCATCAGCTCCCTGGTGCCTGCTGCCCCAACCCCTCACCCTCCTCTGCTGTCCTGACTCCTGCCCTTCTCACTGCCCTCAGCCCTCCTGAGACCTGCCCTCCACCAGCTCTTCTCTCCCCTGTGCCCACTCCTCCAGTAGCCCCACTCTGATCATGTGAGCTACCCTCCTCATCCCCTCTTCTAACACCTCCTCTACGCACCTGCCCTGCCTCTCTCCTCTGGTGCTGGTCCTCCCCTGCAGGTGTCTGCCCTTCTGCTTCACCCCAGAATCCCCTGGCACCTGCACCTTCCCTTACCCCTGCACCCTCCTGGTGTCTCCCCCTTCCCTCACTGCCCCTGCCCCCTTTGCCCTCTTTTTCCCTGATGCCCACCCCCTCGCCACCCTCTGTCCCCATTTCCCTCATGCCCCTGTGCCCTCACACATGCTTTGCTCCATCCCCGCCTTCCTCATGCCACTACTTCTTTCAAGCCTTCTCCCAGCACCTCCCCCTTCCCCTCTAGCCCCCAATGCCCTTACCCGCTCCTCTCCCAGCATCACCCTGTCCCCGCTCCCACTGACACCTCCCCTCCTGCCCTTTTCCTCAATGTCTCCACTTGGCCCCCTGGCATTTGTCTCTCCTCCACCCTGTCCCTTGGTGCCTTCCCCTTTCTCCTGACCTGCCCCCCTCCCCTCAGCACAAGCCCCTTCCTCTCCCACCCCTTCCCCCTATTTTCCCCCTGTCCCCTTCCCCACCTTCTGCCTTCCAGTTTGTGGGGCTGGAGTCTGTGATCGGGCCCCAGAAGTCCCCGCAGCCCTGGCCTCAGCTGCTTCTGGGGCTCCAGACCATGTGCCGGGCCTGGAGCTGGGCCACGTGGTGCAACTCTGGTCCGGACGGTTTTAAAGCCCCGGGCCGTGACGTCATGCCACGCTCGGGTGTCTCCCCTCTCAGCTGTTGCGTGGCGTTTGAGCACGCCGCGCATGTGCTCCCTCAGCCCCACCATGCCCCTTACATGGCCGGCGCTGTGGAATTTAAAGTGCGGGGCTGCGGCACCCCATCACAATCCCCCTCCTCCTCCAGCAGCCGCCAGCTGACCCTTCGGAGGATGGCCCACCAAGAAATTCCTGATATCCCACTGAGCCAGTCCGCCTCTGGAGCCTTCCCACCCTCCCCATCAGAGGGGGAAGATTGAGCCCACGAACCGCGGGTGCTGCGCTTCCCCCGAATGAGCGTCCAGCCCTCCGAGGCGGACACAGGGGGCTGGTCAGCATGGCCAGGGCCAGGGGGCGTAGATGGTATTCAAGGGGGTCTGGGAGGCAAGGGAGGAGCAACGGGGGGCAAGGAACCCTCCCCCTGGGGTAAGCCCTCTCCCTCGCTCAGTGGCAACCGGGCCACCCTCTCCTCCTTGCGCCCCACCAAATCAGGTTGGATGGAGGCAGGGCACGCCGGGGGGTTGGGGTGCCCCTGGCACCCGAGCAGAGCCGTTGACAGTAGGAGGAGGGGCAGAGGCTGGACTACCAGGGGGGCCAGTGGTGTTGGGGCCGGCACTCTCCTGGGCCCTGGGGGCCCCGGACTCCTCCTCAGACCTGGCCAGGGGGCAGTCCCTCCGGACATGCCCCGTCGCCTGGCAGAGGAAGCACCAGGTCTCCCCCAAGGAGTAATGAATCCAGTACAGGGCCCCCTGGTAGGGCACCAAGAAGGAACCCTCCAGTGCCTCCCCGCTACGCACCGCCACCGGCCTTTGCAGTTGTACCTGCCGGCAGAAGGACAGGATGTGGTGGGCTGCAAGGACCCTGCCCTCTAACAGGAGAGGGCTGATTGTGGAAATAGGTTTCCCCAGGGTGGAGAGGGCGGGCAACAGGGCAGCATTGGGCGGGATGGAGGTAAGGACCACCTGCACGCCCAGGTCCTCCGGCAACTTGAGGGGCACGTGCACACCCCCTACCGCCAGACCCCTCTCCACCGCCTCTTGGGTGGCGGCCTCCGAGGCAAGGAAGAACACCACTTCGCCGTACATCTTGGAGGCCGCCACCACGGCCAAGGATGCCACCACCCTTGCCAACACCTGCACATACATTTTCATGTGGGGTGAGGCGGGGACCAGGAGGCAGCAAATGCAATGCTTCCTGGTCAGGGTGGGGAAGGGGTCTCGGCCACCAGGAATGGAACTAGAGGCAGTGGTCGGGGCAGAGGTCGCAACAGCACCTGGGGGGGGGGGGGTGCGGCTGCGGCCACCTGGGCGTATGCTCTGGGGGCTGCAGATGGAACACCCCCAGAACTGGGGCGGAACGGCAGGGGAAGGAGGGGTTGCAGCAGGTGTCAGGGCTGCGGCGGGTAGGGCGGCCTCAGCCGCAGGGGTTTTGGCCTTCTGGGCTGGGCCTTTGCCCTTTTTCTTCCCCTGGCCATTTTTACCGGCTGAGGTGGAGGTTCCTCCCAAATTGGGGGGAGCGACAGCCTTGGTAGTGGCAGAGCCCAGACCCGGGGGGCGGGAGGTTGGCCACAGCAGGCTTTGAGATCAGTGGCACCACTGGGAACCTTGGGTCAATGGGGATAGGAGATGGGGCAGGGACCTCCTCCATCACGGGGGGGGGAAGGGTTGGTGGAGGCACAGATAGTGGGGAAGGGGCGGGCAAGGGTCAACCACTCCTCCCCACCAAGCAACAGGCAGGTGAGGGGGTGTCAATGGGAGGGAGGGTAAGGGTGGGGGGGGGCGGGTCAGGCTAATCACTCCTCCCCGCTGAGATGGAGGCAAGGGAGGAAGGTGCAGAATTGGGGGGGGGGGCTGAGGGAGGGGGCAGCAACCACTCCTCCCTGCTTAGCTGCAGGCAGAGGAGGAGGGTGCTAGAGAGAGGGGCAGGGACACATGGCAGGAGGGAGCGGGTATGACCGGGAAGGTGGGGAAAGTGCCCACTCCTACCTGCAGAGCTTAAGGCAGAGGAGGAGGGTGCTAGAGGGAGGGGCAGGGATGTGCGGGAAGGGAGGGGTCATGATTGGTGGGGGCGGGGGAAAGCAACCACTCCCTCCCACTAGATTGTTTGTAGGGAGGGAGGGCACTGGCAGGGGAAGGGTGCAAAAGGGGTAACCAAGGTGGGAAAAGCAACCACTCCTCCCTGCAAGGCTGGAGGCAGAGGAGGAGGGCGCTGGCAGGACAGGACAGGACAGGGGTGAGTCTACAGGTGCAGGGCGTGGGTGCCAGCTCCTCCGGCTGCACTGGGAAAGGAGAGGTCTATGGTACCATGGAAGGGGGGTGCAGTGAATGGGGGGGGCACGAAATAAACATGGAGAGAAGGGGCACGAGCGCTCGGGGAGCGGGCCAGGGCGCACTGGGCTGTAGGCTCGGGGGATGAAGCGAACAGGAGCAGTGGGAAGCTGGGGCTGGTGGAACACTGAGGAGGGTAGCAGCTTGGAGGGCAGGGAAAACAGCACAGCAAACTGACCAGTGGTGGGGGAGGGGCCAACCATGGAACTGCGTGGAGATTGGGCAGGGCAGGCAAACAAACAAACTTTCAGGGTCTGGGTGGGGCAGGCAACAAACTAAGTCTCAGGGAGGTCTGCAACAGGAAGGGAAGGAGACACAAACTGGGCTACTGGGGTGGGGCAGGCAGCAGGCAGGCCAGCTGCTGTGGTGGGGAAGCAAGGGGGCAAGGCAAGGAGTGGGGGAGGCCTCCCATCCAAATGTAGCTGAGGGAGGTGGGCCAAGTCCAAGGGGGGGAGTGCACCCAAAAGCGCTCGTGGGGCTCAGGCTCTCACTCGCTGCTGCACAGTCCCAGGTGGAAAGTGGGGCAAGCAGCTAGCCCCGCCGAGGGGGGTGAAGAGCGAGTGCATCTGTTAATAGAGGGTGGTGGAGGGGGTGGTGGCAGTAGAAAGGGGAGGGAGCAGCTGGACTGGCGGGGAGGTCTCCGCGTCTCTCCCTCGGCTCCCCTCGCAGCAACTCAGTTTACCACCACTCCAGGAGCACAGGTGTTAAGGCTCAGTCACAAACAAACAAACCCCCTCCACAAGTCAAAGTGGTGGGCCTCCTCTTCCTCCTCCTCAACAGGGTGCAGGTGGTAAAGCAGCAGCGGGAGGGCAGCAGCCAACCGGGGAAGGCCTCTGGGTGGTGGTGCTGGTGGTGGTGGGGTCCTCTTCACCTCTCCCTCCAGGGGGGTGGGGGCAGGCCATTAGGCACCCCCTCCAGACAGCAGCAAGGTTGTATGTGGTAGCAGCACCCCTGGTAGGGAGAGGCCCAGCAACAGGCAAGTAAGCAGGGGGGCAGCTGCATGGGAGAGCTGGTCAGGGAGGACACCCCGCCACAGTGGCAACAGCAGCCAGGCTGGGCGGGGGCGAGAGGAAGGGAAGGGTGCTCTGGAGCACAGGAGCAGCTACCACACCCTCCTCCTCCTGGAGTGGGACACAGTATTTGAAATCCCAGGGGTGGGCGGGCGGGCATCAGCCCGCCCACTTCTAAAAGCCCCTCCCCCAGCCTTGCGGGAGGGACAACTGGACCTGGGGCGCAACTGATTACTGGGGACAACTAATAAAAAACAGGGTCAAGGAGTGCAGGTCAAAGGTTTAGAACAAGGGAACCGGATGGGGACACCGAGCAGAGAACCCCGGACAGCACCCACTGCTCCTGAAATCTGTCAATGGAGCCAGTGGACGCCACCCAGAGGAACTCTGCCCGGATACATGGTACAAGGGAGGAACGTAAATAGACCCCACAGTCGCAGCGCACCCCCTCGTCCAGCATCCTCCTCCTGGTATAATATACAGCGGCCTTCACCAGGGCCAGGAGGAGGTTGACGAGGAGGACTCATGACTTTGTGGGGCCATGGATAGGGTGTGCATAAATGAAAAGGTGTGGGGAAAAGTGCAGCCAGAACCTCAATAAGAGGTTCTGGAGGAGCCGGAATAGGGGCTGCAACCTGGCGCATTCTAGATATGCGTGCACCAGGTTGTCCCTCACACCGCAGAAGGGGCAGGTGTCTCGGATAGGGGTGAACCACGCCAGGTACACGCCCGTGCTCACAGCTCCATGAAGGAGTCGCCAACTGATGTCCCCAGTGGGCCGGGGGATTAAGGCAGAATACACGCTGGCCCATCAGGGTTCCCCACCCTCTACAGGTCTAAGATAGTCCCGCCACTTGTTATCGGGGTGGGACACGAGGGTGAGGAAATGTGGAGTGTGGAGCACGAGTGTGTACAGATGTTTCCTAGGCGCGGTTAGAAAGCAGACCGGCTGCCAGATCTGGCAGCCGGCTGGGGGTCCAGGGGTGAGGAAGCTGGGGAGGCCCGCGGAACAGGGCCAGAGGACTTGCAGTGGGGGGGGGGGGGGGGGCGCACCCTCTCACAGGGCTCTCTGCAGGAAATCGAGAGCGGGCTGCAGAGAAACCGCCGTCACCTCCTGGAGTACGCGCAGAGGGGTTCGGGGAGTGGAGAGCCCCATGCGCTGAGCGAGCACTCGGGGATCCACCCAGTCCCGCCGTCGTAGTCCAGGAGGTCTCCAACCTTGGTGATTGCTGCAAGGATCAGCCTCCGGCGCACCGAGGGACACTCCACCACCTGCACATACAAGGCTGGATTGTGCAGCAGGGGCTCCGTGAGGAGGTCTGCTCCCTTGGTGGCCACAACGGACATGGTCACTGAGAACAGCTTCCAGGTCTGGAGGAGTTCCTGGTAGAATTCCAGCAGCTCTGAGAGGTCTCGCGGAAGGCCCCTCGGGTGGATGAAAAAGAGCTGCCGGTCATATCGGAGCCCTCGGAGGCGGCGGAGGAAGGCACGTGCCAAAAGGCTCCACGCTGGACTACCTGCACTATACAGGAGCCTCTGCAGGGCCTGGAGGCAGAAGGTCCAGACCTGGCTGTGCATGCAGACTAGGCCCTGGCCCCCCTCCTCCAGGGGAAGAGACAGAACCCCTGCAGAGACCCAGTGCATTCCTGGCCAGAAGAACTCCAGGGCTATCCTCTGGAGTCTGTCCAGGACCTCCGGGGCCGGGCTCAGGGTGTTGAGCCAGTGCCAGAAATGGACAGGACCAGTTGGTTCAGCACCAGCACCCTCCCACGCAGGTAGACACACTGGAGTAGTCCTGTCCATCTCCACAGCTGCTCACCCACCCTGGCCTCCAAACCTTGCCAGTTCTCTGGCAGGGAGGGATGCGTGGCGGATAAAGAGACGCCCAGATAGAGAAGCTCCACCTGATGGCCTGAAGCGCAGTGAAGGATAAACTTAATTTGTTGTCAGTATGACCTCTGTGTGACCTGGATGTTAAGTCTGGTCTTTGTAAAGAGGTACGTGCTTAAACACAGGTATACAAAAGGAGGGGATAGGTGAAACTGGTTTGAACCTGTTGTAAGGCCTGCAAAGGGACTGTGAGGGGACAAATAATGATTGGAGGAATTTGGTGCAAAGGGCATGACCTGTATATGCATGCAATTGTAGTCAGTGGAAAAGGGTAATTACCATGTAAGTAGTACAAAAAGACCTTGCCTTTTGTTTGGGAAGTTGCAGAAACTTTTCCTGAGTATCCTGGAGATTTTTGCCCTGGAATACATTCCTGAATAAAGCTGGTTGCTTAAGAAGGGTGTCTGGAATTGATTTGGTAGGGGTTTTGGGCCCCCATCCGAACCCTTGGATTATAATTCTCCGTCAGCGGGTGGGAGGAAGCCTGCCCGCCACCCGTCCCCGACCACCAGGCCAGAGCTCTTGACCCAGTTGACCCAGGCGGAGGAGGCCGCCAAGTAATCTGCTTGGCAGGCCTCCACTTGCTCCAGGTCGCCCGGATCCTGGACCACGAGGAGCACGTCATCGGCGTACGCCGACAGGACCAGCCGCAGCCCTGGCTCTCGGAGCACCAACTCCATCAGCCTCCCATGGAGGAGACACAGGAAGGGCTTGATCGCCAGGGCTCGATCGCCCTGACGTACTCCCCGCCCGAAGCTGACCGGCTCTGTCAGGGTCCAGTTGAGCCTGACCAAACACTCTGCGAGGGCGTACAGCACCCGCAGAAAACCCACAAAAAGGGGCCCAAAGCCGAAGGCCTGCAGAGTGCCCAGGAGATACCCGTGGTCCACCCTGTTGAACGCCTTCTCCTAGTCCAGGGACAGTAGGGCGAATGACAGACTGTCCCTACACCCGAGCTCTAGGAGATCCCGGACCAAGTACAAATTATCAAAGATGCTACGACCCAGGACAGTGTAGGTCTGGTCAAGGTGGATCATGTCCGCCAGCATGGACAGCAGTCACAGTGAGATGGCTTTGGCTATGACCTTATAGTCTGTGCTGAGGAACGAGATGGGATGCCAATTCCGAAGGTCACGGAGGTCCCCCTCCTTTGGTAGCAAGGCAAGCACGGCTCACCTGCATGACAATGGGAGGACCCCGCTCTCCAAGGACTCGGCCCAGACGGTGATGAGGTCTGGGCCAAGGACATCCCAGAACACGCGGTAGAACTCCAAGGTCAGCCTGTCCATGCCCGGGGTTTAATTGTTGGGTGCACCGCCTCGGCGATTTCGCCAAGCACAACTTAGTAGAAGCCCAGGAAAGGCAGGCCCATTATTATAACAGAGGCGCCAGGATACAGGTTTTCCAGCCAGGGGATAGAGTGCTCCTGTTGCTGCCCAAGCAAAACTCTAAGTTGCTGGCCCGGTGGCAAGGCCCGTTCGAGGTGGTATGCCGAGTGGGGGGAGGTGGACTATGAGATTCGGATGCCAGGGAAGAGAAAGCCCACGAACATTTATCACGTCAACCTCCTAAAGGCGTGGAAGGCACGGGAAGGTCTCCTGATCAACCTGGTGGGCAAGGGAGTGGAAGTAGAGCAGGGGGGAGACAGCGGCGGGGCGCCCCCCCCCTGCAGCTGGGCCCCACACTCACGCCACAATGGCAGGGGGAGCTAACAAACATACTGCATAAGTTTCCACAGGTGTTAACTACCGCACTGGGCCGGACAATGCTGGCCCACCACCACATTGCTACCGAGCCGGGGAAGAAGGTTCACGACCCCGATCAGACCACTACCGAGAAGAATGTGGGACACCGTGTGTGAGGAAGTGGACAAGATGCTGCGGTGGGGGGTTATAGAGGAATCCCACAGCGAGTGGAGGAGCCCCATAGTCCTGGTCCCGAAAGCCAACGGGTCGACGAGGTTCTGTATCGATTTTCGAAAGGTTAACGCGGTATCCTGTTATGACGCTTATCCCATGCCCTGCGTCGATGAGCTGCTGGAACGACTGGGGGCAGCGCAATATATATCCACCCTAGACCTGTCAAAAGGATACTGGCAGATCCCTTTGACGCCAGAATCCAGGGAGAAGACCGCGTTCTCAGTGCCCTTTGGACTGTATCAGTTCGTGCGGATGCCTTTCGGACTACATGGAGCGGCAGCAACTTTCCAGAGGCTGATGGATCAGATTTTGCGCCAACATGAGCGCTATGCGGCCGCATACATAGACGACATCATAATCTATAGTACGTCCTGGCCCGAACATCTGCAGCGAGTGGAGGCAGTCCTATCCACATTGAGGGAGGCAGGGCTGACCGCCAACCCCGGCAAGTGCCACTTTGGAGAACAGGAGGTATCCTACTTAGGTTATACAGTTGGGGGAGGCAAGATCCGACCCCTGGTAGATAAAATCGAGGCCTTGCGGGACTATCCGGCCCCCACGACAAAAAAGCAGGTACGCCAGTTCCTGGGGCTGGCCAGCTACTATCGATGGTTTGTCCCAAACTTCGCGTCCATGGCCGCCCCACTAACAGACCTAACCCGTAACGCGGCACCAAAAAGGGTACAATGGAACTGGGAGTGCGAGTGGGCCTTCAATGCGTTAAAACGGCAGTTAACCCAAGCGCCCGTATTGAGACAGCCCAACTTTAACAAACCTTTTGTCTTGCAAACAGATGCCTCAGAGGTAGGCCTAGGGGGCCGGACTATCACAAGAGGAGAGGGGGGAGGAGCACCCCATTGTGTATATCAGTCGTAAGCTGTTCCCCAGGGAGTGTAAATACTCTACGATTGAAAAAGAGGCCTTGGCAGTAAAATGGGCAATTGACATGCTGCGTTATTACCTTTTAGGTAGCCCCTTCAAAGTGGTGACCGACCACGCACCACTCCGTTGGCTCCATGCAATGAAGGACTCCAACACACGGATAATGAGGTGGTACCTGGCACTACAGCCATACCAGTTCGAGGTCAGTCATTGGGCCGGGAGGGCCCACGGGAATGCTGATTTTTTTTCGAGGATCGCGGAAGAAGAGATGGAGGACAGATTGGATGTCACTGGGGGCTTAAGAGGGGAGGTGTGTGACAGGGTGGATTGCTTCCGCCCGGCTGAAGCCGATCCACCCTGCACTGACCCCGCAGTAGCGCTCATGCTCCTCGGGGCTGGCCGGGAAGTGCTGACCTTCTGCGCACGCTGCTCGGCGGTGGCGGCGCAGCTGACGGGGGGAGGGCGGGGCGTACATGGAGCGTCGGCCGAGCGCCGGAGCGCGCTCGAGCGAGAGGACGCCCCACCCGCCGGGAGGTCGGCGGGTGACGTCAGCAGGTCAGGGGGAAGGCGGAGGATAAAGGCCAGGGGGGAAAGAGAGAAGGAGGGGACGGTACCGAGGGGAGTGTGGAGGCGCCGCTGGAACCAGCGGGGTAGGAAGTAGCCCAGGGCAGGGCCTTTAGGAATGGGCAGCGGGCTGGTGAGTTGCGGGCCATCCCCCCACCAGCCGGACAGGGTACGGCGAACCTGTCCTTAGGGCCCTGGGCTGGGGCCCATGAGAGAGGGCAGGCCCGGGCCCCCCTACCCCACGTTCCCGGACCAGGGAAGCAACGGAGTCCCAAGTTGTGGCTGCCAATTGCTGTCAAACTGAGGAGGTGACGAAGGCGAGGGGCTGGTCCCGCAGGCCTCAAAGACAGGCACGGGGGTGAGCGCAAGACCTCCTGTGTACAGTGGGCATGAGACGGAGGGCTTCCGAGAACTCGGCCCAGTGAGTGAAAGGCAGCTCTAGCCGGTCCGGGTCACCCACGCTGACTGTCGGGAGCTCGGTCCAGCGTACCCTGCAGGCGTCGGCTTTGGTCAGATCCGGGGAGAACAAACTGTCGTAGAAGGCCCTGGCCCTTCCACGCATCTCCTCTGGATCCGTGAGGGGGGTGCCGTCCTCTGCCAAAAGGCAGGTGACGTGCTTTTTAGCCCCCCCCCTTTTTCTCCAGGGCGTAGAAGAAGCGGGAGCGTAGACGAAGGAGACGGATGCGGGATCGAACAAAGGCACCCCGGGCCCGATGGTCCCCGAGGGCCCGGAGTTCCTCCCACTTCTCCCGGTACGCCTCGCGGAGGGGCGGATCCTCGGGGGTGGATGCCAGGCGCCTCTCAAGTTCAAGACCTCCCGCTCCAACTGCTGTATCACCGCATCCCACCGCCAGCTGGTGCCCCGGGAGTAGTCGCGGCAGAAGAGCTGGGCAAGAACCTTCCTGACGTCCCACCATCGCCGCGCCGAGGGAAAGGTGGGCCGCTGCCTCCGCCAGGCCAGCCAGAACTCCCAGAAGGACGCCACGAAGCCCACGTCCTCCAGCAAGCTATTGTTAAAATGCCAGTAGGCCAGCCCCAGCCTCTCCGAACTGAGAGAGGCTTTCACGGCCACCACATGGTGGTCCGTGAACGGCGGCTGAATGCTGGAGGAGTGGGCTCGTGCCAGATGGAACCGTGATAGATAAATGTGATCCAATCGGGAGTGACTTGACCGATTGTCCCCCACCTGGGCATAGGTAAAGGTGGTGTTGTTGTCCGGGTGGTGGTCTCGCCACACGTCCACCAGGGAGTGATGGTCCACGATCTCCCTGAGGAAGCCTGCTGCGGCCTGGCAGTTCATGAGTCCCGCACAGTCCCAGTCCTCGAGGGTGGTATTGAAATCCCCGCCCAGGACCAGACACTCACGAGGATCCAGGGTGCCGAGGAAGGTGACCACCTGCTGATAAAAGGTGACCTGGTCCGGGCCCACGTTCGGGGCGTAGACGTTGACTACGTGCAGCAGGTGGCCCGGGACAACCTCAGCAATCCCCAGCATCTCGGGCTGTAGGGCAGGGGAGAACAGGGTGACCACCCCAGCCGAGTGGGCGCTGAGGTGGCTAAAATACACCCCGTCCCCTCACTCCAGCCACCAGCCAGCCTCGACGGCTGGAGTCATGTGGGTCTCCTGTAGAAAAACCACCGAGTACCCCCCATCCCGAAGGAAGGAGAGCACCCGGCTCCTGCAGAGACCCACCCTACAGGCCCGGGCATTTAAGGTGGCGATGACGGTGTCCTTCATGATGAGGGCTGGGGTGGATCCTTGTGGGCAGGGTGATCATCAGCCTCCCGCAGGCCCCGCAACAGGCTGCACTCCGACCCGAAGGTCAGGAGAGTGTCACGGAATTTGCAGATCTGGCTGTAGGCCGCGATGTCCTGCCTATTGGTCACTCTCCCCTCCTGCAAGAGGGCTCTTGTAGCCCGGAGAATGGCGTGAAAGTCCCCGCAGCGCTGCGGGGTGAGTTGCACCTTGCCCTTGGCCCCGCAGTTATCTGAGAGGAACTAGCGCAGCTCAGCCCTCAGCACTGAGGAGATACCGGGGTTCTCCTCTGTCCGGGGCCCCAGATGGAGCTCACGGGCCACGGAGACGGACAAGCAGGGATCCGATCCCCGGCGCGGCACCAACAGCGACGGCGCCGCGCTGCCCGTCTCCAGCCCCGGCGAGGGAGGGGGCGGCGGAGGGAACATGGCAGCCCCTAATGGATTGGGGACCAGGGATACGAATACCACCGCCTGAGGGACGCCAACAGCTAGTGGGAATGAGACAGCCCCCGCGGGGGTGGCAATAACAGTGGTTTCGGGGGATGGTGGAGGTGGAATGGGTATCACGGTGGGGGTGGAGTGGGGAGGATGGGGATGGGCATCATGGTAGGGGCGGGATGAGGGGTGCGCTGAGGGCCAGATGGTGGGTCGGGGGTAGAAAGAGGGGGAACGGTAATGGTAGGAGAGGGATCAAGGATGGGGAAGGACTCGGGGTTGGAAATGGGTTCATAGAGGGCGGGATCAGGTCCTAGGGCATGAACAGGGGTGAGGGAAGAATCATGACAGGGAGGGGGACCGGAACTTTGGGCCAGGTCAGGGGGACAGTTCCCCAGGTGTGTACCACCGGGCTGCAGTGCCTCCCGAATGGGGACCAGGGAAGCAGAAGCAGGAGCAGGAAGGGGGCCCGGGCCAATGCCGGGCTCAGGTGGAGAAGCAGAAGCTACTACCACGGCGTCGGCCAGAGGGGTGTTCTCTGCTGGGCCCCTGACAGGAAGGGAAGATGGCCGTCCCACCTCATTTTCAAGAGAGGGGGTGCCCTCGATCCCGGGACACGGCCGCTCGGTGCCAGCCGTCACCCCTGAGGGCTTGGCGGCCTCAGCTCCACCGCCCGAGTCGGCCAGGCCGATGGGCAACACCAGGGGCGCCCCGAGCATGAAGACAGGGTCAGCCACCTGGGGCATAGGGTTGGGGAGAGGAGGGGGTGGCTCAGCAGAGTCGCCACCCAGACTGAAGCCCGCTGGCGGAAGGTCGTCCTCCCCCTGGATGAGTGGGGTCAGATCCAGGGTCTCAATCTCCTCAAAAATGGAGCTAAGCTCCATCCCCTCAGCCCCAGAGCCTTCCCCGCCGGCTGCCGAGGCAACAATTACCTCAGCGGTGGCAATGGGGGACTCAGCTGGTACCGGGGCCGGGGGAGCTCCACCTGAGGCCTCCTCATGGATGGGCTTCACAGGGGGCGGTGTCATCCCCCCTCGCTGCCACGGCTACCTCAGCCGGCGCCTCCTGCTGACACTCGCCGGGGGCATTCTCAGCAGCGCTGGCCCCCCTCGGGATTTTTCGGAGGGGGGGGCCTTCCCACCCTCCTCATTGGAAGGGGGCAATTGAGCCCACGAAGCGCAGGCTCAGCGCTTCCCCTGGATGAGCAGGGGCGAGTCCAGGGGATGCAGTTGTCGTTCGGGGGGAAGGGGGCGTTGAGGCAAGGGAAGGAGAGAGCGGGGTAGGGAAACCTCCCCCTGGGGCCCCTCTTCCTCGCCCGGCAGCGACCACGCCACCCTCTCCTCCTTGGGCCCCGCAGAGACAGTTTGCAGAGAGCTGGGGCCCGCCTGCTCTCCTGGGCATGCCGGAGGGAGCGCCTCTGGCTCCCGAGCAGAGCCATCGGTTGGAGGAGGGGCAGCTGCAGAGGCCAGACTACCAGGGGGGCCGGCGATGTTGGGGCCGGCACCCTCCTGGGCCCGGGGGGCCCAGACGCCTCCTCTGACTGGGCCAGAGGGCAGTCCCTTCGGATGTGCCCCATTGCCCGGCAGATGAAGCACTGGGCCTCCCCCGAAGAGTAGTGGACCCGGTAAAGGGCCCCCTGGTAGGGCACCATGAAGGACCCCACAAGCGCCACCCTGCCACGTGCCGCTGGTGGCAGTTGCAGTTGCACCTGCTGGCGGAATGATAAAACGTGGCGGAGGGCGGGGTCCTTACAGCTCAGCGGGAGAGGGCTGATGGTCGAGATGGGCCTCCCCAGGGTGGAGAGGGCAGGCAACAAGGCGGCATTGGGGAGGAAGGGCGGGACGGCGGTAAGGACCACCTGTACGCCCAGGTACTCCAATGGCTCGAGGGGCACATGCATGCCCCCCACCACCAGGCCCCTTTCCACCGCCTCCTGGGCGGCGGCCTCCGAGGCAAGGAAGAACACTACCTTGCCGTACATCTTGGAGGCCGCCACCATGGCTGAGGACCCCACCACCCATGCCAACGCCCGCATGTATGTTTCAACGTGGGGTGAGGCGGTGACCAGGAGGCAGCGGACACCCGGGATGGCACTGGAGGCGGCAGTAAGGGCAGATGACTCGGCGGCATGCAGGGGGGCGGCAGCGGCCACCTGGGTGTACGCTCTGGGGGCTGCAGATGGATCGCCTCCTGAGCCGGTGCGGGGAACAGTAAGGGAAGGAGGGGCTGTGGCAGATGTCGGGGCCGCAGTGGGCGGGGCGACCTCGGCCACGGGATGTTTGGTCTTTTTGGCTGGGCCCTTGCCCTTCTTCCTCCCCTGGCCCTTTTTGCCAGCTGAGGTGGAGGGCCCACCCGAATCGGGGCGGGGGGGCATCGGCCATGGCAGGTGCAGAGCCAGGGTCGGGTTGGGAGGTCAGCGGCAGTGGCCTGCGGGGTTGGTGGCAATGGGGGATTTGGGGGATCTACAGGAACAGCAGAGGGGGCAGGGACCTCTTCCATCATGGGGGCAGGTTGGAGGAAGTGAGGATTTTGGGGAAGGGCTAGGGAATCCGCTTTTCCTCCCCGCTCATCAGCCAGCAGGGGAGGGACTGGGGACCGGTGGGGGTGGAGGGACTGGGGAGGGTGAAACAACCACTCCTCCCAGTTAGAACAAAGGCAGGGGAGGAGGGTGCTCAATTGCAGGGGGATGGGTCAGAGAAGGGTGCTGGCCACTCCCCCGTTAGATTGGAGGCTGGGGAGGAGGGCACTGAACTTGTGAGGAGGGGGGAGAACCGAGGGAAGGGAGTAGCAGCCTCTCCTCCCTGCCGGCTAAAGGCAGAGGAGGAGGGTGCAAGTTGAGGGGAGGGGCTGGGGGAGCTAGAGGAAAGGGGGAGGGCAACCACTCCCTCCCGCTGAGCTGTTGGCAGGAAGGGAAGGTGCTAACAGAGGAAGGGTACTGGTAGGGAAACTGAGGAAGGGGAGCTAGCAGCCACTCCTGTGGGGCTGTGGCAGAGGAGGAGGGTACTGGGGGGGGGTAGGGACGCGAGGAGAGGGGAAGTGAGGGAAAGGGGGTTTGCGATTGGGGAGGAAGGGAAAAAGGGAAAAGCAACCACTCCCTCCCGCTGACTTATTGCAGGGAGGGAGGACACAACCAGGCTAGCTGGGGCAAGGGTGTGGTAGGCAGCAAACTTTGGGAGTGGGTGTGGTGAGCGAGCAACCCTAGGGAGGGAGGGGAAAAAACAAACTGAGCTGGCAGGGCAGGGAAAACAGTGGGGAAGGGGGCAAGCTGCTGAAGTGAGGTGAGGTAAGCAGGTGTGAGGGGCCCCCCCAACCAAATGTAGCTGAGGGAAGGGGGCCAAGTCGAGGGGGCTGGGGAGGGAGCATGCCCACGAGCGCTTGTGGGGGCTCAACCTCACCCACTGCTGCAGCAGCACAGTCCCAGGTGGAGCAACAGCCCCGTCGAGGGGTGAAGAGAAAGTCCAGGTGGTAAAGGTGGTGGAGGGGGCATTGGGGGTGGTGGCAGCAGGAAGGGGAGGCAGCTGGACTGGGGGGAGGGCTCTGTGCCCCTCCCCCAGCCCCCTCTCAGCAGTTCAATTTACCACCACCCCAGGAGCACAGATGGAAAAAAAAGCTCAGTCTTTGAAATCCCCCTCCACAGGTCCAGATGGTGGTACCTTCTCCTCTTCACCCCTCCACGGGGTGCAGGTGGTGCAGCTGCAGCAGCAGGTGATCAGCGGCCAGCCAAGGTGGGAGACTCCAGGTGGTGGGTGCTGGTGGTGGTGGTGTCCTCTTCCTCTCCCTCTGGAGTGGGGGCAAGCCGGCAGGCCCCCCCCCCCCCCACCCGCTCAGGCAGCAGCAGTAGCTGGTGGTGGTGAGTAGCAGCAGCGGTGTCCAGGGGGAGCAGGTCTAGCAGCTGGGGGCCTCAGCAGGCGGGTGGTGGCTGGGTAGGGCAGGGCGAGCTCCGGCTGGTGCAGGGTAGCAGGAACAGGGGGGAAAGGCAGGAGAGAAAGGGCAGCAGCTGCACCCTGCTGCTTCTCCCTCTCTGTAGTGGGGCGCAGGAGTGGCCGGCCACTGATGCGGAGGCAGAGGAGCCCCTCTGGGAGGCCTAACCGGCTACCCACACACCCAGGTAACAGTTATTTACACTGGGTTGGATAGAAAATAGAAGTGATTTTATTAAGTACAAGCAGTAGGATTTAAGTAATAATAACCAAGAACAGGCAGAGCAAAGTAGGTTACAAAGCAAAAGAAACAAAATGCTTGGCTAATTCTACACTGAACCCTCAGTGCAAACTCTTCACACTCACCCTAAAACCTCTTTTCCAGCTGCCCCTCCAAACCAGGGCTGTTTCTCCACCCTGGGGTCTTCGGCTCCTTCCTTTAGGTGCAGCCCAGACAAAAGACCAAGGCCTCTCCTTCCCATTCTTTTTGTTAAGGAATTGAGGCCACTCCCTACCAACCACTGCTCAGACTTCAGGACAAAAGAGAATGTTTAACAGTTGCTCATCAAGACTTTGAAGGTAACACCCTCCATGTCTCTCAGGGTATGTCTACACTACAAAGTTAATTCAAACTAACAGCCGTTAGTTCGAATTAACTTTAATAGCGGCTATACATACAAACCGCTATTTCGAATTAAATTCGAACTAGCGGAGCACTTAATTCGAACTTGGTAAACCTCATTCTACGAGGAGTAACGCCAAATTCGAATTAAGTAGTTCGAATTAAGGGCTGTGTAGCCACTTAATTCGAACTAGCTGGAGGCTAGCCCTTCCCAGGTTGCCCTGGTGGCCACTCTGGGCCAAACCAGGAAAACTCTTCTGCCCCCCTCCCAGCCCCGGAGCCCTTAAAGGGGCACATTCTGGCCACAGTGCCTGTGCCACTTGCCAGCCTGCCAGCACCCAGCCAGCAGACCCTGCACCTGGCACAGCATGAACCAGCCACCCGCTGCCACCCAGCCCTCCACCTCTTCCCAGGACCAGGCTGGCGACTCTTAGGAGCGTGCCAGGGGCTGAAAAAGACGGGAGCCCGCCTGGTCTAGTGCGGAGATCGTGGACCTCATTGAGGTTTGGGGGAGGCCTCCAATGTCCACGATCTCCGCACTAGGCACAGGAATGTGGCCGTCTACAGCTGCATGGCTGCCAGCCTGACCACCAGAGGCCACCTGCGCAGCCAGGAGCAGGTCCGCTACAAAATCAAAGACCTGCGGCAGGCCTACTCCAGGGCCTCCCAACCAGGGGCCGACCCAGACACCTGCCCTCATTACGAGGCCCTGGACCACATCCTGGGGGCTCACGCAGTCCATGCCCCCCGGGTGGTGATTGACCCCGGGGCAGAGGGCCCCGCCCCTGAAACAGGGGAAGAGGAGGAAGAGGAGGAGGACGACAGCCAGGAGCCGCAGGAGCCTGCAGGGAGCCTGCCCAGGACCCAGGACCCCCGAGTCATCCCACAGAGCACATCAGCTGTGTCGTCTGAGGCCGGGGAGGGCTCCACATGTGAGTGCCATCATGGTCCCCTTATGTGTATGGGGGGGGGTGGAGAGGGAGCCCAGGGACTGTGCGCCTGGGCCTTACCCACCATGGAGCAGCAGCTGGGTGTCGTGCAGGGGCCCTGGCCCGTTCCCCACATGCCGACCTCGCCTTGCAGAGGGGGGCTGGGTTTCACCCACTGTGTCCCCGGGGAGAACTAACCACTGCTCTTGTTTCACCACAGCCACAGCACCTGCGAGTGCAGGGCGCACCATCCCGCCTGGAACAGCCACCCGCACCCGGGCCAGCAGGCGCACCCGGAACCAGGAGGAGTACCAGCGGCGGCACCTGTGGCTACTGGGGCAGCAGCTCCGCAACCAGGAGCACTGGGTCCGCGAGGACCTGCGGCTGCGGCAGCAGAGCTTGCAGGCACTGGAGGAGCAGGGCCGTGCCCTCAGAGGTCACCTCCAGACCCTGGTGGACAGGTTCCTGCCTCCTCCTGCTCCAGCCCCTGCGGCCGCCCCAGCTCTCGCTCCTCCTCCCACCCCTCCCCTCCCCTTCCTCCGCCCCTCGTCCCTCCTGCCCCACCCTCCACACCCACTCCCCGACGCCCTGCACCCGCAGTGCTGCGAGACGGAGAGCCTGCAAGACTCGAACCCTGAGCTTTCCTTCCCTTCCTCCCCTTGCCTCCCCTTCCAGCTCCCTCCTCCCAGGTTTCCCCTCCCCTCTCCCACCCTCATTCCTCCCTCCCCCCACCTCAGTTCTGTGAAATAAAAGAGATTTTTGTTGGCAAAACAGGTTTTTTTATTGTACATTAGGAAGGGGGGTTAGGGAGGGGAAAGGGGAAGGAGGTGAGGGTGGAAGAAGGCCCCAGTGGGGCATGCCAGGGAGAGTTCAGTCCTCTTCCACCTGGAAGCTCTCCTGCAGGGCTTCCTGGATCCGGACAGCCCCCCACTGGGCCTCCCGGACGGCGTCGGTGCGCAGCTGCACGTACTGGCCAGCCAAGTGTTCCGCCTCAGCCATCCAGGCTGGCAGAAAAGCCTCCCCCTTCCTCTCGCATAAATTGTGCAGCACACAGCATGCTGCCACCACGGGAGGGATATTGTGCTCGGCGAGGTCGAGGCGGGTGAGGAGGCATCTGAAGCGGGCTTTCAGGCGTCTGAAGGCCCCCTCCACCACAATGCGGGCCCTGCTGAGCCTGGCATTGAAGGCCTGCCGGGAGGGGTTGAGGTGCCCCGTGTAGGGCTTCATCAGCCAGGGCGGTAGGCCGCATCCCCCACCAGGCAGATGGGCATGTCCACGTCCCTGACCCTGATGTGGCAGTCGGGGAAGAAGGTCCCGGTGTGCAGCCTCTGGCACATGGAGGAGTTGCGGTACACCCGCACGTCGTGTGCCTTGCCGGACCCACCTACATTGATATCCATGAACTAGCCCCGGTGGTCAGACACAGCCTGCAGGATCACTGAGAAGTAGCCCTTCCTGTTGATATACAGGGAGGCCTGGTGTTCCGGGGCACGGATGGGGATGTGTGTCCCGTCGATCACCCCCCCGCAGTTGGGGAAGCCCAGGGCGCCGAACCCCTGGATGACTGCGTCCAGGTCGGTGAGGCGGATGACCCTGTGGAGCAGCACCTGGTTGATGGCCTTGACCACCTGCAGAGACACACAGAAAACCGAGAATCACTGGGGTGCCTGGGTGGCTGGGAGTGTTTGTTCCCTGGCACTGCCCCACGCCCCGGCCCCAGAAGCAACCCCCGCTGCAATCCTGGCCACCGCGAGCGGTGTGTAGTATGGCTGGGACAGACCAAACCCTCCAGTGCAGGGCACTTTCGCCTCCTCCCCGTTTTCCTGGGGCAGCCCATCCTCCTTGCAGCCCCCGGCCCAGTGGCTGGTGAGTGCCGTACCTGCATGAGCACTGCTCCGACGGTGGATTTCCCCACGCCGAACTGGTTCCCGACGGATCGGTAGCTGTCCGGCGTGGAGAGCTTCCACAGGGCGATGGCCACTCGCTTGTGGTGGGGAATGGCGGGCCTCATGCAAGTGTCCCATTGCCGCAGAGCAGGGGCGAGCCACTCGCAGAGCTCCAGGAAGGTGTCCTTCTTCATCCTGAAGTTCTGGGTCCACTGTGGGTCTCCCCAGCGCTCCAGGATGATGCGGTCCCACCAGTCGCTGCTGGTGTCCAGACGCCAGATGCGGCGGGGCACGCTGGCGTCCGGGCGCTGCTGCGGCTCCTCCACGGCCCCCCAGGGAGGCCAAGGGGAGGGGCAGGGGGCTGACGTGCACCAGATGGTGCCAGGCAGCCTCCAGCCATTGGTGCCAGGCTTGCAGCAACAAGTCCAAAAACTGCACCAGAATGCCCAGGGCCAGCTCAGGCTCCATGGTGCCAACTGCAGCGGTGTCCCCAATGAGAACGACCGAAACACGCAGGCAGAGAGGAAAACGCTTTGCTGTCCCTCGGCGAGGTAGCTGAGAACTGGCTGTTCGGGGGGGGTTCCTTTAAGCACGAGCCTCAGATAGCCTCAGACAGCAGCCACACAAAGCAACTGATGCCCTGCTGGAACCGGTTTCAGCTGGCCTTAAATGCGACCCAGCATCCAATCAGTGTGGATGCGCTAATTCGAATTAGCAAAACGCTATTTCGAATTAGTTTTTGGGTCTAGATGCGTTATTCCGAATTAGCTTATTTCGAATTAACTTATTCGAAATAAGTTAATTCGAAATAACGCTGTAGTGTAGACATACCCTCATTCACACATTTGAAACCCACAGGCTACGTCTAGACTGGCATGATTTTCCGCAAAAGAGCATCTAGATTGGCACGGATGCTTTTACGTCTAGACACGGTTTTGCGCAAAAAAGCCCCGATCGCCATTTTCACCATCGGGGCTTTTTTGCGCAAATCAATTCTGAGTTGTCTAGACTGGCCCTCTTGCGCAAAAGCATTTGCGCAAGAGGGCTTTTTCCCGAGCGGGAGAGTCATTGTATTTGCGCAAGAACACTGACGATCATACATTAGATTGTCAGTGTTCTTGAAATTCAAGCGCCAGTGTAGACAGCTGGCAAGTTTTTGCACAAAAGCGGCCGCTTTTGCACAAAAACTTGCCAGTCTAGACACAGCCACAAAGTATTCCCCACTCCATGTCTCTAATTTTACACCCACAAATGATACATACAACAGAGTAAGATAAACAGAACCAGCAGATTGTGACATGAAGCTTGAGGGTTACACAAAATAATTCGCTCAAAGCACCTTTGAGTTATGTATATTCATGTCCATAAATCCATTTAATAAAGCATGGGGGGGGGGGGGTCCGTCACACCTTCCCCCTGGAATTACTGCCAGAAGGATGGACAGTGTCCATTGCGAAGGCAGTGTATCCAGAAGTCCACCTGGGCTTTGGCTGCACAACTATCCAGTGCCACCAAACCTTGTGCTGTCACTCCCGGCGGTTCTTCCAAAGTTGTGGGTTCCTGTCCCCCGCTGGTCCACAACGTGTAGGGGTATAGCAGTGCCCCTCCCAGAATGTAGATAGCAACTTCTAAATGTAGATATCTAAATGTAGATAGGGAAGATAATGGAGCAAGTAATTAAGGAAATCATCTGTAAACACTTGGAAGGTGGCAAGGTGATAGGGAACAGCCAGCATGGATTTGTAAAGAACAAATCATGTCAAACCAATCTGATAGCTTTCTTTGATAGGATAACGAGTCTTGTGGATAAGGGAGAAGGTGGATGTGGTATACCTAGACTTTAGTAAGGCGTTTGATACGGTCTCGCATGATATTCTTATCAATAACCTAGGTAAATACAACTTAGATGGGGCTACTATAAGGTGGGTGCATAACTGGCTGGATAACCGCATCAGAGAGTAGTTATTAATGGTTCACAATCCTGCTGGAAAGGCATAACAAGTGGGGTTCCGCAGGGGTCTGTTTTGGGACCGGCTCTGTTCAATATCTTCATCAACAATTTAGATATTGGTATAGAAAGTACGCTTATTAAGTGTGCAGATGATACCAAGCTGGGAGGGGTTGCGACTAATCTGGAGGATAGGGTAATAATTCAAAATGACCTGGACAAATTGGAGAAATGGTCTGAGGTAAATAGGATGAAGTTTAATAAAGACAAATGCAAAGTGCTCCACTTAGGAAGGAACAATCAGTTTCATACATACATAATGGGAAGCGACTGTCTGGGAAGGAGTATGGCAGAAAGGGATCTAGGGGTTATAGTGGACCACAAGTTGAATATGAGTCAGCAGTGTGATGCTATTGCAAAGAAAGCAAACATGATTCTGGGATGCATTAACAGATGTGTTGTGAGCAAGACACGAGAAGTCATTCTTCCGTGCTACTCTGCGCTGGTTAGGCCTCAGTTGGAGTATTGTGTCCAGTTCTGGGCACCGCATTTCAGGAAAGATGTGGAGAAATTGGAGAGGGTCCAGAAAAGAGCAACGAGAATGATTAAAGGTCTAGAGAACATGACCTATGAAGGAAGACTGAAGGAATTGGGTTTGTTTAGTTTAGAAAAGAGAAGATTGAGGGGGGGGACATGATAGCAGTTTTTAGATATCTAAAAGGGTGTCATAAGGAGGAGGGAGAAAACTTGTTCATCTTGGCCTCTGAGGATAGAACAAGAAGCAATGGGCTTAAACTGCAGCAAGGGAGGTTTAGGTTGGGCATTAGGAAAAAGTTCCTAACTGTCAGGGTAGTCAGACACTGGAATAAATTGCCCAGGGGAGGTTGTGGAATCTCCATCTCTGGAGATATTTAAGAGTAGGTTAGATAAATGTCTATCAGGGATGGTCTAGACAGTATTTGGTCCTGCCATGAGGGCAGGGGACTGGACTCGATGACCTCTCGAGGTCCCTTCCAGTCCTAGTATTCTATGATTCTATGATTCTCTCCATAGTCCAACGTCTTGGTATGTAGTCATCGTTGCCGTGAGGCAGTGTGCCTTAATTTCCCCTTCCACACAGCCATGCAGGTTAGTTGTGCCTCTGCTGCTATACCCAGGTCTAAGCCCATGCACAGTCATTAGCTTAGAAGCTGCGTGATCCTGAGAACTTTTTACTCCTGTCCCCAGCAGGCACAAAACTTTTCCAAAATCTTAAGCATGTTACACAGTTTCAAGAGGTTTACCATCCATATCAGTCCCTTTGTGCTAACCCATAATAGTCGCAAGGGAAGACATAAGTTTACCTGCAAGCCAATGCTAGAGTAGTGTTTCCAAGTATGGTTTTCATACCACGCTCTCTTTCTAGACCATTTGTGTGGAACAGTACTTCTTCCCCCTTTTACAACCTCTATATCCCAAGGGGTGCATTCAACAATAGGTTTCTCTCTCTCATCAGTGAGGCATGTGTAGGCCATATCAAGCACTCCTTGCAGGCTCTGGGAAGGAATGTGTTCCCAAATGAGAGGATTTCCCCTCCCCATGCTGAGGTATTCCTCACTTCTTCCCTGAGGTGTTATATTAGCATGGGCCCATGCATTTACAGACAGCCAGGGACTTCTACCTCCCTGACTCAAATCAGGTGCCAATTCGATATCAGACACTTGTGTGTTCTGACCCAGTGGGGTTTCCACTAGTACCCCAGTTTCTGCTTCCATGAGGCTAAAGGCAGAGTCACCCCTCACTGGGAGTCCAGACTCACCACTCCCCTCTGAAGCATGACTGACAGACAGGCAGCTTGGGTTTATGGATACACACTCAGCATCCATCTCCCCCCCCCCCCCCCGACAAAGATGGAGGACCCATCTTGTCCCCTCTCCTCTACACCAATATTCCACATGAAGATGGACTACAAGTGATTAGAAACACTATCCCAGATGTTACCACTGCAAATCTGGTGGCAGGTCTATGTAACTTTGTTCTTACCCACAATTATTTCCAATTTGGGGACAACTTATACCTCCAGATCAGCGGCACAGCTATGGATACCCGCATGGCCCCACAGTACGCTAACATCTTTATGGCTGACTTAGAACAATGTTTCCTCAACTCTCATCCCCTATTACCCCTCCTTTACTTACGCTACATCGATGACATCTTTATCATTTGGACCCATGGTCTAGAAACGCTGGACAAATTCCATAGAGATTTTAACAATCTGCACCCCACCATCAATCTCAGCCTAGACCATTCGACACGAGAGCCATTTTCTGGGCACCACAGTACAAATTACTGATGGCAAAATCAATACCACTCTCTACAGGAAGCCCACTGACTGCTACACTTACTTCCATGCCTCCAGCTTCCATCCAGGACACACGATACGATCCATCGTCTATAATCAAGCCCTTAGATACAACCGCATCTGCTCCAATCCCACTGACAGAGACCAAAAACTTCAAGATCTCTACCAAGCATTCGTAAAACTCAATTACCCACCAGGGGAAGTAAAAAGACAGATTGAAAGGGCCAGACGAATACCCAGAAACCAGCTACTTCTAGATAGGCCCAAGAAAATGAACAATAGGACACCACTTGTCATCACCTATAGCCCCCAACTCAAACCCCCTCCAAAGCATTATCAATAACCTACAACCTATACTGGAACATGATGCTACACTCCGAGAGGCTCTGGGTGACAAACCTATACTCTCTTATAGACAACCATCTAACCCCAGGAAGATTCTTACCAACAACCACAGGGCAATACCACGTTAAAACTAACCCTGGAACTTTCCCTTGCAACAAACCCCCGTTGCCAGCTTTGTCCACATATTTAGTCTGGAGACACCATCACTGGACCTAACCATGTCAGTTATACGATCAAGGGCTCATATTCCTGTACATCCAGCAATGTGATATATGCCATCATGTGCCAACAATGCCCCTCTGTGATGTATATTGGACAAACTGGTCAGTCACTTCGCCAAAAAATTAAAATCAGACATCAGACATCTCCACACAGAAAAACCTGTCAGCCAGCATTTCAATCAAATTGGTCATTCTCTTAAAGAACTGACAACATGCATCTTACAACAAAGAGACTTTAACACCAGATTACAGAGGGAGACCTCAGAACTTTTATTTATGCTAAAATTCGACACGTTGAGAATGGGCCTTAATCGAGATGATAATTACTTTACACATTACAAAGACAGCCTCCCCGGCTTTTGATATTTGTAGTGACCCCAGATTAGCCACTTAATTGACTCTTACAATAAGCAATTTCCTCCTTCCTTGTCGCTTCCCCCCCTCGCCCCCACCTTTTGTTCTATGTAGCTGAATTGTCAGTTTTTAATTTTTTTTTACCTTCTTTCCCTCTGTTACATAATGGTCATGCCTATTCACTTTCAGAATATGATCTGAAGAAGTGGGTCTGCCCCACAAAATCTTATCACCTAGTAAACTATTTTGTTAGTCTTTAAAGTGCTACATGACTGCTTTTTTGTTTTACCTCTCCTGTGGGCCATCTGCCATCTGCCACCTGCCCAGCTGCAGGCACACAGCTCCTAGCCATGACAGACCCTTCCTTGGGAAGTCCTGCAGTCTTCCCTGTTTCCTCATGGGGTAAGCCCTCAGGCACCAGGCCCCTGGATTCCTCGGCTCCCACAGTAGCCTTTTGGTCTCCAGCCTCTGCCTGAAGGCTCTGCTCCAAGGCACACACCTTTGTGCCTCCCGGGGTTGGACCTGCCCCCTGGTGTTCCCATGCCCCTCCCAGACATACCCCAGCTTGGACAAACTCACTGACACGGCACTAATGCAGGGTCGGAGCCGGCTTCCTCCGCCCCTTCCCCTGCCTGCAAACTGACCAGCGCAGCTGGAGGGGAATCAAAGAGACTCTCTCTTGCCCCGTCCCCAGCCCCTGTGGCATTTCCCTCCCCCTCTGGGGTTTCAGCACCGGATCCCTTACCCCTGCTAACAATTCCTGGGATGGACTCAGCCACACTACAGCGGCCATTTCCCTGAATAAATGGCACAAAGTTCTCAGCCAGTACAGCCAGTTCGTGCATCCTCTCTTTTCACCTCTTCTCTCCAGCAGCTCTTCAAGCCCTTCCTTCTCTGTCCATTCCAAGTCGTATTAGTTTTAGGGCTTCCTCATGGGCAGCTTGCTCCCGGGCAGCTTGGGCTTTTATGGCCTCTATCTCATGCCACTTTAACTCCACTAGTCTCTTGTGTTCTGCCTCCTTGGCTGCTTCCCAGATTCTGTACAGCTCCCATTCCTTCTGAACCTCACTCTCACTCATTTTCCTGACTCTATTTCCCTTGCCTGAAATAAGCAAACCGAAAATAACCAACCAGTAACCCCTTTGTCTGCCTTCCAAAAACCACACTCAGAACACACTTAAAATCACTACTAGCAACCAGCTGTGCACATCTGCCCTGCTTGCTGCGCCACTGTGATGGGATGCGGTCACAGACGACCCCTTGGGGGTGCTTCCCGGGGTGCTGACATGGCCACTGCCACTCTCCTTCCCGCTCTCTGGGGTTCCTCACTGCCCGGTCCTGCTGGGACAGCTCCGCTAGTCTCCCCCAGCCAAGGCCCCGAGCTGAGGTCCCTGCCCCCACTGAGAAGCAGCACAGACACTGAACCTCTTCAGGTCCGAGTAGAGTGCAGTTTAGGGCCCAGCTTCCTGGGATACCACTCCCCAAATGGGATCAAACCCCAAAGAATTATATAAGGATGTAAGCAGGGTCTGAACCACTGCTTCCAATGCAACCTGCTGAAAGGGGAGAGGAGTGCTGGGTGTGGTTATGCTCGTTCAGTTGTTTAGCCCTGCAAGATAATCAACTGTTGATATGTAAATACAGCTCATGCTGGAATGGGAAAGGAATCCAGGGTGTGGTTATATAAATCCAGTTCAGCCAGTGCTATAGGCCTAATGGATGATCAATTGTTGGAATGGAATGTTGTGTATTGTAACTAATTTTGATGTTGTGCAGTCACAAACCATGTTAACCCTAAATGTAGGAATTGTAAAATATGACACCAGTGCTTGCAGGAGAGACACTGTCATTGTAAAGAGTCTCGGATGGACAAGCCTTCCCCTTCCAGACTCAAGTGGATTGGACTGGGGGGGGGGAGGAGCTTGAACCAGCAGGCTATATCCCCTCCAGGCGTGAGCTGTAACACTGGTTCAACCTGTCTCTCTTCCCCACCTCTGTTCTAAGGATAGACCTAAAACAGACTTCATAAGGAGTCTTTTTGTTATTTTGAAATATTATTCCAGTGGGGGCTGGAATCTTTTGGCCAGCCTAGGTGGTGGACCAAGAGCTGAAATCACTGAGGAAACTCACAAAGGAGAAGCGGGTCTCCATCACCATCTGGAAGCTCACAACGCCAGACAGTTACCAGTCTGTGGGTAACCAGTTTGGCGTGGGAAAGTCCACTGTCGGGGCCCTCCTCATGGAAGTAAGGCACTCTCGGGCTGCAGCCTCTGGGGTACTGGAAAGGGGGTTGGGAGTGCGGGGCTGGGGTGGGGAAGCCCTGTCCCTGGGGGTTCTGCAGTCCCACCCTCACACAGCCCTGCAGGGGGGGCAGCTTCAAAGGGGGTGGCTCCTGGGGTGATTGTGTGTGTGTGGGGGGGGGGAGCGGGGTGGTCTGGTACCTCCCAAGGGCTCAGGCACCCCCTTTGATTCTCTGTTTTCTGTCTTTGTTTGTGTCATGATCAGAAGGAGTGCTTATCAACAACCGATGATTAAGGGGTTAACCCAGGTACCTAGCAAAGGTGTCGGGCAGTCAGCCAATAACAATGCAGGTAGGAATTTCAAACCGGAAAAGAGGGGGTTTTCTCTCTCCTTTGTTTGATAGCAGAGCAGTTTCTCCCAGGTATCAAGGGAGATGGGAGACACTTCTCTCTCTCCAAAAATGGACTTTTTGAAATGTGTAAGTGGGGAAAAGTTTAGATAGTCCATCAGGGTTTATTGTTTTCCTTGTTTGGGGGTTTGGAAATCATGTCTGAGCTGGCTAATTGTTTTTCTCTTTTGTAACTAAGGATTACAGCCCAGGGACTTTCCCTGAGGGTATATATATATCAAATTGTGGCTCTTTTCACCTAGCCAATTTACTATGCTTGCAACTGTAGTTTTGATTTGATAATAAAAGATTGGTTTTTTTATTCTAATTAATCAGTATTGGTTGATTCTTGTGTCCTTAGGACTTAGTGCCTAGTTACAAGGGCAGAGTCCATTGTTGTCTGTGGATTCCCCTGTTTTTCCCAACTCCAAGCAAAATGGAGGTTGGGGCAGGGGGCAGAGCTTTACCTTAGGGAGGGGATTCCCAAGTGATCTCTTCCCTGATTTTCTTGGAATCACTTGGGTGGTGGCAGCGAGGAACCACTCTTGGTTTTTTTTTTTTTTTTTTTTTTGATCTCAGGGGGGACTGGGATTGAATAAGTTTGTCTCTGGGAATCACAGAGACAGGTTTGGCAGAGGTTATTCTGCTAGCCAGCCCCCCAACTCTGCACACCTAGTGTCAGGTTGGGGGGATTCAGCTGTGACAGTTTGTCTCCTTCTGCAGGTGGTGAGGGCCATAAACTCCATCCTGCTGCTCAGGGTCATCCGCCTGGGAGACCTGGACCCCATCATGGCCGGATTTGCTGCCCTGGGCTTCCCCAACTGTGGGGGGGCATAGATGGAACCCACATCCCTATCCGGGCCCCAGAACACCGAGCTGCCCAGTACATAAATCGCAAGGGCTTTTTTCCCACAGTCCTGCAGGCCCTGGATGACCACTGCAGACAGTTTTCGGACATTTTCATTGGGTGGCTGGGGAGGGCGTTCAATGCTCGCGTGTTTGGAGGTTGGCACTTTCTTCTCCGAGTGCAACTTCAGAGTCGGGGACATGGAGATGCCACTGTGCATCGTGAAGGATGCAGCCTATCCCGTCATGCCGTGGCTGATGAAGCCATACACCAGCCACCTGGACCCAAGCAGGGACCATTTCAATGTTTGCCTGGGCAGGGCCCACATCCAGGCCGAATGCACCTTAGGGCGCTTCAAGGTGCGGTTCAGGTGCCTCCTGACTAGCCTCGATGTGGGGGAGCAGAGGCTGGCAGAGAGGGAAGGGTCTTCTAGCAGCCATGCACAACTGCCATCCACCAGGCCCATCAACTGGGGGTGTGCATCCAGGAGGCCCTGAGGGGGAGTTTCTCTGAAGGACCCCAGTAACTCTCCCCAGGGCCTTCCCACTAGGGGCCTGTGCCTTGCCCCTCTATGCCTTCTCCACAACAACCCCTCCCTTCCCCCCCTTCCCTGTAGACTCAATAAAAACGCTTTTGTGTTCCAAAAAACAGTCTTTAATCAAAACAAAAAAAATTAACAAAGTCTGGGTATGTCTACACTACAGCACTATTTCGAATTAACTTAATTCGAAATAGTTAATTTGAATTAAGCTAATTCGAAATAACTCATCTATACACAAAAACTGGGGGGGCTGAGAACCTTGGAGGGGGGAGGAGAGGCTCAGAGCTGGGGCTCAGAGTGGTGTGAGTGGAAGTTCCACCTCGGTTCCGGGGACCTCAGCGACCTTGGGGGTGGGGGGGTCCAGGGAGAACAGGGGGATAGGCAGGAGTGGTGGCTGGAGTGGGGTCAGGCATGGCAGAGACAGACATGTGAGGGCAGGCATGGGAGCGGGGCATGGGAGCAGGCATGGGAGCGGGGGCAGGGACAGGAGCTGGGTAGGCCATCATCTCCCAGACGGTGGCACAGATGTTGCAGCCCTGCTGCAGCAGCTCGGTCCACATCTGGGTCTGCCATTGTGGGCCAGCGTCTGCTACATGTCTCTAAGGACAGACCCGTCCTCCCATACTAGGTCCTCACGGACCCTCCGGTGCCTGCAGCTCCCCCGGGGTCGGGCAGCTGGCTCTGCTGGTGGTGATCGCCCCACAGTCACAGCTGGTCCAACTGGGGCGAATAAAGAGAGGTGGTCAGTCATCCCTGGAGACACTGTCCCTGAGGCCTTGCCCTCATCAGCTAGCTGAGAGCAACAGTCCTTGGGCCAGCGGATGGTGGTGTCCTGGGAGCAAGGCCATGTGTGGCCTGGAGAGTGGGCCTTGCCTCACGGGGGCCAAGAGGTGAGTCTTGCCACGGGGGCCACCCCCAACCCCATTCCATGGACAAGCAAGCAAGGGAGTGTCCAGACACACTAGGCTCCCGGGGCAGGAGAGGGGCCCCAAACAGGTTGATCTGGCCCGCGGAGGCCTTGCCACTCCCCCGGCCCCAGGCCAATCAGGGCCTGGGGCGGGGGGAAGTGCGTGAAATTTCCCCCCCCCTGCCAGGAGCACATGGTGCTTAGAAGTATGCTCCCCCGGCCCCAGACCCTGATTGGCCTGGGGGCAGGGGAGCGGCAGGGCCTCTGCGGGCCAGATCAACCTGCTTGGGGCCCCTCTCCTGCCCCTGGGATACCAGTGTGTCCGGACACTCCCTTGCCTGCTTGTCCGTGGGATGGGCCTGCTGATCTGGCCTGCGGAGGCCCTTTTGCCCACCCCTGATGTTTCTTTATATTATGTTTCAGATAACATTAATGGAAGAATTTGATGGTTTCCTCTGCCCTGCCCCCACCCTGCAAGGAGCATGTGGCACTTCTAAGCACCACATGCTCCTGGCATGGCAGGAGGAGACTTCGCCACTCCCCTGCCCCCAAGCCCTGATTGGCCTGGGGGCAGAAGGGGGAGCGCACAAAGTCTCCTCCCACCGACAGTGGCATGGGCACCTAGAGGTAACCTCGGGGCAAAGACTTCACGTGCTCCCCCACCCCAAGACCAAGACCAAGACCAATCATGGTCTGTGGGTGGGGAAGCAGGGACGTATCCTGGCCCCACCCCCTTCCGCTTGAGGCCTCACCCCTTCCGGTGCGGCCCAGGGCCACTTAAAAAATTTCTCAAGTGGCCCCCAGTAAAAAATTATTGCCCACCCCGATTTAGACAAACCTTAAGAAAAAGAATAATTCAAAAAATAAAAATAAGGCAAAATGTCAACGAGACAATATTGAAAAAAAGATTACTTACCTCTCATAAGTGTTGTTCTTCAAGATGTGCTGCTCATGTCCATTCTGGTAGGTGTGCACATGCTACGTGCACAATCATTGGAAGGTTTGTCCCTAGCAGTACCTGCCAGGTTGACTGTGGAGCCCCCCCTGGAATGGTGCCTTCATGGCGACATCAGGAATAGTCAACATGAATTCACCAAGGGGAAGTCATGCCTGTTACAAGTTCTCCCCCTCTTGGGGAGGGGTTTGTGCCTCCCTCCCCCTCACAGTGCTGCGGTTGTTTGTTGGTGTGGACACCTGCGTTTTAGTTCCCTTCAGTTTGTTTCTTTTCTATAGACATTAATGCCAGATATGACACTCTGGCGTATTTAGTTGGTTGGCCCCTAGGATCGGGGAAGGGGGCTCGGGCCCGCCCTCTCTCTGAGCCCCAGCCCAGGGCCCTAAGGCGGGGACTCTAGTCCCTGCTCAGTGGAGGGGGTCGTAGCCCCTAAACCCTCCACTCATGGGTTTCGCAGCCCTGCCCTGGGCCACTTCTTCTCTGTGCCTTTCATAGTTCCCGTCCATCGGGTCAGGGCAAGACTCACCGCTGCCGCCCCCCGTATCGGGTGTTGCTCCCATGCACTCTGGGCGCGTGCCACTGTGCCCCTTTGGCTGCTGTCCTCCACCTGGCCCCCCCTTGTGCTCGCCGGCCTCCCCTTTTAAATCCCCCGCTCTGGCGTCTAAAGCCGGTACTCTCTGGGCGTCCCCGGCCCCACCCTTCCACGTCCCCCACTTGACGTCGCGGGTGATGTCATTTGCGGGCGCCGGCCATGGCGGTCGGGTAGCGTTCCCTGCTTTTCTGCCCACCCTTGCCTCGGCTGTTTCCCAGCCGCGGCTTCCCGGCACGCCCCCGCCTCCGCTCAGCCCCTCCCCGTACTCCCTGGCCTGGGGTCCGGGGCCGGCTTCAGTGCGGGGCAGAGACACCCCGTCAACTGCCCCGTCACAATGCCTCACCAATCTGATTAGCTTCTGTGATGAGGCTCTGTGGACATGGGAAAGTTGGTGGATGTGATATACCTTGACTTTAGCAAAGCTTTTGATACAGTCTCCCACAATAGTCTTGCCAGCAAGTTAAGGAAGTATGGATTGGATAAATGGACTGTAAGGTGTATAGAAAGCTGGCTAGATTGTCGGGCCCAACGGGTAGTGATCAGCGGCTTGATGTCAGGTTGGCGGTCGGTTTCAAGTGGAGTGCCCCAAGGATCGGTTCTAGGGCTGGTTTTGTTCAACATCTTTATTAATGACCTGGATGAGGGGATGGATTGCACCCTCAGCAAGTTTGTGGATGACACTAAGCTAGGGGGAGAGGTAGATATGCTGGAGGGCAGGGATAGGGTCCAGAGTGACCTAGACAAATTAGAGGATTGGGCCAAAAGAAATCCGATGAGGTTCAACAAGGACAAGTGCACTTGGGATGGAAGAATCCCAAGCATTGTTACAGGCTGGGGACCGAATGGCTAAGTAGTGGTTCAGCAGAAAACGACCTGGGGATTACAGTGGATGAGAAGCTGGATATGAGTCAACAGTGTGCCCTTGTAGCCAAGAAGGCTAATGGAATATGAGGTTGCATTAGGAGCAGCATTGCCAGCAGATCTAGAGAAGTGATTATCCCCTTTATTTAGCACTGGTGAGGCCACACCTGGAGTATTGTGTCCAGTTCTGGGCCCCCCACTATAGAAAGGATGTGGACGCATTGGAGAGGGTCCAGCGGAGGGCAACCAAAATGATTAGGGGGCTGGAGCACATGACCTATGAGGAGAGACTTATTTAGTCTGCAGAAGAGAAGAGTTAGGGGGGATTTGATAGCAGCCTTCAACTTCCTAAAGGGAGGTTCCAAAGAGGATGGAGAGAGGCTGTTCTCAGTAGTGACGGATGGCAGAACAAGGAGCAGTGGTCTCAAGTTACAGTGGGACAGGTGTCAGCTGGACATTAGGAAAAACTATTTCCCTAGGAGGGTGGTGAAGCACTGGAATGGGTTCCCTAGGGAGGTGGTGAAATCTCCATCCCTAGAGGTTTTTAAGTCCCGGCTTGACAGAGCCCTGACTGGGTTGATTTAGTTGGGATTGGTCCTGCCTTGGACAGGGGACTGGACTTGATGACCTCCTGAGGTCTCTTCCAGCCCTGGGATTCTATGATTCTATGACATACATAGGTCCCAGTTGACCCACCGCCTGTTCAGTTCGTGCCAAGGCTGTTCACCACTGTGGCACTCCGAGTGCAGAAGTTCGGGCCCCGCAAGAGACCGTAAAATACCTTGCCTCTATAGGCTTCTGTTTTAAAAACTCCCCAAGGTCACAGATTCCCTGACCTTGGGAGATAGGCTGCCACCACCCAAGTTAAAAAAAAAAAAACCTTTCTTCTTGAACCCAGGAAGAAAGCATTTGGGAACTTCTTCCAGAGGAGTACTCCCAAGCTCTTCTACCACAAGAGAACTTAAAAACCAAAAAGAAAACAAATGGTAATCTCTGATAGCTGACCACTCGGTCTTAGGCATGCATACACAGACCTCCTGTGTCCTGGAAGGTAACAAGAATCAAATCATTGCCTTAAAAAGGGTGATTTTTATTAACAAAACAAAAAGATATACGTGGTAAAGCATACTAGGTTGCTAGGTGTTATAAAGCAACTGAGAAAAGAACAGATTAAAAACACAGAGGGTGTGTCTAGACTACAGGATTTTGTCGACAAAAGTGAACTTTTGTCGACAAAACTATACCTGCGTCTACACTACCGCTGAGTTCTGTCGGCAGTAAGTCGACAGAACGCAGCAATTTTGTCGACGGCGGTAAACCTCATTCTACGAGGAATAACGCCTTTGTCGACAGAGTTATGGCGACAAAAGGTAAGTGTGGACGCAGGGAACAATTTATGTCGACATTAAAGGCCTCCAGGAAGAAGCCCTGGTGGACACTCCTGCCACAGCTTTCAACTCTATCGTCCCTGCCTGTAGCCATCTTTAAAAGGCACAGGCACCCAGGATCAGCATTCTGGTAGCAAGCCACCTCCAGCCAGGACCCTGACTGTGCAGCTCTTCCCGGTAGGGACACCCGGGAGACATGTTCTAGGGACAAGCCCCCCAAGAACCCTCTGGCCCCTCCAGGGACACAGCCCCACAGGAAGCCAGGGGCACCAAATGCCGGGCACCCTCCTGGTCTAGGCCTGAGATCAAAGCCCTCTTGGGGCTCTAGGCTGAGGAGAAGTCCCTCCAGGCCAGTGGTCCCCAACCTTTCATGGCTGCTGGGCGCCCAGGGGCCGGGCCACTCATGTGCCAGGCGTCCGGGGGCGGGGCTGCTCATGTGCCACGCTTCCCGGGGCGGGGCCACGCGCCCTGCACCCAGGGCCGGCACTGCGCATGTGCCGGGTGCCCGGGACAGGGGCTGCCCATGCGCCATGCGCCCGGGGCGGCACCATGCATGTGCCGCGCGCCGGGGGCAGGGCCAGCCCAGATGTTTTGGCGGGCGCACATAAATGCCCCAGCGGGCGCCATGGCAGCCGCTCCTTACCCAAATTTAATATTTGATTCTTGATCTGTCCATAATGACACTTACTTTTCTAAGACAGGGGTGGCCAACCCATTCTGGGCAAAGAGCCAAGATAGCAGTGGATCCAGTGCAAAGAGCAAAGTTGTTGAGCCCCCCCCCCCCCCCCCCCAAAAAAAGGACTGCCCCTTTTGCCCCTTTAAAAGGAGGCCCCGGTCGCGTTTGGTTGAACACACACACACACAAAAAAGCTCTGCCTCTTTAAGAAACAGCATTTAAATGCATTTTTGAGGCTTTTTGGCTACAGCAGGCTCCTGCCGCCATCTTTATTTCTGCAGCTTTCATGGCCGCGCTGGACGGCTCCCCTGCCCAAGTCAGCACAGGGAGCTGGGAGGAGAGGGCTGTTCTTGGCGCCGCGGGGGCAGCTTTCCAGCCATGGGGGGGCTCCGCAAGCCACACCCGGGTGGGGGGGGGGAAGAGCTGCATGCGGCTCGTGAGCCTCGGGTTGGCCACGGCTGTTCTAAGACATTAAAACTAATTCAGAGTAGAACCTAACTGGCAAATTGAAAGATATGCACTACATTAAATCTACTCTAAAAATTGTTTTGGTATCAGTGCTTTATGCCACTGCACTGTTCACTCATTCTTTCAAAATAATAAATGCTCCAGGCCATGCAGTCCAGCAGGAGGAGGAATGTGGACATTTATGCCCGAATGGCAGAAGGCCTGGCTAAAAAAGGTCACCACCCCCGCACACTGGAGCAGGTCAGGGCAAAGGTCAAGGAGCTGAAGCAGGGATATGTTAGAGCCCGTGAGCGCAGCTCCTGCTCCAGGGAAACAGCACACTATTGTGCCTACCATGAGGGTCTGGACCAGATCCTGGAGGCAGGGGAACCCCTGCCTCCTGAGCGGATTGTGGAGTCTGGGTTGGAGACCCCTGTTCAGCAGCGGCCGCAACTCCAGGCAGACAACCAGGAGCTCCAAGAGGAGGAACAGGAGGAGGAAGACAGCACCCGGAGCACCCAGGAGCCAGACACCCAAACTCAGGAGGCCTCCCAGACAACTTCGGACCCCGGAGAGGGAACATCAGGTGAGTGCTGTGAGGGTCCAACACACACAGGACAGGGCAGGCGGGAGCAAAGTGGATGGTGCAGTGCTGTGACATGTCATGCTGATCACAGCCTGGGAGGGGGGGCACACACACGGCCGCCCTCAGGGAGGGCCATCCTACCCCTGCACTCGAATGGCTGCGAGGCACCACCTGCTCCTGCAGGCAGTGATGCCAGGTGCAGGCATGGGTCGGGGGCGCAGGGATTGCCTCACAGCTGCAGGCCTCTCAGCACTCTGCGGGAACCCCAACCGTGGCCTGACACTTGTCTGTGCTGCTCGGCCATGGGGTGTGTGCGAGGGGGGGCAGGATGGTGGCCTGCACACCTTCTGGGTTCCAGGGAGGCCGTGGCTGCAGGCCAGGCCACACCGTGCCTTACTGAGACCCACAGGAGCAGCCTCTGACCCTAGGACAGCCACTGCCTGCTGAGAAGGAGGGCGTGCCCTCTCAGGGAAAGTGTGAGCATGCATGACTGACGACTTTTCCCTCTTGTCCTCCACAGCCGGACCAGCTGACCAGGAGGGGGGACGCCACACCTGCCCCACCACCCAGACGGCTGCAGGGAACCCATTGGCACTGGTGCACGTATTTGGAGCTGGTGCTCCAGCACATCTTGGTCCTGCAAAGGATGCAGGACGCAATGAACCGCAGGATGGAGGCAGAGGCAGAGGCAGAGGCAGAGTGGCGCAGGCGCTTGCTGGAGGAATTTGCCCAGCAGCACACTGACATTTGCAGTGCGATCTGGGAGGTCATGGCCTTCCCCGGTCCTCTGCCTGGTCCTGCTCCTTCTGCTCAGCCTGCCCCCCTCAGCCCCTGCCCCCCTCAGCCCCTGCCATCCCAGACTCAGCTACAGCCCCACCTCCTGCCCAGCCCCCTACTGTCCCAGCCCACAGGAGCACCCATCTCCGATCTGCCCTCCGCAGCTAAGGTGGCAGGGGCTCCTCATCCTAGGCGGCACCCTCAGCTGTGGACCTCCCTCCCCCCTTCCAGGTTGACATCCCCTCTCCCCCCTGTGAAAGTCATTGAGGGGAGCACTTTATTTTGTTAACAAAAACAATTTATTTTTCAGAATACAAGAGTTTTATAGTTTTGTAACAAATCCACAGTGAAGTAAACTGTACACATTTTTTTTTTCAACAACAACACCTGTCTCTGTTCTCAGTGTGATTGTGTGCAATGTGAATGTGGGGCCGGGAGGGGTTTTGGGGAGGAAGGCACTGGGGGCATGGGGCAATCCCACAATTAGAAGGCCCTGGGGACAATCATCGGCCTCCTTGTGAGAACTGCTCCTGCAGGGCTTCTCGGATTTGCAATCCTGACTGGTGGGCTTGCCAGATGGCAGCTGTCTGGGGCTGCTCAAATTGCCTCCCCTCCACGTCAGCCCGTGTCCCCCACGCAGGGAGGAAGGCCTCCCCTTTCCTTTCTATGAGGTTGTGCAGCACACAGCATGCAGCAACCACATCGGGGATGTTGCATTCCCCCATGTCCAGCCGAGTGAGCAGGCATCTAAATCTGCCCTTCAGACGGCCAAAGGCGCACTCCACCTCGTAGCAAGCCCGATTCAGGTGGGAGTTAAAGAGTTCCCTGTTCGCATCCAGGTGTCCCGTAAATGGCGTCATGAGCCAGGGCATAAGGGGGTAGGCCGTGTCGGCCACGATGCATATAGGCATCTGCACATCCCCCACTGCCAAGTTTCTGTCCGGGAAAAAGGAGCCAGCCTGCAGCCTGCGGTACAAGTACGAGTTCCGGAATACACGGGCATCGTGTGCCCGGCCTGACCACCCAACACAAATGTCTGTGAATTGTCCCTGGTGGTCGACCAGGGCCTGCAGCACCATGGAAAAGTAGCCCTTTCTATTAATATACTGGGCTGCTCGGTGGGGCGGTGCGCAGATGGGGATGTGTGTCCCATTGAGTGCTCCACTGCAGTTGGGAAATCCTAGCACTGCAAATCCAGCCACAATAGCATCCAGGTTTCCGAGGCGGACGGTCCTGTGAAGCAGCTCTGAATTGATGGCCGTCACCACCTGCAGAAAGGGACAAATAGAAACACACAGAACAGGACATTAGAGGGGTTGGCTCAGCTGATGAGAGGTGCTCCCCAGACCCCAAGAGCCCCCTCAGACAACCCCTCCCCGCCCCCGCACCATGGCAGGGTGAGGCCGAGAGGGCTTCTACCTCTGCCACCCCATCCCCAATTCCCTGTGCCTGGTCCTGACTGCCCCGCTTAGCTGCCCACCCCCACCCCCCTGGCCTGTCCCCCGAGAGTGTCTTACCTCCATCAAGATGGCCCCGACAGTAGACCTCCCCACACCAAACTGATGTCTCACGGAGCGGTAGCTGTCGGGGGTGGCCAGCTTCCACAGAGCAATAGCGACGCACTTCTCCAGGGGGATGGCGGGCTGCAAGCGGGTGTCCTGGTGTTGCAGGGCAGGGGCAAGCCAGGCACAGAGCTCCTGGAAGGTGGACTTGTGCATCCGAAAGTTTCGGAGCCACTGGTCATCATCCCACTGCTGCATAACGAGCCGGTCCCACCAGTCTGAACTGGTGTCCAGCCTCCAAACTCGCCTCTCCAGGAATAAGTTCGGGGGCAAGGGCAGTAGTAGGGCTGCAGCCTGAGTGAGGAGCTCAAGGCTGGGCTCTGAATCCAGCTCTGCCACAAACTTCATGATGCTCTCATGAAGCTGCAGCAGAGCTTCCAGCATCACGGTGTGGGGCCATCGCCTGCCCAGGGGCAGCTCAGGCTCCATGGCCAAAAACACAGTGCAAAGCACGAAAATAAACTGCTGTGGTGTCCGAGGAAGCAGGGCAACCAAAACAAGAACTGCAGCAGCTTTGCTTTCCTTCTAGGAGGTAGGCAAGCCAGAAGCAGGAGCAGAGCAACGGCTGTCCAGGAGGGTTCCTTTAAGCACACGTCTCTGCAAAGAGCAAGCAGCAGCTCCAGGACTTTAAGGCTGCCCCTGTGACCTGCCAGAAGCACTTCCGGGTGCCTTCTTTTGTTGACAGAGCGTCCAGCAGTCTGGACGCTCTTTGTCGACAAAGCGGATCGATTTTTCAATCCGCATTATGTAGTCTGGACGCTCTTTGTCGACAGAGGCCTGTAGTCTAGATGTACCCAGAGAGCTGTATCCCCGGGATTCAGTTTAATTACAGTGCATGGCCTTAACACAGAGAAATTTAACCAAACAACAAAACAAAGAAAATAACCTGATCACGTCTAACTGAAAGCACTCCCTATCACTTACATATCCATGTCTTCAAGGCCTTATCCATTTCTGGGCATGGGATTCCTGCCTGGTTCAATTCATCTTGTTCCCCCAGCTCTTGGTTTAAAACTCCTGCAAAAGAAAAACAGCAGGCAGGTTTCAATTCAAATCTCAACACTTTCTTCCCATTGGTTCTCCTGGCTTCCTGCTAACATTGCCTAGCTACCTGAGTTTAAGCCTTTAGGGTATGTCTACACTGAAAAGTTAATTCGAAATAACAGCCGTTATTTCGAATTAACTTCAATAGCATCTATACATGCAAACCGCTATTTCGAATTTAATTCGAAATAGCGGAGTGCTTATTTCGAATTTGGTAAACCTCATTCTATGAGGAGTAACGCCAAATTCGAAATAGCTATTTCAAATTAAGTGCTGTGTAGACACTTAATTCGAAATAGGGGGCCTCCAGCCCTTCCCAGGGAGCCCTGGTGGCCACTCTGGGCACACCCGGGAAAACTCGTCTGCTCCCCCCCTAGCCCCAGAGCCCTTAAAGGGGCAGACTCTGGCCACAGTGCCTGTGCTAGTTGCAAGCCTGCCAGCACACAGCCAGCAGACCGTGCACCTGGCACAGGATGAGCCAGCAACCCGCTGCCACCCAGCCCTCCACCGCTCCCCAGGACCAGGCTGGCGGCTCCCAGGAGCCTGCCAGGGGCTGCAAAAGGTGGGCACCTGCCTGGTCTAGTGCGGAGATCGTGGACCTCATTGAAGTTTCGGGGGAGGCCTCCAATGCCCACGATCTCCGCACTAGGTGCGGGAATGCGGCTGTCTACAGCCGCATGGCTGCCAGCCTGGCCACCAGAGGCCACATGCGCAGCCAGGAGCAGGTGCGGCCAAAAGTTAAGGAGCTGCGGCACGCCTATGCCAGGGGCTCCCAACCAGGGGCTAACCCAGACACCTGCCCACATTATGAGGCCCTGGACCGCATCCTGGGGGGTCAGATGGTCCGTGCCCCCCTGGTGGTCATTGACCCCGGGGCAGAGGGCCCTGCCCCTGACACAGAGGAAGAGGAGGAAGAGGAGGAGGACGATGGCCAGGAGCCGCAGGAGCGTGCAGGGAGCGTGCCCTGCACCCAGGACCTCCGAGCTGTACCAGAGAGCCCGTCAGCAGTCTCATCCGAGGCCGGGGAGGCCTCCCACATGTGAGTGCCACCATGGTCCCCTTATGTGGGGCGGGGGAGAGGAGGGGGAGCCCAGGGACCGTGCGCATAGGCCTTGCCGACCCCGGAGCAGGCACCAACCTGTGCATCTGCCGTGCCAGCCAGGGCATGTGGCCCCAGCTGGGTGCCATGCAGGGGCCCTGGCCTGTTCCCCACACCCGTCTATGCGTGAAGGCACATGACAGGCTCCTGATGCCGGGGAGAGACACTGCACACTGCCCTCCCTCCAGACGCCCCCTCTACACAGAGGCAGGGCACATCTCCCCTTCCCCACCCCCACACCACACTATAGGCAGCACAGGGGCTGGGGTGCAGTCCTGGGCCAGCTCACACTCCCGGGGATAGCAGGACGTGATGGTGCGGACACCTGCCGTCCTCGCCTTGCCGAGGGGGGCTGGGTTTCACCCACCGTGTCCCCAGGGAGAACTGACCACTTCTCTTGTTTCACCACAGCCGCAGCACCTGCGAGTGCAGGGCGCAGCACCCCGCCTGGAACATCCACCCACACCTGGGCCAGCAGGCACACCCAGAACCAGGAGGAGTACCAGCGGTAGCACCTGGGGTTACTGGGAAGGCAGGTCCACAGCCAGGAGCACTGGGTGCAAGAAGACCTGCAGCTGCGGTGGGAGAGCTTGCGGGAGCTGCGGGAGCAGGGCCGTGCCCTCCGCGAGCACCTGCAGACCCTGGTGGACCGAGTGCTGCCTCCTGCTGCTCCAGCCCCTGCAGCCGCCCCAGCTATCGCTCCGTCTCCCACCCCTGCTCCTCCCGCCCCCGTCCCTCCTGCCCCACCCTCCATACCCACTCTCCTGGGGACGCCGAGGCCCTGCACCGCAGTGCTGCGAGACAGGAGGGCTGGCAAGAACCCCAACCCTGAGCTTCCTCCCCTTCCTCCCTTGCTTCCCCTTCAGCTCCTCCTCCCAGGTTTCTCCCCACCCCAGTTATGTTAAATAAAGAGAGTTTTTGTGGCAACACGGTGTTTTTATTGTACATCAGGAAGGGGGGTTAGGGAGGGGAAAGGGGAAGGAGGTGGGGGTGGAATGTAAGGCACAAGGCCCCAGTGGGGCACACAAGGGGAATTTCAGTCCTCGTCCGCCTGGAAGCTCTCCCGCAGGGCTTCCAGGATGTGGACAGCCCCCCGAAGGGCCTCCCGGATGGCAGCCATGCAGGGCTGTGCATACTGGCCAGCCAGGTGGTCAGCCTCTGCCATCCAGGCTGGCAGGAAAGCCTCCTCCTTACTCTCACATAAATTGTGGAGCACACAGAACGCTGCCACCATGTGCGGAATATTGTGCTGGGAGAGGTCGAGGCGGGTGAGGAGGCATCTAAATCGGGCCTTCAGCTGGCTGAAGGCCCCCTCGACCACAATGCGGGCCCTGCTGAGCCTAGCATTGAAGGCCTGCTGGGTGGGGTTAAGGTGTCCCGTGTAGGGCTTCATCAGCCAGGGCTGTAGGAGGTAGGCCGCATCCCCCACCAGGCACACTGGCATGTCCACATCCCCAACCCTGATGTGGCGATCGGGGAAGAAAGTCCCAGCGTGCAGCCTCTGGCACACGCAGGAGTTGCGGTACACCTGCGCTTCGTGTGCCTTACCGGAACCGCCTACATTGATGTCCATGAACTAGCCCCGGTGGTCAGACACGGCCTGCAGAATCACGGAGCAGTACCCCTTGCGGTTGATGTACAGGGAGGCTTGGTGTTCCGGGGCATGGATGGGGATGTGCGTCCCGTCGATTGCCCCACCGCAGTTGGGGAAGCCCAGGGCGCCGAACCCCTCGATGACCACGTCCAGGTCGGTGAGGCAGACGACTCTGCGGAGCAGCACCCTGTTGATGGCCTTGACCACCTGCAGAGAGAGACACAAAACCGAGGGTCACTGGGGTGCCTGGGTGGCTGGGAGTGTTCATTCCCCGCCACTGCCCCATGCCCCACTCCCAGGAGCAACCCCCGCTGCAATCCTGGCCACCACGGGCGGTCTGTAGCGCAGCTGGGACAGACCGAACCCGCCCGTGGAGGGCACTTACACCACCTCCTGCCCCGTTTTCCCTGGGGCAGCTCATCTCCTCCTTGAAGCCCTCCCTCCTGGCCCAGTGGCCAGTGACTGCCGTACCTGCATGAGCACCGCTCTGACGGTGGATCTCCCCATGCCGAACTGGTTGCCGATGTATCAGTAGCTATCCGGCATGGAGAGCTTCCAGAGGGCGATGGCCACCCGCTTGTGGAGGGGAATGGCGGGCCTCATGCATGTGTCCCGTCACTGCAGAGCAGGGGGCGAGCCACTCGCAGAGCTCGAGGAAGGTGTCCTTCTTCATCCTGAAGTTCTGGGTCCACTGTTGGTCTCCCCAGCACTCCAGGACGATGTGGTCCCACCAGTCGCTGCTGGTGTCCAGACGCCAGATGCGGCGGGGCACGCTGGTGTCCAGCCGCTGCTCCTCCATGGCCCCCGGGGGGGCAGGGGGAGGGCCAGGAGGCTGGCCTGCAGCAGATGGTGCCAGGCAACCTCCAGCAATTGCTGCCAGGCTTGCAGCAACACATTCAAAATGAGCACCATAGTGCTCCATGGTGCCGAGTGCTGTGGTGTCCCAAATGAGAGTGACTAAAGCAGATAGAGAGGAAAACGCTTTGCTGTCCCTCAGCGAGGTAGGCAAGCAAGTGGGAAAGCTGAGAACCGGCTGTCCAGGGGGGTTCCTTTAAGCATGAGCCTCAGATAGCCTCAGACAGCAGCCACACAAAGCAACTGATGCCCTGCTGGAACCGGTTTCAGCTGCCCTTAAATGAGCTCCAGCGTCCAATCAGTGTGGACGCGCTATTTCAAAATAGCAAAATGCTATTCGAAATACATTTTGTGTCTAGATGTGTTATTTCGAATTAGCTTAATTCGAATTAACTATTTCGAATTAAGTTCATTCGAAATAGTGCTGTAGTGTAGACATACCCTAAGTTACTGAATGCTGGGATGTTTAGAAAAGGACAGCACTCCTCCCATCCATCACAGTTCCTTCTTGCTGGACTATTCTGACAGATGGGAGGCGGGTGGGATTTGCAATGGACATGAGCAATACATCTTGAAGAATAACAGTTATGAGAGGTAGGTAACTGTTTTTTCTTGAGTGCTTGCTCATGTCCATTCCAGTAGATGACCCCCATGCAGTTTCTATGGAGGAGGGGTCGCTGATTGCAGAACCACTCTGTCACAAGCTGCATCATCCCTTGCCTGTTGGGTAATGGCATAGTGTGATGTGATGGTGTGAATGGATGACCACGTTGCCACCCTCCATATGTCCTGAATAGGGATCTGTGCCAGGAATGCTGCAGAAGATGCCTGTGCTCTGGTGGAGTGAGCTGTCAATGCTGGAGCTGGAACCTTAGCCAGGTCATAGCAGGTCCTAATACAGGATGTGATCCACAAGGAAATATGCTAGGAAGAGTTGGAGAGTTCCTTCATCCTCTCAGCTATTTCAATAAAGAGCTCTGGTGATTTACGAAACGACTTTGTGCATTCAAGGTAGAAAGCCAGGGCACACCTGGCGCCCAGGGAGTGGAGAGCTCGCTCCTTATTGCTAGCGTAGGGTTTTGGAAAGAAAACTGGCAAAAAGATGTCCTGGCTCACATGAAAGTGCAACACAACCTTAGGCAGGAATGCTGGATATGGATGTAGTTATACTTGGTCCTTATAAAAGACTATGTATGGGGGTTCAGAGGTGAGGGCTCAGAGCTATGAGACCCGTCTGGCTGATTATGGCCACCAAAAAGGCCACCTTCCAGGAGAGTTAGGATAAGGGTCAGGTTGCTAGGGGCTCAAAGCGGGGGGGAGGGGGGGATGAGTTTGGAAAGGACTAGGTTAAGATCTCACTGTGGGACAGGGTGTCTGACCTGGGGATATAGACAAAGACAGATCTGCCTCTCTCACCTGGGTGGAAGCCTGAGATGGCAGACAGGTGGACCCTGATAGATGATACAGACAGCCCCTGGTGTTTCAGATGTAAAAGGTAGACAACCAAAGCAGGAATAGGGACTTGTTGGGAGGAATACATTTTTGGAGGGACCAAACTGAAAAATGCTTTCACTTTGCCAGGCACGTTGAGCGAGTGGAGGGCTTCTGGCTGCCCAATAGGACTTCCCTAACTGAATCAAACACTGCAGTTCAAGCTGATTCAGCCATGGAATTTCCACACTATGGGTATGTCTACACTTGCAGCCTAATTCGAACTAGGGCTGCAAATGTAGGCATTCAGAATTGCAAATCAAGCCCGAGATTTAAATATCCCATGCTTGATTTGTATAGCTGTTGGCGCCATTTTTGAATTTCAAGCTCGATTCAATTGTCACATCGCCGGGAAGGGCGTTGAATAAAGTTCTATTTTGAACTACCTGTTATTCCTCCTGCAATGAGGTTTAACAGGTAGTTCAAAAATAGGGCTTTATTTCGAACGCCGCTTCTCGCCGCTGTAGACACGGGCAGTTAGTCCGGCTTGTAAATTTCAAAAATGGCGCTCGTTGGGAACATGCAATCAAAGGCGGGATATTTAAATCCCGGGCTTGATTTGCAATTCCAAATGCCTACATTTGCAGCCCTAGTTCGAATTAGGCTGCAAGTGTAAACATACCCTATGAGGTGGAGGGACTCCAGGTTGTGGTGGTGTAGTTGGCCATGGTCCTGTGTATTAGTGGAAAGGGTGGGAAAGCATACACAAGACAACTCAACCACAATAGATGAAAGGAATGCACTATGGCTATGGTTCTGGAAGGAACAGAAAGGTGACCCTTCCTTTTGCTCTGTGTCGCAAAGAGAGTCACATAGAGATGATTCCACTTGTGGAAGATGGAGACGATGATGTGTGCTCACAGGACGAGTCAGGGGTGTTGAACGAGTGGCTGAGGTGGTCTGCAAGTTCATTTTGTGCCCTCGGTAGGTATGATATGGATGTGGGGAGTTATGCAGAAATCCCACAAACAGATGGCTTCTTGGCATAGGGGAGAAGAGCGAGCACCACCCTGTCTATTTATATAGAATATCTCTGCAATGTTGTCTGTCAGTACTGAGACACATTTACCCTGCAACTGAGGAAGAAAAGAGTCTAGCAAGCCAGGCAAACCACTCTGAGCAATGGCGGATTTAGAGTCAGTGGGGCCCTGTGCTCAGCTTCATTTTGGGAGCCACTCTGTGGACCCAGCCATGAAAAAGAACATTCACTCTTCCTGCCCCTCCCATTTTTCATTCTTTTCCCTTCATTCTCCTCCTATATTATAAGTAATAAGAAGTAAATGAAAATCAAGTGAGGTACCTTTGATTGTTTTTGTACTCTTAACTTTTTTCTCCACAGATCACTTGAAAATTGCTAAGGGTCTGGGTAGACCACTTAATGAGCTTTCCAAACATTGTTTGTACCATGAGCTAACTACTGTAAAGTGCTTTGGATATGAGCGCTTTATAAAAAAAACACATAATAACTTTTCCTCAGTCTACCTGAATGGAGTTCTCGGAGCATAGTTTGAGAACTTCTGGTCTAACTGAAAGCTTGTATTTGCATTAAGCGAACGTGAAAAATGTGTAAACATAAAATTTATTTTTTCCATTCATACATCATCTATACAAGTTAACTTCCACTGAAGAAACTTACTTAATTTGAAAAATATTGTCGTTAGTTCGAGCTAGGTAGGCAAATGAGGGCAACCAGAGTTGCAAATGAAGCCGGGATTTAAATATCCGGCTTCATTTATACTGGCGCCGCTTTTTAAATTCCAAACTCCGTGCGCGTTACACGTGCGTGGCATGGAGTAGGCAGTTCGAATTAGAGATCCTAATTCGAACTACCGTTACTCCTCGCGGAATGAGGAGTAACTGTAGTTCAAATTAGGATCTCTAATTCGAACTACCTACTCCGTGCCGCGTGTTGCCGTGGACACAGAGTTCGGACTAAGGGGGATTTAAAAATGGCGGCGCTGAACAAATGAAGCCCGGATATTTAAATCCCGGGCTTCATTTGCAACTCCGGTTGCCCTCATTTGCCTACCTAGCTCGAACTAACGAGCTAGTGTAGACATACCCATGGCTTTCTTTCTACACTTTTTCTTTACAACAGCGTCAATTAAGTCATCATAAGTAATATTTTGTAAAGAGGCACTTTCAATTGTCAATATTGCTGAACTTGTCAAATGTTCCTGACTCATTGTAGTTCACAAATAATTTTAACTCGTTTAAATACAAAAAAAGAATGTTCATCATAAGCGTTTGTGACAGGTATCCCACTCCGGACACAACCTTTAGATTTGGGGACCGACTGGCTAAGTAGCGGTTCAGCAGAAAACGACCTGGGGATTACAGTGGATGAGAAGCTGGATATGAGTCAACAGTGTGCCCTTGTAGCCAAGAAGGCTAATGGCATATTAGGTTGCATTAGGAGGAGCATTGCCAGCAGATCCAGAGAAGTGATTATTCCCTTTTATTCGGCTCTGGTGAGGCCACACCTGGAGTATTGTGTCCAGTTCTGTGCCCCCCACTATAGAAAGGATGTGGACGCATTGGAGAGGGTCCAGCGGAGGACGACCAAAATGATAAGGGGGCTGGAGCGCATGATCTATGAGGATAGACTGAGGGATTTGGGTTTGTTTAGTCTGCAGAAGAGAAGAGTGAGGGGGGATTTGATAGCAGCCTTCAATTTCCTGAAGGGAGGTTCCAAAGAGGATGGAGAGAGGCTGTTCACAGTAGTGACGGATGGCAGAACAAGGAGCAGTGGTCTCAAGTTACAGTGGGACAGGTGTCAGTTGGACATTAGGAAAAACTATTTCACTAGGAGGGTGGTGAAGTACTGGAATGGGTTACCTAGGGAGGTGGTGGAATCTCCATCCCTAGAGGTTTTTAAGTCCCGGCTTGACAAAGCCCTGTCTGGGTTGAATTAGTTCAGATTGGTCCTGCTTTGGATGGGGGGCTGGACTCTATGACCTCCTGAGGTCTCTTCCAGGCCTAGGATTCTATCATTCTATTGTTAAAATATTTTCAGAATGGTTTCTACATTTGGAAAGGTTGCCTACAAACCATCAAGTACAAGTCTATACAAATCAACTGGTGATCTCAAAGCACAGACCTCATCATTTTTGAGAAAATAAATGAAATGTTTCACTTCATCTTAAAAAAGATTTGTGTCCATGTCCCCTCGGTAGACTTCACTTAATTTCTCACTGTAGTGGCCTTCAGCATCTTAATCCATACTGCTGTCAAAAAACATGCAAAATAAATCAACAGTTTTCTTTAGAGATTCACCTCTACTCTGCAATTGCACTATTATTGTGTCACAAATAATATTGACGGTTTCAACAAGGATCTTCTCTTTCCCTTTTAAATTGATTTCATTGTCTCTAGTTTCATCAAAAAATAACGTCCTGGGTTTTTTACGCTTCTCATCAGATATATCAGAGGAACCTATATTTGCTGTTAATGTTAGTGCCTCTGCTTCCACGGACCTATAGTCATTTCAGACTTCCATGACAAAACTTGTAACTCAGGCTAAAAAGTGTGCAGTATTCAATAAATTTGTATAAACTTTTTGCAGTCATTTGCTGATGGCATGGATTCTTTGAAGTGAACAGTTCCACAAAATAGTAAAAAGAGCAATAGCATACTTTTCAAACTTTTCTGCTAAGGATTTTGCTTCAGTTTTCGCATGTGGTTTTTCAGAATTTGATGTGGCTATGTCTAATAAGGTTCTCTTTATAACATCATAGCTCATTTTCAAAGCCAAAACAGCATGAGCAGGCCACCTGGTGTCACAAATTCTTTTGACTTTCAAATGTTTTCCATTACATGACTTAAACCTGGTGTTGAATTGACTATTATGGAATAGTACTTGGCATCTTTTACTTCATCAGCTAATTGGTTTCTGATCTGCTCTGCCAATGAATGAATGAATTCATTAATTCAATAATGAATTCATTGTAGGTTTGGAGTGTTAAAAAGTTGATCTTCCCTGAGCCACAATACTGATAATTTTTCAAATGTTCATTGAGAAAATTGTCAAATTCAATAAGATCTTCAAGGCAGGTTACAAAATTACCTTTTTGATTTGACACTGATGACTCATCACGTTGTCTCAGAGGTAGTCCCAAAGAAGACAGCAGTTTCACCGTGGACACAGCACTTTCTTCCAATAAGCACACTCCTCCTCAAACTGAGCTGATAGATAAGGTTGAATCAATTCTTCTGGATAATTTACATCTTTGAACAAACTTACATATAGCATTAATATGAGCTTTGGAAGTTTCATGATCAGCAATATCTCTTGCAATATTTCTCCAATTAGAGTTGTCATCATCATCAACAACCATGGGCTCAACGCCCGTTGTTGTCCGATGCCTCCCTCACTATTTCCTTCCATCTTTCCCTGTCCAGTGCGGAGTGGCTTAGTTTCTGTAGACTAGCTCCACACCAATCTACTATATCATCTACCCATTCTCTGTGGGGTCTGCCTCTCCTATTCGAACCATCCATTATGCCGAATACCAGGTTCTTGACTTTTCGCTCGTTGTTCATTCTGCAGATAAGAGTGCCTGTCGACAAATGGTTGTTTTCCTTTACTATGGTCAGGGAATACTTTGCAAACATAACAGAAGACTGTCTTGGTGGTTTATGAAACAAATCAACCAATTTCTCATTTCTGTGGTCCCATTTTTCTTCATCCTAAGAAAATGGGACTCATGAAGACCTCTACATTGCTTTTGTCCTCCAAGCTCATAGTCTTTCATCAAATTTTCCATATTACCTATGTTTTTCAGTTTATTTACGAAGAAATATTCTATCATCTCCAACTAAATAGATTTTGGCCATAATGCAATGTCTTCAGGGTAGGTTTCTTCTCTTACTTTGACAAAATTACCAATATTTTGTAGTTCCATTGCCACTTCAGAGTCCCTTGTTCAAGTTTTGCAGTCATCATGGTATCCTCAAAACTTGGCAAGTGATCAGATAACTGAGATGTTTCCTCGCCCATGCTTTTTGATGAATGTCCTCTATTGAATACTTAAAGATTTTTAAAATAAGATGACAAATTGTCTTTTTGCTAATCTTTGTCTTTTTGCCTTGCTTTCATTTTTTCGGGTTTTTGACTGCCAGACTCATAGTATCGCTTCATTATTGCTAAAAAACTGACCTTGATTTTTAGGTAGATTAAAAATGTCTGAAAGAGCAGGGGTGTAGCTACAGATGGGCCTGGGTAGGACGTGGTCTGGACCACCCACTCCTGAAATAGGTTTAACACCAGTGGCACTGGAACATTTTTAATAGTGGGATGCCGAAAGCCAGCCCCGTCTCTCCTAGGCACAGGACCAGACCTGGGTGTGGGCCACAGGCACAGGAACGAAGGGTTCAGGCAGGGCTGCTGACAGTATAGCCAGGCCCCTGGGCAAGGTGTGGAGGGGCAGGTCTGGGCCCCCCCCAGAATGGCAGGGCCTTGGGTGGAAGGGGCGGAGCTGGGGGCCCAGCACAGGAGCAGAGCCGCCATGGTGGGGCTGGAGAAGAAGACTGACAGAAGAGATACAAAAATCTCCATGGCCGCGGAGGACAGCTTCAGGTGCCCCAGTGGCCCTGCGTTGGCTGGCCTGGAGAAGTGGGCAGAGACTCACATGTGCTCACCCTGAAGGTGAGGAGGGGCACAGCTCCATCGGCCACCCGAGCGCCCCTCCCCCCTGGTCTCTCCATCCACCGGCCGCTCTCCCCCCTCGCCTGTGGGCAGCAGCCACTCACCAGGTGGCAGCCAACAGCAGCACAACATTACACGGGCCGGAGGACTCAGGAGGAGGGGCCAGCACAGCCATGCAGCCAGCTGTCAGCGAAGTGGTGTTTTCCTGTTTCACAGCGCCGCTTTTCTCCGGCCAGCTGTGCGGCTTCCCATGCTCCTCTGAAGCCTTCCAACCCATTTTCGTGCTGCTCACCGCCACCTGCCAGCTCTCCTGAGGCTGCAGCCTGCCCTGCACCCCCCCAGGAGACACTGGAGGGTCCAAAAGCTGCAGCCCCATCCTGTTCCTCCCACCAGTAGATGCTGCGGGGGGCCGGGAAATGCAGCCTGCCCCCCTGTGAGTAGAGGCTTGGGTGGGTGTCTGGGCAGCCCAGCCCCAGTTCTGGAGTTGCTGCTAGGGTAGCACAACCTCAGGCTCCCAGAAAGAGCTGCACCTGAAGCAGTGCCAACCTTGCCACCATGGGTGGCCCCGGTAAGCCCTCGCACCTCCCAGATCCCTGCCCTGAGCCCCCCCTGCCCTGATTCATGCACACCCCATTACCCTGAGCCGCCACCTCCTGCCTTGACTCCTGCTCCCCCACCCCTTGCCCTGAGCCCCACAACACATACCAGCCCCCTATCCTGACTGCTCCACCTCCCCACCCCCTACCCTGAGCCCCCACAAGGACCCAAGCAATGCTGGGTAAATCCTCTAGTACCTAATAGGTAAAAAATTAACAATATACACTTACAATTAAGTGGTTACTGCTCTTTAGAATTGCCTGCCTTGTCCTCATCTTGCTTCCTCCACAGCGTGATGTTTCTTGTGGTCTGTATTTGTCACATGAAGCAGTTCTTTGAATTATCCACTTTTTTTCAGCAACTTGTCATAAAACGCAGCAGTGTAGGGCAGGGGTGAACAATAATTTTTGAAGGGGGGAGCCACTTCACAAATTTTGGTAGTGGTCGTGGGCTGTCCCGGTAGGGGCAGGGCCTCGGGTGGAAGGGATGGGGTTGAGAGCTACCTACCAGGAGCTTTGCTTGGCCTGGGGTCCCTGCTCCCTGACTTCTGGCCAATGGAAGTGACCTGGAGCAGAGGGGGAGGGTGCTGGGGGCTAGCCTCCTCCTGGAGTTGTCTGGGGTGGAGGCTTAGATTTCATATAACAGGACTGGCAGCTCCTGGCCCCCACTGCTAACTTGTTGCCTGGCAGCTGCCCGGCAGGCACAAGCCCTTTGAAGAGAAGCAGTTGAAAGGGCTTACACTTCCGGGCAGCTCCCAGGCAATGGCCAGTGGGGCAGAGCTCTGAGCTCTCTTCAATTGCTTCTGTTTAAAGGGCTTGTGCCTGCAAGGTGGCTGCCAGGCAATGCAGCCACTCAGCAGGCAAGCCCTTAAAATAGAATCAGTTGAAAGGGCTCGTCTCTGGCTCCCTATCAATGTGCTAGAGGCACGGGGAGCTGCTAGCCCTTTCAGTTGTTTCTATTTAAAGGGCTCTTGTGTTCCCCATGGCTGCTAGGCAATGCTGCCTGACAGGCGTGGGGAAGGCATGAACCCTTTAAATAGAAGCACTTTAAAAGGGCTTGCAGCTCCCGCGCCTCTAGCGCGTTGCTAGGGAGCCAGAGATGTGAGCCCTTTCAACTGTTCTATTTAAAGGGCTTGCGCCTTCCCTGCAGCTGCTGGGGAAGACACGAGCCCTTTAAATAGAAGCAGTTGGAAGGGCTCACACCCCTCTCCTGCTCCGAGACAATGCGCTAGGGGGCGGGACCTGGAACTGCCTCATGGGCCAGATCAAAGCCCTAGGCGGGCCCCACTGAGAGGCTTTTGCCCACCCCTGGTGTAGGGTAAAATTCACTCACAGAGACCAAGTAGCCTTTATGGTAGAAACACTGAGAGATGATATTTCAGGCAACCAAACTGCATTAATTACTGAAAAGACACGTTCAACAGAGGTTGCGGCGCCTGGCAAATACTGCCTTTCTCAGATCCCCAAGTATTTTACTGCTGTATTGTCCATCTCTTGAAAAATGTTCCTCCACCTTTCAGAAATGGGGGGTTTTCTGAGTGTTCCAGTCAGACATGTGACAGGATATTATTGGTTTTGTGTTTGTCCATTCATCAAAAAGACGATTCTCAACTATCAAATGTAGGGTGGGAATTCTTGTGTGGCAAAGGCAAGACTTGCTTTGTATATTTTCCCACACCAGCATGCTTCTCAGCCAGGCCCACTCAAGCTTTTCTGTGCCCTCAAGGGCAGGTTTCCAGTGCTCCACATACTTCAGAGATGTTGAATACAAATTCTCAACTGCATTGTAAAATTCCTGTTCCTTAATTCCGCATCCCCCCTCAACCAAAGACTGCAGCAGGGTCCTAGTGTGTGATGTGACAAATCTTTCTCTGAGCCTCATGCTAAATTATTTTGAAGGGTACAAACATTCAGTGCAACTTCCTGTCACCGATGAGTCATTTTTCTCAATTGCCTCTACTCTCTTTGGAAGGGTGGCTTTTTGCTTATTAGCCAAAGCAAGCCAAAGTTCTGTGCAAGGGTCACTGAAGACTTTCTTGAACAGTGCTGGGCATGTGTCTTGAGAGAGAAACTATCCCTTGTGCCCATTAAAAAAAGCTCCCCTTGCTCTAGCAATTTAAAATACTCAAGGTTGACAAATCGGCAGAAGTCTTTCTCTTCTTCTACATGAACAGTGTAAATGTGAGAGTATTTATAAACTTTCATGGCAAAGGATGCCAAAACAATTGGAAGACAGGCAGCTGCTGCTAGCAGGCAGTTATAAACAATGTGAGCACCACAACGAAAGCCAAAGATCTCCTCCCCTAGTTTGAGTTGCAGTTTTTGCCATACGTTGTTTTTCCCAGCATGTTTAGCACGACCAGAGTTTGTATTGGCATTGTCTGCACATAGCCCAACAAGCTTTTCATTAGGAGAATGCTTCTCAATCAATTGATATAGAAATCCACACTGCATAGCAAAAGTTTCAAAGGGTAGACTCAATAACGTTTGTGTTTACCCCATCGGTGGGAGCATCTAGGGACTGTGTGTGGCCAAGGGGTAGCTCAGGGGGCAGGGGGGTGGGTAGCTAGGGGCTGTGTGCAGACAGGAGGATACCTCAGGGTTCACAGAAGGGGTATCTAGAGGCCGTGTGCCAGGAGGACTTTGAGGTCCCCCTGTTCCCTTAGGGCTCTGCAAGCCATGGAGCCAGGTCGTCCACTCCTGGGTAGGGATCATCGAATTGAGGAAGTAAATGCATGGTTGCGCAGGTGGTGTCAGAGAGAAGGCTTTGGTTTCTTTGACCATGGGACTCTGTTCTGGGCACAAGGATTTTTAGGAAGAGATGGGATCCACCTAACCAAGAGAGGAAAGAGCATCTTCGCGGGCAGGCTTGCAAACCTAGTAAGGAGGGCTTTAAACTAGGTTTGTTGGGGGACGGTGACCAAAGCCCTGAGGTAAGTGGAGAAGTCGGATACCAGGAAGAAACACAAGGAGGAAGGAGCAACAAAGGAGGACCCCTGATTCAAATGGAGAAGGTAGGGTGATCAACTGGTTATCTAAGGTGTTTGTACACAAATGCAAGAAGCCTGGGAAACAAACAGGAAGAATTAGAAGCTCTGGCCCAGTCAGAGAACTATGATTTGATTGAAATAACAGAGACTTGGTGGGATGACTCGCATGACTGGAGCACTGTCATGGAAGGGTATAAACTGTTCAGGAAGAACAGGCCGGGGAGAAAAGGAGGAGTTGCACTGTATGTAAGAGAGCAGTATGATTGCTCAGAACTCCAGTATTTAGAGGGAGAAAAGACTGTTGAGAGTCTATGAGTTAAGTTTAGAGGTGGAAGCAACAGGGGTGATGTTGTGGTTGGTGTCTGCTATAGACCACCGGATCAGGTGGATGAGGTAGATGAGGCTTTCTTCAGACAACTGAGAGAAGCTTCCGGATCGCAGGCCCTGGTTCTCATGGGGGACTTTAATCACCCTGACATCTGTTGGGAGACCAATACACCAGTACACAGACAATTCAGGAAGTTTTTGGAGAACGTTGGGGATAACTTCTTGGTACAAGTGCTGAAGGAACCGACCAGGGGCCACACGCAGCTTGACCTGCTGCTCACAAACAGGGAGGAACTAGTAGGGGAAGTAGAGGTGGGTGACAACCTGGGAAGCAGTGATCATGAGACGGTAGATTTCAGGATCCTGACCAAAGGAAGAAAGGAGAGTAGCAAAATACACACCTGGACTTCAGAAAAGCAGACTTTGACTCCCTCAGAGAACTGATGGGCAGGTTTCCCTGGGATGCTTACATGAAGGGGAAAGGAATCCAGGAGAACTGGCAGTATTTTAAAGAAACCTTATTAAAGGCACAGGAAGAAACCATCCCAATGCACAGTAAGAAAAGCAAATATGGTAGGCGACCAGATTGGCTTACTGGGGAAATCCTTGGTGAGCTTAAACACAAAAAGGAAGCTTACAAGAAGTGGAAACTGGGGCAGATGACTAGGGGAGGAGTTTAAATATATTGCTCGAGTTATCAGGAAGGCGAAAGCGCAATTGAAATTGCAGCTAGCAAGGGATGTGAAGGGTAACAAGAAAGGTTTCTACAGGCATGTTAGCAAGAAGAGAGTGTTGAAGCAAAAGCTCCTCTCTGGTTTGTCGGCTAATAAACAGCTTTATTGATCAATAAGGCACAAAGTGAGCCAAACGTGGTCCCAGCAGAGCCAGGCCCAGTAAGGCTGCTAGTACAATCAATCCTAGTATCTTTATACCCTTAACCAAACAAGTCTGACATCAGGGCATCCAATTACAGAAATCATCAATTAAACTCAGAAAGCAAAACCGTTATCAGCAAGATAGAGGGCAGGTACTAGGGAGTGAGGCTCCTTCCTTAACCAGCTCAATTAACACATTCCAATAGCTCATCTTGCAGGCCTCTGTCCTGGGGTAACAGAAAGTTCACTCTGGTCTACGTACTAAAGCAAGAAGCTGAAATGGTTTCTGTTATACAAGATGGCTTCTAGCTAAATATGAAAATGGTTTCCACAAGAGTGATCAGAGAGGGGGTGGGGCCCCTACTGGATGACGGCGGTAACCTAGTGACAGATGATGTGGGGAAAGCTGAAGTACTCAATGCTTTCTTTGCCTCTGTCTTCACGGACAAGGTCAGCTCCCAGAAAAATGCACTAGGCAATGCAGTATGGGAAGGAGGTGGGCAGCCCTTGGTGGGGGAAGAACAAGTTAGGAACTATTTAGAAAAGCTAGACATACACAAATCCATGGGTCCAGATGTAATGCATACGAGGGTACTGAGGGAGTTGGCAAATGTCATTGCGGAGCCTTTTATGATTATCTTTGAAAACTCGTGGAAATTGGGAGAGATCCTGGATGATTGGAAAAAGGCAAATGTAGTGCCCATCTTTAAAAAAGGGAAGAAGGACAACCCAGGGAACTACAGACCAGTCAACCTTACCTCAGTCCCCGGAAAAATCATGGAGGGGATCCTCAAGGAATCCATTTTGAGGCACTTGGAAGAGGGGAAAGTGATCAGCAATAGTCAACATGGATTCATGAAGGGCAAGTCGTGCCTGACCAATCTGATTAGGTGCTATGATGAGGTAACTGGCTCTGCGGATATGGGAAAGTCAGTGGATATGATATACCTTGACTTTAGCAAAGCTTTTGATACGGTCTCCCACAATATTCTCACCAGCAAATTAAGGGAATATGGATTGGATAAATGAACGGTAAAATGGATAGAAAGCTGGCTAGAAGGCCGGGCCCAGCGGGTAGTGATCAACGGCTCGATGTCAGGATGGCGGTCGGTTTCTAGCGGAGTGCCCCAAGGTTCGGTTCTAGGACCAGTTTTGTTCAACATCTTTATTAATGACGTGGATGAGGGGATGGATTGCACCCTCAGCAAGTTTGCGGATGACACTAAGCTAGCGGGAGAGGTAGATACGCTGGAGGGCAGGGATAGGGTCCAGAGTGACCTAGACAGATTAGAGCAGGGGTTCCCAAACTTTTTGACACGGGGACCAGTAAATCCATTCACGAGCTTTTGGAGGACTGGTAACATTCATTTGCATATTTGCATATTCATTAAGCAAATGATGACCAGGGTTTCCCAAACTTTTTACTTTAGTTGGAACCCGGGTTTTTTTCAGTAGTTTTTTTGCAGCCCAAAAATATAAACGCATATAAAAAAAAGAATTAAAAATGAATAAATTTTCAGTGTTTCACCCGGCTGCATCCTCTGCCCAGCCTGGGCCAGGGCTTCGGGGACCCAGTGCCGCACGGGCACTCCAGGAGGCGGGAGCAGGAGCAGATTGGGGGTAGGGTATCTGGCTAGGAGGGAGGGTGCAAGGAGGGGTAGGGTTGCTAGGTGTCCGGTTTTGTACCGGACAGTCCGGTATTTGAGGGTTCTGTCCGGGAAACAAATTGAGAAAATACTGGACATATAAAATGTCCAGTATTTTCTAATTAGGTACGTTTTATTATAATTAGGTGTATCAGTCCATAGCTGCGAACTGCCTGGCTGGTAGATGTGCTAACACTGCGTGAGTGTGTCTGCCAGCCAGGCAGTTCGCAACTACTCGAGGGAGGGTATGGGCGGGGGGGGCAAAATGGAATCTTTGGGGCCGGACTCACTCGTGTACCCTGGCCTGCATGTGCCTGGGTCAGTCTCGCTTCCCGCCGGCTGATTCATTCCCCCCGGCCCGCTTCTCCTCCCAATCTCCCCCATCCAGCCCTGCTTCCGGTGGCCGGTTCCCCCCCGCTCCCCACCAATCTCCCCGACCAGACCCACTGCCCCGACTCCCTCCCAGCCGGCTGATTCTCCCCTGCTTCTCCTCCTGATCTCCCCTGGCCAGCCCCGCTTCTGGTGGCTGGTTCCGGTGATCCCCATCCTCCTGCCAGCCCTGCTTCCGCCGGACGGTCCCCCCACCATCTCCCCCTCCCAGCCGGCCGATTCTCCCCCGCTTCTCCTCCCAATCTCCCCTGGCCAGCCCCGCTGCCCTGTCCAGCCCTGCTTCCGGAGGCTGGTTATCCCGTCCTCCTCCTCCTGATCTCCGCCGGCCAGCCGCCGCCGTCCCTGTCCCCCCCCGTCCAGCCCTGCTTCCGCCGGCTGGCCGCCAGCCGCCCCCCCCGATCTCCACCGGACAGCCCTGCAGCCCCAGCCCTGCTTCCTGGTGGCCGGTTCCACCCGCCCCCCCCTGCACACCTCCTCCCAGTCCGCCCCGCTCCCCTCCTGGCAGCCACGCTGAGGCCCAGTATTTTTTTCCCATGGCCCGGTATCGGGCCACGGCCCATAGTTTGGGAAACACTGGATTAGAGGATTGGGCCAAAAAAAATCTGATGAGGTTCAGCAAGGACAAGTGTAGAGTCCTGCACTTGGGATGGAAGAATCCCAAGCATTGTTACAGGCTGGGGACCGACTGGCTAAGTAGTAGTTCTGCAGAAAAGGACATGGGGATTACAGTGGATGAGAAGCTGGATATGAGTCAACAGTGTGCCCTTGTAGCCAAGAAGGCTAATGGAATATTAGGGTGCATTAGGAGGAGCATTGCCAGCGGATCCAGAGAAGTGATTATTCCCCTTTATTCGGCTCTGGTGAGGCCACATCTGGAGTATTGTGTCCAGTTCTGGGCCCCCCACTATAGAAAGGATGTGGACTCATTGGAGAAGGTCCAGCGGAGGGCGACCAAAATGATAAGGGGCTGGAGCGCATGACCTATGAGGAGAGACTGAGGGATTTGGGTTTGTTTAGTCTGAAGGCTGCTATCAAATCCTCCCTCTCTCTTCTCTTCTGCAATTTCCTGAAGGGAGGTACCAAAGAGGATGGAGAGAGGCTGTTCTCAGTAGTGACGGATGGCAGAACAAGGAGCAGTGGTCTCAAGTTACAGTGGGAGAGGTGTAGGTTGGACATTAGGAAAAACTATTTCACTAGGAGGGTGGTGAAATACTGGAATGGGTTACCTAGGGATGTGGTGGAATCTCCATCCCCAGAGGTTTTTAAGTCTCGGCTTGACAAAGCCCTGGCTGGGTTGAATTAGTTGGGATTGGTCCTGCCTAGAGCAGGGGGCTGGACTTGATGACCTCCTGAGGTCTCTTTCAGCTCTATGATTCCATGAAGCCTAGCCCTAATCTGTGAGCTGACCCTGAAGGTCTAGGTTCAGACAATGGCAATGTGCTTTGAGCAAGGCCATATGTTGCTTAGAAGGTGGGCACTTTCCTGCAGGGGCACAGACGTTTCAGGGGAGCATCACTACCCCTACGGCCCGGGGACAAGCAGGCATGGGAAAGTGCTGGGCAGGCTAAGAGCCTGCGGGTGGGAGGGGGGATGGGGCAGCTTGGCTTCCTTCTGTGTCCCGCACATGCCGGGTCCGGTACTGGCGGCATCCCTCAGAGAGAGAACTTCTATCCCTGCCCGCTGGAGGAGGGAAGGGGTATTGGGGGAGGTGTGTGTGAGAGGGAGAGGCCGCTTGCCGGCGAGAGTGCTACTGGGTTCCCCTCCTCTTCCTCCCCCCGGCAGCTTCCCATGCAGGGGATCGGTCTCCTCCACATCGCCGCGTTCGACCGGGAGCGGATGCTGCCCGAGTGCAGGCATGACCCTGTGCCGTGTGTGTGGCACTGCTGTGTGGTTCCATGACCCCAGCCTCCTTAGTGGTGGCTTGTGGTGGAAAGGGGTCCCACCATGGAGTCCGAAGCAAGGAAAGTCTATCCAGGAACCTTGTGAGAAGGACCGAGGGGTTCCTGTGAGAGAGCATCATGGGGATGAGTGCTCCAGACTGGCGCTCCATGTGCACCCATGTGCAAAAGCTATTGTGCGACCCCCGAGAAGGCTGAGTGAGGAGTATGCCACCCCTCACAGGCCGCCGCCTGCCCCCGAGTGTGTATAGGGAAAGTTATAGAACTCACCTGAAGTGCCTTCCCCAGGTTCGTCCGAGGCCTGGGAGACATCCTGAGACGGGGGTACTGGCTCCAGGGTGAGGAGCAGCTCCTGGGTTGCGGGCATGGCTGGCCTTCTCCTCCTCCTCCTCCACAACCCTGCCCTCCTGGAGGCTGATGCTGTGTGTGTCCTGGCCGGATTCAACGACGGGGGCAGTGTAGCACGGGGCTGGCAAAGCTCTCCTCATGCCACAAGCCCTTTTCCTTCTGCCTGCTGCTTTAAACTCTGCAGGAGAAGGGGAGTAGTGGAGCTGGCAGGTGTGGCCAGAGCAACCACAAGTGCAGCTGTGAGAGGCCTCTGGAAGCCAATTATTTTGAATTAGCAGCACCGGAATGTCCACACTAATGCTATTTCGAAATACCAATTTTGAAATTGGCGTTATTCCCCCAGGAAAGCAGGAGTACAGATTTCGAAATAACCAGCCCATTATTTCAAAATAACGGGCTTGGTAGTGTGGACAATCCGATTGTTATTTCAAAATAAGGGGGGTTATTCTGAAATAAATCCCTAGTGTAGACCAGGGCTTGGAAGCTTATTCTAGTGCTTAACTAGCCTTCTAATTAGAAAGTTTTTCCTAACACGTAACCGAAACCTCCCTTCCTTGAGATTAAGCTGATTATTTCATGTCTAACTTTCAGTGGAAATGGAAAGCAGCCCTTTTTATAGAAATCTTAAACGTATTTTAAGATTTGTATCAGGTTTCCCCTCAGTCTCTCTCAAGACTGAACATACTGAGCTTTTTAATCTGTCCTTATAGGTCAGGTTTTCTAAGTCTTTTATCATTTTTGTAGCTCTCATCTGGATTCTCTCCAGTTTATCTACATCTTTCCTAAAGTGTGATGCCCAGAAGTGGACACAGTACTCCAGCTGAGGCCTTTCCAGTGCTGAGTAGAGTAGGACAATTTCATCAGGCCCTCCTGGCTTGAATACATCACATTTTATCTAAATATTTTAAATCTGTTCTTTCCCTGTTCTTGTGTTCTTCTTCGGGTGATGTCTCCATGGGTGCTCCATGTAAGGTGACAGGTCATCCCTGGAGCCACAGAGTCGGAGCTTTTTCATCGCAGTTAGCAGTCAGGCTGCACTGGCGCAGCAGGCAGCTCGCGCTGCTGGCAGTTGAACGCTTCGCGAGCGGATGAACTCCCCGCTTCAGTTCCTCTTCTACCATCCCTCGGTCGTGATTGGAGCTCTCCTGCGGCTTCAGGCATTCCTCTCTGTGACCGGGTGTGTCCCGCAGTCTGTTTATTAACCCCTTGTTAACACAGTTTCTAAAGCCCTCCACCTCACCCTCAGTCTGCGTGCCTCAAGTCTTTTAGCCAGTCTTTGGTTTAATTAATGACAGGCAGTCTTGCCTTCCAGCCGGTGGTGCCGATTTGCCGTCCGGTCCCTAGACGACCCTCCTTGGATATGGTGGGGAGAGGGGGGGCCCGGGCCCGCCCCCACTCACGGGCCCCAGCCCAGGGTCCTAAGGACAAGGACTTGACTGCAGTCCTGTCCGACTGATGGGTCTTTTTGCCGCAACACGCCAGCCCATGGGCCCTATGTCCGTTGCCCTGCCCTGGGCTACTTCCTCTCCCCCTTCTGCCTACTTGCTGGCGTAGTATCACCAGTTCCTCCCCCACCGGGGGCCATCCATAGTACCCCGCGTAGGGCCTTTTCTTTCCCGCTCCCTCCTCGGTGTTCCTTACTGTCCGCCCTTTTCTCCTCACTCCTCCCCGCTTCGGCATTCCCGCCCCGTGTTTAAATCCTCCCGCCGTCCCCCGGCATCTGCATGTGCCACCCCTTTCCTCTGGCGTGCTGATGTCAGCGGCGTCAGCTCACGCCGTCCCTCCGCTTCCACCTCCCCCTCACTTACCGCTGCCCTCCTGGGGAGGCTTGCCGTGGCGTGCCTGCTCAGCAGCTGCCGAACAGCCGGTGCATCGCCGGTATCCCGCCCCTCGCGCCGCCAGCCATGCAGCGACCAGGGGCTCTATAGTGCGGGGAGGCGCTGCCCCGTCACACTCTCCTCATAGAAACTTTCACTCTCCTGCTGACCTTTTAACTTCATTTAGTTACAAATTACTTTCTGTTACATTCTTGCCACTCCGGTACAAAAAAAAAAAAAAGAAAGAAGAAGAAGAAGGAACAAGACGAGCTGTTCCCTCAGCACTGGTCCGCATGAACCACTTCAGTGGCGGCGGCTCCGCTCTCCTCCAGCTAGCCACATTCCTCATTACCTAAAAAACAAACAAACAAACAAACAAACAAACTTAAGAAGACAGAAGACAGCAAGCTTTTACTACACAAGCTTGCAGACGGTTTAAGCAAGAACCGTGCCCCCCCGCAGCCCTCAGCCTCAAACGCTAACGGCTCCCGGTATGCCAGGCTCTCAGGGCTTTAAAAAGTGCCGCAGCTGTAATGACTCTATGCCGGCCTTTGATGGCCATAGCTGCTGCATATGATGTCTGGGGGAGTCTCACACACCACAAAAGTGCGATCATTGCCACAGTTTGACTGCCAGGGTGAGAAAGGATCGGGAGCTTAGGCTCCACATGACCCTCCTTGAGAAGGCTTTACAGCCTGTGGAGGAACCTCCATTTAATCATGTGGCAGACCTTCCAAAACACAGATCTGCCTCCCCAACACCACAGAGACATCAGAAGAGGAGGGTCTTGCCAGCCAGATTGCTGCCGCCCGATCAGTCCCCCAGAGCAAGCAGGGAAGACATGCCAGGCATCTCCAGCACTGCAGTGCTGAGATCTGCCTCAAACACCACGGCTGTGGCACCCAGCTTGAACACGGCACCCATGCTTTCCTCCTCCACACTGGGGAGAGCACACTGACAAGCCCGGGTGCTGAAACAAGCACTTCAACACATGGAGCCGGCAAAGGATGTGGAACCGGCTTTAAAATGGCCCCGCAAATCCCCGGCACCGCCTCCCAGCGTGATGACTTCTCCGATGCCTCCCCCTGCAGAGGCTACTGTCAGCATACAGAGCCCAGGCTGACTCCAATGAGTTGGTTAAAAACAAAAAAGATTTAATGGAAACTGAAAGTGAACTCCTCCTTACTCCCCTCAAGGGAGCAATCTCCAGTGCCTTTTCCATCATGCCCATCTCCAGACTATAGGAGATCTCCGCTCTTACAGGGGTGCCCTGGGGTGACTGAGTATGAACAGAGGAGTGTGTTTTCCTCACAGCATTCATCTTCCACCACGTCTCGACAATACCATCGCTACAGGGAATGCCCGTATCACCTTCAGTGGCATCCTGACTGGGATTACCCGCCTCCACACTACCTGCTGCACTGGGCACCCTGGGACTACTGGGCACCTCCTAGACACCAGTCTTCTGGCCCATCGCCTTCACCAAAAAGGCTCCCGCCAGCCTCACCATCTCACACCCTGATGACCATGCCAGAGTCAGAAGAGGACAGCCAGTTGTCAGATGATCATGACCACACTCAGCTGCCACGAGATTCGTCACAAGACAATTCATCTCTCCCCCCCGAGGAGGCTGTAGTCCCTGAGGATGCACATACCACTGCAGACTTGAAGCAGTTTCATCCCAGGGCAGGATTGCCTTGCCCATAGACGAGGCTATCATGGAGGTATCCGATGACATCTGGCAGACGTCTGCATCAGCCCAACCAATCTGCAAGAAGGCGGACAAAAAGTATTTTGTCCCCCCTAAAGAATTGGACTGCCTTTTTTTCCACCCCCAGCCAAACTCGCTGGTGGTAGACACGGCAAACCAACGGTCAAAAGTCCCTCAGCTTAAATCAAACAGTGGGGACAAAGAACACAAAAAGCTAGACCAATTTGGCAAGAGGGTGTACTCCTCAGCCACCTTACAGCTCAGAATAGCAAACTACTCTGCCCTTCTAGCCAATCATGATTTTGACAACTACTCCAAATTAACCGAACTTATGGAACACAATCCTCCCCGGCTCTCTGTCCCTCGCAAGGCTGCATCTGGAATCAGTAGCAGAATTGAAGACAAAATGGAGTCTGCCTCATGGCACTTTATATCCATTCCTGGTTCCTTCCAAGCTGGAGCGGGTCACATGGTAAAGTGACCTATCCCTGTGTCCCCTGCCAGCAGCCGTTAGATCTGACTGGTTTGCAGGTTTCCAGATGTATTCCTCGGGTGTGTATTGGGCACCTTGAGAGCCATGGTCCTTGGGGCCATGCTAATTAGCATAGTCATTGACTGAACAATCCTTCTTTACAACAGGCTGCCCAGGCCCACTGCTCTGTCTCAGACAGAGAACATTCACAGTATAAGCACAGAGTCCATATTCATAACTCCACATACAGACATCATACAAGTACATGAGTAGCATACATAGAATCAGTGGGACATAAGCTTTCATTTGACACCTCACATGGCCCACCTTTGTATAGATTTTGGGGCAAACACCCCCCCCCCCGTGGGTGCAGCAGTGATCTGGCTTCTCCCCTTAAAATCCAATAACGTGACAACCTCTCAAGCAAGAAATCGATCGGCTCCTCCACCTAGGGGCTATAGAAATGATCCCCAATCCATACTGGGGAAGAGGGTTTTACTCAACTTATTTCCTAACCCAGAAGTGCACAGGGGGCTGGAGACCAATCCTAGACCTCCGCAAACTAAACAAGTTCCTGCGAAAACAGCACTTCAAAATGGTCACACTGGCTTCAATCATCCCAGCACTGGACAAATGGGGACTGGTTCTCAGCCCTCGACCTACAGGATGCATATTTCCACATCGCGATACATCCTGCCCACAGATGCTACCTAAGGGTATGTCTAGACTGCATCCCTCTGTCGGCAGAGGGATTCAGATTAGGCAGGTCGACATTGCAAATGAGGCAGGGATTTAAATATCCCGTGCCTAATTTGCATAAAAATGGCCACAGCGTTTTGCCAACTCAGCACTTTGTTGGCAAAAAGTGGCAGTCTAGAGGGGGATCTGTCGAGAAAGAAAGCCTTTTTCGACAGATCCCTTATGCCTCCTGCAAGGAGGTTTACAGTTCATTGCCGGAGGAGTAACAGTTAATCCGAACTAAGGATTTAGTTCAGTGTAACTTCTGACTGCCGCGTGTAGCCGCGGGCAGTCAGTCCAAACTAAGGGGATTTAAAAATGGCGCCCGCCCGGGAACATGCAAATGAAGCCCGGGATATTTAAATCCCAGGCTTCATTTGCAAGTTCAAATGCCTACATTAGCCACCCTAGTTCGAACTAGGGGGCTAGTGTAGACATACCCTATGAACCTCAAGAATACAGAGGTTATGTCCCAGTCTGTTCGGAAAGAGCCCAGTATTCCAGTGATCACTGCTGCTGATACTGTCCTTAAGGCTGTTGATAAGTTTTTCTATCTTGGAAGCATATTGTTCTCCAGCATAAACGCTGATGATGATGTATGTGTTCAACTAGCCAAAGCTAGCACTGCCTTTGGAAGATTGACCAAGTACTTATGGAGTGACCACGGTGTTACCTTCATATGAAATTTAACAGTTTATCAGGCAGTTGTCCTGAATATCCTGCTCTATGGCTCAGAGTCATGGACCATATATCACCAACATGTTTTGAAACTTGATCAATTCCATATGCGCTGCCTCAGGAAGATTGCCCATGTGAATTGGTGGGACAAAATTCCTAAAATGGAGGTCCTTAAGCTGTGTGGTGTCATGGGCATGGAAGCAATGCTTATGAACAAACAGTTTTGCTGGATTGGTCATGTTATGAGGATGGATGATACACGGCTATCAAAGATGGTCTTCTACAGCCAGCTTGCTCATGGAAAGTGCTCTATTGGTGGCCAGTATAAGCATTATAAAGATATCTTAAAGGCCAATGTGAAGTCATGTGTCATATCTGCCGGTGACCTGGAAATCATAGCTCAGGACAGATTGTTATGGCTACAGACTATTGTACAAGCTCTCAAATGCTTTGGAAGTCAACGTATCCAGACATTACAAGAAAAATGTAGGATCTGAAAAGAGTGTACAGCACGCACAGATGGCGAATTTTTGTGTGACACCTGTAAGTGAATTTCCCAATCCAGGATTGGCTTAGTCACAACTGGGCCCAGGGTTCAACTAATTACGGGGGACAAATAATGAAAAATAGGGTCGGGATGCAGGTCATAGGTTCAAAACAAGGGAACCGGATAGGGACACTGAGCAGAGAACCTCGGACAGCACCCACTGCTCCTCAAAGCTGTCCATGGAGCCAGTGGATGCCACCCAGAGGAACTCTGCCTGGATGCGTGTGACCAGGGAGGAAAGGAACTAGGTCCCACAGTTGCAGAGCACCCCCCTCGTCCAGCATTCTCCTCCTGGAGTTATATATAGCTACTTTTGCCACGGCCAGGAGGAGGTTGACGAGGAGGTCTCGTGACTTTGCGGGGCCTCAGATGGGGAGTGCACAAATAAAGAGGTGAGGGGAAAAGTGCAATCAGAACCTCAGCAGGAGGTTCAGGAGGAGCTGGAATAGGGGCTGCAACTTGGCACATTCTAGATATGCGTGCACCAGGTTTTCCCTCATGCAAAAGGGGCAGGCATCGGGGACAGGGGTGAACAAGCCCGTGCTCGTGGCTCCATGGAGGAGCCGCCAGCTGATGTCCCCCGATGGGCCACGGGATTAAGGTGGAGTAAACACTGGCCCATCGGGGTTCCTCACCCTCAACAGATCTTAGATAGTTCTGCCATTTGGTATCAGGGTGGGACATGAGAGTGAGGAAATGCAATGTGTGGAGCATGAGCATGTACAGATGGTCTCTGGTTGCAGTTTGGAAACAGAATGGCTGCATATCCTGAAGCTGGCTGGGGGGGCCTGTGGAACAGGAGCCTGAGAAAGAGGACTGGAGGACTTGCAGTGAGGGTGGGGTGGGGGCGGGGGCCGGGTGTACCCTCTTGCAGGGCTTGCTGCAGGAAATCAAGATCAGGCTGCGACAAGGCTGTCTTTGCCTCCTGAAGCATGCTCAGGGGGGTTCAGAGGGTGGAGAGCCCCATGCGCTCAGCGAGCACCTGAGTATACACCCAGTCCCCCCTTCTGTAGTCCAGGTTTCCTACCTTGGTGGTTTCTGCCAGGACTAACCTCCAGTGCACCGAGGGAGACTCCGCCACCTGCACGCACAAGGCTGGATTGTGAAGCAGGGGCCATCCCCTCGGTGGCCACAACAGACCTGGTCACCGCAAACAGCTTCCAGGTTTGGAGGAGTTCCTGGTAGAACTCCGGCATCTCTGAGAGGGCTCATGGAAGACCTCTTGGGTGGAGAAAAAAGAGCTGCCGGTTGTATCTCTGCCCTTGGAGGTGGCAGAGAAGGCATGCGCCAACGTGCTTCATGCCGGACTACCTGCACTATAGAGGAGTCTCTGCAGGGCCTGGAGGTGGAACGTCCAGACCTGGCTGTGCATGCAGACCAGGCCCTGGCCCCCCTCCTCAAGGGGGAAACACAGGACCCCTGCCGAGACCTAGTGCAGTCCTGGTCAGAAGAACTCCAGGGCTATCCTCTGGAACCTGGCTAGGACCTCCGGGGCCAGGCTCAGGGTGTTGAGCCGGTGCCAGAGCATGGACAGGACTAGTTGGTTCAGCACCAGCGTCCTCCCCCGCAGGAAGAGACACTGGAGCAGTCCTGTCCATCTCCGCCGCCACTCACCCACCCTGGACTCCAAACCCTGCCAGTTCTCCGGCAGGGAGAGATGTGTGGTGAATAGAAAAATGCCGAGATAGAGCAGCGGACCCTCGCATCGCCTGATGGCCTGAAGCGCGGGTGGGAGGGAGCCTGTCTGCCACCCATCCCCAACCACCAGGCCACAGCTCTTGACCCAGTTGACCAAGGCAGAGGAGGCCGCAGAGTAGATGGCTTGGCAGGCCTCCACCCACACCAGGTGGCCTGGGTCCTGGACCACGAGGAGCACATCATCGGCGTATGCCGACAGGACCAGCCGCAGCTCTGGCTCTCAGAGCACCAACCCCGTCAACCTCCGGTGGAGGAGACAGAGGAGGGGCTCAATCAACAGAGCGTACAGCTGGCCCAACAGTGGACACCCATGACGTACTCCCTGCCCGAAGCTCGGTCAGGGTCCAGTTGAGCTTGATCAAACACTCCGTGGAGGTGTACAGCACCTGGAGAAAGCCCATGAAACGGGGCCCGAAGCTGAAGGCCTGCCGAGTGCCCAGGAAATACCCGTGGTCCACCCTGTCGAATGCCTTCTCCTGGTCCAGGGACAGGAGGGCGAACGACAGACCATCCCTACACCCAAGCTCCAAGAGATCCCAGACCAGATACATATTATCAAAGATGGTGCGGCCTGGGATGGTGTAGGTTTGGTCAAGATGGACCACAGTGCTACAACTTTGTAGTCTGTGCTGAGGAGCGAGATGGGACACCAGTTCCAAAGGTCGCGGAGGTCTCACTTCTTCGGCAGCAAGGCGAGCACTGCTCGCCTGCACAACGGAGGGAGGACCCCACTCTCCAAGGACTCGGCCCAGATGGTGACGAGGTCTGGGCCGAGAACGTCCCAGAACACGCAGTAGAACTCCACAGTCATCCCGTCCATGCCCAGGCTTTTTTTACTTTTTCTCCAGGGCGTAGAAGAAGTGGGAGTCATGATCCATCTCCCAAAGGAGACGGATGTGGGATCGAACAAAGGTGCCCCGGGCCCAGTGGTCCTCGAGGGCCCGGAGTGCCTCCCACTTCTCCCGGTACGCTTCACGGAGGGGTGGATCCTCGGGGTCGGATGCCAGGTGCTTCTCAAGCTTCAAAATTTCCCACTCCAGCTGCTCTATCACCGCATCCCTCTGCTGGCTGGCACCCTGGGAGTAGTTGCAGCAGAAGAGCTGGGCGTGCACCTTCCCCACGTCCCACCTTTGCTGCGCTGATGGAAAGGTGGGCCGCTGCCCCTGCCAGGCCAGCAGAACTCCCTGAAGGATGCCACAAAGCCCACATCCTGCAGCAGGCTGTTGTCAAAGTGCCAGTAGGCCGGCCCCAGCCCCTCCTAGCTGAGAGAGGCTTTCATGGGCAGCAGGTGGTGGTCCGTGAATGGGACTGGCCGGATGCTGGAGGAGTGGGCTCGTGCTTTGTGGAAACGGGATAGGTATATGTGGTCCAACCGGGAGTGGCACAATTGATTGTCCTTCACCCGGACATATGATTGTCCTCCAACCAGACATAGGTAAAGATGGTGGTGTAGTCCGGGTGGTGGTCGCACCATATGTCCACCAGGGAGTGATGGTCCATGATGTCCCTGAGGACTGTAGCCTGGGAGAGGGGTATAATAGAATTTCTGTGGGTAAGGGTCGTCAATCTGTCTAGAAGGTTCTAGGTTTCATACTCCATGCCCCAGATCACATATGATTATGCTTCTGGAGGTAGGTCTGGGGGTCCACAACAGCAGCCATGCTCACAATGAGGATAGCTCACAATGAGGGTACCAAATTACAAGAAGTTTTATTATGACACGTATTAAGATGGCTAACAGAACACAGCACACAGCAATGATTACACAAATTGATTGAATCACCTCTGAGGGTAACATTAATACAAATCTGGTTATGTAGATTGTGCTTATCTAAATATACAGAGAGAATTACCTCATATAAAAACTACACTGACATCCCCTTCTCCCGAAGGCTGAGCTTGGAAGGACCAGCCTCCCTCCTCCTGTGGGACCTTGGTGCTGGGTGGAGTAGGAAACTTTGAAACGGAGACTTAGAAAGAATAAGTAGAGCAGGCATGTCAAACTGGTGTTTGGAGGGCCGCATGTGGCCTGATCGAAATTTTTTGCGGCCCGCCAGAACATTTTTATAAAAGAATGAAGTACGGCCTGCTGGTAGCTCAGAGCACGTGGCCGAGTGCCTGCTCACAGCCGGCCGGGCCGCTCTGTGCCACAGCAACTGCTCACGGCCGGCCGGGCTGCTCCGCGCATGCGCTCATGGCTGGCTGGGTGCTCTGCGCTGGGTGCTCCAGCAGGCGCTCACAGCTGGCGGCTGTGCTCACGCTGCCCCAGTGCCTCAGGCAGCAACGTCGACTCCGGGACCCAGATATTAGGTTGGGAGGGGGGGCTGGCTCTGGGGGAGTGGAAGGGGTTATTTTGTTAATATTTTGTTTTTTATTTATTTATTCCCAAATAAAATCACAAAATGTATAAATGTATAAAATGTATATTAATTTTATATCAATAAATATGTCAATTTTTTGCAATTGCATGAATAATTATAACTTTATGCAAAATCTCAAACTTACAAAGTATCTGAAATTTTCACAGAAGCCTGTTCTGTTTGGGTATGTCTACACTACAAAGTTAATTCGAAATAACAGCGGTTATTTTGAATTAACTTCAATAGCGTCTACACATGCAAACCGCTATTTCGATTTTAAATCGAAGCACTTATTTTAAATTGGAGTGCTTATTTCGAATTTGGTAAGCCTCATTCTACGAGGAATAACGCCAAATTCGAAATAGCTATTTCGAATTAAGTGCTGTGTAGACACTTAATTCGAAATAGGGGGTCCACCGGCCCTTCCCAGTTTCCCCTGGTGGCCACTCTGGGCCAAACCAGGAAAACTCTATTCCTCTCCCCCAGCCCCAGGGCCCTTAAAGGGGTAGAGTCTGGCCACTGGGCATGTGCGAGAGCCAGGCCTGCCAGCAGCCACAGCCCCTCACCCAGTGGCCACACAATGGCAGCCACTGGCAGCCAGCCGTCCCCCGCCCAGTCCCCCAGCACCCAGGGGCCAGCCAGGGGCCGTAGATGGCGTGCGCCCACCTGGACTGGTGCGGAGATCATGGACCTCATTGAGGTGCGGGGGAAGGCCCCCAATGTCCATGATCTCTGCACCAGTCGGAGGAATGCTGCCGTCTATGGCCGCATAGCGGCCACCATGGCCCGCAAGGGACACAGGTGCACCCAGGAGCAGGTACGCCTGAAAGTTAAGGAGCCGCGGCAGGCGTACGCCAGGGCCACCAGGGGCAGCGCTGCAGCAGGGGCTGCCACCTGCCCCTACTTCCCCGCCCTCGACCGAATCCTGGGGGGTGGGGCAGTCCGCGTCAGCCCGGGGGGCAGCGAGCCGGGAGTTGAGGGCCCTGACCCGGGTGCAGCAGAGGGGCCACCACCAGCTGTCCTGGCACCGGAGTTGGCAGGGTTGTCTGGGGAGGCCATATCAGCTAAGTGCCAGCACTGTCCCCTACCCGGGGGGGAGGCGGGGAAGGAGACCAGGGACCGCGCGTGTGGGCCATGCCTCCCACAGATCACGCAGCCACCTGTGCATGTACGGGCACATGCTGTGCCACCCTTGGGCAGGTGGCTCCAGCTGCGTGCCACACAGGGGCTGTGGCCCGATAGCCACACGCGTGTGTGAAGAGACCCCCACCTCAGCCGCACTATACACAGCACAGGGGCATGGGTGCAGTCTCAGGGCACCTCCCACTCCCAGGGATAGCTGGACATTCCAAACATGGCCTCTGGGCAAGCACAACGGCTCTGACGGTGCAGGGCACGGTCATCCTCACCTCGCGGGGGGGGCTGGGCTTCACCCACTGTGTCCCCACGGAGAACTGACCACTTCTCTTCTTTTTCCACAGCCGCACCACCTGCATATGCAGGGCTCACCGCCCTGCCTGGGACATGCTCCCGCACCTGAGGGCTCCGCAGGACCACCGCAACACTGCAGGGGTACCACGAGCGGCACCTGGCAGCCCTGTGAGACCAGACCCGCATCATGGAGCAGCAGGCGCAGGAAGAACGGGAGTTCCGGTAGGAGTTGCTTGCCCAGGGTCGTGCCATCTGTCACCATCTGCAGGTCCTGGTGCAGAGCGTGCTGCCCCGTGCCGCTCCCGCGCCTGCTGCTCCCCCAGCTCCCACTCCTCCTCCCACTTCTTCTCCCCCTCCCGCCTCTCCCGCCTCAACCTCCACACCCTCCTCCTCATCCCCCCGGGGACGCCGAGGCCCCCGCACCCGCTGTGCTGGGAGAAATGTGGCCCGGCGAGACCCCCAACCGTGAGCCCTGAGCTTCCTCCCCTTCTTCCCTTGCTGCCCCCTTCCAGCTCCCTCCTCCCAGTTTTCCCCTCCCCTCTCCCATCCTCTCCTGCCCTCTCCCACCTCCTTTCCCCAGTCTCCCCAGAGGTTCATCCCCCCCCCCCACTTGTGTTAAATAAAGACAGTTTCTATTTTTGAAAATACATGTATTTTATTTGACATCAGGAAGGGGGGTTAGGGAGGGGTAAGTGGAAGGACGTGAGGGAGGAATGAGGCACAAGCCCCCAGTGGGGCAGGCCACGGAGACTGTTAGTGCTCCTCAGTGCGGAAGCTCTCCCGCAGGGCCCCCTGGATACTGTGACAGGGTCAGGCCAGGGAGCTGCTGCAGAGAGGGGAAAAGGCAGCCCAAAAGGGAAAAACCCCTGTGAGAGAAGCAGAGAACTGCAGCCAAATTAGATGCAGCTGGGAGGGAGCTGGCTCAGGCTAATTGGGGCCAGCTGACTTCTCTGCTGTCTGTCTGAGGGCCTTTAAAAGCCTCAGCAGTTGGAGGCTGGAGAGGAGAGGAGAGGACAAAAGGAAGGTGGTGGAGAGGCAGAGAGGAAGAGACCAGAGAGAACAATTTTGACCAGCATTAGGTAAAGGCAGCTAAGGAGGGAGCCTGTGGGCACGTGGCCCGGCTCCCTACCATTGAGACCGCTGCAAAACCCCTAACTGGGGGCTAAGGAGGAGGCCTCCCAGTAGTGGCTTGGGGAAGAGGGGCCCTTGCCACACGTGGTGCCAGGAGTGGGATCGTGGCTGTGAGGCCTCACAGCAACCCAAATCTAGCCAAGTTGACCCTCGCAAAGCAAAAGTACCCATGGAGGACCTGGTAAAGCACTGGTGCAGGCCACGGCTGCCCAACAAGAGGCTACTGGTGCAAGCAGCTGCCCAGCGGAGTCGGTGCGGATCCAACAAGAAACCAACCAGTTGTTGATGAGCCAGGTAGCCCAGGACAGGGCCACCCTGCAGGAGGTGGTGAACCAGCTGAAAGCCCTGACAGTCCAGGCACGTGATCAAGATGGGGCCCGACTTACGGGCCAATTTCTACTTACAGAAAATGACAAAAGACGATGAGGTTGAGGCCTATCTCTTGGCCTTCAAAGGACAGCTTTGCGGGAGGCCTGGCCTCAAGCTCAGTGGGCCAGCATTTTGGCCCCTTTTCTGAGCGGGAAGCCCAGAAGGCATACCTTGACATGGCAGAGGAAGCTGCATCCGACTACCCCCAGCTGAAAGCTGAGATCCTGGCACGGGCTGGGGTCACGGTCACAGTGAGAGCCCAGAGATTTCACGACTGGCGATATCGAGATGACCAGGGCCCCAGAACTCAGTTGTTTGATCTGGTCCACCTGGCCCGGAAGTGGCTGGCCCGACATCCACAGCCCCGAAAAGATTATCGAGGTGATCGTTCTGACCGGTACATGAGGGGTTTACCCCAGACCTTCGGGAATGGGTGGGCCAGAATGACCTCACGACGTTGATGAGCTTGTGGCTCTGAGAGACGATTGACAGCTAAGGACTTTCCCGCAGCCCCAGAGTCGAGGCGCAGCAGAGCAGAAGGTCCGCCTTCACCCCAAGGACCCGTGCCCCTGAAGTTTCTGACCGAGTCCAGACAGGAAGAAAGGAGGCGGAAGAGCGACCGGACGGGCAAAAGACCTTGGGGTCTGGACAGGAGAGGGCCAGGATCAAGACCCAACAGCCCAAAAGAAAGGGGCTGTCCCGCCCAGGTTATAGGTGTTATGCCTGCGGGGGAGATAGGGCATATTATGCGGTTCAGTGCCCTAACATAGACGAGCCTATGCAATGTGACCTGGGGAACCTACAAAGTGTCCTAGTCAACCTCGTAGGGGTAGCAGTGGGCCCCCATCAGTATACCCAGCCCGTGAAAATGAATGGGGTAGAAACCACTGCCTTAGTAGATTCCGGGAGTGCAGTTACGTTGGTCTCAGGGAAGCTAGTGGGGCAAGATCAGCTGACTCAAGCCAAGTACACTGGGGTATCTTGTGTACACGGGGATACTAATTATTACCCCACCATCCCTGTGGAGATAGAAGTACAAGGGCGGGTTACAGAGGTAACTGTGGGGGTGGTCCCAAGGCTCCCCTACCCGGTGGTCATTGGACGAGACTTCCCCGGGTTTAGTGACCTGCTACCACGGGACTGGGGGGAGGAGGATAGCTCCCTCCCGGCCTTCCATGAGTTTTCCCAGGACCTGTTCTCGATGCCTGGGAACCCGGAAAACCCGACGGGAGAGGAGGGCCGCAAAAAAATTGGGGACCAGGATCTTGACCCAAGGTCGGAAGCAGGCACTGGTAGAGGGGAGGCCTACCCAACTACTAGAGCAGAAGCCCGGGACAGGATGAGCCTGAAGCAGGACCCAGCTCATCAGGGGAGGAAAGGGGCTAGGTTCCTGGAGCCTGAGCAGGTGAGATCCCCAAGTGAGACCTTTGGGCAGGATCAAGCCAATGATCCAATATATCAGAATATCCGTAAGGAGGTGGTTGAAGTTAATGGGGTCCCAGTGGAGGGGAGGAACAAGGGCACGGGGCCCTACTATATAATCAAGGGGAGCTTCTATATAGGGTAGCTCATATACAGGGCCAAGAGGTGGAACAACTCTTGGTACCCCAAAAGCACCGGAGGGCAGTACTGGAATTGGCACACAGTCATCTATTTGGAGGACATCTAGGGGTGGATAAGACCCTGGACCGCATTCTTCGGAGGTTCTTTTGGCCTGGGATCTATGTAGAAGTCCAGAGGTATTGTGCTTCCTGCCCGGAGTGCCAACTACATGGGCCCCGACCACACCTGAGGGCCCCATTAGTACCCTACCAATCATTGAAATCCCCTTTGGATTGCTATGGACATAGTTGGCCCACTAGAGAAGTCTGCCGGGGCCACCAGAGCATACTAGTTGTAGTGGACTATGCTACTCGATACCCAGAGGCAGTGCCCCTACGCAACACCCTATCCAAGACCATCGCTAAGGAACTAATTCAAATCTTTTCTAGGGTAGGGATTCCTAAAGAAATCCTAACGGACCAAGGGACCCCCTTTGTGTCCAAGCTTATGAAAGACTTGTGTACCTTGCTCCGCATACGGGCCCTGCGGACCTCGGTATACCATCCTCAAACCGACGGTCTAGTTGAACGGTTTAACAAGACCCTAAAAAGTATGCTTAAGAAAGTAGTAAGCCGGGATGGCAAAGATTGGGATATGCTACTGCCCTACCTCATGTTCGCGGTAAGGGAAGTTCCCCAAGCTTCGACTGGCTTCTCCCCATTTGAACTTTTGTATGGGCGTAACCCACGGGCATACTAGACCTTGCTAAAGAGGCCTGGGAGGAACAACCCAACCTGGGGAGAAATGTAGTTGATCATGTGCTCCAAATGAGGGACAGGATTGCCAGAGTCACCCCATAGTGCGGGAGCACCTAGAAAAGGCACAGGAAGCCCAACAGGTCTATTACAACCGAGCAACCTCCCGGAAGTTCCAGGTGGGAGACCGGGTGATGGTGCTAGTGCCGGCGGAGAGTAAGCTCTAGCCCAATGGCAGGGGCCATATGAAATAATAGAAGCAGTGGGAGAGGTAAACTATAAGGTTCGCCAGCCTGGCCAGCCTGAGCAAGTATATCACGTCAACCTGCTGAAACCCTGGCGAGACAGAGAAGTGGCCTTGGTTGTGCTGGGGCCACCACCCCAGGGGAAAACCCACCAAGGCAGGTGGGAATATCTCCTGAGCTGACTCGGACCAACAGGCCGAAGCAGCCGACATGATTGAGCGGAATCGGGATGTGTTTTCGACAGAACCGGGTAGAACTACGGAGGTTTACCATGACATCATCACAGACCCCAGGGTGAAGGTGCACGTTAAGCCATACCGGATACCTGAGGCAAAACGAAAAGAGGTCCAAGCTGAAGTTGAAAAAATGCTGAAGCTCGGAGTCATTGAAGAGTCCATAGCCAGTGGTCTAGCCCTATTGTTATGGTGCCCAAGCCAGATGGAAGCCTACGCTTTTGCAATGACTTTCGAAAGTTAAACGAAGTATCCAAATTCGATGCCTATCCCATGCCAAGGGTGGATGAACTCATTGACCAACTGGGCAAGGCCCGATTTCTATCCACCCTTGATTTGACCAAGGGTACTGGCAGATCCCCTAGCACCAGGGGCCAAAGAAAAGACAGCCTTTTCGACTCCAGAGGTCTCTTTCAATACACGGTCCTCCCTTTTGGTTTGCATGGGGCTCCTGCAACGCGTTTCAAAGGCTCATGGACAAGCTGTTGCGCCCCATGCCAAACGCAGCTGCCTATTTGGATGATGTTGTTGTCCACAGTCCTGACTGGGACACACACATTGAAAAAGTAGAGGCAGTATTGGAGACATTAAGGAGAGCGGGACTTACGGCGAACCCTGCAAAGTGTCACGATTGGGCTGGCCGAGGCCAAATATCTCGGGTATATCGTGGGAAGGGGATAGTGAGGCCCCAGCTCAACAAAGTGGATGCAATACAGAATTGGCCCGACCAACCCGGAAAAAGCAGGTCAGGGCATTCTTAGGGTTGGTTGGATATTACCGCAGATTCATCCCCAACTTTGCCTCCAGGGCCTGCCCTCTGACCAACCTGACTAGAGCACGTGGTCCCGACATTGTAAAGTGGACCATGGAGACGGAAGAAGCTTTTAAAGATCTCAAGAATGCCATCTGCGGTGATCCAGTTCTCATAGCCCCTGATTTTAAGAAGGAGTTTATCTTGCAGACCGATGCCTCCGAGGTAGGACTGGGTATTATCTCAAATGGTTGGAGAAGAGGAGCACCCAATCCTGTACCTCAGCAGGAAGCTTCTGCCGAGGGAGCGAAACTACGCCCGTGGTAGAAAGGGAATGTCTCGGTAAAGTGGGCCATGGAAAGCCTTCGCTACTACCTTCTTGGGCGGAAGTTTACTCTGGTCACTGATCATGCACCTCTGCAGTGGATGCACCGAAACAAGGACAGAAATTCGAGGTTACCCGGTGGTTCCTGTCCCTGCAGCCCTTCCACTTCCATGTGCAACACAGATCAGGAACCCAGCATGGGAATGCAGACGGGTTGTCAAGGGTGCATTGTTGTCCGACCCAAGTAACCCAACCCCATGGGGTTGAGCAGAGGAGGATGTGTGACAGGGTCAGGCCAGGAGCTGCTGCAGAGAGGGAAAAGGCAGCCCAAAGGGAAAAACCCTGTGAGAGAAGCAGAGAACTGCAGCCAAATTAGATGCAGCTGGGAGGGAGCTGGCTCAGGCTAATTGGGGCCAGCTGACTTCTCTGCTGTCTGTCTGAGGGCCTTTAAAAGCCTCAGCAGTTGGAGGCTGGAGAGGAGAGGGAGAGGACAAAAGGAAGGTGGTGGAGAGGCAGAGAGGAAGAGACCAGAGAGAACAATTTTGACCAGCATTAGGTAAAGGCAGCTAAGGAGGGAGCCTGTGGGCACGTGGCCCGGGCTCCCTACCATTGAGACCCTGCAAAACCCTAACTGGGGGCTAAGAGGAGGCCTCCCCAGTAGTGGCTTGGGGAAGAGGGGCCCTTGCCACAATACTGACAGCCCCCCAGTGGACCTCCCGGATGGCAGCCTGCAGAAAGTGCAGCCAGGCTGATGGCAACGCGTCCACAAGACGCACCAGAGTGCCCAGGGGCAGCTCTGTCTCCATGTTGCAGAGTGCTAGGGTGTCTCGAGTGAGGGCAAGCAGAGCACTCTGAGACACAAATGCTTTGCTGTCCCTCAGCGAGGTAGACCAGCAATCAGGGAAACCTGAGAACTGTCTGTCCGAGATGGGGGGTCGGGTCTCTTTAAGCACAGACCTCGGATAGCCTGAGGCAGCAGCCCCACACACTAAGTCCGACCCTGATGCCCTGACGGCACTGGTTCCAGCCAGCCTTGCCTTCGATTCAGGGTCCACTCAATGTGGACACTCTATTTCGATTATGAAAAACGCGATTTCGATTTAGTTTTTGTGTCTAGATGCGTTATTTCTAATTAGCTTAATTCGAATTAACTATTTCGAATTAAGTTAATTCGAAATAGCGCTGTAGTGTAGACATACCCTCAGATTAACCATGGTCTATACTTGTTTTTATTTCAACAAAACAAGTTATGTATCATATACAAAATTTAAAAGTACCTTAAAGGTATATTTTAAATTACAAAGTATGTAAAATTAATTTAAAATGATGTAATATGAACAAATAACAATTTTACACATCAAAATATTGTAATATTGTAAAATATACCTAAAACATAATCTATAATAATAAATAACTACGTACAGTGTCTTTGGTAGCCCTAGGTGCCTGGCACCTTTTCTTTTTTTCTTCTCAACAAACCATCTGGGAACCTAGGTGGCCCGGAAAGCTATCAGTTTTCATTTGTGCGGCCCTCAGTAGGCTTCGAGTTTGACATGCCTGAAGTAGAGTAAAGCAAAGAGCTTGCAGGAAGAACTAGTTAAAGTGAAATAGATACATATGTCTCGAGCCCCGAGCTTCCTTATTCCTGCAGCTTTTATCCCCCTTTTTGCATCATTGCTGCCCAGCCTTTGATAACCAAAGCTGGAGTTCCTCACCCTAAGATTTTGTGGGTACACATACTTGATTGGAGGGTAATATTGGGACATTTTTTTTTTGAATATGCATGAATAAAACCACCTGCTACTGCCTTGGATCTGGTCCCGGACATAGAAAAGGTGGGAATTTTGCAGTTAGGCACAACAAGGTGCTTCCTTAATTCAAAAGGACGGTTAGCCGGGTCTGGCAGATTCTGGACTTATTTGGGTATCACAAGCGCACGAGGAACTGAGTCACACATATCCATCTGTGTACTGACACAACTGATGATTTCGCCACAGGGTCTTTCATAATTTCTAAAAAGATATTAGGAACAACTAATTTTCTAGAAGATACATTAACCCTTTCTTATCCCACTATACTACTGCTAAAGCCAACTCATACAGGATAAATTAAATCCTGCAGGCCTTGCATTACTAGCATGCCTACTAAAATATATAAAAAAGAGATAAGATAGGAAAAGACATAGCTTGGCAGGCTACAGGACACCTGCTGCGGCCTGGCAGTTCTCGACTCCTGAGCGCTCCTGGTCCTCGAGGGTGGTAATGAAGTCCCCGCCCAGGACCAAGCATTCACGAGGATCCAAGGTGCTGAGGAAGGTGGCCACCTGCCGATAAAAGATCACCTAGTCCGGGCCCACGTTCGGGGCATAGACGGGGGACTGTCTGTCTCCATCCCTGGTGAGGGAGGCGCGGTGGAGGGAATAAGGCAGCCCCTATAGGACTGGGAATGGGGAACATGAAAACCACCCCCGAGGGTCGCTCACAGTTAGTGGAAATGAGACGGCCCCCATGGGGGTGGCAGTAATAGTGGGATGGGGGGCGATGGAAGGGGAGAGGGTGTTGCAGTGGGGATGGGAGGGGGAGTTGAGTCAGGAATGGGAGTAGGGACAAGATTGGGGACAGGGTCAGGAGCAGGGGCAGGATCAGGACCGGGAGCAAGGCCACGGTTTGGGAATGGGGCAAGGGTACAGTCCCCAGGGCCTAAACCACCAGGTCACGGTGCCTCCCAAATGGGGTCAGTGGCCAAGGGGACAGCGGTGGGGAGGGGGCCCACACCGACGCCAGGCTTGAGTGGTAGGATAGACTGTGTGTCTGAAACTACAGCGTCAGGCAAGATGGGATTAGCAGGTGGGCCCCCAATGGGAAGGGAGGGCAACTGCTCCGCCTCAGAGGTAGAGGGAGTGCCCACGGGCCCGGGACCCGGCCACCTGGCGCTGGCCGTCACCCCTAGGGGCTTGGTGGCCTCAAATGGAGCACCTTTTGCGTCCGGGCTGAAGGGCAGTATCGGGGCACGCCAAGGGTGAGAGCAGTGTGCAGCCATTGCTGGTCGTCCCACCGCTCCAGGACCAGCCGGTCCCATGAGTCCGAACTGGTCTCCAGCCTCCAAAAATGCCTCTGTACAATGGGGTGCTGCAGCCAGACTGGAGCAGCCACAGCCACAAAGAGGGTCCCGAGAAGGAGCTCGGGGTCCACGTCCACCAAGAAGAGGTAGGCAGCTGGCAGCAAATGCTGCAAGAACTACAGCATGGCCGCATGGGGCCATCGCCTGCCCAGGGGCAGCTCCGGCCCCATAGCACACAAGAGGAAAAAGCTGTGGCGTCCCAAAAAAGAACAGGGCAACCACAGCAGGCACTGCTGAAGCTTTGCTGTCCCGCAAAGAGGTCCGCAAGCAGGCAGCAGAAGCAGAGAAATGGCTGTCCGAGGAGTCCCTTTAAGCGCATGTCTCTGCAAGACTCTGGCGATGCAACTGGTGACCTAAAGCCCTGCCTGAAGTGGTTCCGGGTAGCCTTTTTTGCGAGAGAGCGTCCTATGAGTCTGGACGCTCTCTTGCACAAAAGCACATTGCTTTTTCGATGCACTTTTGCAAAGTGGACACGCTCTTGCGCAAGAAGTTTTTGCAGAAGATCTCTTCCAAAAAAAGCTTCTTGCACAAGAAGCCTGTAGTCTAGACATAGCTTGCTATTGCATTCTTTTGACAGAAAGTCGAAAGAACAGAGGGGTTTTTCCAACAGCAGTAGACCCATTCTCATAGCTGGAAACCTTGGCAGGTTAATGACTCTGAACATGGAAAATGTGGCTACAGGGAGAATAAAATTGCAGGTGCTAAATTGGGCCAACTTTTGTGGTCAATTCTCCTGATGCCTCATCAGCATTTTCCTGTACCTCACCTCCCACTTAACACATCATTACTTTCTAATAGGTCTCATCCCTGCATGGGAACGGGAACTGGAGGATAAGTTGCTGAGGATAACACAAGGACCGTACAATCTATGTGCTTAATACACAATGGAGCCGTGTGTCTGGGAAAGGTAGGGCAAGATTATAGAACTGCAAAAGAGGCCCTCACTCATATGATCTGGGGCTTAGTCCCCTAAGTTGTTGAAGGTGTACTGTCATCAGTGGGAGTTGGGGCTGTTCAGCAGCACCTTGCCGGATTGGTCCCTTATTTATAACTTGACTCATTTTGTTTTACCTTTTAATGGACTCAACTGCCCCTCTTCTCCCAGCACATTGCTACTGAAATGTAATTCCATGCCATTCTATGGACTCTTTAGAGGTTGGAAGTCAGAGTATGTGAGTGTGTAATCCATTGGCAATCTCACTGCAGCAGCTGTGCTTTGTGATGTCCTCTATTGCTAAGATGATGTAGCTAGGCCTATTTGGTCCCCTATACATGATGGATCCCCAAAGGGGATCCATTTAGTAACCCAGAAGGGCCTCCCCCTGCTTCAGATGGAAAGGACGATAAAGAAAAAAAACACATAGGGATCATGTGACGGACACCCCCCCCCCCATGGACATGAATATACATAACTCAAAGGTGCTTTGAGCAAATTTTCATGTAACCCATCAGTCTTCATGTCATGATCCGCTGGTTCTGTTTATCTTATTTTGATGTATGTATCAGTCTCGTGTATAAAATTAGACATATGGAGTAGGTGTAACCCCTCTGCCGGGTAGGGCCGGCAGCAACTAGGGCCGGGTTCAATATTTAGGGGTCCATCTCACACAGAACTGGCTCGAGCCCCCACCCAGTAGCCTGGGGAAATTCACACCCCTGGGCGCCTCTGAGAGGCAATGCTTCTCCACTCGCAAGCACAGATTCTGAGTGTAGAAAGAAACTTTTAATGAAAGAGAGAGAGGGAAGTTACATGGCATTAACTTGGGAAAATACCACAGAGTTCATAACCCCCGAGTGATCGTCCCAGCTCAAAAAGGATTGAGCATTGTCTTTTGCCTCTCAGGCTCGCTAGTCCAACAAGATAAGGGTTCCATTCGCTTACCCAAACTTTCTCCGTACCCCACTTCAAACGCCCCACTTACAGCTCTGCCCAGTCAGTGCAGACCATGACACATCATCCTGATGATTCCACTCCTTGAGCCTGAGGCTACGCCACCTTTGGGCTGCTCCTGTGGTCCGCTTGCTCTGCCTGCCGCCGCTCCTACCGGCCGCCTGCCGGTCGCTCCCGCCAGCCTCCCCGCTGGCCGCCTGCCATCGCTCCTACTGGCTACCCGCTGGTCGCTCCTGCCAGCCACTCTGCTGGCTGCCTGCCACCGCTCCTACAAGCCACCCACCGGTCGCTCCCGCCAGCGGCTCCGCTGGCTGCAAGGAGCCTGGCTCCAGGCCAAACCAGTGACTTCAGCTCTTAGTGATTTCAACTCTTTAGCCACCCTCTAGGCTGGCAAAAGATTCCAGCTCCCACTGGACTAGCAAAAAGACTCCTCACGGAGTCTGCTTTAGGTCTATCCTTAAAACAAGGGGGAAAAGAGGCAGGTTGAACCAGTCTTACAGCTCACACCTGGCAGGCATGAGCAGGCTGGGTCAAACCCTCCCCCCCCGCCCCAGCTCCATACACTGAACTCTGGAAGGGGGAGGCTTGTTCATCTGAGACCTCTTACAATGATGGTGTCTCTCCTGCAAGCACTGGTGTCATATTTTACAGTTCCCACATTTAGGGGTAGCATGATTTGTGACCCCCACAACAGCCCAAATTAGTTACAATACATCACATTCCATTCCAACACTGATCCTCCATCAGCCCTGGCTGAGTTGGATGTACATAACCACACCTCGGATTCCTTCCCCCTCCTGGCATGAGCTGTATTTACATATCAACAGTTAACAGTTAATTATCTTGCAGAGCTAAACAATTTGAGTGAGCACACTCACCCCCAGGGCAGCTCTCTCCTTTTAGCTGGCTGATAGCAAGCAGTAGTTTAGCCCCTGCTTACATAGGGAATGCTTCATGATTGTTAAATGTGTGAATGAAAGTCAGCAAGGGAGGCCTCAGTGTCTGGGCAGTCATATGCAAATAGCCTTTTGTCCTTAAGGCTTAGCAGTGGTTGGTAGGGAGCGGCCAGGTGACTCGCCATGCTATAGGGGAATTCTTTAAAAAGAATAGGAAGGGAGGAGTCTTTTGTCTTTTGACTGGGCGCACCTGAAGGAAAGGAGCCGAAGACCCCAGGGTGGGGACACAGCCCTGGTTTGGAGGGGCAGCTGGAAAAGAGGCTTTAGGGTGAGTTTGAACTGAGGTTTCAGTAGAGAATTAGCCAAGCGTTTTTGTTTCTTTTCATTTGTAACCTACTTTGCTCTGCCTGTTCTCTCTTATTACCACTTAAATCCTACTGCTTGTACTTAATAAAATCTTTTATTTTCTATCAAACCCGTGTAAACAATTATTACTGGGGGGGGGGCAACCAGTGTGCACATTCCCCCTTTCATTGTTAAAGGGGGCTTACCTTTATCTAATTATTTGGGGTTTGATCCCATTTGGGGAGTGGTATCCCAGGAAGCTGGGCCCTAAACTGCACTCTCCTCCAACCTGAAGAGGTTCGGTGTCTGTACTGCTTCTCGGGGGGCCAGGGATCTCAGCTCAGGGCCCTGGCTGGGGGAGACCAGCGGAGCTGGCCCAGCAGGACCGGGTGGTGAGACGCCACAGAAAGCGGGAAGGCGAGTGGCAGTGGCCGTGTCAGCACCCCTGGAGGTATCCCCGAGGGCTTTTCTGTGACCACACCCCGCCACAGATCAACTAATTCATCTGTTGTTCCCTAGAAAACACAGGAATGGGGAGTTAGGTTTACAATCCAGATTCCCGAGACAGACACTGAACAGGAGAATGCAGGGATGCAGATATGATGGACCTGTTCCTGGTCTAGATTTCACCAAGAGCACCACAGACAGAACTGGTTGAAAAATGGCTTGTAAAAAGGAAAAGAAAAGAGAAAAGGAGGGGAAAAAAGAAAAAAAGAGAAAAGAAAGAAAGTTATTTCTATTTAGAGGCACCATTTTCTCTCTACTTTTCCCTTCTTTGTCTGTGACAAAGGAAAGAAGAAGGGGAGAGAAAAGAGGAACTCAGCTCTGCCCCAAAATTGAAAACTAAAGTATTTTAGCTTTGCATTTTAAAAAATTGTTGAATTTTCACTTTTTATTGTGAAGGGTTTAAAAAACACACACACATGAAATTGCCCCTTCTCCAAAAACTAAGTTTAGAATGAAAAATTTCAACTACTCTAGTTGTGAACAAGATAGAGGAAGCACTTTTTTTTTTTTTTTTTAAGCCTAATGATTTAGGCTCCGGTTTTCCTAGCCACCAAAGGGTTTTGGATGCTTGCTTGCTTACTTACTAACAGGCCTAGATGCTGGCAGTCCAAGGCAATGGTTAGACCCAAGCTGAAGTGATCAGAAATCAGAGCCAGTCAGGATCCAGGAGCAAGGCAGGAACAGGACAGCCACAGTGCAGGAGCAAGACTGGAGCTGATGCAGGACACGGGCAAGAGCAATCACAACTGTGGACCAAAGGATTGGGCAGATAATGACCCCCTGCTGACCTTAAAAGCAGGTCTGCCAGCTCCCATAGCAAATCCAGTGAGCTCCTAATCAGGCAGTCTTACTATCACCCAGCTGAGCTCATTAATCAGAGGGGAGCCTGAACTGGCTAGTCCTCTGAATCAGCTGAAGATGCTCAGTCCTGACACCTCCCATTAAATGGACTGGCAAGTGGGAATCCCAAGATCCTAACAAGCTTTGAAAACTGCTGCCTTATTGAAGTAATTATTGAAAAGATTCCAGGGACAAAGCTCCAATTCTGTGTGGGCACTCAAGGGGAGAAAGAGGGGGTGCATCTACACAGCAGGGCTTAACTCGAAATAAGCTACACAAATGGAGCTAGGTCAATTGCATAGCTTATTTTGAAATTAGGAGCATCTACACAGCAGTTCTTTTGAAATAGAGCACTCTTCCTCTGACTTCCCTTACTCCTCGTACAATGAGGGTTACAGGAGTTGGAGTAAGAAGTCCTCCAGCTCGACAGTATTTCAACATTATTTTGAAATAACTGCCTGCTGTGTAGACGCAGAGTAAGTTATTTCTAAATAACACTAGTTATTTAGAAATAATGTTGCTGTGTAGACGTACCCAGGGTGTAAAGGGCTGTCATATCCCACACTGCAGTGAAAATAACAGAATTTTGGGGCTTGCTGGCAATTTCAAAAAGTAGAAAAAATATTTTCAAGTTGGGTCAAAACAAAAAAGTTGTTGAAATTTTTGGCAAATCGACAAGTCACAAAAGGTTTCATTTCAGGTCACACAAAACTTTTTATTTCAACAAAATCAAAAGGTTTCATTTTCAGTGTGGCCGTTCTTCATATTTCTTATTAAAACAATAGAAGTAAAAGACATTTTGAAAAAAAACATTGTTTCAAAGCTACCAGAGCCTATTGAGCCTGAGACCTCATCTGCACTAGGTGGGTGTGGAGGCCACACAGAAATAAAGCCTAGTGGAGAGAAAAGATATCCACATTTTTCAAACCGCCAAATGATTGTTTTCATTTTGATTTATGTTTATGGCAAAAGTTTGGGTTTTATAGAAACCTGTTCACCCTCATTTAATTAGTATTATCCCTTGGATTTCTCCAAGAATCAAAAGTCAGAATTCAATAAATTGACGTGATAATCTGACACTCTCAAATTACTGAAATACATGAAGTAGAATCTTACACTGCTTTGAAGTAGCACAATTTACACAGAATCTTCTCCCATTCAAATAAGGTCTGCTAGCAACTGAGAACATTCAATTAAAGTTAGACTTTCAGTCCTTCCAAACACTTGTCTTTCTTCTGGATGTCTTTTCGTCTTCCTCTTCTCTGGCTTGAGTATTTAAATTGTAAGATGGTAGGGGCAGGGACTGTTATTTATGGGAGTAAGTACAGTGCTTAGAGGAAAGGAGATCTGATCTCACTTGAGGCAGCTAAAGCCCTCTGTAAATAGTAAGATAAAATAATAATAATAATATAGGAAATAAAAATCAGTCCTGAGATTTTACCCATGTCTCAATTTTCCAGTTATCCTCTACAGATCAGTTCATTTCTCTTTTTCCCTTTCTTGCTTATCATTGCAACAATACTTGGGGGCAGTGGGCACCTTTTTTACTATCACTCCAATGTGTCACAGAGTGGTAAGGTGATCATATTTCCCAAAGGGAAAATGGGACACCAGGCAGAGCTGGCCCCAGATGTTCATCCAAAGTACCGCCCACACGGCTGACTCCAGCCATTCACCCAAGCCCTTCCCCGTCTGCCAGAGCCCTGATGCCCTCCCACAGGGTTGGCATCTCCACTCACCCTCTGCATGTTCCTCTGTATCATGCACCACTTTTTCTGTCAAATGAGACAAAAGCCCACTTTTGCCGAAAAAGTCAGGCTGGCCAGGAGAGGGCTTTAAAAAGGGACTGTTCTGGCTTAAGCAGGATGTATGGTCTCTCTACAGAACTCTGCCTAGTGCTTCTTAAAGAGCAGATTCCCTTATATTTTTCTAATGATTATTTTATGCATCCACCCCCATCACAAGTGTGTCCTACATGCTTCAACAAAGAGTTGCTGCAAAGAATTTGTAATGGAGACTGTAAACATGTATTGGCAGATAAAATTCTCCTCTCCAGTGGGATATGAAGCAGGGAGGGTCCCAGAGCCCAGTTTCCATACATTGCCCAAATAGCTACACTGCAATTAACCAGCCCCCTATCATGAACCCCACAAACCTAAGTAAGCTCACATAGGTCACCCACAATTGCAGTGTAGACATACCCACTATACCTTCCAGGATGGAATTTTGAAGTGTTCAGTGTTGATCTAATTCCCATTGTCTTCAATGGATTGGTATTAAGTGTGTTATGATTTTTCCCACAAAATGTCCCCCGTGTTTTATTCATCTAGATTTTTGAAGTTCCCTATCACAATGGTAACTATATGCCATTTGGGGTGTCTTTTCACACCACATCAGATGAAAGTAGTGTAATGTAAGAGTCATTCCAATGTCTGATGATGACATTACCAAGCAAATTGGTGCAGCCCAGAGTGATGCTTTTGGAAAACTTTAGGGTCATCCCTGGAATGAACATGATCTCAAACTGCAATCAAAAATGTATGTTTAGCAGCTATCATCCTCACCACACTCCTCTATGATTGTGACATGTGAACGAATTATCAATACCACAGAAAGTGCTTGGATCAATTCCATCCACAATAGCTACAGAAGATGATGGGAAATAGATGGCAATATTTGGTTCCAAACACTAATATGCTTGACTGCTACACAATCACAGGCTCAACGTTTTTATAGGGCAAGCGCAGCTGGGATGGTGTAGTCCTGGGCTCCATGTCTGAATGCCAAAGGCCATCGCCTACAGAGAATTGCAGACTGGAACTCGTTTTCGGGGCAGACCAAGAAAACATTACTGAGACAATCTTTTGTATGCTATGCAAAACATCCTTGGCCTTCACAAACGTGTGGGGAGAAGGCTGTATGTTTTTGTTGTTTGTTTGTTTGTTCATTTGTTTGCACACACCTTCTCTGAGATATCAAACCTTTTGTTGGTGGAGCCCTGTAAGGAGGACCTTAGACCTGGGTGAGGTATTTCTCAGCCCTTGCCTGAAGAGGTGGAACTGTTGAATCTCTAACAACGAGAGTGTTTCTTGGGACTGTCAGAAGTTTGAGTTAAACAGGGGGTTAACAAAACCAATATGACTAAAATTCTTTCTCATTCCAGATCTCTCTTCCTTGGTTCTTCTGAGGACATAATCCTGCCAGGTCTTCAGTCATCCATAGAATCTTCAAGGAAAGCAGGGGAGAAAAGACCAAAATATTGAATGTAAGCAAACCAATCAAGAACGGGATCCTACATTTGGGGGAAGGGGAGGAGGAACTCTATCCAGACTTTCCTTATACATTAGAAAAAATAAAAAAGTAGCACAAATCCTTTTTTTCCCTCCCCTTTCCAGGCCTCCTTCAATTGGTATATGTGGAATACATAAAACTCTTTTACATGTGCCAAGAACTGTAAGGATTATTTATGAGCTGGCCTACATACCAATGCAGGAAAATCAGGAAGCAACTTCTTATTCCCTACATTGGCTACCTACATCACAGGCCATAATATGGGAGTAAAGCAGCCACTGCTGGTTCACTACTCCCCATCTCTACTTCACATTTTTGTAGTGAACTGCTGGTTCACTAAAGAGATAGGTCTGGTGTGGGTGGGTGGGAGGGGGAAATGAGTCATAGCTCCTCCTCCTCAGCACACTAGCCAGCACAGTTAAGCCAACAATGCAGGTTACATAAGCTGCACCAGAAAGAGCAAAGGAAAGCGGGGACGGAATTGTGACACCAAGTGACAATTTGGTCCATTGGCCCTCACAAGGTACTTGCCTAACCCTAAAAATGGCCCATTACCGCTTACTGTTAGTGCTTTGGGTAACGTCTATCTGCTAGTGCGCACATTTCTGTAGTGAGCGGCTTTCAAATTGGAGTTCAAGTTGGAAAAACACAAACTCACCTGCCTCCCATATTTAAATGATAGTTTTCAAATGTTCAGAATATAAAATCTCCTGGCAATGCTGGTGTGTGACACATGGACCTTGGGTCTTTTGAGTCACTATTGCATTTACTTGTGTAATCTGAAGGAGAATAGAAGGATGTGGCCTTGAAAATATTATAAGTGCATAAACAGCTGTGGCCACGTTTCCATGTCTGACATCTCAAGGTTACTGTTGGGAGTGGAGAATAAGGGCAAACAACAAGTATCTCTCTGGCTTTCCAAAAAAAAGAGCAAAGTATTCCCCATGCATTAGCTATTCTTTAAATATATCAGCTATTGAATCAGTAGAAATAGATTTAGCTTGCTTTCTGATGGTTGCTTTAATGTCTTTTGCAATATGTAGTGTCTATCTGTTGTTCTCCTTATGCCCACCAGCATGGTAGCTGAGTACAGATCAATATTGCAATAGATTAAATAGTAAAATGGTAAAACAGAATACTGCAAATATGCACATACTTATGATTGGGTCTGAAAAGATGGTGTATTTCTAATTACACTATAAATAAAATATAATATTTTGCAATATGCTTGGCTGAGAGAAGAAAGCAAATTATTCCCAACAGGGAAATGGAATTTAAAACCAAATAATGTTCTTGTCCAGGATGAGTTTGGTAAAGTGAAGACTGCCTTTGATGCAGTGAGTGCTGTGAGATGCCATAGGAGAGAGCTGCAAGACATTCAGAAGTGTACAATAGTGGTTCTCAATCTGCAGTAGTCTGCAGACCACTATGTGTAAGGGGTCCATGAAAGTCTTAGACTGCAAACTGAGCAGAATTCAACTATACATACAGGCAATAGATATCTAAAGGGGTCTGCTCCTCCGTTTGAAATTTCCAAAGGAGTCCACCCATGAAGAAAGGTTGAAAACCACTGGTGTACACCACTCCACAATGAGGTGGAGAAGAAGGCAAGAGATCAGCGATGGAAGACCCTTTCTGATCAGCAGATGGCCACCAAGGGCCTAGGCAGAGGGACACCAACCTGAGGAAACAATGTTCTACAACTGAGTATGATGTGTGTTTTGTGCCTGCTGGATGCTGAGCGCTCACAGCTCATGTGAAGTCTATTATTTTTCCTGAGTGCTCCACACTGCCCCAGAGAGCTTTAATGGAGGTTCTATCAGAAATTCAGGTCCTCATGGCTTTCAGCTCCATAGCTGGCAGATGGAGCATTCACAGCCATTCATACTCCCTTCCAGTCCCATTGTGAGGCAGAAGACACATGCCCTGTGACCAGGTTTCCATGTAGCATGGAGATGAAGCCTCCGAGATGGTTTGTATTAGGGATGTTTAATATCAGTTAATTGAATAGTTGATTAACCTTATGAATTCTTATCAGTTACTTGACTATTCTATAATCCCTGGAGGTGGGGCTGTCAGCCAGTGTGCTCCAGCCCCACTCCCGAGGAGCCCCCTGCCACTCTATGCTGTTGCTTCTGTATCAAAGGCAGCAGTGTGGGGTGCCAAACAGGAGCTGGTCCACGAGGGGAGCCAGTTTAAAAACCAGCTCCCCTCGCAGACCGGCTGCCTGTCGCCCCATGCTGCTGCCTCTGTATCAGTGCGGGTTGGCAGCAGCCCCTGTCCAAGGCGGGGTGGGGGGGGCGGGCCTGAGTTCCCGGACCCAGCGCAAGCCGGAACTGAGCCGGGCTGCCTGCCCGCCTGGCTCCTAATGAACTTTAAATGCAGAGCTGCAATGGGGGTAGGTCCTGGACCCAGTGCGAGCCATGACTGAGCCAGGCTTCCGGACAGCCTGCTAAAAAATTTACTGGTGGGGGGGGAAGGCGTGTAGTCTATAGCATTAATCTATAAGCTTTTGCTTAATGGTTAGTCGGTTAATAGACTATACTATTACATCCCTAGTTTGTATTGAATCCAAATGTGTAGAAGGGAATGTTCAGACAGGAGCTGTCCCCCTGAGCAAAAATCAGCTGCTTTCAGCCACGACCTCCTTCAGCAAGCCCTGTCTAGCCCTGCAGGGAACATGGAGCCAGTGGGAGGAAAGAGACAGGTAGGCATGGGTATACAGTGGAGCAGATCTGAGCCCTTATCCAGCCTAAGTACTCCACCTCTGGAGTAATAATCCCCCCTCCCTCTGAGGCTGACTGGGTCAGGGATATGAGACCAATCCCACCCTCAGGTAATGCCCACAACTTCCCCTAGCACAGGTCTCGTATCTTTCTCCCAATTCATGGCTGGCTGTGTGGCAAACAAGTCCCTTGGCAAAAATCATAGCAGCATATAGGATGCTTTAGATTACAGTGTCCCCAGGAGGCCAATGCAGCAACCAGGAATTGCTGGGAAGTCCCTATGCTGACTATGTAAGAGGGTGTTTCCAAGCAAGAAGCTACATCATCTCTGCACCTCCAGAGCTGGCTGTCCTACACCAACACGGGGGTGATGCTTCCATGAGTGACTAGGTTTAGGGTAACCATGCTCCAATGACACAACCCTTACAGATTGGGGAATATGGCCCTGCAGTTCTGTCCAGGGATCAGATATTTCATGTTATGGTTTGGATTTTCTGCATGTTGCATTATTTGGTCTGTTCGCGGCACTCCCAAACCATCAGGCTACTGAAATAAAACAGAATCTATTAAGCATCTTGTAGTCATAAATATGAATAAACTCTTTACAACAGATGTCTCAGCCTAGAGTGCTCCTTCAAATATGCTGCACTGAGTGTTTCAGCAGAGAGCAGAAGAGCTGCTGGGGCTGTGGCAGATGAAATCAGCTGCTGTGGGAAATGAGCGCAGAAGGGCCGAGGGAAAGGCTGAATGAAAGCCTAGCCCACACCACAACTGGCTCAGAGACAGCAGCGACTCTCAGCCACCACAACATAAATCTAGAGTTAATACCCTTGATTTCAATGGGATTTACTCCAAAGTAACTGGCAGCAAAATTTGGTGCAGTTGGTGCATATGCCAGCACAAAAGCTCTCACTATCTCTCCTTGACTCTGAGTTTCTCTAAAGGATTCTCTACCCTTCTCCACAACTAAAGACTCTGGGGACCTCAATTTTACACCACTGCACAAGAGCAATTCCCACTGAAAGCTCAGGGGAAAAGATGGCATTGGCAGGGATTCACATGACACACCTGGTACCATCTGCTGCAATCTCATGTTGATTTTAGTTCTGTGACTCCTCTTTAGTTGGAGGAGGGCTAGGTGTCAGGGACAGGAGGTCCAATAACACTACAGTCTCTGGCACTGTTTCAAAGCCAGCCCTACGTGCACTGTAGATGTGCCAACATGTTAACCTTGGCTGTTATCTGTGGAGGGAAGGTTTCAACAGCTCTGCTCTGCGGTTGACTTCTAAGTTGGAAAAATTCATCAGCTATTGACTCAAAGGAGAAGTCTTGGCATCTGCTGGAAGGACATTGGTCCCCTTGTCCCCTTGGGGAGGTCAACTTCTGTACTGCCTTATCCCTGTGAGATCCTGATGGAGTAAGTCAACACACAATTTAGTCCCTAGATCTTAATGAGGCATTACTTTTCTGGATGGCTCTTCAGTGCATTGGACACAATTGCAGTGTCAGGAACAGCACAGTGAGTAGCATGATCCCCTTGTTGAGTGGCAAATGTTCCTAAACCTGTGGCAATAGCTGGAGCACTCAGCTCTCACACTGTAATATTTGAGTCACTCTTGAGTGAATGATCAAGTGAGTGAAAAGGCTTTTTCCCCTTTGGTCCTCTCCCCAAATGAATTCACAGATGTCCATGGGCCAAATTCTGGCCGGTATGTGTACTGGCGTGGCAGAGAGGGGGTAATGGGGCCACTTCTATCCCTAGCGCCTTGATGTAGCCATAATTTGGGAACTTATGCTAGAGAACACTATAGTATGGGGGTGGGCCATCTTGGGTGTGGGCAGCATTAACCAGACTCAGGTGGGGCACAACTGGGACAGGTTCAAAGCCTTGTTTCTTGTGCACATATGAAAGGAGAACATGGGGAAAGCTGGGTATAACTTTGCTATAGCTAGACTCAGTCTTCAGAATGAAAAATTCTGGTTTAGGTGTCAAACCAAACTTTCACTTAGAAATTTAATTTATTGTTAAAAAAGTAAAATAAAAAAGTCATAATCAAAACTAAACAGTTCAATTGAGCCAATCTGATTTTTGGGATGTGTGTGTGAAAATCCTCATGATCTTGTCTTTTTGTGCTGATGTGGGATTGGAAATAAAGTTCTAGATCTGAAAAATTCTCACAGGGTGGAGAAACCATTCCCAGCCTGCTCTCCTTCAGTCCCTTGTGCTGTTGTCATCTGACTGGCCTGAAGCCAAGCCTTGGCCCTTGGCCCAATGTTGTAGAGAGGAGGCCATTCTCTATCCCCGCAGCCTCCTTTCCAGTGTTGGATTGTCTAGGACTGTGGCCTAGCCTCCTTCAAAGTTCTATCAAAGTGTTGGTCTGTGTGGGATCTAGGGCTGTTCTCCTTCAAACCAACCCCTTCCCAGAAGCCCTCACACCAGCAGCTGAGGGGCTAATCATTCTGAAATGCATCATTTCTGCCATTACATAGCCCAGTCACTGACTGATGGTGCACAGAAGCCATCCCTCTTCCTGAAAGCATTTGACAAGCAGTACATGTGCTGCTTAAATACAGCAAGGATTTTGTTGTTGAGTTCGGATTTTTTGTTTTTCCTTCTCGCTGCCTACAGAGCCAAAAGGTCTGTTTGCTTTCCTGTTACTCATAAGGAGGGTTTATCTGTGATTGCCTGAGTGAGAGAAAAACTCCATCTCCACAGGCAAGCAGGTTCAGTGATCACGAACGTAATGGCTGGAGCCCACGGGCCCATATGCTAGCCATCCCAAGAGGTGGAAGGCCAGCTCTGATCACATCCAGCTGCTCAGGATACAATTGATCAGGTATGGCTGAAAGTCAGAAAATGGGGTCGGGGTGAGTAGAGACTGGGGGAGGGGAATGATATAGAAGAGCTATTTAAAGAGTGTCACAGAAATGAGAATTTTCCTGTACAAACATCAGGACTCTTGGGGGAAGAAAAACTCTGAAGAAAGGAAGGGAGGGAGGTTATATTTCCCTTCAAGCTCTGAGGATGATACTGTAGCTGACGTGAGAAAAGGGACTAAACCTTCATGTTGCACTGAATAATTCCTGCATTTTCAGGTTCTTGTCAGCCCCCTCCCAGATTAAGACCTAGGAATTCTACTTGTTTATTCTTGCTTCTGTTACTGAATATCCATGAAATGCTAAATGGCCCCATGAACTAATTAGGTCAGGGGTTGGGAACCATTTTGGGTCAGGGGCCACTGACCCACAGAAAAATCAGTTGGGCGAAGGGCAGCAGGGGCTGGAGTGCCAGCACGGGCTCCCCAATGCTGGCGGGAGAGGAGCGCTGACCCTGGGTGCTGGATCCAGACAAGCCGAGGACCACATCTGGCCCCTGGGCCTTAGGTTCCCCACCCCTGAATTAGGTATTAATCTTGCATTACTACTGCATATCAACCATGGTGTTACGGGGTGCGCCGCTCAAGCCCCATATCGGGCTGGGCGGATCAGCTTCGCCCCTGTGAGTTATCCCCGGCTAAAGTCACTCTCACAGGGTAGAGAAACCAAGTCATGGTGCAAATATGGCCCAGCGGCAGGGTCTACAGTGCCCCCTGTCCAGGGCAAATATGGCCCAGCGGCCGAGTCTATAGTTCACGAGAATGGATCCCCTCTCTGGGGGGCAAGGAAGGGGGGGTAGGGGGGCCCAGGCCCTCCCTCTCCACCAGGCCCCAGCCCAGGGCCCTATCAGTGGTAGGTGGTTCCCACCACTGGCTCATCGGGGAGACCCCCCGAAGCACACCGAGTCCGCCAGAATGCCTCCTGCTCCCCGGCCTGGGCTACTTCCTACCCCCGTCTGCAGGCCGGCATTGTCCCCACCTGGGCTGGTGAATGCTGCTGCGTCGGCAGCTGTGACTGGCGTGGTGGCGGCGGTTGGTGAGGAAGCTGTGGCTGGCGAGGCGGCTGTGGCTGGTGTGGTGGTTGCGACCAGCGTGGTGGCTGCAGCAGTGGCAGCGGTGGCTCTGGCTGGTCCAGTGGGGGCGGTTGCTCCTGTGCTCCGGCAGGAGCTCCTTCCCCTCCAGTGGTCAGCCCCAACTGAGCTGCTCTTGTGGCCTTTATACTGGCCCTGCAGCTGAAGCATGCCCAGCAGGGCTGTGGGGGAGGGGCCTTCTCTGCCCAGCAAGCCTGGTTAACCCCTCCACGGCCAGTGTGGGGTTGGTACGCCCTGTCACACACCCTCCTCCTTAAGGACTCCTGGGGGGCACCTTTTCCTCCTCATTGGCGCTTATGCATGAAAAAAAGGTAGCATTAGCATGTGCTTTCCCTGGCCAGTGCGCCACCTGAAACGAATAGGGTTGTAATGATAAATACTAGCGCATAATCTGCACATTTGAGTCCTCCATGCTGTGCAGCCACTTAAGTGGGGCATGATCTGTCACTAGCGTGAAAGTGTTCCCCAGGAGGTGTGACGTAGTGGGGGTATCTGGCTAGTTCCTATGCTGGCTCTGTGGTAATCCCCAATGGCTGCCATCGGTACCACAGCCCAGAAGGATGAGTCATTATGCAAAGAGGGTCTCTCAACCTGTCTGACCAGCTACCCCCCAGGGAGAGAGACAAAGAAAGGGGAAATGCTGCCTGGCTGGGGCAGGGCTGGAAGAGTGGTTTAGTTTCTGTCTGGGATCATGGAGGAACCAGCCTAAGCCAGAGGCTGGGATTTAGGGTCCCAGTCTCCTCCATCTCAAGGGGGGCTGAGGCATCCTAGGCCTGCCCTGTAACCAGATTACATCGGTGCTGTGCTGTGCTGTGCTGTATCCTGGAGAAGGAATAAACTCCCTCCATTCTACGGGCTGGTGGAGTCTGTTCGTGCCATTACGGGGGTGCAGGAGTCAGGGGACCCCAACGCGTCGTCACACTGGTGTCAGAAGTGGGATGCACTGCACCCCGTGGATGGAGCATCCAGCGGCGAGTGACTAGGCGCAGTAGAAGCAAGAGCCATGGAACCAGGCGTGCTGGAAACAGAGCGAAGCGGTTCCTGAGAATCGTGGGGCGCAGCAGCACTAGACTGGTGAGTCTGCACCGAGGGGACCAGCGGGGAGATGGCCTATACCCAACTGCTGAAGGCAGAGCTGGTGAAGCTGTGCAGAGAGAGGGGCTTGCCTGTGCGGAGCGCAACCAAGGCCCAGCTGATTGCCCGGCTGGAAGAGAATGACCAGCCACAGGGCTGGGATCCTGTCCCCGTGGGAGCAGCCAGACCCCACTGGGAGCGTGTCGGGCTCGGAGAGGGGCGGAGCGCTGGAGGCCGCCGAAGAGACCGGACTGCCTCCCAGGGGAGCACTGCAAGCCGTAGTCCACCCAGGGGGTCCAACCTCGGAGCTGCGGCAGCCAGAAATCCAGCTGCAGATGAAGGAATTGGAAGTCCAGGACCGTGAGAGCAGCGACAGCATGAGCTGGCCATGGCCGAGCGGAGAAGCGGCAGGGCCCCAACTGCGCCGAGTGCAGATGAGCCCCAAAGGCCCGGGGCGGCCAGATGCTTGGAGAAGCTCGTGGTGGCCCAATTGAAGGACATGGGCGACATAGACGGGTTCCTCAGCTCCTTTGAGAGGGCCTGTGGACTGCAACGGGTCCCCCCAGCTGACTGGCTGCAGGAGCTCATCCCTGCACTGAACCAGGAGGCCACCGGGGTGCTCAATCAGCTGGAAGACCTACAGCCAGGGGATTACAACCGAGTCAAGGAGGCCCTGCTGCACAAGTTTGGGCTGACCCCCGAGATGTACAGGAAGAAGTTCCGGGGCGTGCAGAGGGAGCCACGGGAGACCTATGTGGATCTGGCCTCCCGCCTGGCGCAATACTGCCGCAAGTGGGTGTCTGGGGTTGGAGCCCAGACCGCAGAGGAACTGCTCAAGCTGATTATGATGGAGCAGTTCTATAAAGCGTGCACACCCAGCCTGAGGCTGTGGCTCAAAGACCGAAGTCCGGAGAACCCCCAGGAAGCGGGGAGGCTGGCGGATGAGTTCACAGAGAGCCGGTCCAGGTGTGAACGGGAATCCCGGAGGGAAAGGGAATCGCGCAGAGACCGGTTCTCGGCTGAGCGGCGGAGAGAGGCACCTCCGAGGCGAGCCCCAGGACCAGGACCACTCATCGGTGCCCCAGAAACACCAGCCAGGGCCCGGGCGAGCCAACCCAAAGGGTCCGCAGCACCTAACTTGCCATCGCTGTGGGCAACGAGGCCACAAGAGGGCTCAGTGCACCAGGCACAAGAACAGGTCCCATGACCTGGGACTTTCCAGGGTTAACTGGCTGGGGCTGGAGGAAGGGCAGGCTGCCCCAGAGGCAGGGGCTGGCAGGCAAACCTCAGCTCAGAGTGGGGAAGGATGCTCAGTGCACCTCCCCTGGGAGGTCTAACCCTCTGGAGGCGGATTTCTCCGTGTACCGGGTGGGGGCAGGACGGCCCCTGCGAAGCGAGTGCCTCATACCCCTGGAGGTGGATGGTAGGAAGGTGACGGGTTTCTGGGACACGGGGGCGGAGGTGACGCTGGCCCGATCTGACATAGTGGCCCCAGACCGGATACTACCCACACGCAGCTGACCCTGAAGGGCATAGACGGGTCCCGCTTTAAGGTGCCTGTAGCCAGGGTGCATCTGAAATGGGGGGCCAAGGAAGGTCTCAAGAAAGTGGGGGTACACCCGCACTTGCCCACGGAGGTGCTAATGGGGAATGACCTAGAGGAGTGGCCCCAGGAATCCCAGCGGGCTCTAGTCACTGCCCAGAACCAGAGCCAGCGAGGGGCTGGCAACCTGGATCCAGGGAAGGAATCCTGGCAGGGTCCCCAGGGTCCCATCACTGTGGACACGGGGTCCAGCCAAGCGGGGACCCCGGACCTAGACAAAGGTGGGGAACAGGTCCCGATCCCTGCCCCAGCGGCTGAATTCCAGGCTGAGGTGCAGGCAGACCCTCGTTGCAGAGGCTGAGGACGAGGCTGGCCTCCGTACAGCTCAGCCCCTGGGAGAGGAGGCCAGGAGAGATTCCTGTGGAGCGGGATTCCTGTTCCGGGAATGGCTTCCCCAGGAAGGTGAGGGCATGGGGGTCCAGCGGCAGCTGGTCGCCCCCAAAGTATCACCTCAAGCTGCTGTATTTGGCCCATAACGTCCCCTTTGCGGGCCACCGGGGATCCGGAGCACCCGGCTGAGGCTGCTCCAACACTTCTACTGGCCGGGAATATTCGCAGCCGTGCAGCGGTGCACGGCCAGTCCTGCGACTCCTGCCAGAGGGGCGGAAGGCCCAAGACGGAGGAAAGCTGCTCGGGGGCCCCTACCCTGTATAGAGGAGCCTCTGGGCTTGCTGAGAGAGTTATGGGAGGGGAAGACCCCCAGGATGGAGCGCCGGGGGTGGAGGCCGCCCTGGCTGTCCAGAGAAGGCTCGCTGGGCTCATGGCCCGGCCCGAGAGACCCTGGCCAGAGATCAAGGCCAGCGGAAGGGTGGGTGCGACCACAGAGGACAGGCCTGTGCCAGTCGCCCTGGAGCGGTGCAGCGAGTGGACAGAGGGAAGCCAATTCATGTGGGGCCTCGCGCGGCCGGCCCGAGTCAAGGGGAGCACCCGTGTCCCCAGGGCGGGTTCCCACGCAGAGGACCCGAACTTCCCTAGGTCACGAGCGGAGTGACCCTGCTCAGTTCGCCTCGGAGGGGGAGAACTGTGACGTGGGGGTATCTGGCTAGTTCCTATGCTGGCTCTGTGGTAATCCCCAATGGCTGCCATCGGTACCACAGCCCAGAAGGATGAGTCATTATGCAAAGAGGGTCTCTCAACCTGTCTGACCAGCTACCCCCCAAGGAGAGAGACAAAGAAAGGGGAAATGCTGCCCTGGCTGGGGGCAGGGCTGGAAGAGTGGTTTAGTTTCTGTCTGGGATCATGGAGGAACCAGCCTAAGCCAGAGGCTGGGATTTAGGGTCCCAGTCTCCTCCATCTCAAGGGGGGCTGAGGCATCCTAGGCCTGCCCTGTAACCAGATTACATCGGTGCTGTGCTGTGCTGTGCTGTATCCTGGAGAAGGAATAAACTCCCTCCATTCTACGGGCTGGTGGAGTCTGTTCGTGCCATTACGGGGGTGCAGGAGTCAGGGGACCCCAACGCGTCGTCACAGGAGGTAATACCGAAGGGCCTCAATAGCCCATTTCACCGCTAACGCCTCCCGCTCTATGGTGGAATACCTGGTCTCGATAGGGAACAGCTTGCAGCTCAAATAGAGGATAGGGTGCTCTGTCCCTTCCAACTCCTGGGAGAGCACTGCCCCTAGGCCCACCTCCGACACGTCCATCTGCAAAATAAACGGTTCTGCAAAGTCGGGTTGGGCGAGCACGGGCTCACACGTCAGGTACTCCCGCAGAGTCCGAAATGCGGTCTTTCACTCTACTATCCACTCTACCTTCCAGGGTCGCTGGGTCTTTGTTAAGTCAGTTAGAGGCGGCCAAAGTAGCAAAGTTAGGTATAAACCGGTGATAATACCCCACCAGCCTCAGGAACTGCCGTACCTGCCTCTTCGTAGTGGGAACGGGATAGTGCCTCAGGGCCTGTACTTTGTCCACTAAGGGACGCAGCTTCCCCCTCCCCACAGTGTACCCCATATAGGTCACCTGTCAATGTCCCAGGTGGTATTTGGGCAGATTGGCTGTGAGGCCAGCCTCCCCCAGGGCTCGCAGGACCTGGTCGAGGTGGTGCAGGTGGTTGGACCAGTTCGTACTATAGACGATGATGTTGTTGATGTAAGCTGTGGCATACTCGTTGTGTGGGCCTAACACCCTGTTCATGAGCTGCTGGAAGGTAGCTGAGGCTCCATGTAACCCAAACAGCATCACAATAAATTGGTATAGCCCGAAGGGTGTAGGGAACGCCATCTTCTCTTTTGCCGGGGTTAGTGGGATCTGCCAATATCCTTTCATGAGGTCTAGCGCTGAAATAAACTCAGCCCGCCCCAATTGCTCCAGCAGCTCATCTACCCGGGGCATGGGGTACGCGTCGAACCTGGAGATGGGATTAGGGACTAGCACGATCGGGCTCCGCCACTCCAATACCTTACTGGGATCCATCGCGGCCGTCCGCTTCCACAAGCGGTGACTCTGCAGTGCTGAATGCTTTGGAAGGGACCTCACAAGGAAGAAACCGGAAGGGAACACCATCTACTGGAAGGCATGGGATGCGAGTCCTAGGGATGGGCGTTCCACGCCACCACCCCAAAAGAAAACGACGGGTGGTGGTGGTCGGGGACTCCTCCTAAGAGGGACTGAGCCATCCTCTGCCGTCCGGACCTGGAATCTCGAGAGGTATGCTGCTTACCGAGCTCGCATTCAGGATGTGACTGAGAGGCTTACCAAACTGATCAAACCTTCGGATCGCTACCCTTCCTGCTTCTCCACGTGGGAACTCCAACGATACGGCCAAGAATGACCTTGAGCGGTTACTGCGGATTATGTAGCGCTGGGAAGAAGGATCCAAGAACTCGGAGCGCAAGTGGTGTTCTCGCCCATCCTCCCTGTTGAAGGGAAAGGACTGGGCAGGATCAATTGAGGACGAAATGCGTGGTTGCGCAGGTGGTGTCGCAGAGAGGGCTTTGGTTTCTTCGACCATGGGACTCTGTTCCGGCACGAGGATTGTTAGGAAGAGATGGGATCCACCTAACCAAGAGAGGAAGGAGCATCTTATGGCAGGCTTGCAAACCTAGTGAGGAGGGCTTTAAACTAGGTTCGCTGGGGACGGTGACCAAAACCCTGAGGGGAGTGGGAAAGTCGGATACCGGGAAGAAATGCAGAGAGGAACGAGCAAGAAAGGAGGACCCTGTTTGGAATGGAGAAGATAGGGCGATCAACTGGTTACCTGAGGTGTTTGTACACTAATGCGAGAAGCCTGGGCAACAAACAGGAAGAACTGGAGGCCCTGGCCCAGTCTGAGAAATATGATTTAATTGGGATAACAGAGACTTGGTGGGATGACTCGCATGACTGGAGCGCTGTCATGGAAGGGTATAGACTGTTCAGGAAGAACAGGCAGGGGAGAAAAGGAGGAGGAGTTGCACTATATGTAAGAGAGCACTATGATTGCTCTGAACTCCAGTATAAAGAGGAGAAAACCTGTTGAGAGTCTATGGGTTAAGTTTAAAGGAGCAAACAACAGCAGTGATGTTGTGGTTGGTGTCTGCTACAGGCCACCGAATCAGGTGGATGAGGTAGATGAGGACAACTGAGAGAAGCTTCCGGATCGCAGGCCCTGGTTCTCGTGGGGGACTTTAATCACCCTGACATCTGTTGGGAAACCAATACGGCAGTACACAGGCAATCCAGGAAGTTTTTGGAGAATGTTGGGGATAACTTCTGACGCAAGTGCTGAAGGATCCGACCAGGGCCGCAGCTTGACCTTCTGCTCACAAACAGGGAGGAACTAATAGGGGAAGTGGAGGTAGGTGACAACCTGGGAAGCAGTGATCATGAGATGGTAGATTTCAGGATCCTGACCAAAGGAAGAAAAGAGAGTAGTAAAATACACACCTTGGACTTCAAAAAGCAGATTTTGACTCCTCAGAGATCTGATGGGCAGAATCCTGGGATGCTAACATGAAGGGGAAAGGAGTCCAGGACAGCTGGCAGTATTTTAAAGAAGCCTTATTGAAGGCACAGAAAGAAACCATCCCGACACGTAGCAAGAGAGGCAAACATGGTAGGAGACCGGATTGGCTTACGGGGAAATCCTGGTGAACTTAAGCACAAAAAGGAAGCTTACAAAAAGTGGAAACTTGGACAAATGACCAGGAGGGGTTTAAATGTATAGCTCGAGAATGCCGGGGTTATCAGGAAGGCGAAAGCGCAAATGGAATTGCGACTGGCTAAGGATGAAGGATAACAAGAAAGGTTTCTACAGGCATGTTAACAAGAAGAAGGTGATCAGAGAGGTGTGCCCCTACTGGATGAAGGAGGTAACCTAGTGACAGATGATGTGGGGAAAGCTGAAGTACTCAATGCTTTCTTTGCCTCTGTATTCACGGACAAGGTCGGCTCCTGGACTTCTGCGCTAAGTGACTCAAGATGGGATGAAGATGGACAGCCCGTGGTGGGTAAAGAACAGGTTAGGAACTATTTAGAAAAGCTAAACGTACACAAATCCATGGGTCCGGACTTAATGCATCCGAGGGTACTGAGGAGTTGGCAAATGTCATTGAGGAGCCTTTGGCCATTATCTTTGAAAAGTCGTGAGATCGAGAAATCCCGGATGATTGGAAAAGGCAAATGTAGTGCCCATCTTCAAAAAGGGAAGTAGGACGATCCAGGGAACTATAGGCGGTCAGTCTTACCTCGGTTCCTGGAAAAATCATGGAAGGGATCCTTAAGGAATCCATTTTGAGGCACTTGGAAGAGAGGAAAGTGATTAGGAATAGTCAGCATGGATTCACAAAGGGCAAGTCGTGCCTGACCAATCTGATTAGCTTCTATGATGAGGTAACTGGCTCTGTGGACATGGGAAAGTCAGTGGATGTGATATACCTTGACTTTAGCAAGGCTTTTGATACGGTCTCCCACAATATTCTTGCCAGCAAGTTAAGGGAATAAGGATTGGATAAATGAACAGTAAGATGGATAGAAAAATGGCTAGAAGGCCGGGCCCAGCGGGTAGTGATCAACGGCTCGATTTCAGGTTGGCGGTCGGTTTCTAGCGGAGTGCCCCAAGGTTCGGTTCTAGGACCGGTTTTGTTCAATATCTTTATTAATGACCTGGATGAGGGGATGGATTGCACCCTCAGCAAGTTTGCAGATGACACTAAGCTAGGGGGAGAGGTAGATACGCCTGAGGGCAGAGATAGGGTCCAGAGTGACTTAGACAAATTGGAGGATTGGGCCAAAGAAATCTGATGAGGTTCAACAAGGACAAGTGCAGAGTCCTGCACTTGGGACGGAAGAATCCCAAGCACAGTTACAAGCTGGGGACCAACCAGTTAAGTAGTAGTTCTGCAGAAAAGGACCTGGGGTTACAGTGGATGAGAAGCTGGATATGAGTCAACAGTGTGCCCTTGTAGCCAAGAAGGCTAATGGCATATTAGGGTGCATTAGGAGGGCATTGCCAGCAGATCCAGAGATGTCATTATTCCCTTTATTCGGCTCTGGTGAGGCCACATCTGGAGTATTGTGTCCAGTTCTGGGCCCCCACTACAAAAAGGATGTGGACGCATTGGAGAGGGTCCAGCGGAGGGCAACCAAAATGATTAGGGGGCTGGAGCACATGACCTATGAGGATAGACTGAGGGATTTGGGTTTGTTTAGTCTGCAGAAGCGAAGAGTGAGGGGGGATTTGATAGCAGCCTTCAACTTCCTGAAGGGAGGTTCCAAAGAGGATGGAGAGAGGCTGTTCTCAGTAGTGACAGATGTCAGAACAAGGAGCAATGGTCTCAAGTTGTGGTGGGAGAGGTCCAGGTTGGATATTAGGAAAAAAGTATTTCACTAGGAGTGAAGCACTGGAATGGGTTACCTAGGGAAGTAGTGGAATCTCCATCCCTGGAGGTGTTTAAGTCTCGGCTTGACCAAGCCCTGGCTGGGTTGATTTAGTTGGGATTGGTCCTGCCTAGAGCAGGGGGCTGGACTTGATGACCTTCTGAGGTCTCTTCCAGCTCTATGGTTCTATGATTCTATGACCCTCTCTCCCTGTCCCCTGTACTGGGACAGAACCACCTATACTTCCCCTTATGGCGGGGAAGGATCACCATGGATGCCCACTTTCTCCACCAGTGTCATGGGGTGCACCGCCCAAGCCCCCTATCAGGCCGGGTGGATCAGCTTCGCCCCCGTGAGTTATCCCTGGCTAAAGTTATTCTAGTCCAGGCGTTCGGGCCCAGGGCCTAGTTCAGTACACCCCAGTCGGGGGGGTAGTGTGGCCCAGTGGTCGAGTCCATAGCGCCCCCTGTCTGGGGCAAATATGGCCCAGCGGCCGAGACTATAGAGCCCCTGTCTGAGGTAAATATGGCCCAGAGGTCGAGTCTATAGTTCACGAGAATGGCTCCCCTCTCTGGGGGGCAAGGGGGGGTAGGGGCCCGGGCCCTCCCTCTCCACTGGGCCCCAGCCCAGGGCCCTATCAGCGGTAGGTGGTTCCCACCACTGGCTCGGCAGGGAGTTCCCCCCAAAACTCGTCGAGTCCTCTGGGATGCCTCCTGCTCCACGCCCTGGGCTACTTCCTAACCCCGTCTGCAGGCCGGCGTCGTCCCCACCTGGGGCACCACTGCCTTAACAAACACCGACAGTATCAGAAGCTAAACACATAAGAAATAGTGCTGCTCCCTCCCAGTGGTGCCCATGGTATAGACAGCTGAATTGCTTCCTCCTGTTTCTTCCTCATGGCCAGTTCATGGGAGATGTAGTCCATCCAGGGAGCCTGGCCCATAGAAGACAATAGGGGCATAAGGTTCCTGAATTACAGGTTCCAGGAGGCACTGAGACAGCTCAGGAAGAGACCACTGAACCTCAAACTGACAGGGAATGAAACATTTCAATTTGGTACAACAACCTGAAATGGCTCTGACTTGACCCCATCTGAAATAGTTTGCTTTGATTTTCCAATTGAAAATTCCAACAAAATTGAAATTGTCCCAAAGAAAATTTTGATTATGCAGAAAATGCCTAGAATCGCCCCCCCCCCCCCCCCCAACCAAACCACAAACCATTTTTGAGGGAAAATGTCTGACCAGCTTCAGGTTTGATTGTTTTCCATCCGTGTGGCTCACATACACCCTCAATTTCATCCCAGGAGCACAAATGAACTAGGAAACACAATGCAAAAATGCCTCACAACAGTCAAACATAATCAGAATCACATTAAAATAATGCAAAGTGAAAATTCCACATGTTCCAGATAGACAGCCATAATTTAGTCCAGTTTTGCATGATACATTGGGCAGGGTAGGCAAGGGCCTAAGAGGAAATGAGAGAGAAAAGGGTGGTTTAGGCAGTGGTGGCTCATGCAGAATCCACCCACCACCATTCTCAGCTCTACAGTAAAGGGGGGGGTTATCTTTTCTCTCTTCAAATAAAGAGGCTGGGGGGTGGAGCTTTCTATGCAGCTTCATGTCATGCTTCTCTGGTGGACCCATGTGCCCCAGCACTTGGCTAGACACATGTGCTGCTCACCCGATACTTGCTTCTTCTTGTTTTTGACTGTAACACATGACCGAGCTAGGAATGACGGTGTTGCAGATCATGCTCACAAGTCGAAAGCACAATTGGAATTGCAGCTAGCAAGGGATGTGAAAGGGTAACAAGAAAGGTTTCTACAGGCATGTTAGCAATAAGAGGGTGATCAGAGAGGGTGTGGGGCCCCTACTGGATGAGGGAGGTAACCTAGTGACAGATGATGTGGGAAAAGCTGAAATACTCAATGCTTTCTTTGCCTCTGTCTTCACGGACAAGGTCAGCTCCCAGACTACTGCATTAGGCAACGCAGCATGGGAAGGAGGTGGACAGCCCTTGGTGGGTAAAGAACAGGTTAAGAACTATTTAGAAAAGCTAGACATACACAAATCCATGGGTCCAGATTTAATGCATACGAGGGTACTGAGGGAGTTGACAAATGTCATTGCGGAGCCTTTGGCCATTATCTTTGAAAAGTCATGGAGATGGGGAGAGATCCCGGATGATTGGAAAAAGGCAAATGTAGTGCCCATCTTTAAAAAAGGGAAGAAGGACAATCCAGGGAACTACAGACCAGTCAGCCTTACCTCAGTCCTTGGAAAAATCATGGAGGGGATACTCAAGGAATCCATTTTGAAGCACTTGGAAGAAGGGAAAGTGATCAGGAATAGTCAACATGGATTCATGAAGGGCAAGTCATGCCTGACCAATCTGATTAACTTCTATGATGAGGTAACTGGCTCTGTGGATATGGGAAAGTCGGTGGATGTGATATACCTTGACTTTAGCAAGGCTTTTGATACGGTCTCCCACAATGCGCATTACTTTACATTTATCCACATTAAATTTCGTTTGCCATTTTGTTGCCCAATCACTTAATTTTGTGAGATCTTTTTTAAGTTCTTCACAGTCTGCTTTGGTCTTAACCATCTTGAGCAGTTTAGTATCATCTGCAAACTTTGCCACCTCACTGTTTACCCCTTTCTCCAGATCATTTATGAATAAATTGAATAGGATTGGTCCTAGGACTGACCCTTGGGGAACACCACTAGTTACCCCTCTCCACTCAGAAAACTTACCATTTATTCCTACCCTTTGTTTCCTGTCTTTTAACCAGTTCTCAATCCATGAAAGGATGTTCCCTTTTATCCCATGACAACTTAATTTACATAAGAGCGTTTGGTGAGGGACCTTGTCAAAGGCTTTCTGGAAATATAAGTACACTATATCTACTGGATCCCCCTTGTCCACATGTTTGTTGACCCCTTAAAAGAACTCTTACGGTATGTCTACACTAGCCCCCTAGTTCGAACTAGGGAGGCTAATGTAGGCATTCGAAGTTGTAATGAAAGGGATTTAAATATCCCGGGCTTTATTTGCATCTTCCTGTCCGGGCACCATTTTTAAATCCCTTAGTCCGAACTAACTGCCCGCGGCTACACGCGGCAGTCAAACGTTAACTCGAACTAAGTCCTTAGTTTGAGTTAACTGTTACACCTCATTCCACGGACTTAGTTCGAGTTAACGTTTAACTGCCGCGTGTAGCAGTTAGTTCAGACTAAGGGGATTTAAAAATGGCGCCCGGACGGGAAGATGCAAATAAAGCCCAGGATATTTAAATCCCGGGCTTCATTTGCAACTTTGAATGCCTACATTAGCCTCCCTAGTTCAAACTAGGGGGCTAGTGTAGACATACCCTAATAGATTAGTAAGACATGATTTCCCTTTACAGAAACAATGTTGACTTTTGCCCAACAAATTATGTTCTTCTATGTGTCTGACAATTTTATTCTTTACTATTGTTTCAACTAATTTGCCTGGTACTGACGTTAGACTTACCAGTCTGTAATTGCCGGGATCGCCTCTAGAGCCCCTTTTTAATATTGGTGTTACATTAGCTATCTTCCAGTCATTGGGTACAGAAGCTGTTTTTAAGGATAGGTTACAAACCATAGTTAATAGTTCCGCAATTTCACATTTGAGTTCTTTCATCTGGGATTGTGGCTGTGACATTGTGCCCAGATGTCAGGTATTGGGCAGCTGTGCTGATGCTGGAAGCTCTGAAGGCCTGCTTCCTGCCACAAGCCCTGTCCCCTGTGTCTGCAGCTTCAAGAGCTGCTGGGGAACAGGAACTGTAGAGTTGCAATGAGTGTGGATGGAGTGGCCAGCAGGGCACCTGTGGGGTTTCCTAGAGGCCTCTTTTTTTGACAAAACTCCCTATTCCGCATCCACACACACCCTCTTCCGAAAAAGCTTTTTCAGAAAAGGGCTTATTCCTCGTGGAATGAGGTTTACTGCCATTGGAAAAAGCCGTTTGTTATTTCGACTTTCTGTCGAAATAACGCAGGTGCAGTGTAGACACTAGTATTGTTTTTCTGGAATAACGGATGTTATTCCAGAAAAATGGTGCAGTGTAGATGCACCCTCAGTGTCTTTAGGAAATCACCAAGGGGAAGAACAATCATGCTCACAGGAAGATGCTAACCGCTGAGATGAACAGGGAATATGGTGCCTTTCAGAGGCATGGTGGGGGATTGGTATTCAAATAATTTAATAAGATGGCAGGACACGGTCCCTCATGATCCAGAGTCCCTGGAAAGCCAGTGGTAGAAGTGGAACATCAAGTTACCTCAGCCTTTGTGAGGCAGAATGAGAAACATTGCATGACTTCAGCAGGGGGAACAAGCAGACATGGTTGCTGCTGTCTGGTAGATCTGGAGGATTGTTATACTTGAAAGAATTTCACAGGATCTTTTTCAGGGGGATAAGGCAAAACACTACACTTATTGATAATGTAACATTATTCTGGAATATGCATATAGTATACTATAACCAAGTACTCACACACACACACACACACCCTGTCTTCTTGTTGTCTGTAGTTACCAGTCTGTTGCTCACATTTACTCACTGGCCAGGTGAGTTAAATGCAAGGGGGAGAGAGGAGTGGGGGCTTCTCTCAGTCCAGCCTGATGCTCCAAGCTTTGACAAGATGAGACCCAAAGATTCATGCAAGACACCCCATCTTTTATAGGACTTTTCTCCCATTCAGGTCTACACATTTTGCTGTGTCAGCTCTTAGTCAGTCACAATCAGTTTGTGTAACATCTGTTTATGTGGGAGTTGTGTTTCATTGCCATCTGACATCAGTATGTTGGTGCCTCTTTCCTGGTGTTGTGCCAAGGCTGCCTTATCTGTGTTGGTTAAGGGGTGCTTGCTCTTAACTTCAAGGCCATCTATCTGTCCTGCACTCGTCTCCTTTTACAAAGGACCCATTTGATAGTGTCTTACTGCCCGCAGGTCTTCATCTGGACACTGAGGTAGCCTTTGAGTTTTTATCTCTCTTCAAACACCCACGTTCCTCACTCATTCACTCCCCCCAAAAACTATATAATTGCTTCACATAGTCAAATGAATGTAATGGCATTTGTAAGATATGCAACCTACTTTTAATACAAAACTTGTGTTTGTACAGACTTTTAATCATTTATCATATTTTCTTTATAACACAACCTGTATTTTAATTATTCTTAAGAGCAACAGTGTGATCATGCTGAATCACAAAGGTCCTTCTGATTTCTTTCTGCCTTGACATCAGATACAGACACAAGCAGTCTGCAAGATGCATTTTTACTAACAGCCTAAAATACTTTTCCTCCCTGCTAACCAAGGGTAGGCAGCAGAGTTACAGTTGCTTAACATTTATTCTCATATTAATCATTACACTACATCTATTTATTCTATCATTAAGCTACATTACACAAGACAATATTGCATTATAAAAGTCTGTTGTCTATAGGATTGGTGGAAAAAGTATGACCTCTGGTTCACATCACTGATGCTGATGATCAAAAGGAACTTCTCTGACCCTAAAAGACCAGGCTTTTCCATAATTCCTCAATCTCTATGCCCAACACAAACACAAGAATTCAGAATTACTGGATTAAGAGATGGTGTGGCTTCAATTAACCTAAGGGTTTGGCTGAGTTTACTCCAGGAAAAGCTGTGCACCAAACATAATGAATCAGAAGGGAAGCCTATACATCAGGCAGAGCCTGGTGACCTTTAGAGCTATATAGCATTACTTATAACAAGCATATTGGGGTGGGGGAGGGGAGATCACTACAAACAGTATGGGCAAAAAAAAAAAAAAAAGTCCTTCCTGACAACATGAGATCTCAAACGGTTTTTTTCCCTAATTCTTCCTTTATATATATATATATATATATATATATATATATATATATACACACACACAATTGGATCAGAGTACTCTGACACTCGCTCTGCCTGCGCTCCCAGGCTCTGCACCAGACGGTGAAGGAGGTCCTGGTATGATCTTGACTCCATGGAGGGCATTGATGGAAGAGCCCCACCCAGAACCTTGTCTGGAGATGAGGACGAGGACCCCTTTAGACCAACGTCTTTTGTATCACGGGTCTAAGATGCAGCTTTGGAGGCCATCGAGGAGGCCACCATTGATATCTGGGCTGCCGGTGGTACGCTCACCCCTCTAGCCCTGGACGAGGCCTGCCCTGGGGGCAAGGACTGCCCTGATGTAGGAGAACGGACCATAGGGGTATCAGAGGGAGGAGCCCTGGGCCACGAGTAGACAGACTCCGGCCTAGAGGGGCCCGCCCCCTGAGACTGATGGTAGGCCCAGGGTGTCCAGAACAGCCACTGAGTGGGGGCTTGCAACTGAGGTGGCCAGGACTGCTGCACCGACTGAGCCGGGGTAGGCTGGGGCAGCCAGGGCTGCTGTTGTGGCTGTGTCGATGTGCTCCGGTGCCGGGAGCGGTGCTTGGAGTAGGACCCGTGCTGCGATCTTGACCTGGAAGCCTATGATGACAAAACAGACTCAGTCTTCAAGTTAGTGGAGTATTCAGAAGTCGACCAGGGCGGTGCTGTGGTGGTGGCAGTCAGTGACCTGTGAGTAGGAGCGTGCCTGGCCATAGACTCAGGCTTCCTGCGGTGCCAAGGGGGAGGTGGCAGCATAGCGGGAACTGGTGCCAGACCACCCAGCGCTGAAGTACCGGCTGCAGAAGGGCCCGATGACAAGGGTGGTGCCCAGTGTTCCCTCTAAGCTGCGGGGCAGCACAGCTTCACAGGTGATTAATCAGCCCTGCTGAGTCAGTCAGCCTCTGACTGGGTGGGGCTGGTTAATCACCTATGAAGCTGTGCTGCCATGCAGCTTAGAGGGAACACTGATGGTGCCGCATGCGCAGCCTGCATCGGGAACAGTGCTGGCGTGGGAACCAGTGCCGGAGTCGGTTCTATCACCGGAGGCAGTGCAGGGGCCGGTACTGGTGTCGAAGTTGTGGTGCTGGAGTCACGCGATGGTGCTCCCTCATGTTCGGTGCCGAGGCGTCCGGGGCCATGGCTGCGGCACGGTGCCGTCTGGCATTGCACTCCTTCACTGGGCCCAGTGCTGGAATCAGGAAGGAGGTCAACTCGATAAGGTCCCTCACCGCCTCAAAGGTATCCGGCGTCGAGGGCTCCGGGAGGTCATCCACAGGACTTGGATCCCGATGTGGGCTGGAGCGGTGCCGACCCGAGTGCGGTGGTCCAGGTGCCAGGCCCAACAGTGCCATTTGCCCTCCCTGAGGGCGCACTGTTGGCACATGCCTCGATGGAGACCTGCCCCGGCTAGGTCTCTGTTTCTTTTGGGGCACTGGAGATTGAGACCAGTGCTGAGGCCTTCACGGCACCAGGGAGGCGCGCTAGTCGCTAGGTACCTCGTGCACCAAAGCCTGTGCACTCTGGGTCGCCAGTGCCAGGTCTGGGTCCAAGACCGGTGCCAGATGGAGAGCTGCCTTGTAGCCAGTTAGGCCTCCCAGAGGGGCTCCTCTGCCTTCAAGTCAGTGGATGGCCACTCAGCCCCACTGCTGCGGGCACTCAAACAAACCCCCAGTTCAGTAGTCCAAGCCCGGTTCTTGGATGGCGACAATAACAAGAGGCCAATCTGTAGCTCGGTGTCCCCGGCCTTGCTCCAGGAAGGGTGGCAAACCAGCTGTCTGTCAGAGGCCCTAGCCCTGGGTCAGGGCGGGGTAGCAAGCAACATAGTTAGTTCAGAATCCCCGGCCTTGCTTCAGGGCGGGTGACAGGCAACACAATCAATTCAAAATCTCTAGCCCAGGTTCAGGGCGGAGCAGTAAGCAAACACAATCGGTTCGAGAGTTCAGTAGACCAGGCCTTGTTTCAGGCGGGGCATCAAGCAAACACAGTAAAGAGTCTTGGCCCTAGTTCAGGGAGGGGCAGCAAACAAACACAGTCCAGAATCCCCGGCCCTGGTTCAGGGTGGGGCAGCAAACACAGTAAAGAGCCCAGGCCCTAGGTCAGGGTGGGGCAGCAAACAATACAGTCATAAACAGGTAACCTGTAGCAAACAGTTTGTCTCCTTGTTCAGGAGGGATGCAAGCAATTCGCCTGTGGTGGTGGAGAGGGGAAGACTGCCACCCGGTAGGTGGGTGGCAGGGGGAACGCAGGCCCGCCCACTCTACTGCATCCCAGCCCAGGGCCCTAATAGCAGCACGGAAGTCTGCTGCTGGGTCAGTGGGGCTCCAACCCGCAACGCGCTGACCCAAGGCACTTAACTGTCCTCAGTATTCCCTGGGCCACTTCCCTTCTCCCCCTCGGCACATACCTGGGCGTCTGGCCGGTCTCTCGGGGGCTCAAGGGTTGCCAGGTCCAGCTGGGGGTCCGGGTGGTCCAGGCCAGCCCTTGGATCCTTGCAGGTCCGACAGTCCCAGCCAGTCCCCGGGTGCAGACATTGAGGCCGGTCCTCTGGGTCAGGCACACCTGGCGGTCCAGGTCAAACCTCAGCCTACCAGACAGGGAGTGCTGGGCAGTCCTCTGGTCCCTCTGGAGGCTGGGCCCAGACTGAGCTCTCAGGCTGGGCTTTTATAGTTCTGGCCCCACCTCCTGGCTTCTGGTCAGGTGACTGGTAGGAGTTAGGCTCGGCCCAAAATGGCTCCCACAGGGGCTCCTCCGCCTCCGGGTCAGTGGGTGCCCATCCGCCCCACTACAGAGGGTGTGGCTACTGCTGTTCCTGACTCTCTCCCCCCTGTTCCTGCTGCTGCCGCTGCTACTCCCACGCTGGCTGGAGCTCTCCCCACCCTGCCCTGCAACCACCCGTCTGCCGAGGCCCAGCCTCTGGACCTTCTCTCCAGAGGGAGAGGTGAAGAAGACCCCATCAGCACCACCAGCACCCACTGTTTGGGGTCCCCCCACCTTGGTTGGCCACCACTTGCGGGCTGCTCCTGCATCACCATCTCCAGCCCCGTTGAGGAGGAAGAAGAGGGGGAGAAACCCACCACCTGGATTTGTGGAGGGGGTTGTTTGGACTGAGCTTTGGCCATCTGCGCTCCTGGGGTGGTGGTGAACTGAATTGCCTAGAGGGGGACCAGGGGAGAGGTGCGGATCCCTCCCCCCAGCCCAGCTTCCCCCCTTTCTAATACCACCATTCCCATTGCCCCCTCCACCCCCCCATTAACACCTGGACTTTCTCTTCGCACCTCAACGGGGCTGGCTGTTCTGCCTGCAACTCCACCCGGGACTGTTTGTCTGCAGCAGCGGGCGAGGACTCAGCCCCCACAAACGCTCGTGGGTGCACTCCCCTCCCTCCCTCCTTTGGACTTGGCCCCCCTTCCTCAGCTGCATTTGGTTGGGGGGGCCTCCCTTACCCCTGCTCACCCCCCCTTGCCCCCCACCACAGCAGCTGGCAGTCCAGCCTCCACAGCTGTCCCTCCTCCTATTACCAACGGCTCTGCTCGGGTGCCAGAGGCACCCCCCCCCCATGCCCGGGCGAGCAGGCAGGCCCCGCCTTTGTACAACCAGATTTGGCGGGGCCCGAGGCGGAGAGGGTGGCACGGTTGCTGCTGGGCAAGGGAGAGGGCTTACCCCATGGGGAGATTTCCCTGCCCCCCGTTGTTCCTCCCTTGCCTCCCCGAGTATCAACTGCACCCCCTGATCCTGCCCCTGCTGACCAGCCCTCCACCTCCACCACCGAGGGTTGGGGGAAGTGCAGAGCCTGCAGTTTGCGGGCTCGATCTCCCCCCTCTGATGAGGAGGGTGGAAAGGGCCCCCGCAAAATACCGAGAGGGGCCACCGCTGTTGACATCACCCCCAATGAGTGTCAGTAGGAGGCGCCGGCAGAGGATGCCATGGCTCGCCTTCCTCCGCTGCCTCTGAGGGCTCCAATACGACCGGCAGCTCTTTTTCATCCACCCGAGAGGTCTTCTGCAAGACCTCTCAGAGCTGCCGGAATTCTACCAGGAACTCCTCCGGACCTGGAAGCTGTTCTCAGTGACCACGTCCGCTGTGGCCGCCAAGGGAGCAGACCTTCTCACAGAGCCCATGCTCCACAATCCAGCCTTGTGTGTGCAGGTGGCGGAGTCTCCCTCGGTGCGCCGGAGGTTGATCCTGGCAGAAGCCACCAAGGTCGGAGACCTCCTGGACTACGACAGGGGGGACCGGGTGGATCCCTGAGTGCTCGCTCAGCGCATGGGGCTTTCCACCCCCCGAACCCCTCTGCTCCTACTCCAGGAGGTGAAGGCGGCCTTGCCGCAGCCCGCTCTTGATTTCCTGCAGCGAGCCCTGTGAGAGGGTACGCCCCACCGCCCCTCACTGCAAACCCTCCGTCCCTCTTTATTGGGCCCCTGTTCCGCAGGGCCCCCCAGCCTCCCCATCCCTGGACCCCCAGCCAGCTGCAGGAGCTGTCTCCGAACCACGCCTAGGCACCATCTGTACACGCTCATGGTCCACATGTTGCATTTCCTCACCCTTGTGTCCCACCCCAACACCAAATTGCGGGACTATTTAAGACCTGTTGAGGGTGGGGAACCCCGATGGGCCAGCGTGTATTCCACCTTTATCCCACTGCCCACTGGGGACATCAGTTGGAGGCTCCTCCACGGAGCCATGAGCACGGGCGTGTACCTGGCGTGGTTCACCCCCCATCCCAGACACCTGCCCCTTTTGCGGTGCTAGGGAAAACCTGGCGCACGCATATCTGGAATACACCAGGTTGCAGCCCCTTTTCTTGCTCCTCCAGAACCTCCTGTTGAGGTTCTGGCCGCACTTTTCCCCACACCTTTTTATCTTTGCACACCCCATCCATGGCCCCACAAAGTCACGAGACCTCCTCGTCAACCTCCTCCTGGCCCTGGCGAAAGTTGCAATCTACAACACCAGGAGGAGGATGCTGGATGAGGGGGGGGTGTGCTGCGACTGTGGGGCCTACTTCTGTTCCTTCCTGGTCTCACGCATCCAGTCAGAGTTCCTCTGGGCGGTGTCCACTGGCTCCATCGACAGCTTTGAGGAGGAGTGGGCACTATCTGAGGTTTTCTGCTCGGTGTCCCCATCCGGCTCCCTTGTTTTAAACCTTTGACCAGCACCCCTTGACCCTGTTTTTTATCATTTGTCCCATGGAATTAGTTGAAGCCCAGGTCCAGTCGTCCCTCCCGCAAGGCTGGGGGAGGGGCTTTTAGAAGTGGGCGTGCTAATGCCCGCCCACCCACCCCTGGGATTTCAAATAGTGCCCCACTACACACCTCCATCAGAATGATCTTCGGGCGGGACTCTCTTTTCCTCTTGGTACATGGCTTGAATCCCTTGCAGATCTCACAAGACACGGACAGGTGAGCTTCTCCAAGGCACTTGAGGCAGGCTTCGTGGGGATCCCCACAGGGCATAGGCTATAAGCACTTGACGCAGGGCTTGAAGCCTTGGGGCCCGGGCATGCCCCGCTGCACGTGCCAGGTTCTCGCGCGGAAAGAACTACCAACACTTAACAACTATTTAGAGAAGATAAGGGCAATCAACTTGAGAAACACTAACTCTACAACAAGAGGTGAGAACTGCCCCTCCTTCCTTGGGGCATAAGGATCTCGTGGAAAAAGGGGTTTTTGCGCAAAAAGAAAACAGCCACACTGTTTGTTTTTGCGCAAAAACCCCAGCGCAAAAACGGATCAGCAGAAAATATGCAAATGAGATCGTGACTCATGCAAATGAGTCCCTCATTAGCATATATTTTGCCGGGAAAACTCGTAGTGTAGACGTAGCCTCAGGCTACGTCTACACTGCAGGCTTCTTGCGCAAGAACAGCCATTCCTGTGTAAAAACTTGCAGATCGTCTACACTGCACGCCTGTTCTTGCACAAGTAAATTTACAGTAAAGCGTCAGAACAGAGGGCTTCTCGCACAAGAGTTATTCCTCTCCCCACGAGGAATAAGCCCTGTGACGGAGCCCCCCCCCCCCCCCCCCCGCCATGCTTTATGAAATGGACTCATGGACATGAATATACCGCTCAAAGGTGGTTTGAGCGAATTATTTCATGTAACCCATTGATCTTCATGTAATGATTTGCTGGTTCTGTTTATCTTACTCTGTTGTATGTACCATTTGTGTGTGGAAAATTAGACACATGGAGTGGGGAATACTTTGTGGGGTTCAAACGTGAATGAGCGACATGGAGGGTGTTGCCCCTCAACTGTTAAACTATCTCTTCTGTCCTTCAGTCTGAGCAGTGGTTGTTAGGAAGGGGCCTCAATTCTTTAACAAAAAGAATAGGAGAGGAGAGGCCTTGGTCTTTTTGGCTGGGCTGCACCTGAAGGAAGGAGCCTGCCACCCCAGGGTGGGGAAGAGAACCCTGGTTTAGAGTGGCAGCTGGAAAAGCAGTTTTAGGGTGAGTTTAAGTTTGCACTGAGGTTTCAGTGGAGAATTAGCCAAGCGGTTTTGTTTCTTTTGATTATTTGTAACCTACTTTGCTCTGCCTACTTTCTCTTATTACTACTTAAATCCTACTGCTTCAACTTAATAAAACCATTTTTATCTTCTATCAAACCCAGTGTAAGCAATTGTTACCTGGGGGGGCAACCAGTGTGCACATTCCCCCTTTCATTGCTAAAGGGGGCTTACCTAATTCTTTAGGGTCTGATCCCATCTGGGGAGTGCTCTCTCAGGAGGCTGGGCCCTAAACTGCGCTCTCCTTGGACCTGAAGTGGTTCAGTGTCTGTACTACTTCTCGGTGGGGGCAGGGACCTCAGCTCGGGGCCTTGGCTGGGGGAGACCAGCGGAGCTGGCCCAGCAGGACCGGGCGGTGAGGAGCCCCATAGAGCAGGAAGACAAGTGGCAGTGGCCGTGTCAGCACCCCGGGAGGCACCCCCGAGGGGTCGTCTGTGACCACACCCTGTCACAAGCCCTCTTGCGCAAGAGCTCTTGCAGAAGAAGGCAGTGTGGACGGGCAAAAGGGGTTTCTTGTGCAAGAAAGCCCTATGGCTAAAATGGCCATTGGAGCTTTCTTGCGCAAGAGAGTGTCCACACTGCCATGGATGCTCTTGCGCAAAAGCACATGGCAGTGTGGATGAGTTCTTGCACAAGAACCCTTGCACAAGATTTTCTTGCGCAAGAACCCGCTAGCGTAGACATAGCCTCAGTGTATTAGGCTTTGCTGGTGTGTTTTATTTATTTTAGCTTAGTAAGTTACTTGGATCTGTTTGTCATCACTTGCAACCACTTAAATCCTACTTTTTATACTTAATAAAATCACTTTTCTTTGTTATTAAACCCAGTGTAAATAATTGTTACCGGGGAGGGGACAGAAAACAACTGTGCATAGCTCTCTTTCATTGATCAAGAGAGCAAACTTCATAGCTACGTCTACACTGCACATTGTTGCGCAAAAAGATATTCAAATGAGGCGCAGCAATTAATATCGCCGCACCTCATTTGCATACCTAATGAGCCGCCATTTTTGCAGAAGGGGCTTTTGCGCAAGAAGGAGCTGTCTACACTACTCCTTCTTGCACAAAAAACCCTCTTGCGCAGGAGCCGTTCTTCCTGAAAATAAGCGGCAGAACGGCTCCTGCAGAAGAGGGGTTTTTTTTTGCATATCTTCTTGTGCAACGATGCGCAGTGTAGATGTAGCCCATGAGTTTACCCTGTGTAAGATTTTATACAGAGTAAGACAGATTAATTTGGGGGTTTGGTCCCTTTTGGGGCTGTGCTCCTGGGTGCTGTCAAGTCCCTGTTACTGAGCACTCCTAGAGCTGAGCTGTTCTCAGCATTTGTGTTGCTCTACTGGGGGGCTGTTACCCCAATTCTGTGCCTTGGCTGGGGGAGACCAGAGCTTCTGGCCCAGCAGGACAGGGTGGTGGGGTGCCCCAGAGGCAAGGTAGTCAGGCCCAGTGGTATGATGAACACATTGGGTGACAGTCTTAAGGGAACACAACCCGTAACACTCTCCTCTTGTTTCAATTTCCTATAACCATTGCCTCTAAGGCTATGTCTACACTACACGCTTATTTAGAAATAAGCTATTTCACAATATAAACTCTGAAATAGCTTATTTTGAAATAGCATGTCCATATTACAAACGCCCATCGAAATAGTGCTGAGCTATTTCAAAATAGAGTGTCCACACTGATTGGAGCCTGAAACGTATTTAAGGCCCCTGGAAGCACTTCAGGCAGGGCGTCAGGACAGCACTCACTTCCTGGAGCTGCTGCCTGAGGCTATCTGAGACTCGTGATTAAAGGGACCCCCACCATACAGCCGTGTCTCAGGATCCTCTCCTTTGCCTACCTCATTGAGGGACAGCAAAGCCTCCTCGCTGCCTGCTCTGGTTGCCCTTGCAGACATCACAGCAGTCTAGCCATGGAGCTGGACCTGCCTCCTGTCAACTCACAGGGCCATGGCCAAACAGGATTATGGATTCGCTTCAACACAGAGTCGATTAGGGATAGTTGCTTTTATTAATCTCACTACGTCACTACTATTACAGGGTTAATACTGCCAGATGGTTACACAGCTACTGCAAAGTGACTGATCAATAAGCATAAGCAGAGCAAGGCATAAAAGCAAGCAACAGGCACTTGGAAATGCTTACGCCCCTTCAGTCTGCAGGGAGTCCGGTTCCTGTCACCTCACACCAGGCTGCAGTGGACATGGCTCCAGCTGGGGGGATCCAGGGCACCCTCTGAGGTCTAGGTCCCTGGTGAGACTCACTGCACACGGGACTCCCTACACTAGTTATACTACAGTTGTTTACCTGGTGTACGTGTACTAGCCCAACACCATTCTTATCACTCTTATGAGCTGAGACCGAGGTCAATCTTGCTTACACTTAGTAGTTTCCCAGCTCAAGGCATGGGTTAAAACTGACAAAGCCCAGCTGCTGTTTCCGTTTGCAGACTCCAATGCTGTGTACTGCTAGGATGGAAACTTCCATCCCAGTCCTGCTAAGCTGCAGGACCCGCATATGACTTTTTATGTGACACCTCCGAGCAGTCGACAGCTCTTAGACCTCATGCCACACCTCCTGGTGCAGTTACTGCAGGCTCCCCTCATGGCCCTGCAGGAACAGGACCCGCAGCTCATTGCGGGGCACCTCCTCTCCTTTCACCACGTGCTGCTCATGCAGCACGACCCCTCCCTGCACACCATGCACCGCCACTTCTGGCGACTGAATACCAGTTCCGACTGGTGGGACCGGCTCGTTATGGAGCAGTGGGATGACCAGCAGTGGCTTCAAAACTTCCACATGAATTCCCTCCAGAAGGGGGTCATCATTGCCATCATACTGTGGAAGCTCGCCACGCTGAACAGCTACCACTCCATGGGGAACCAGTTCGGAGTGGGGAGATTGACCGTCAGGGCTGTGGTCATGCAGGTTTGGCATTCTTGTGCTATTGTCCCAGGAGGGAGGTGAACTCCCTGGAAGGATTTTCAGTCCCACCTTCACAAAGCCCTGCTGGGGGATGGGGCAAGTTGAGGGTTGCTCCTAGTGTGTGGGGAGGGAGGGGTTGGGCTCAGGGAACTCCTGAGGGCCCTGGCAACCCTGTCATTCCCTGTTTGTCTCCATCCACAGCTGGTGAGGGCCATCAACACCATCTTGCTGTGCAGGGTCATCCTCCTGGATGACGTGTATCCCATCATTGCCAGCTTTGCCGCCATGGGCTTCCCCAACTGTGGGATGGCCATTGACGGCACCCATATCCCCATCCAGGCCCCCGACCACTGGGCCGCCAATTATATCAGTTGCAAGGGGTACTTTTCTATTGTCCTGCAAGCCCTCATAGACCACCAAGGCTGGTTTACCAACATTAACATCGGGTGGTTGGGGAAGGCGCACAATGCCCACATCTTCAGGAACCTGTTCCAGAAGCTGCCCGCTGTCACTTTTTTTCCTGACCACACCATCAGGGTCGGGGAAGTGGACATGCCCATGTGCAGTGTGGGGGACGCTGCCTACCTTTTGCTCCCCTGGCTAATGAAGCCCTGTACTGGACACCTGGACTCCACCAAGGAACATTTTAATGCCAGGCTCTGCATTGTGGTGGAGGGCACCTTCGGCCATCTGAAAGGGAGGTTCTGCTGCTTCCTCACCAACCTGGACCTCGGCGAGCGGAACGTCCCCCAGGTGGTGGCAGCCTGCTGTGTCCTCCACAATATATGTGAAAATAAGGAGGAGACATTCCTGCCAGGGTGGAGGGCAGAGGCTGAGCAGTTGGCCAGGGCCTTTGAACAGCCGCGTATGGCTGCCATCCAGCAAGCCCACCAGGGGAGCTGTGCGCATCCAGGAGGCCCTGAGGGAGAGTTTCAGACAAGGACACCTGTGAGACTCTCCCCTAGGCCTCCTCACAAGGGGACTCTGCAGTGCCCCTCTGTGCCTTTCCTCCCCCACCCCTCCCTTCCCTTCCCCTCCCCACCACCAGCTCCCTTTCTCCTGTTGATAAAATAAACCAGACCTTTTGTTTGAAACCAATCATCTCCATTTTTTGTTTAATTGGGGTAAATGTAACTGGGGAGGGACTGGGGAAAGAACTTGGGGGGGGGGGGAAGGAGGCAGAAGGAGGAGGAGGAGTGGCTCACGAATGGGGCTGGGACTGGCGTCTGCCCTCAGCAACCACAGGGAGGGGCGGGCTAGGGAGAGAAGCTGGAGTTGCAGGAGCTGGGGCGGGGAGTGTCAGTAGGAGCGGCCACCAGGCGGTCGATGGCGGCGGTGTGAGCTGTGCACAGGACCGGGCAGTGAGAAGCCCCAGAGAGCAGGAAGGTGAGTGGCAGTGGTTTGTCAGCCCTCTGAGAGGCACCCCCAAGGGGTCTCCTGTGACCTCACCTGTCACACTTTGGTGGTAAGGTCAGACAGTGCTCTAAAAATACAGTACAATTCATCTTTACCCACATGCTAACCTTTGATGCTTCCAAGTAGTTCCTGGCACATTACGATGTCAGAAAGAATTAGGATCATATCCATGGCTTGAAACATCTTTTTGGTTTTTCAAAAAACTGTATAGAGTATATTCAAATGATAAATGGTGAAAGGAAAAGTACAGTTTCCTGACTCATGTAGTACCCTAATTTCAGTATCTCTTCTCTGGGCCCTGCCAATCAGGTTGACCACACATTCTGGAAAGCTATATGAAAGATTATCTGGGGTTGAGAGAAGATCAACTAATATTTCCTGATTTGTCTCAGCATAAAAAAAAAAACCCAAAATTCATTTGAAAAATGAGGGTTCATGAGCACCTACAGCTGAGGACTGACAGTCAAGATGGTTGGGTTCCCTCCCCTGGTTTCTGCCATTAATTCACTCTTTGTCCTTGGGCAAGTCAATTAACAGCCTTGTTCCTCAGTTTACCCATTTGTAGGGAGACATTAACACCATCCTGATTAAGAAATATTTGCATTGTGCTTTCATGTGCTCATATGGAAGGTGTTATATAAGTATAAAAGAAAACATAACCAGGCCAAGATTTTCACAGCTACTGCAGAGATTTATCCATTTCCCATTTGTTTTCATGGGAACTAGGTGGCCAGATCTTTTAAAATCTTAATCTAAAATACATATAAGTGAACCAAGCACAAGACAGAGAAGGATATCTGTGCACCAGAGAAGTATTCTGACCCTCCAGCAATATCCACCAATAGGATGGCAGGGCTCTTTGTCATTAGGTGTATTAGTCTTTTAAGTCTGGAGTGACTCATTCCCCAGTGACAACATTTTCTGATGTCTTGGTAAACAAGGTGTGTGTGTGTGTGTGTGTGTGTGTATTACATTTTAAATAACAACACTAACAAATTGAGATTAGCCATGTGGGCCTGGCATGAATTTATTTACCTTGACATTTGGTTGAACTCCATGCATATATAGAGTGATCAGTACAGATCAGTATATGAGACCTCCATTAATATCAATGGGCCAGATGCTAGGCTTCTTACAAAGGCAAAACTTCCAGTGAACTCTGAGGACTAAGATACATAGAATCATAGAACACTAGACCTGGAAGGGACCTTGAGAGGTCATCGAGTCCAGTCCCCTGCCCTCATGGCAGGACCCAGTACTGTCTAGACCATCCCTGATAGCTGTCTATCTAACCTGCTCTTAAATATGTCCAGAGATGGAGAGTCCACAAGCTCCCTAGGCAACTTATTCTAGTGTTTAACCACCCTGACAAGCAGGAAGCTTTTCCTAATGTCCAACCTAAACCCCCCTTGCTGCAATTAAGCCCATTGCTTCTTGTCCTCTCCTCAGAGGCCAAGGAGAACAATTTTTCTCCCTCCTCGTGACACCCTTTTAGATACCTGAAAACCACTATCATGTCCCCTCTCAGTCTTCTCCTTTCCACACTAAACAAGCCCAATTATTTCAGTCTTCCTTCATAGGTCATGTTCTCTAGACCTTTAATCATTCCTGTTGCTCTTCTCTGGACCTTCTCCAATTTCTCCACATCTTTCTTGAAACGTGGTGCCCTATGAAACGAAAAATGGAGTTTGTTTTCTCAATCTGGATTATCTTCTGAACATAATCTATACCTTTGACAGGTGAAGAAGAAATCACTGCACTAGATCATCAGCACATAAGTGCTGTATCAGATGGGCTAGTGGCTATTCTAGCATAGGGCTCTCTCTCATATTTATATATGCTCTTCAGAGTAAGTTCCACAGCTCGTCTCTGTCATCAACAGAAATTGCTCCAATAAAAGATATTACCTCCCCCCTTATCTAATATTCTGGTACCAATATGACTCCAACAAGACTGCAGACAACACTGGAAAATATCTTTAGAGTGCAGGTAGCCACCCCTTCCTGATCCTGAGTCCAGGCCAGGATTTCAAGAGACCAGGAGTATTGACTCTAGGCAGCACAGGCCATGTTAGTCAGCCTGGGATGTAAAGAGCCAGAGAAAACCAGATGTTCTGTTGGTGTCCAGCCAACTCAATGAAAAGTCTCCTCTGTGCCTTCCTGTGACCAGCTCAGCTGAAAGAGTCCACCTGCCAAAATAGTCACACAAACTTCACCCCATCATCTGAACTGTTCTTTTCACTGGAATTAGAACAGAAATAAAGTAGACTCCCATCAGATCAAGTGACCTCAGAAGTTTCCTCCACCCCATGCATATCACTCCAATAGAACTGATGTTATAGTTGTGGTTGGTGGATGTAGCAGAATGGAAAACTTAGTGAGTGCTATTGTGGCAGGGTCAGTCCCACTCCTGGGTCCCAGATCCCTCTTCTGCCCAGTATCCCGCAGTTTAGTGGCCATGGTACAAGTCCTACTTGCCTTTTCTCAGCGTTTGGCCTTCTGTCCTTTGGCAAAACAAAGGGGTGTTGGGGCCAATGCCCCTGGCCAGTCAGGGCTGAGTAAACAGTCCTCCTCAGCCACTGGATGAAGTTTCTGGCCACCTGGAGGGGAAGGAAGCTTCCAAACACTCCCTGTTGGAGCCCCTCACCTCCCCCTGCAGCCTTTAGCAGTGCTGGTGTTGTTCTGCTGAACTCCTCTGAGTCTCCTTGTCAGTTGGTTCCTCTCCACTCTCCAAACTCCTTCTACACTCTCCCCTACCTTCCCCCACAGGGAAGGTTTTTAAAGAGGTCCCGTGGCAGCCTGAAATCAGCTCACCTGGTCCTTAATTGATTTATAGCAGCCCTGTCTCAGCTGCCCCTGATTAGCCAGGGCTGTTGCTGTTGCTTGTGGCTACATCAAAAAGATTTTAACAGATTTTTTATGCCGGGACAAGAGTAGGTCCCTTGTGGGAAGAGGAGCAGGAATAGAGGTTATGGTTGGGTCCTGAGGCGGTGCTACTTTAGGTCTTTTCATTGCACTGTCTATGACACCCTTAACTCTGATAGGCTGTCTATGATTCATCCCGCCACTTGTCTCTTTCACTCTGCCCAGTCCATGGCAAGATTCGCAAATGTTTCTTGCATCCTTCATTTTCTACTTCAGGATCCCATCAGGACCAAGTGGTGTTAAAAAGAGCCTTACACTTCCGATATTAGGCTAGCACTCTGAACAAAGGTTATTAAAATATATGAATAATTAATAAATCAAAAACATTTCTTCAGAGGCTCCACTATTTCCTGTTCCAATAGAGTCTCTGGTGTAACACTTCTTATTCTCTCTATCCCCTGGCTCCATCTTGCAGCGTAGCTCTGTTTTACAAAGCACTGTTTTCAAAGATGCTGGTATGTGGTCTGATGTTCAAAATCACTCTGCTTGCTATTGCTGTATCTGTGCGACCATGTAGGCCTGTCAATGGTTCTCTCATTATCACTTTTCCATTTTTAAATGGGATTTTCTCCTGTCTTATTATATTAGAAATTCAAGTCCTGCCTGGGATGGTGACCAAGTGACATGGTGACATCAAAAGGGCTAAGGGATGGAAAAGTGAGCAACTGAGAAGGGGAAGAATACTTTTTGTCAGACTGATTAGAGCACTTGGCCTCAAACACTAGGGACCAGGTCTAAACCTACTTCTTGAGAGACCCTTTATCCAGCTAACATCCACCTTGAAGGGGTAAGATTTGAGCTAGCCAGTTGGGCATGTGGAAGGAATGCTCTTGGGGTGGGTGGTGTCCTCTCCTGAGAGGAGCCTGTACTTAAGCTCCAACCACTCAACTTGCCAGTGTTAATGCAAACTTCTGTGCAGGAAGGAAACTCTGTGTTTTTAGTTTTGGTTCACTTATCTCCGGTGTGTCCCAGCCTGAGTGAGGGGGCATGGGGGAAGCAGAAGTTGTATAAGCAGCAACAGCCCCTTCCCTGGCATCAAGGGCTGCCCCCAGCCACCTCCACTACAGACTGGGTTACCTTTGAGCCTGTGGAACTTGTTTCCGCATCCCCTGCATGCTGTCCCTGTCATAGCTGGCTGTGGAGGGGACACATGCACTAGAAATACTGGAAGGACAGCAGCTCTCCCTATGGCAGCCCAGCCCTGCTCTGCGCCTCTCCTCACATAGTGCAATAGCAGGCCCGTATGGAGGAATTTCTGTGTGTGTGTGGGGGTGCTTTTTTGTAAATGTGGACCACAAGGGTGCAAACACCCCCCATGGTCCCCCAAGTAAGAGTGTTCCGGCCAGCCGGGGGAAGGCTGGGGCTGATTTCTCCTGTGAGAAAGTGGGGAGTTTTGGAGGTTCAAAGGGGGGTTGTATGCAGAGGGGAGACCTCGGTGCCCTGCCCAGCTGGTTCCAGCCAGGGGAGAACAATGGATGGAGGAGAGGGGAGGCGGAGAAGAGAGGGGCCCAAGCGACCCTGACTACCTGGAGAGAAGACAATGGACAGGGGAGGGGCTGCTGTGGGGGACATTGGAGGCTCTGCTGGAAGAAGGGGGCTTCTGAACAGGACAGGGAGAGAGCAGGCAGAGCTCACCTGGCTGCAGGGCAGACTCAGACGTGCCTGGCTGAGGGAGGCCAGGCCTACAGGCCTGAGAGATCCTTTGCTGCAGTCAAAGCTCAATAAACCCTCCTGTTTTGTGCTGGCTGAGAGTCGCTCTGGTCTGGAGAACAGGGCTGCACTATTCCCTCTGGGAGTGGAGGCCCTGGGGGTCCAGAGGGAGTGGACCCCCTGAGGGGGCTCACGGCAGAGGCAGGCGGGCTGAAGGCTCTGAGAGGCGGAGGGGCACACCCCCCAGGTGAGAGCGGGCTCCCCGAGAAGGGGTTGCCGAACTGGAGTGGACCCCCTGAGAAAGGGCTGTCTCACTGCCGCTGGACTGGAGTGGGCTTCCCGAGAAGGGGCTGCCACACTGGAGAGGGGGGTTCTGCCTGGGGACCAACAGGCCAAGTGTGGGCATGACCTCCTGTGAGCCATGACAACATGGTAGCAGAGGATGGTTGGAGGTGCACCCTGTAGACTGTTGGCTGAGGGTGCAGGCGCTTAGCAGTGAGCAGCTGCCAGTGAGAAACAAGGGTGTTGAAGGAACCAGCAGGGAAATGGCCTATGCCAGGAGCGACCTGGCACGTATGTGTAGGGGGAGTGGGCTGAGCGTGGGGAGGCTCACTAAGGAGCAGCTAATAGCTCAGCTTGTGGAGAATGACCGGTCGGAGCTACAGGCTCCAGGTCACAGCAGGGCTCCTGGTATGCCTGGAGAGCCAGGGAGTAGCCATGGGGGCAGTCAGTGTAGCAGCCAGGAGTCTATCAGAGCTGAGCCCCAATTTGGGTTCTCCCCGGGGTAGCTGCAGCAGCTGGAGGAGCAGAAACTGGTGGACAGACAGAGAGAGCAAGAGGACTGCCCAGAGCAGCAGAAGCACGAGCTGGAGTTGGAGGAGGTAAGTGGGGATGGGCCCTGAGATGGCAGCACTGGGGGGAAACTGGATTCCAAGCTGCTGCCTATGTTTAGGGAGTGGGGAGGACATTGATGCAACCTCACAGCCTGGGAGAAGGCTTGTGACCTGCCCCAAACTGTCCCTGCAGATGGGCTTCGCTGTCTGACCCTGCTCCTGGGGCCCAAGGCTATCGTAGCATTTGGCCAAATGGATGGGATTGAGACCATGGACTATGAGCTGTTCAAATAGGACTGGATGTTGAAGTTTGGGCTTGTCATGGAGTGTGGGGGAGCCACCGGGTCCTGACCACCATCCACACTCAAATGTAACCCTCAGCCAGCAAGTAGAACAGAAGGTTTATTTGTTGACAGGGACACAGCATAGCACAAACTTTTTGTTAGAGGAGCCAGGAACATTCAGTACAATCCAACTTGGGGAGAAGGGGCTCTGGGCCCTGTTCCCCCCGTTCCTGCTCTAAGCCCCCTCTCTCATCCTAAAACCAGCCGAGACTGACTCATCCCCCCAGGCCCTAGTCCCCAGCCAAAGGTATTTGCTGTCACCTGGTCCTCTGGACTTGAGAAACTGACATACTTCTACAGTGAGTCATTCCCAGCCTTCCCCTCCTTGTCCAGATAGTGTTGCGGTGCCCAGGGAAACTGAGGCACACACACAGGGTTTTTACAGAACAGCACAGGACAGTGGAATCACATACACCACCACAAGGCAAACAGAGTGAATACAAAGTGAATACAGTCCCCACTATGTCACAGGGCTGATCCCCCGAGGCATACAGGACACTGTTCCAGGGTACGCGCAAGTCCCCAGGTGTCACCTACAAGGAGGTTGCCAACCTGCTGGGGGAATATCCCCACAAGTGGGGGAAGGGTGCTGGGGCCACTACCACAGAGGACATATAGAACCTGGTGGGATTGGAGCAGCTGTAGGACATTTGCCCTCCAGACCTCAGGGTACGTCTACACTACAGCACTATTTCGAATTAACTTAATTTGAAATAGTTAATTCGAATTAAGCTAATTCGAAATAACACATCTATACACAAAAACTATTTCGAAATAGCGTTTTGCTATTTCGAAATAGCACGTCCACACTGAGTGGACCCTGAACCGAAGTTAAGGCTGGCCGGATCCAGTGCCGGCAGGGCATCAGGTTAGGACTTAGTGTGTGGGGCTGCTGCCTGAGGCTAACTGAGCTCCGTGCTTAAAGGGACCCTACCCCACCCTGGACAGACAGTTCTCAGGGTTCCCTGCTTGCTTGTCTACCTCGATGAGGGACAGCAAAGCAGTCCTGTCTTGAGTGCCCTGAGTGCCCGCACTCGGGACACCACAGCACTCGGCCACATGGAGCCAGAGCTGCCCCTGGGCACGCCGGTGCGTCTCGTGGGGTCGTTGCCATCAGCCCGGCTGCATTTGCTGCAGGCTGCCATCCGGGGGGTCCATCGGGGGGCTGTCAGGATCCAGGAGGCCCTGCAAGAGAGCGTCCACCCCGAGGAGCCCTCAGAGCCTCCCCGGTCCTCCCCACCGGGGGCTCATGCCCCATTCCTCCCTCACGTCCTTCCACTTACCCCTCCCTAGCCCCCCTTCCTGATGTCAAATAAAAGACACGTATGTTCAAAAATAGAAACTGGGTTTATTGAACAAAACTGGGGGGGGATGAACCTCTGGGGAGACCAGGAAAAGGAGGTGGGAGAGGGGGAGAGAGAAGGTGGAAGAGGGGAGGGGGAAACCTGGGAGGAGGGAGTTGGAAGGAGGAAGCAAGGGGAAGAAGGAGGAGGGGAAGCTCAGGGCTGGGGGTCTCGCCAGACCAACTTGACTTTCATGCAAACCTGCTCCTGGGTTCGCATGTGGCCTTTGGTGGCCAGGCTGGCAGCTATCCTGCCATAGACGGCCGCATTCCTCCGTCTAGTGCAGAGATCATGGAAGTTGGGGGCATCCCCCCCAAACCTGAATAAGGTCCATGATCTCCACCCTGGACCAGGAAGGCGCCCACCTTCTCCAGCCCCTGTCAGGCTCCTGGGAGCTGGCAGACTGCTCCTGGGGAGCAGTGGAGGGCTGGCTGCCAGTGGCTTGCTGGCTCATGTTTTGGGGCCACTGGGTCAGGGGCCCTGGTGGCCACTGCTGGCTCTGGGCTGGCAGGCTTGGAGCTGGCACAGGCACTGTGGCTCTACCCCCTTTAATGGCTCTGGGGCTGGGGGAGGAGAGTAAGTTTTCCTGGTGTCGTACTCGGTGTTTTCAGACTCGGTACCTTCGGTGGTCTGGACTGTCAGTGTCAGCGCTGCCTGGTCAGGGTCGCCCTGGCGCGCTCCTGACAGGACCTCTACTCCGGCCGGTGATAATAAACTTTCGGCTGCGCGCGTAACAATCGGTACTCCTTTATCTAGAGTGTTAGACCCGTGCACTTGGGTCAACACAAGAGATCTCTGAGAGGCCCTGGAAACGACAGATGCAGGCAAGGTTTGAAATCAATCGAGCAGGTTTATTGTCAAATGCGAAGCTCTACCAGTTGGTAACAGAGATCAGTACAATGTTACACCTACTGGGCACTATGGCCCGCTGACAAGGTACCAACACCGGGCAGGCCTATTGCCATATAACAGATATTAACAGCAGTTAGTCAAAGTTAAGCTACTGTGCATTCTGTAAGTTCAGGCAATGACACCTGCCGCTCAGGCGCCTAGTGCGCCCCAAGGTCGGCCGGAGAGCACCTTTGCGGTGTCCTTTTATAGACAGGTACAAACAACTTACATCATTTCTTTACGTACCAGGTTACCACCCTCTGTTGCTTAGATACCACCCCTCACCTCACGGAAGGGGAGTAGTAATAGAGATGTAGCCATGTTAGTCTAGTTTAGCTGAAACAAAAAACAGGACTATGTAGCACTTTAAAGACTAACAAGATGGTTTATTAGGTGATGAGCTGTGGGCCAGACCCACTTCCTCAGATCAAATTGTGGAAGAAAATAGGCATGACCATATATACCAAAGGGATACAGTAAAAAAAAAGTGAACACATATAGAAAGGACAAATCAAATTTCAGAACAGAGGGGGATAAGGGGGAGGTAAATGTCTGTGAGCTAATGATATTAGAGGTGATAATTGGGAAGCTATCTTTGTAATGGGTAAGGTAATTAGGGTCTTTGTTAAGACCCCGGCGTAAAGTGTCAAATTTAAGCATGAATGACAGTTCAGAGGTTTCTCTCTCAAGCCTGGTGTGAAAATGTCTTTGAAGCAGTATGCAGGTAATCAAGTCATTGAGACAATGCCCTTTCCGGTTGAAATGGCAAGAAACTGTTTTTTCTTTGTGATACTGTCTGATATCCATTTTGTGTGCATTGATTCTTTGGCGGTGCCTGAGACGCTTGTCCAATGTACATAGCAGATGGACACTGTCGGCACATGATGATATAGATTATATTTCTGGATGAGCAGGAATATGTGTTCTTGATCTTATAACTGAATTGGTTAGGTCCTATAATGGTGTCAGCAGAGTAAATATGTGGACAAAGCTGGCAACGGGGTTTGTTGCAAGGAAAAGTCCCAGGGTTGGTATTAGTGTCGGTATGTCCTGTGGTTGTTGGTAAGAATCATCCTGAGGTTAGGTGGTTGTCTGTAGGAGACTATGGGTCTGTCTCCCAGAGCCTCTCGGAGTGTAGTATCCTGTTCTAGTATAGGTTGTAGTTTATTGATAATATGTTGGACGGGTTTAAGTTGGGGGGCTATAGGTGCTGACAAGTGGTGTTCTATTGTTGGTTTTCTTGGGTCTGTCTTGAAGTAGATGGTTTCTGGGTATTCGTCTGGCTCTTTCAATTTGTGTTTTTATTTCTCCAGGTGGGTAATTAAGGTTTATAAATGCTTGGTAGAGATCCTGAAGTTTCTGGTCTCTGTCGGTGGGATTAGAGCAGATGCGGTTGTATCAAGGGCTTGGCTATAGATGATGGATCGTATGGTGTGTTCTGGATGGGAGCTGGAGGCATGAAGGTAACTGTATGAGTCAGTGGGTTTTCTGTAGAGAGTGGTGTCTAATTTACCATTGGTGATTTGTACTGTGGTATCCAGGAAATGGATCTCTCGTGTAGAATGGTCCAGGCTGAGATTGATGGTGGGGTGTAGGTTGTTAAAATCTCTGTGGAATGTCTCCAGTGTTTCTTGGCCGTGGGTCCAGATCATAAAGATGTCATCGATGTAGCGTAAGTATAGAAGGGGTAAAAGGGGACGCGATCTGAGGAAACGTTGTTCTAAGTCAGCCATAAAGATGTTAGCGTACTGTGGAAGGGGGGCTTACTTACTATCCTTCATGCTGTCAATTCCGACCTGGTCCTGAACCTAGGTCAGTATGTGCATTAGTTTTTAGGGAGTCTTTGTATCAAGACATTTCTTAAGATGTTCCGTTACTCCCCCTTTGGCTTACAGTCTGTACCCAGTGCCTCCCTGTGTCCTTCCATGCTCTACCTAACTTACACAATTACACAGTTATCAGTAGGGCCTCTTTTTTGGCTCCTGTTACTGAACCAAAGTCTTGCTCACTAGATTGCAGGCCTGTTGCTGTTTTCATGTTACAGGCCTTGGGCCTGCTGACTCCATGTTACTGACCCTCAACTTACTACACCTGGTTGTGCCCAGAGTGGCCACCAGGGCTCCCTGGGAAGGGCTGGAGGCCCCCTATTTCGAATTAAGTGTCTACACAGCACTTAATTCGAAATAGCTATTTCGAATTTGGTGTTACTCCTCGTAGAATGAGGTTTACTACATTCAAAATAAGGGCTCCACTATTTCAAATGTATTTCGAAATAGCAGTTTGCCTGTGTAGATGCTATTAAAGTTAATTCAAAATAACTGCTGTTATTTCAAATTAACTTTGTAGTGTAGACATACCCTCAAGGTGTGGTTGGCTGATTGGAAGCCCAAAGACCTGCACAGTGCAGGGACACTGGCGGATGAGTTTGTGGCCAGCAGATCAGGGACTCAGAAGGGGAGTCACCCGGACACCCCTTAAAGGTGGGACCCCAGGAAGCTCAGCCCAGGGGGGGGGCCCAGAATGTTGGGGCAGGACAACCCCCACCATGAGACTTGAGGGACCTGAAATGCAGTTTCTGTGGCCAAAAGGGACACAAGGTGGTGCAATGCCAGTGGGTGAAGGAAAGGGAAGGCCAGCCCCGGAGGGAGCATACTCAATCCGCTGGGTGAGTGTGGGATAGGTCCAGGGGACAACCGACACATCACCCCCGTTGAGGTGGGGAGAAGGAGCGTCCAAGGGCTCTGGGACATGGGCACAGAGGTGACAATGGCATGGCCCGAGGTGGTGGGTCCAGACCAGCTTGTGCCCAATGCCTGCCTGACCCTGAGGGGAGTGTTCAGACCCCCTGTCAAGGTACCCGTTGCGAGGATACTCCTGAAATGGGGCTTAAGGAGTGGCCCAAAGAGGTTGGGGTGAATGTTCAGCTATCCATGGAGGTGCTAATTGTTAACAATCAGGAAGACTAGCCATAGGGAACTTGGAGCGCCATGGTCCTCACCCCAGGGCCAGAACCAGCGAGGGATGCAGGACACCCCAAAACGGGGAGTGGAGCTAGATAGGGGTAGGCCAGAGCCTCCAGCCCAAGTTGGGGAAACTGAGGCACAATCCTCCAGGGCCATAACCACTAGCCCAGCAGCAGAATTTCAGATGAAGCTGCACAGGGATCCCTCCTTGGAGAAGCAGAGGACCCTGGCTGGCCATGGCAGTACAAGATCCCTGTGGGAAGACTGCAGGGAAAGGTTCCTGTGGGAGAAGGGATTCCTGTACTGGGAATGGAATGGCCTGGAGCAAACTGAATCCTGGGAAGTGAGGAGGCAGCTGGTGGTTTCCCAGAGGTACTGCCGCAGGCTGCTGTACCTGGCACACAATATCCCCTTTTTGGGGCATCAGGGAGTCTGGCGCACCAGGCAGAGGCTGCTACAGAACTTTTACTGGCCCAGGGTCTTTGACACTGCCCACCAACACTGCAGGGCCTGTGACTCATAGAGGAGCCTTTCCCGAAGGTGGTGATGGATGTAGTGGGGCCCCTCAGCAGGGCAGCCTGAACTGGAAAGGAAAATGTCTTGGTGGTGGTAGATTTCACTACTCACTACCCCAAGGCAGTGTCTCTGTCCTCTCCCGAGGCAGACACTGTGGCCTCGGCTGACCATTTTTAGCAGAGTGGGGCTTCCCAAAGAGGTCCTTACAGTTCAGGGGTCCAACTTCATGTCCGCCCTGCTCTGGTGCTTGTGGGAGAAGTGTGGGGTTTGACATACCTGGGCCTCAGCTGGGCCTCGGCATATCACCCACAGTCCAACGGGCTGGTGGAGAGATTTAATGGGACACTAAAGCGGATGCTGAAAACCTTTATGGACCAGCACCCGCAGGACTGGGACAAGTACTTACCCCACCTGCTGTTTGCATACAGGGAAGTGCCCCAGGAATCCACGGGGTTCCCCCTGTTCTAGCTGCTGTACGGGAGGAGGGATGAATGGGAGGGGAAGGCCTCTCCAGACAGCAAGTCAGTGGTGGAGTATGTACTGTCCTTCTGGAAAATCTCGCTGAGCTCATGGGCCTGGCCAAGGAGAACCTGATCAGAGCACAGAAGAGGCAGGAAGCCTGGTACGACCGCTCTGCACGTGCCTGTTCCTATGCCACTGGGGATCAAGTGATGCTCCTTATCCCTGTGAGGAAGAACAAGCTTCAAGAGGCCTGGGACAGCCCCTTCGAGGTCGTCAGACAGGTAAATGAGGTGAACTATGTGATGGAGCTGTCCAACCGGCACAGCCAGCGGGTGCACCATGTCAGCACAGTGAAACCTCACTGTACTGGGACAGGGAGGAATTGGTGCTGGCCGTGTGTGGGCAGTGGGAGGAGAGGGGAAAGGATCCCCTGGTGGCTGAGACTGGCACCTCGTTGGAATCGATTCCCATCTCGGACCAGCTAACCCCTGCCCACCAGACAAAGATCAGAGAGGTGCTGAGTTCCCATCAGCAGCTGTTCTCCTCCTGGCCTGGGCTCAATAACCTGGCTGTGCACCGGGTGGAGATGGGAGCCCATCCCCCGCCCCGCATCAGGTGACCCCCATTCTGGGTCACTGGGAAAGCAGTCCAGGACCTGGAGAGAGATTGGAGACATGATGGCTCTAGGGGTGACCCAGCCGTCCTCCATCCCTGGGCCTCCCCAGTGGTGGTGGTCCCTAAGAAGGACGGGACAATCTGGTTCTGTGTGAGCTATCGTAAGTTTGATGCCATCACTGTGTCCTATGCCTACCCTATGCCTAGGCCTGATGAGCTCCTAGACAAGCTGGGGGGAGCTCACTACCTCACCACCATGGACCTCACCAAGGACTATTGGCAGGTGCCTTGGACCCAGAGGCCAGGGTGCAGTCTGCCTTCACCACCCCGATAGAGCTCAAGTTGCTGGTCCTGCCTTTTGGCCTCAGGGGGGCACTTGCCACCTTCCGGCGCCTGGTAGATTGGTTGCTGAGGGGGAGGGAGAACTTTGCTCTGGTTTATATTGTCAATATCTGTGTCTTTAGCCAGACCTGGGAGGACCATGTGTCCCAGGTGAAGAGGATGCTGGGTCGCCTGCAGGATGCCGGAATGACCATAAAAGCTGGGAAATGCATGATGGGGATGTCAGAAGTGTCATATCTAGGCTGACAAGGTGGTCTGGATCAAGCAGTACCAGGGGGCTCTCTGCGTGCTGAAGGGGGCCCTCATCCAAGGTCCGGTGCTGGTCAATCCAGATTTTAGCAAACCCTTCCTGGTGTTCACCAATGCCTTAGGTGCTGGGCTGGGCACGGTGCTGATGCAAACTGACTCTAAAAGTGAGACACACCCCATCATGTACCTGAGCAAGGAGCTGCTGCCCCGGGAGTAACAGTATACGGCCATAAGGAAGAATGCCTGGCACTGGGGTGTGCCCTTAGAAAGCTGCAGCCATATCTGTGTGACATTTCAGTGTTCACCGATCACTCTCCCCTCTGACCTGGCTGCACCATATGAAGGGAGCCAACACCAAGCTCCTGAGATGGAGCCTGCTCCTGCAGGACTATGCCATGGCGGTGGTCCATGTTAAGGGGAGCGCTAATGTCATAGCTGACACTCTATCCCAGAGCGGGGGATCTGAACCTCCCCAGGTCACTGGCTGCTCAGTTCAGACTGGAAGTGGGGAGAGCTGTGAGGAAGTGTGGGAGTTTTGGAGGTTCAAAGGGGAGTTACATGCAGAGCGGGGCACTCAGTGCCTTGGGATGTTACTGGTTTAATGAGGTGAGAGGAGAGGGAGTTTGTTGTTGCAGGGAACAGCACAGAACTGGAGCCCCAGTGACTGGTGACCGGCAGACCCTGCTCAGAGGACACAACTCGTTCTGGCCAGACAAAAGACAATGGGCTGCAGAGAGGAGACCTCAGTGACCTGCCCAGCTGGTTCCAGCCAGGGGAGAACAATGGATGGAGGAGAGGGGAGGTGGAGAAGAGAGGGGCCCAGGCAACCCTGACTACCTGGAGAGAAGACAATGGACAGGGGAGGGGCTGCTGTGGGGGACATTGGAGGCTCTGTTGGAAGATGGGGCTTCTGAACAGGACAGGGAGAGAGCAGGCAGAGCCCACCTGGCTGCAGGGGAGACTCAGACGTGCCTGGCTGAGGGAGACCAGGCCTACAGGCCTGAGAGAGCCTTTGCTGCGTTCAAAGCTCAATAAACCCTCCTGTTTTGTGCTGGCTGAGAGCCGCTCTGGTCTGGAGAACAGGGCTGCACTATTCCCTCTGGGAGTGGAGGCTCCAGGGGTACAGAGGGAGTGGACCCCCGGAGGGGGCTCACAGCAGAGACAGGAGTGCGGAAGGCCCTGAGAGGCACCATCCCAGAGGTGGAGGGGCGGACCCCCAGGAGAGAGAAAGGGCTGTCGCAATGGAGTGACCTCCCTGAGAAAGGGCTGTTGTTCTTCGAGTGATGTCCCCGTGGATGCTCCGCTCTGGGTGCTTGTGCGTCCTGACACCGGTGACCAGAGATTTTTCTAGCCATGCTCCGCTGCACTGCACACACGCCCTGGTGCCTCCTTGTGCCGTTGTTGTCCTTTAGGCACACGCGCGGTGCAGCATGGTCCCCTCAATTCCTTCTCTACCATCCTCAGCAGCAGATGGAGCTCTGTTCTCTTGCCCCATTTCAAAAAAACACAACAAAAAATAGGTAATTCTCCTTAGTTTTCCTCGTCTTTCCAAGTTTTGAATCCCGCCCAACCTGCTACCTTTATATGAAAAAAAACCCAAAACATTTTTTTCTTCATCGTTCACCTGGACTTCGTTCTTCCTCATGCCTGGATCCCCAGGCTTAAAACGTTCTCCGACGGCACCGAGTACCACACACTCAACCTTGGCACTGCCACCACAATGCGCATGGCACCGTATGACCCCTTTCCTCCGGGCCTCATCAGCACTGCCATCTCTGTGCTCATCGGTGCGGTCTGTTCACCCACCGAGATCACCAGTCCCGTCAATCTCTCTCAGTGAAGCCGGTACCAAGCCACACAGCCGCTTCTCATCTCAGCATTCAAGTCCAACTCAGCGGTGCCCACCTTGGGAGTCTTGCTCCTCCAGACATCCTCACCCTCCTCCACCACCACCACCTTGGTACTCACAACATTGGCCATATCCACCCCCACTTACCCTGGACAGTGGCAACCCAGGGAGTCTTGGTCTTCTCATAGGAGCCATCACACTGCTCCATCAACAATATCGAAAAGGCCACCTCATTCTCCACAACCCACACCATCAGCCACAGCACCGAACTCTCCAGAGCCCATACAATCTGACTTGGACAACTCTGAGGGGGAAGACTCCTCCTCTTTGCCAGATGAGGCTATCATTTCTACCACCCTGCCTCCATCTGATGATTCTAAACAATCCCAAGAACTTTTTAAAAGAGTAGCCCTAGCACAAGAACGGGATCTGCAGGAAGTGCAAGAGAAACAATATCGCCTCTTACATACTTTACAGCCCCCCACATCCTCTAGGATCGCCCTTCTGATGGATGAAGCCATCATGGACCCTGCCGATAACATCTGGCAAACCCCAGCGTCCATTACCCCCACAAACAAGAGGGCTGATCACAAGTATTTTATAACACCTAAAGGCATGGACTTTCTCTTTACACATCCACCCCCAAACTCCCTAGTAGCTGATTCGGTCAGACACAGGGCAAAACAGCCCAACATGAGGTCCACTCCACAGGACAAGGACCATAAACGGATGGACATCATGGGGCGCAAGGTTTACCCTTCAGCTACCTTGATTCTTAGAGCAGCAAATTACACTGCTATGCTCGTTGATTATGATTAATCTAATTATTCTAAACTCCTGGAGTTCTTACAGTTTCTCCCAGAGCACAAGAGGCTGATTTTGCTCACTGTCATGCATGAAGGGCATACCATCTCCCGCACAGCATTACAATCTGCCATGGATGTGGCTGATGCTGCTGCCCGGATCACAGCCTCGGCTATCGTTATGAGGAGAGCATCATGGTTCCTAGTGTCTGGGGTACCTAGGGACCTCCAACAGAAAGTTGAGGACCTTCCCTTCGACAAGACCAACTTATTTACAGCCAAAACAGATGAAGTCCTTCACTCAATGAAGAGCTCCCGCACGACCCTCCAGACTCTGGGCATGTACACACCCTCTTTCAAGAGAACAAGGTATAACATCTACCAGAGGCACAGAGAATCATACCGACCACAGTCCAGCTATGACTTACGCCAAAAACACAGGCCTCAGCGGCGCAGACCTCAGCACCAACACTCAACATCCCAATCTTCTTCATCAAAGCAGCAGATTTGAAGGTTTGGTCGGGAACCTGAAAGACATCCCCACTGCTGTCACACCAGCAACCGGACAGCTGCAGTTCACTCACCGCCTCCAGCCCTTTTTATACCAATGGGCACAAATAACATCGGACTGATGGGTATTGGAGCTCAAAGTCGGTTACTCCATCCCCTTCATTTCTGTTCCTCCTACCCACCCTCCTTCCCCACCCCTCTTCAGGAACCCCTCTCACGAGACCCTCCTCCAGCAAGAAGTCCTCCATCTTCTGCAAATAGATGCAGTAGTGCCAGTACCAACGGCTTTCCAAGGGAGAGGGTTTTACTCAACATATTTCCTAACCCAGAAGAAGAATGGCGGATGGAGATCCATTTCGGATTTAAGGAGGCTCAACAAGTATGTCACATACCAATGGTTCAAGATGGTAACACTATCCACAATTATTCCAGCACTAGATCAAGGGGATTGGCTCTCAGCTCTCGACCTTCAGGATACTTATTTTCATATAACAATTCATCCTGCCCACAGGTGTTTTCTACAATTTACAGTGGGGGAACCACCATTATCAGTATCGAGTACTCCCTTTCAGCCTTTCAACAGCTCCCAGAGTTTTTTCCAAGACTCTAGCCATTCTTGCACCTCCAGGGAGTCATAATATTCCCATACCTGGACAAATAATAGGCACATCCTTCCCAGAAACGCAAGACATGGTCAACACCACCACCGATCTTCTACTTTGTCTCAGTTTCCATATACATGACCGGAAGTCCAGGATGCAGCCTACTCCAAACTTTAGAGTTCATAGGAGCACATATCGACACCATCGCAGCCAGGGCAACTCTGCCCAACACACAGATTTGAGGCCCTTCACAACCTAATAATGGTGGTACGTGCAACCTCCACTACAATGGTCCACGAATGCCTCAAGATCCTAGGGCACACAGCCACCACCATTTATGTGGTCCAACTGGCCAGACTACACATGAGGTGCCTCCAGGCCTGGCTGACCACACTCTACACCCCCTCCAGGGACCCCCTTTCCAAGATGGTCACCATTCCACCACATGTCCTCAGGTCATTGGAATGGTGGACGCATCCACACAATGTACTACGGGGTGTACCATTTCGTCAGCCGACCCCAACAGTCACCATCACAACCGACACATCCCTCATGGGATGGGGAGCTCATCTGGGGACCCCATACTGTACAAGGCAAATGGTCCTTCAGCAAGCAAACGCTCCACATCAATCTCCTAGAACTCAGGGCTGTGCGTTGGGCATACCTCCACGTTCTACCCCATATAGCACACAAGACAATCAATATCATGGCAGACAATACAACCTGCATGTATTATATCAACTGACAGGGTGGGACCCAGTCACCCTCCCTCTGTACAGAAGCCCTCAAATTATGGAACTGGTGCGTTGCACACCAAATTACCCCCATAGCCACGTACCTCCCAGGGGTACTCAATGTTACTCAGCCGTGTCTTTTACGACCATCGCGAATGGGAGATAGATGCCCAAGCCCTCAAACACGTCTTCCTTCAATGGAGACAACCAGACATAGACCTCTTTGCAACCAGGGCCAACCGCAAGTGTCACCTTTATTGCTTCAGGGCAGCCCTGGGGAAGGGCTCTCTGGGAGATCCTTTCTCCCTCAAATGGGACCCACCTTTGCTTTATGCATTCCCACCACTCCCCTTGTGCCACAAGATTATCACCAAAATCAGAATAGAATGAACCCGTGTGATCCTTGTCACAGACAGCTGCTGCGGCACAGGAGCCAGCAAAGAGGATGATTGGATGTAGTAGCTGCGGTATGTACATGATTCTGGAGGGGGTACCTGAAAGGAGTTTTGTTTGCATGAAGTGCCGCCTGATAGAGCTGATGGAAGAAAAGATCCGAGGATTGGAGATGCAGGTGGAAACTTTGGTCGAGTTTAGAAGGGGGTTCAAGCAGATGATGGAGCAAAGGCATGAGGTGGCTGAAGGGGAAAGCTTAGACATGCTGATGGAAGCAGGATCAAAGGCCTCTGAGGGGGACTGCTGGGCGAAGAAAATGGACAGTGGAAGCATGTGACTATAAGAGAACCAGGCAGAGGAAAAGATGGGCCAGTGAAGGAGAAATAGAGCTCAAGAACAGGTATGTGGAGTTGGAGAATGAAGAAGGGATACAGCAGGTGGCCACTGAAGGTGGAAGGGCAAGGAAGAAGAGAAGAGTGGTTAGTCCCATAGATAAAGGGGAAGAGTCGATGGAGACAACACCAATAATGAGCACCAGGAGGATACAGGATGGGTTGAAGAGGATTACAAGGGAAAATAGGAATGGAAAGGATTTGCAGCCAAACAAGAGATAGACCAGAGAATCGCACTGTCACCAGGAAAAGGCAGGTCTACGTGATTGGGGACTCCTTATTGAGAAGAATAGACAGGCCTGTAACCAGAGCTGATCCAGAGAACAGAAGGGTGTGCTGTCTGCCAGGTGCTAAGATACGGGATGTGGAACTGAGGTTGAAGAGGATCCTAAAGGGAGTGGGAAAGAATCCATTGGTCATCTTTCATGTAGGAACAAATGATATGGCTAGATTCTCACTGGAATGAATCAAGGGAGACTATGCCAGGCTGGGAAAGACGCTTAAGGAAATTGAGGCTCAGGTGATCTTCAGTGGGATTCTGCCTGTTCCTAGAGAAGGGCATCTAAGGTGTGATAGGATTATGATGCTCAATAGATGGCTCAGGCAGTGGTGCTATAAGGAGGGCTTTGGGATGTATGGCCACTGGGAGGCATTCACGGACAGAGGACTGTTCTCTCGGGATGGACTTCATCTAAGTAGAGAGGGAAATAGACTTCTAGGATGGAGTCTGGCACAACTGATTAAGAGAGCTTTAAACTAGGAATTGTGGGGAGACGGTTGGGAGATGTCCAGGTAATCTCTACGCCAGACTTTAGCATTGAGAGGAGGAAAAACGAAGTAAGAAAGGATATAGCCGGGTAGGAGAGAATGGACATAAGGAGGAAGGGTAGAGTGGATACTAGTCTAATAGGTCATATTGGAGGTACAACGTCCATGCCAAATTGGGTAAAGAATGTGAGTGAGGCCAAACAGCAAAAATTAAGATGTTTGTACACCAATGCGAGGAGCCTAGGTAACAAAATGGAGGAACTAGAGCTACTGGTCCAGGAAGTGAAACCAGATATTATAGGAATAACAGAAACATGGTGGAATACTAGGCATGACTGGAGTACAGGTATTGAAGGGTATGTGCTGTTTAGGAAAGGCAGAAATAAGGGTAAAGGTGGTGGAGTCGCATTGTATATCAATGATGAGGTAGATTGTAAAGAAATAAAAAGTGATGGAATGGAAAAGACAGAGTCTGTCTGGGCAAAAATCACATTGGGAAGAAAACTATCAGATCCTCCTGGGATAGTGCTTGGGGTGTGCTATAGACCACCAGGATCTAATTTGGATATGGATAGAGACCTCTTTAATGTTTTTAATGAAGTAAATACTAATGGAAACTGCGTAATCATGGGAGACTTCAACTTTCCAGATATAGACTGGAGAACAAATGCTAGTAATAATAATAGGGCTCAGATTTTCTTAGATGTGATAGCTGATGAATTCCTTCATCAAGTAGTTGCTGAACCAACAAGGGGGGATGCCATTTTAGATTTGGTTTTGGTGAGTAGTGAGGACCTCATAGAAGAAATGGTTGTAGGGGACAACCTTGGCTCAAGCATTCATGAGCTAATTCAGTTCAAACTAAATGGAAGGATAAACAAAAATAAATCTGAGACTAGGGTTTTTGATTTCAAAAGGGCTAACTTTAATAAATTAAGGAAATTAGTTAGGGAAGTGGATTGGACTAAAGAATTTATGGATCTAAAGGTGGAGGAGGCCTGGGATTATTTTAAGTTAAAGTTGCAGAAGCTGTCAGAAGCCTGTATCCCAAGAAAGGGGAAAAAATTTATAGGCAGGTGTTTTAGACCAAGCTGGATGAGCAAGCATCTCAGGTGATTAAGAAAAAGCAGAAAGCATATAAGGAATGGAAGATGGGAGGGACCAGCAAAGAAAGCTACCTTATTGAGGTTAGAGCATGTAGGGACAAAGTGAGAGAGGCTAAAAGTCATGTAGAGTTGGACCTTGCAAAGGGAATTAAAACCAATAGTAAAAGGTTTTATAGCCATGTGATGGGGCGGACCAGCCCCGCACTGAACATGGGGGCGGAGAGCCCGCCTATTGGGTAGAATATGCCCCTTCCCTGCAGCCCTGCTGGGCATGCTCGCAGTGCAGCCCCGGTATAAAAGGCTGCAGGGCTGCTCAGTTGGGGCTGGCCGCTGGAGGAAGGAGCTCTCTCCAGACACCGGAGCCACAGCCGTTGCAGCTGGACCAAGAGGCGCTGGACCAGTTACCCCTGCCACTGTTGTCTCTGGGACGAGCCAGACCGCAATGCCGGCTGCGCTGTGCAGCCCCCCCTAGAAGCCGTCGCTGCCCCGGCCACTGCTTTCTCCCGAGCCATGCCTGTCGACGTTGCTGCTGTAGCTGGACCCGCATCCACAGGTGAGACCGCTGTCGGACAGGGCAAGCGGGTAGGAAGCAACCCAGGGCGGGGCCCAGAAAAGGGCCCAGCGGGCTCGGCGAGTTTTGGGGAGAACTCCCCGCTGAGTCAGTGGTGGGAACTACCCACCACTGATAGGGCCCTGGGTTGGGGCCCGGTGGAGAGGGAGGGCCCCGGGCCCCCCTACCCCTTCCTCCCAGATCCCGGACGACAAGGGGATCCCATAAAAGTCTAGGCCGCTGGGCCTGCATCCAAAGGATTAGGCCTCTGGGCCTGCAGTTAAAGGACCAGGCCTTGGGGTTGAAGGGGGTGGGGCTGGTGACCCCGCCACAAGCCATATAAATAGGAAAAAAACAAAAAATGAAGAAGTGGGACCGCTAATCACTGAGGATAGAGTGGAGGTTAAGGATAATCTAGGCATGGCCCAATATTTAAACAAATACTTTGCTTCAGTCTTTAATGAGGCTAATGAGGAGCTTAGGGATAATGGCAACATAACAAATGGGAATAAGGATATGGAGGTAGATATTACCATATCCGAGGTAAAAACCAAACTCGAACAGCTTAATGGGAGTAAATCGGGGGGCCCAGATAATCTTCATCCAAGAATATTAAAGGAACTGGCACATGAAATTGCAAGTCCATTAGCAAAATTTTTAATGAATCTCTAAACTCAGGGGTTGTACCATTTGACTGGAGAATTGCTAATATAGTTCTATTTTTAAGAAAGGGAAAAAAGTGACCCGGGTAACTACAGGCCTGTTAGTTTGACATCTGTAGTATGCAAGGTCTTGGAAAAAATTTTGAAGGAGAAAGTAGTTAGACATTGAGGTTAATGGCAATTGGGACAAATTACAACATGGTTTTACAAAAGGTAGATCGTGCCAAACCAACCTGATCTCCTTCTTTGAGAAAGTAACAGATTTTTTTAGATAAAGGAAATGCAGTGGATCTAATCTACCTCGATTTCAGTAAGGCATTTGATACAGTACCACATGGGGAATTATTGGTTAAATTGGAAAAGATGGGGATCAATATGAAAATTGAGAGGTGGATAAGCAACTGGTTAAAGGGAGACTACAGCGGGTCATACTGAAAGGTGAACTGTCAGGTTGGAGGAGGTTACTAGCGGAGTTCCTCAGGGATCAGTTTTGGGACCAATCTTATTTAATCTTTTTATTACTGACCTCAGCACCAAAAGTGGGAGTGTGCTAATAAAGTTTGCGGATGACACAAAGTTGGGAGGTATTGCCAATTCAGTAAAGGATCGGGATATCATACAGGAAGATCTGGATGATCTTGTAAATTGGAGTAATAGCAATAGGATGAAATTTAATAGTGAGAAGTGTAAGGTTATGCATTTAGGGATTAATAACAAGAATTTTAGTTATAAGCTGGGGACACATCAGTTGGAAGTAACGGAAGAGGAGAAGGACCTCGGAGTCCTGGTTGATCACAGGATGACTATGAGCCGCCAATGTGACATGGCCGTGAAAAAGGCTAATACGGTCCTGGGATGCATTAGGCGAGGTATTTCCAGGAGATAAGGAGACCTCATGTGGAATACTGTGTGGAGTTCTGGTCTCCCATGTTTAAGAAGGATGAATTCAAACTGGAACAGGTACAAAGAAGGGCCACTAGGGTGATCCGAGGAATGGAAAACCTGTCTTATGAAAGGAGACTCAAGGAGCTTGGCTTGTTTACCTTAACCAAAAGAAGGCTGAGGGAGACATGATTGCTCTCTTTGAATATATTAGAGGATAAATACCAGGGAGGGAGAGGAATTATTTAAGCTCAATATCAATGTGGACACAAGAACAAATGGATATAAGCTGGCTAGTAGGAAGTTTAGACTTGAAATTAGACGAAGGTTTCTAACCATTAGAGGAGTGAAGTTCTGGAACAGCCTTCCAAGGGAAGTAGTGGGGGCAAAAGACCTATCTGGCTTCAAGATTAAGCTAGATGGGTTTATGAAGGGGATGGTTTGATGAGATAACATGATCTTGGTAACTAATTGACCTTTCACTATCAGTGGGAAATAGGTGAATGGTGGGATGATAGGAGTTACTATAGAGAACTTTTTCCTGGGTGTCTGGCTGGTGAGTCTTGCCCACATGCTCAGGGTTCAGCTGATCGCCATATTTGGGGTCGGGAAGGAATTTTCCTCCAGGGTAGATTGGCTGAGGCCCTGGAGGTTTTTCGCCTTCCTCTGTAGCATGGGGCACGGATCACTTGCTGGAGGATTCTCTGCATCTTGGGGTCTTTAAACCATCATTTGAGGACTTCAATATCTGAGATATAGGTGAGAGGATTATTCCAGGAGTGGGTGGGTGAGATTCTGTGGCCTGCATTGTGCAGGGGGTCAGACTAGATGATCATAATGGTCCCTTCTGACCTTAAAGTCTATGAGTCTGAGTCTATGAGCGTGGTCGAGATAAACATGGCTCCCTTACTTGCACAGACTGGCGATAGCAAAACTGTACATCTTTCCCCAACAATGCAATCTTCTCAATCAACATCAAGGCAGAGTTCTCCACCCTGAACCACATAAACTCAACCGCCATGTGTGGCTCCTTTATTGCTCCAGAATACTGAAAACACCTGTTCAGAATGAGTAAAACAGATATTAATCGACAGCAGAGTCCACCAGAAAATCTTACCAGATTCTCCAAGTGGCTCAAACGCAGTCATCCCATCCCTCCTGATACCAGCCCTATCCCCATCATATTGGGCTACTTGTTGGAACTAAGGGAGTTGAGCCTTTTAATATGGTGAAGGTACACGCAGCAGCAATAGCGGCTTTTCACTGGACCACCGACGGCAACTCTTTCTTCTCAGACCCAATCACCAGATGGTTCCTTACCGGTCTCCAAAATACATTCCCAGCTGTTTGGCTCCTGGTCCCCATTTGGGAGCTTAATCACGTCCTTAAGAGTTTGACTAAACCACCCTTTGAGCCTCTAGCAACCTGCTTGTGGTTATATTTATACATGAAAGTTGCCTTTTTTGGTGGCCATAACCTCCAGCAGGAGAGTGGGGGAACTTGCAGCACTAATGGCAGACCCCCCCCCTTATACAATATTCACTAAGGACAGAGTAACCCTTTGCCCTCACCCCAAATTCCTCCTGAAGGTCCTTTCCCCCTTCCATAGTAATGAACCCATACACTTACCTGCATTCTTCCCCCAGCCACATGCTGATCCATCCCAGGCTGTGTGGCATACCCTCGATGTCTGCAGACAACAGGCATTCTACATAGATCGAACAAAATCATGGAGAAAATTGCCCAAAGTCTTCCTATCCTTCGCCAAATGTTCCAAGGGCCAAGTGGTCTCCTCCCAGAGGATTTCCAACTGGATCTCTTCATGTATCCACATGTTATACCATACACAACAAACAACCACCTGGCAATATCACTGCCCACTCAACCCAAGCCGTGGCCTCTACGACTGCTTTCCTCCAGAATGTGCCTCTAGAGGACATTTGCAAGGCAGCCACCTGGTCATCCGACCACACGTTTGCAAAACACTACACGCTAATCTCTACCATCGCATCATCTATGGCTGTTGGACAAGCGGTGTTATCCTCAGTGATAGTGGCAGGGCTCCAAACCCACCTCCACGATATGACTACTGCTTTGTAGTCACCCAGAGTGGAGCACCCATGGGGACATCACTCGAAGAAAAAAGAGTTACTCAACTTGTGCAGTAACGGGAGTTCTTTGAGATGTGTGTCCCCGTGGGTGCTCCAATACCCTCCCTCCTTCCCCTGCTTTGGAGACTTCTTAGTCCAGTGGCAAGGGCAGAGAAGGAACAGAGGGGACTGTGCCGTGTGCACACCTAATGGACACCAACAGCACGAGGAGGCGCCAGGGCGCGTGCGCAGTGTGGCGCATGGGGCACTGCAAGAAAAATCACCAGTCGCCAGTACAAGGATGCACTAGCACCCAGAGTGGAACACCTATGGGGACACACATCTCAAAGAACTCCCGTTACTGCACAGGGTGAGTAACTCTCTTATTTCCTTTAGATCAAGGATCCAGTGAGTTTTCTAACTTGGAACAAAGGTGAAGCTTAAAACTAAAGTTAAGATGCATTTTCCCCTGAGTCCAGCAGGAGGGGTTTCCCTGCCAGAACCCCATAGGAAATAGCACAAGGTGCCAAGCAAAGAGGGACATGTTCTTGAAAAGTGGTTTTCGCCTTGTGAGTCTCCTTGTCTCTAGTCACAGTCCCCTAGCGCTGGGGTATTACAGCATTGAGGCACGTCCTCAGGGTGGCGGATTGAGGAAGCTCTCCATGGAGTGATCCCAAGGGGTTGCGCTGAATAATACAGAATAAGGCGCCATGGACCAACAGTACCTAGGAGAAGGGAAACTCTGATTCCAAACAGGGGCAGACTGAGCTCGCTAAGCCTTTTTAGGCGCATCAGTCTAGGAGAAGGTAACTCCGATCTCAAACCTGTGCTCTCTCCCTCCAATGTACATGTGGCAGTTTCTGTGCCTGTGCACGATGGTCGGAGTGAGACGAGAGAGTGGGGTTGGAACTCACAAGCCTGCCTCACTTGAATCCACTCATATGTGAAGGTATCTCTCTTGATGCCGAAGATTTACCTCTAAGGCGTCACAGAAGATGAGATCCGTTGATCAACGGCTCAGTCCAAGAAGTCACAGTCCTCAACAAGTCAGAGGACTCGGTAATACATCAGTGGGTCCATCCCACAAAGGAAGAAGATATGGTTTGGAAGGGCAAAAACATTCCAGCTGAATAAGTACTATTAGAAAATGTAGTAAGGATGAGGCAAAGGAGTTGATGAGTTTAGGGGGGTTAAAAATGGGTGGCTAGCAGCCTGGATCTTAATGGGTGGGGAGGGGAGACTGACTTTTGGAATGAAAAAGCAAAGAGAAGGAGAAGGTTTTCAAATAGCCACTCTTTGGTATCAATCAAAGGGGGATTTCAAGACAGGGCACCATTTTACATCTGCCAATGCATTTCCTCCCTGTGACAGGGCATCTGCCCCTTGCTGGCCTAAGAAGGGTTAAATCCAGCCCTGGGAGAGGGCTGAGATGGTGGAGCCCACAGCTGAGACAGATGAAGCTAATCAGGGCCCAGCTGGGGCTATATAAATAAGGGCTCCTGGAGGAGTGGGAACTCACTCACTCTTGCTCTAGTTGGGGAGCAGGAGGGACCTGGCTGCTAGGGAAGCTAGAGGCTTCCTGTGACAGAGCAGTGCTGGGGAAAGGCAGGCAGAGCTGGGGAGCTCTGGCCTGACCTCACTCCCAGGCTGCAGGGCCTGAAGCAAGGCCTCAGGGTACTAGGGCTGCGGGGAGGCAGCCAGGATAGGAGAAGGCAGCAGGTTCACACCCCCTTGCCAATGATGAGTGGCCAGTACAGACTGCAGTTTTCCCCTGAGGCAGAGGCTAGATGAAGACTGACAGTGGGTCACTGAGGCAAGGTGGGCATAGGGGTTCACCGAGGGGGAGGACCCCAGAGTGTGGGGGCACTGCAGTAGGGCAGTACTCAGAGGGGAGGACACCACAGTCTGACTGGGATGTGAGTCCTAACACAGAGTGGCAGAGCCAATAACAGGTAACAGCAGGTGAGGCACCAGCTGGAAGGGGGCACGCCAGGGCTGAAGAGCTAATTCCCAAGTGACCAGCAGGAGGCACCGTGGTGCTGAGTCCTACCCTGTTACACTCCCTTAGGCTATGTCTATGTAATCACCACCAGGTGGATTTGAACCTGGGAATCTCTGGAGCTTAGTGTAGGAGACGCTACACTACAGCTTGAGCTATAAAAGCAGCTGGCGTTAGAGTTCAAGCTGTAGAGGCTGCTACACTAAGCCCAGATTCAAATCTGCCCTGTAGTGGTTATTTCAAAGTAAGTTATTTTGAAATAATAACTATTTCGAAATAATGCATCCACACTACAGGGAAGCCTCAAAATTAGTCTGAGGCAGGGTCCCTTTATGTGGGTGTGCTACTTCGACTTAGAGCCCCACGAAGCACTGGGGAGTAATTGCTTTGAATGAATCTAGGGAGTAGTTATTTCGAAATAACAGCAGCTGGGCATCCACACTAACCGTATTTTAAAATAGTTTTGACATAGGCGTTATTCCTCATAGAATAAGGGATTGTTATTTTGAAATAAGAAGCCCATTATTTCGAAATAATTTCAAAATAACAGGCTCGCTGTGTTGAGACTCACCTTGTTATTTCAAAATAACGGGAGTTATTTCGAAATAACTCTATAGTGTAAACATGCCCTTATTGAACAGTTACACGGGAGGAAAGCCCAATCCACACTCATTTCTGATTTCTTAGGATACGTCTACACTATGGGACACGGTCGAATAAAAATACGCAACTTCAGCTATGTTAATTGCGTAGCTGAAGTTGAAGTAGCTTAACTCAGCTTTTGGCACCGCCTACACTGCAGGAAGTTGAAGGAAGAACACTCTCACTTCATCTTCCCTTACTCCTCGTGAAATGGGGGTTACCGGCATCAACCCAAGTGTCCTTCTTACTTCGAATTAGCTGTCTTAACTAGACCGCTAATTCGAACCTTGGAAGATTGACAGCAGCATCTTCGATCTTCCTCTGCAGCGTAGCCATACCCTAAGGCTACGTCTTCACTGTGAGTTTTTGCAGCAGAAAATATGCTAATGAGAGACTCATTAGCATAAGTCACAACATCATTAGCATATTTTCTGCCGTTTCTTTTTGCGCAAGGGGTTTTTCCGCAAAAAGAAACAGTGTAGCTGCTTCCATTTTGTGCAAAACCCCTGTTTTGCGCAACATCCTTATGCCTCTCCAGGACAGCCCCACCCCGAGCCTTGCGGGAGGAACGACTGGACCTGGGCTTCAACTAATTCCTTGGGACAAATGATTAAAAAAAAAACACAGGTCAAAGGGTGCGGGTCACAGGTTTAGAACAAGGGAGCCGGATTGGGACACCGAGCAGAGAGCCCCAGACAGCATCCACTGCTCCTCAAAGTTACTGGTGGAGCCAGTGGATGCCGCCCAGAGGAACTCTGCCCGGGTGCGTGAGAGGAGGGAGGAACGGAAGTAGGCCCCACAGTCGCAGAGCACCCCCTCGTCCAGCATCCTCCTCCTGGTGCTGTAGATTGCAGCTTTCACCAGGGCCAGGAGGAGATTGACGAGGAGGTCTCACGACTTTGTAGGGCCATGGATAGGGTGCGCATAAATGAACAGGTGAGGGGAAGAGTGCAACCAGAACCTCAATAGGAGGTTCTGGAGGAGCCGGAGTAGGGGCTGCAACCTGGCACATTCCAGATATGAGTGCACCAGGTTTTCCCTCATGCTGCAAAAAGGACAGGTGTCTGGGATGTGGGTGAACCACACCAGGTACACGCCCGTGTTCACGGCTCCGTGAAGGAGCCGCCAAGTGATGTCCCCGATGGGCCATGGGATTAATGTGGAATACACGCTGGCCCATCGGGGTTTAAAAACAGACCAGCTGCAGATCTGGCAGCCGGCTGGGGGTTCAGGGGTGGGGAAGCCGGGGGGTCCCACGGAACAGAGGCCCAAGAAAAAGGGCCAGAGGACTTACAGTGAGAGGGCGCGGGGTGGGCCCTCTTGCAGGGCTCGCTGCAGGAAATCAAGAGTGGGCTGCGGCAAAGCCACCTTCACCTCCTGGAGTACACGCAGGGGGGTTCGGGGGGTGGAGAGCCCCATGCACTGAGCGAGCACTCGGGGATCCATCCAGTCCCCCCTGTTGTAGTCCAGGACCTTGGTGGTTTCTGCCAGGATCAGCCTCTGGAGCACCAAGGGAGACTCCGCCACCTGCACACACAAGGCTGGATTGTGGAGCATGGGCTCTGTGAGAAGGTCTGCTCCCTCGGTGGCCACAACAGACCTGGTCGCTGAGAACAGCTTCCAGGTCTGGAGGAGTTCCTGGTAGAATTCCGGCAGCTCTGAGAGGTCTTGCGGAAGACCCCTCGGGTGGATGAAAAAGAGCTGCTGGTCGTATTGGAGCCCTCGGAGGTGGTGGAGGAAGGCGTGTGCCAAAATGCTCCACGCCGGACTACCTGCACTAGTGAGCAGACTCTGCAGGGCCTGGAGGTGGAAGGTCTGGACCTGGCTGCCCATGCAGACAAGGCCCTGGCCCCCCTCCTCAAGGGGAAGTGACAAAACCCCTGCAGAGACCCAGTGCAGTCCTGACCAGAAGAACTCTAGGGCTATCCTCTAGAGCCTGGCTAGGACCTCCAGGGCCGGGTTCAGGGTGTTGAGCTGGTGCCAGAACATGGACAGGACTAGTTGATTCAGCACCAGCTCCCTCCCACACAAGGAGAGACACTGGAGCAGTCTTGTCTATCTCCGCAGCTGCTCACCCACCCTGGCCTCCAAACCCTGCCAGTTCTCCGGTGGAGAAGGATGCGTGTCGGCTAGAAAGACTCCCAGATAGAGCAGAGGACCTGTGGTCCACCTGATGGCCTGAAGCGTGGGTGGGAAGGAGCCTGCCTGCCACCTGTCCCCGACCGCCAGGCCAGAGCTCTTGACCCAGTTGACACTGGCAGAGGAGGCCGCCGAGTAGACTGCTTGGCAGGCCTCCACCTGCTCCCAGGTCACCCGGGTCCTAGACCACGAGGAGCATGTCATTGGTGTATGCTGAAAGGACCAGCCGCAGCCCTGGCTCTCAGAGCACCAACCCCGTCAACCTCCGACGGAAGAGACAGAGGAAGGGCTCAATCACCAGTGCGTACAGCTGGCCCAACAGTGGACACCCCTGACGTACTTGCTGCCTGAAGCTGACCGGCTCGGTCAGGGTCCAGTGGAGCCTGACCAAACACTCCACGAGGGCGTACAGCACCTGGATAAAATCCAAAAAATGGGGCCCGAAGCCGAAGGCCTGCAGAGTGCCCAGGAGATACCCGTGGTCCACCCTTTCGGAACGCCTTCTCCTGGTCCAGGGACAGGAGGGTGAACGACAGACTGTCTCTACACCCGAGCTCTAGGAGATCCCGGACCAAGTTATCAAAAATTCTATGGCCCGGGACGGTGTAGGTCTGGTCAGAGTGGATCACATCCGCCAGAACGGACAGTAGCCTCAGCAAGATGGTTTTCGCCATAATCTTGTAGTCCGTGCTGAGGAGCGAGGCAGGATGCCAGTTCCGAAGGTCGCGTAGGTCCCCGTTCTTCGGTAGCAAGGCAAGCACGGCTCACCTGCATGACAAAGGGAGGACACCACTCTCCAAGGACTTGGCCCAGACAGTGACGAGGTCTGAGCCAAGGATGTCCCAGAACAAGCAGTAGAACTCCACGGTCAGCCCGTCCATGCCCGGGGTTTTGTTGGTGGGCATGAGATGGAGTGAGAGGCAGCTCTAGCTGGTCTCGGTCGCCCGTGCTGACTGTTGGGAGTTTGGTCCAGAGCACCCTGCACGCGTCGGCTTTGGTCGGATCCGGGGAGAACAAACTGGTGTAGAAGGCCCTGACCCTTCCATGCATTTCTTCTGGATCCGTGAGGGGGGTGCCGTCCTCTGACAAAAGGCAGGTGATGTGCTTTTTAGCCCCCCTCTTTTTCTCCAGGGCTTAGAAGAAGCAGGAGCCACGGGAGCCGCGATCGATCTCCCGAAGGAGACGGATGCGGGATCGAACAAAAGCACCCTGGGCCCGGTGGTCCTCAAGGGCTCAGAGTTCCTCCTGCTTCTCAGAGTTCCTCCCCGCAGGGCTGAAGGCGGAGGAGTAGGGTGCTAAAGGGAGGGGCAGGGGCACAAGGGAAGGGGGGTTCACGATTGGAGGGAGGAGAGGATAGGGAAAGGGAACACTCCCTCCTGCTAGACTGTTAGCAGGGAGGGAGGGCACTAGCGGAGGCAGGACACGAATAGGGAACCGAGGAAAAAGGAAGCCAGCAAACACTCCTCCCTGCAAGGCTGGAGGCAGAGGAGGAGGGTGCTGAGTGACAGGACAGGGACGAGGCGACAGGTGCAGGGTGGGGGTGCCGGCTCCTCCGGCTGCACTGGGAAGGGGGGGGGCTATGGCAACATGAAAAGGGGGTGCAGTGAACAGGGGGAACTAACTAAATGGGGAAGGAAGGGGCACGAGCGCTCGGGGAAGGGGCCAGGATGCACTGGGCGGTAGGCAGGGAACTAATGGGAGGCTGGGGGAGGGAGCAAACAGGAGCAGTGAGGGGCTGGGATCAGTGGGGCACTGAGGAGGACAGAGGCGCAGAGGTCAGGGCAAACACAGCAAACTGACCAGTGGTGGGGGAGGGGCAGACCAGGGAACTGGGTGGAGATTGGGCAGGGCAGGCAAGCAAACAAACTTTCAGGGGCAGGGCGGGGCAGGCAACAAACTGAGTCTCAGGAAGGGCTATGGCAGGGAGGGAAGGAGAAACAAACCAGGCTGCTAGGGCAGGACAGGTAACAGGGAGGCCCCCCAGCCAAATGTAGCTGAGGGAAGGGGGCCAAGTCCGGGGGGGGAGTGCGCCCACAAGCGCTTGTGGGGCTCAGTCTCTCACCTGCTGCTGAGCAAACAGTCCCAGGGTGGAAAAAGGGGCAGCAGTTAACCCCGCTGAGGGGCAAAAAGCAGGTCCTGGTGGTACAAGAGGGTGGTGGAGGAGGCGGTGGGGGTGGTGGCAGTAGAAAGGGGGACAGCTGGACTGGGGGGAGGGCTCCACGCCTCTCCCCCAGTCCCCCTCGAAACAACTCAGTTTACCACCACCCCTGAAGCACAGGTGTTAAAGCTCAGTCTTACAAACCAACCCCCGCCACAGTTCAACTGGTGGTCCTCCTCCTTGACAGGGTGCAGGTGGTACAGCAGCAGCAAAGCAGGCAGGCAGCAGCCAACCAGGAAAGGCCTCTGGTTGGTGGGGTCCTCTTCACCTCTCCCTCCAGGTGGGGGGTGGGGCAGGCCGGCCCACCCCAAACAGCAGCAAGCTGTGGGTGGCAGCAGCAGCAGTTCAAGGAGGAAGAGGCCCAGCAACAGCAGACAGGTAGGCCCCCACAGGAGAGGGCTGGCCAGGGAGGGCTCCCAGCAGCCAGGCAGGGCAGGGGAGAAGAGAGAGGGAGGGAAGGGGTGCTCCAGAGGAGAGGCACACCAGCCACACCCTGCTTCTCCTTCTCTCAAGTGGGGCACTGAGTGGGCACCCACAGAGGACCCCCTCCGGGGGGCATTTTGGACCAAACCTAACCCCTCCCAGTCACCTGACCAGAAGCCAGGGGACGTGGCCAGGACTATAAGAGCCCAGCCTGAGAGCTCAGTCTGGGCCCAGTCTCTGGAGGGACCAGAGGTCTGCCCAGTGCTCCCTGCCTGGGAGGTTGAAGACTGGCCTGGGCCGCCGGGCGTGCTTTCCCTGGAAGGAGTACCTGAATCCCTGGGCTACCTTACACTTGAGAATTGGCCTAGACCTTCAGCCGTGCCTGACCCAGAGGACCGGCCTGAACACCTGCACCCAGGGACTGGCTCGAACTGCTGGACCTGCAAGCGGCCAACAACTGGCCTGGACCACCCGGACCACAGCTGGACTTGACAACCCTGGAACCCCCGAGAGACCAGCTGGATGCCCAGGTACACACTGAGGGGGAGAAGAGAAGTGGCCTAGGGAATAGTGAGGATGATTAAGTGCCTCAGGTCAGCGTGTTGTAGGCTGGAGCCCACGCTGACCCAGCAGCCGACTGCGCTGCTACTATTAGGGCCCTGGGCTGGGACACAGTGGAGTGGGCGGGCCTGCGTTCCCCCCCCTGCCACCCACATACCGGGTGGCAGTCTCCCTCTCTCCACCCCTGCAGGTGAGTTCCCTGCGCCCCTCCTGAGCAAGGAGACAAACTATTGGCTAAACAGCTAACTGTGTTTGTTTGCTGCCCTGCCCTGACCCAGGGCTAAGGCCCCCTTACTGTGTGTTTGTCGCCCCTGCCTGAAACAAGGCCTGGGGCTCCTGAACTTATAAACTGACTGGGTTGCTTGCTGCCCCTGCCTGAACTAAGGACAGGGCCTCTAAAACTGCTGGACTGTGTTTGTTTGATGCCCACCCTGAACAAGGGTTGGGTGCCTGAACTGTGTTTGTTGGCTGCCCCGCCCAGCACCAGGGCCAGGGATCTTGAACTGTGTTTGTTTGCTGCCACGCCCTGAATCAGGGCAAGGGCTTCCCAACTGTTGACTGTTTTCTTGCAGCCCCACCTGAAACGATGCCCAGGCCACCAAACTCTCAAACAGACGGTGTTGGTTTACTACCCTGCCCTGAACCTGGTGAAGGGCTTTCAAACCCGCTGTGTTGCCTGTCGCCTGCCCAGCAGCAAGGCTGGGCTCCTGAACTGTTTGCCTCTCGTCCCACCCTGGACCAAGGCGGGATTTATTGTACTAGTGACTTGGGGGGGTTGTTTTAATCCCCGCGGTAGTGGGGCAGAGTGGCTGCCCACTGACCTGGAGGAGGAGGAACTCCTCCAGGAAGCCGAACTGGCTACAGTCATCATCAGACCAATTCTAGTAATGGATCCTATTGACATCCAAAATACTGAAACTGCCTAGTTGCATTGTGAGCTCGTTCAAGGAACATCACCCATAGCCAGGTGTGATCAGTCTCTATTGTCTCACCTCTGTTTACCCCTAAACAAATCCAGTGTTCTCCTCGAACTACTGTCCTGTCCCTACAAAAACTCCTACCCTTGCCCAAGGAAAGCTGTTCTGATGCCTGGATGTGAACTTTGCATCAGTTCCACTGAGACTTCTTCATCTCCTGCCTGATCATGCTGGGGGCTCTGCTCTGCTTGTCTCCTGCCCTCTGGACCCCCAGCTCCCATCACCAGCTGGGAACCCCAATCAGTGCAAGCTCCACAGAGTGGTGAGGTTGCGCTCTCTCTCTCTCTCTCTTCCCCCACCTCTCTCTAGGCATAGCCTCCTGACCCTGCCTTATGTAACTAGTTATATGGTTTGCTAGCCCTAACATTTGTAATCAGTTTCAATTTAGATTTAATATTGTAACGGTTTTGTGTGTCTGGCTCCCCATATATTCACTACCCAGAAATAAATAACTTTCACTGTTAAGCTGGTTGCGTCTCTCTCTTTTTCTTTCTCTTTTGCTCACTCTTCCTCAAGAGGTGTTGCTTTGGCTTCCCCATTCGCTCTGCAACAACGCTTCTTGTACCCAAGCTAAAGATCCTGGTAGTGCCCAAAATCCTCTGGGGTTTGCTCATCACCTGGCTCACCAGCGGAATGATTGTGGTGTGCAAGTGGGGATAGGGAGGAGCTGAACCTGGGGGCATATGAGGATGCCAGCTTAAAGTGCTGTTAAATCCAGCCCACTGAGTCCAAAGGCACATAAGGGTGCAGTGTGGCATTGTTGTTAAACCCAGCCTGCTGAGTCCAGAGACATATGAGGGGTCAGCCTGTGAGTGCTGATTACCCAGTCCTCTCAGACGTGCTCTGGTAGTGGGTGTGAGTGTCTGTGTGTGTTGCTAAGGTGGGAAGAACCCCATCCTGAGGAACCTAGTTCCTGCAGGAGAGCTCCAGTGGGAGGGGGAATTGGCAGCAGGGAGAATTCAGCTCCATATGAGAGCACAAGTAAGCACAAGCAGCACACTGATAGATTTATTAATCTCCCCCCCAGCCCCATAAAAATAACCCTAATAAATTAGCATACTCCAGAGTAATGGGCAAATCTGGTAACACACCTAAATAAAGAGCTCTTTATCCACAGATACACCCATATAGATTGTGACGGGGCGAGGCAGCCCCGCACTGAACCTGTAGGGTCCAGCCAGGGTTACCTGGCTGCAGAGGCACCTCCCCCGCAGCCCTACCGAGCATGCCCGGGCTGTAGCTCCACTATAAAAGCCTGGGGAAGGACTCAGTCAGGGGAGACAGCTGGAGGAGAAGGACCTGTGAAGGGGGCTCCTGCACAGCTGTTGCTGGAGACTCCAGGAGAGGCCGGGGGGGACGCGGAGGTGAGCTGGTATGACCCAGGGACTGCCTGCCGAGGAGACGCCGGCCCGGAGGTCGCAGCAAGCTGGGCGAGTACAGGGGAAGGAACCCCAGGGAATCAGGTAGGAAGTGGCCCAGGGCAGGAGCGGGAGCCTCCTCTCCCGCCCAGAGAACCTCGGTGCGTTTCGGCCGGATTGCCCCGCCGAGGGAGTGACCCCGCTACCCAGTCGCTCACAGGGCCCTGGGCCAGGACCTGGTGGAGTAGGGGGGGCCCGGGTCCCCCTACCTGGGGTGCGTCCCCGCTACAACCCTAAACTGTTAGCTGGACTGCGTTTGAAATGGCCCACAAGTTTTCTACATTTTGCCAGCGTGTTTTCAAAACCACCATCACTGAGTGCTACAGTAATGGATCACTGCAGACTGTGAGCAACGCATGTCATGTGTTCAAAAGGCAAGCAACTGGCCGCTGCTACCATATTACGTGCACTGTCAGTACTAATTGTTGTTACCTTTTCTTGAATATTCCATTCTTTCGCAACATCCATGAAACGCCCTGCACATGCTTCAGCATAATGTCTCTCTTCAGTATGAGTTACTGTTACAGCAAACGACTGTAGTGTCCATGCAGCATCAATCAGGTGTGCCGTGACACCAAGATAGCTAGGATTGCTCAAGGATGACCAGTGATCACCAGTCAAAGCAACAGCCAGTGCATTTCTCAGAAGCTCCAACTTTGTACTTCTCATTGTCATATAGGTCATTTATTCGTGATGCAATGGTTCCTCGGGAGGGCAAGGGGTATGACTGATTGGAAAATGCTATTTGAATAATATCTCTTAGCCCTCTGTCATTTACAATGTTGAGCGGTCTGCAGTCCATAGCTATCCACTTTGGAATAGCATTGGATAAGGTGTTGTATTTTGTTTGATCCATGGGCTTGTAGCGATCCTGCAACTCTGTAATTGTACTCTGTCGTGGCTGGCTGCACTCGTTTGCTGGTGGTGGGTTATCTGTAGCACAAGATCCGGAGGCATGCTTAGCACGTAGGTGGTACTGCATACTTGAAGTGCTTCTATAGTATTGGAACTCAGCCTTGCAATAGCCACAGATAACAGTCCTTTTAGACAAAGAACCAGCTGGAAGTATTTTAAACAAACTTCCCATTCAAAAGACCTGAACTGTTGCTGCTTTGCTCCATTAACTTTGTCTGATATTTTATCACTATAGATCATGAAAACACAGCAGAACTGTGTCAATGTCTGGAATAATTCAATAAATTCTCCTATATAATCAATATATTCGTGTCCTATTCAAAAGAGTCCTTTTTTATCTCAGCCCCGGCTGCAGGCAGCACAGGGCCTGAGGGGGGTAGACTCTGCCGTGTGCAGTGCAGAGTTTGGGGGGCTCAGCCCCTAACTGCAGGTGGCAGAGGGCTCAGGGGTGGGGGTCAGCCCCCAAGCTCAGGGGAGGGGTCAGCCCCTGGGCTGGGGGGTAGACCCCACCATGGGCAGTGCAGAGTTCGGGAGGGGGGACTCAGCCCCAGAATCCGATGTGAGGGGAGAGTCAGTCCCAGCCCCAGGAGGAAAAGAGAGGGTGGCTTGGGCAAGCCCCCCGGGCTGTATTATTTTAAAAAATATGGTCACCTGGGAGGGGAGAGGGACAGGTGACAGGGTCTTTACTTCTTGTTTACTTCTCTGCTGGAGCTGGGACCATGTCTTCAGGTTTTTTTCTTTCCCACTGCTTCATTTTTTGGTTTCCCACCCTCTGCGAATCTGCGATTAAGGCGCGTTAATTTTTTTAACGCATTAATTCTGCCCTGTGTTAATCGCAGGCATTAATGCGTGTTAATTGACAGCCCGTGTGTGTGTGTGTGTGTGGGTGGGTGTAAAAAGCAGGGTCTGAATCACTGCTTCCAATGCAGCCAGCTGGAAGGGGAAAGGAATCCTGGGTGTGGTTATGCTCACTCAGTTGTTTAGCCCTGTAAGGTATTCAACTGTTGCTATGTAAATACAGTTCATGCTGGAATGGAAAAGAAATGTGTGCTTATGTAAATCCAGGTCAGTCAGTGCTCAATTGTTGGAATGGTATTTTGCCTGTTGTAACTAATTTGGCTGTTGTGAGGTCACAAACCATGTTAACCCTAAATGTAGGAATTGTAAAATATGACCACCAGTGCTTGCAGGAGAGACACTGTCAGTGTAAAGAGTCTCGGATGGACAAGGGTTACCCTTCCAGACTCAAGTGGATTGGACTGGGGGGAAGGAGCTTGAACCAGCAGGCTACATGCCCTCCAGGCATGAGCTGTAAGACTGGTTCAGCCTGTTCTCCCCGCCCAGTTCTAATGATAGAACTAAAACAGACTCCCTAAGGAAGTCACTAGGTTTCGCCCAGATCCAAACCCATCGGCAGCAGGCGGCCAGCAGGAGTGGCAGCAGGCAGCTGGCAGGAGCAAGCGGCCAACAGGCAACCAGCGGGAGTGGCTGGCAGGAGCAGCAGCGAGTGGCCAACGGAGTGGGTGAGATGCTTCCTATCTCCCCGCCCCAAGAGTGGGAAGTGAGCTCTGAAAATTGCCTCTGAGCTCTGGTCTGCCCTGACCGAGGGCAGCAACTGTGAGTGGGGTACAGAGAAAGGTTGGGAATGTGACTAGGACACTTACATTGCTGAACTTGTGAGCCTGAGAGGCAAAGGACATTGCTCAATTCACTTGAGCTGGGACTCTTACTCGCGTTTGGTTATGAACTCTGGTTGTGGTGTTTTCCCAAGTTAATGCCATGTGACTTCTCTCTCTGTTTCATTAAATGTTTACTTTCTACACTCAGACTCTGTCCTTGCGAGTGGGGAAGCATTGCCTCTCAGAGGCGCCCAGGGGTGTGTGAATTTCCCAGGGTAGTGGGTGGGGGCTCGAGCCAGTTCTGTGTGGGATGGATGAAAAGGAACCCCTAGATATTGAACCCGGCCCTGGCTGCTGCTGGCACTACCTGGCAGAAGGGTTATGTTTTTGGGGGCTCATCTGGGATCCTGGGTCAGTACCCCTCGCAAGCACATGTTGAGTGGGATATAACTGTGCTTTGTATTTGAGGAAATTACTTTTTGTATCATGGCTAATCCATCAGGTTTGTTAGGCCCTGGCTCAGAAGCCTCTAGCTCAGGGGCTGCAGCCTCGGCTGATGACTGGGCAAAAGCCCTGGGGCAGACATTGGAAAAGTGTGTGCTGTCCCATGCTACAGCAAGCTCCTATCGTAAGTTAAGGTTATTTCCTGGGGAAGAGGAGTTTGAACCCTGGCTAGAACACACCACTAAAATGCTAGAGCAGTGGGCTGTGCCAGACACAGAAAAGCAAAGCTGTCTAGTAGAGAGTCTCAGGGGCCCAGCCTTAGATGTGATTTGCACCTTGAATCTTGCTAACCCTGAGGTCAGTGTAAAGGACTGCCTAGAGGCCCTCACTCACACCTTTGGGAGCATAGAGGGCCCGGAAGACAGTTATTGTAAGTTCCTCAATGCTAAGCAGCACCGGGGAGAGAAGGTCTCGGTCTATATACAGAGGTTGGAGAGGCTGCTACAGAGAGTTGTCATTAGGGGAGCAGTGACTGCTGAGCAGATGGACCAGACCACACTGGCTCAAATTGTAAGAGGAACTCAGTATTACAGCCTGATTCTACCTCACCTCCGGCTAAGAGAACGACAGGAACACCCCCAAGCTACTCCCAGCTGATAAAAGAGGTCAGAGAGGAGGAAGAAAGTCAGGCTGCCAGTGAGTTTTGAGATGCCTAGACATCTGAGCCGGCCAGCACAGCACTCCAACAATCAGCCGGTGTGCTGATGGTGAACACCAGAGAGGAACTTACCCAACAAGTTGAGGTCCTGACAGAACAGATGGCTGAGTTGCAAAGTGTCATTGACCAAGCTAGGACTTGCAGGGATAAGGAGCCTCAGGCTGTGGTGATGGAGAAGTCAGTACTTGGAGCTGCCATCCCACCCAGGTGAAGGAAGAGAGGACATCATTAGCTGCCTAACTCCCGCTTCAGTTTTAGTTTTTGCCAACCCGAGCAAGCCATTTCTCCTACATACAGATGCCAGTTTGGAGGGCTCGGGAGCGGTCTTATACCAAGAAGTGGAAGGCAAACGTAAACTGGTGGCTTTTGCCAGCCGAGGGTTGTCTGACAGTGAAACTCGTTACCCCATCCACAAGTTAGAGTTCCTGGCCTTGAAATGTGCCATCACTGAGAAATTTCGGGATTATTTGTATGGTGCTAAGTTTCAAGTATGGACAGACAACAATCCACTGACTTAGGTGTTAAGTGCTAAGCTGGATGCTACTGGACAGAGATGGGTGGCTGCCTTGGCCAGCTATGTGTTCCACATACAGTACCGATCAGGGAGAAGCACTGTAGATGCCAATGCATTGTCTCGGTGCCCATAGCCATCAGAAATTGGTGAGATTCCTGTGGACAGAGTGAGAGCTATTTGCAACAGGAGTTATCAAGAGTCTAAGGCCCATGAGAGTCCACATGGCTGTGTTGCAGAAACTCTGGATCTACCACCTGAGAGTGTGCCCTCTGCCTCAGTGAATTACATTGTGTTGGACCAATCTCCATTGCCCAGGCTCAATGCTGCTGACTGGCAGAAAGCCCAGCTGCAAGATGCTGACATTCGTGACACACTACTTGCAAAAAGAGAGGGACAAAACCCCACTGCAGTTGTTCCATCCACCCCCTGAGGGTAAACTACTGTGGAGGGAATAGCGCAAACTGGGACTGATACAGGGGGTGCTGCACCAGATCACCATAGAGCCGTTGCGCAAAAAAAATATATATATATATAATCATCGATGAACACAACTAGTGCTACCAAAAGAGTACAGAGCCCTGGCCATGAGAACCCTACATGATGATTTTGGGCATTTGGGAATGGAGAGAACCCTTGAGCTTCTCCATAGTAGGTTCTACTGGCCCCAGATGTCCAAGACGTACAGAAAAAATGTGAGACATGCGTCCGATGTGTTCAGAGGAAAACTCTGCCTACTAGAGCAGCCTATCTGGAGAATATCACCAGCAGCAGGCCTTCGGAGCTGGCGTGCATCGATTTTTTTTTTGTCTTTAGAAGTGGACAGGAAAAATATGGGGAACTGTTGCATAAAGCCTCCGCCCGAGCTATTACTTGATTTACACACACATTTTCTGGAAGGCTGTGTCTACATTGGCACCCTTTTCCGGAAAAGGGATGCTAATGAGACAAGTCGAATTGCAAATGCCGCGATTTAAATTTTCCCCATGGCATTTGCATGAACATAACTGCCGCTTTTTCCGGCTCAGGGCTTTGTGGAAAAAGCGCCCAGTCAAACGCAGCTCTTGCGGAAAATAAAGCCTTTTCCGGAAGATCCCTTATTCCTGATTTTAAGAGGAATAAGGATCTTCCGAAAAGGCTTTATTTCGCGAAGAGCCGTCTGTTTAGACTGGCGCTTTCCGTCAAAAGCCCGAGCGAAAAAGCGGCAACCATCGCAAATGCGCGGGAAAATTTAAATCGCGGCATTCGACTTGTCTCATTAGCATCCCTTTTCCGGAAAAGGGTGCCAATGTAGACACAGCCGAAATATATTAAACTGTAAGGTCCTGCCAACACATGACTTAGAGACTGACAAAACCTGCTGCTGACTGCATTGCTGTGAACACTGTTTAAGGGGGGCAGTTGTCTTCTAAGTCTGTCAGATGCTGTGCTTTGGAAGATATCTTTGTAACCATTGAGCTTTGTAACTTTCAGCTACCTTGCCTTTTACATTCTGCACATTGTTATAAGATTGTTGAGCTTTGTAACTTTGTAACTCTCAGCCACTGTGCTTGTAACTTGCTCTAAGTTGCACTCCACCCTGTGATAAGAGTGGGTGTGTGAATGGAGCGTGTTTGGGGTGAGGGAAACAGGAGTTCTTGTGCAAGAACACTGACGTTCTAATGTGTGAAATCAGTGCTTCTTGCGCAAGAACTATGATGCTCCCACTCAGGAATAAGCCCTCTTGCACAACTGTTCTTGCGCAAGAGGCCAGTGTAGACAGGCAACATGAATTTCTTGCACAAGAAAGCCCGATGGTTAAAAAGCTCCCTGCATACCTGTATTGTTTCCTTATATTCATCCTTTGTAATTTGTCCTAGTTTCCACTTTTTTTATGAGACTCCTTTTTGATTGAGAGATCATGCAAGATCTCCTAGTTAAGCCAAGATGGTCTTTTGCCATAGTTTCTATCTTTCCTACACAACAGGATAGTTTGCTTTTGGGCCCTTAATAATGTCCCTTTGAAAAACTGCCAACTCTCTTCAGTTGTTTTTCCCCTTAGTCTTGCTTCGCATGGGACCTTACATACCAGCTCTCTGAGTTTACCAAAATCTACCTTCCTGAAATCCATTACCTCTATTTTGCTGTTCTCCCTTCTACCCTTCCTTAGAATCATGAACTCTATGATTTCATGATCACTTTCACCCAAGCTGCCTTCCACTTTCAAATTCTCAACCAGTTCCTCCCTATTTGTTAGGATCAAATCTAGAACAGCTTCCCCCCGGTAGCTTTTTCAACCTTCTGAAATAAAAAGTTGTCTTCAATGCAGTCCAAGAACTTATTGGATAGTCTGTGCCCTGCTGTGTTAGTTTCCCAACAGATGTCTGGATAGTTGAAGTTCCCCATCACCACCAAATCCTGCGCTTTGGATGATTGTTAGTTGTTTTAAAAAAGCCTCATCCACCTCTTCTACCCGGGTAGGTGGTCTGTAGTAGACCCCTAGCATGGCATCACTCTTGTTTTTTTACACCTTTTAGCCTAACCCAGAGACTCTCAACACGCACATCTCCTATGTCCATCTCCACCTCAGTCCATGTGTGTACATTTTTAATATATAAGGCAACACCTCCTCCCTTTTTTCCCCCGCCTGTCCCTCCTGAGTAAGCTGTACCCTTCTATACCAATAGAGGGCATGTTCCAGGGGAAGGTGTCCCTGGTGCCTTGGACATCCTAGCATCTCAGCAAGAGGTGCAAAGGCCTGTGTCTGTAGAGAGGGTGCATTCAAGTAAACCCTCATGACCTCTATCTCCAGGAGAAGTCCCCACAGCTCCTGCTGTGCCCCCTCTCAATAGGCATGATAGGGTTATAAAACCCTTATGTTCTAAGCAGTAAATGGGCTAACTTACAATGCACCAGGAGTGGTTAGTGAGGGCGTGATACACTTAGCTCACAGACTTGTGGAAGCCATAGTGGGGTTCCTCAGACCCTTTGAGGAGAACTCGTATTGCTGGTATAATCAGTAATATGATTTTCCGGGATGGCAAATTCTTGGCTGGGGGAGGATAAGCAGGGCCGGAATCGCTGCTTCCAATGCAGCCAGCTGGAAGGGGAAAGGAATCCTCGGTGTGGTTATGTTCACTCAGTTGTTTAGCCCTGTAAGGTATTCAACTGTTGCTATGTAAAACAGATGAGAACAGCCATACTGGGTCAGACCAAAGGTCCATCCAGCCCAGTATCCTGTCTGCCGACAGCAGCCAATGCCAGGTGCCCCAGAGGGAGTGAACTGAACAGGCAATGATCAAGCCATCTCTCTCCTGTCATCCATCTCCACCCTCTGACAAACGGAGGCTAGGGACACCATTCCTTATCCATCCTGGCTAATTACCATTAATGGAGTTAACCTCCATGAATTTATCTAGCTCTCTTTTAAACCCTGTTATAGTTCTAGCCTTCACAACCTCCTCAGGCAAGGAGTTCCACAGATTGACTGTGCACTGTGTGAAGAAGAACTTCATTTTATTTGTTTTAAACCTGCTGCCCATTAATTTCATTCGGTGGCCCCTAGTTCTTTTCTAATGCCAGTATATCTTTTTTGAGATGAGGAGACCACATCTGTACGCAGTATTCAAGATATGGGCGTACCATGGATTTATATAAGGGCAATAAGATATTCTCCATCTTATTCTCGATCCTTTTTAATGATTCTAACATCCTGTTTGCTTTTTGACTGCCGCTGCACTCGTGATAATGAGAAACTATCCGATGACTCCAAGATCTCTTTCCTGATTAGTTGTAGCTAAATTAGCCCCCATCATATTGTATGTATAGTTGGGATTATTTTTCCAATGTGCATTACTTTACATTTATCCACATTAAATTTCATTTGCCATTTGTTGCCCAATCACTTAGTTTTGTGAGATCTTTTGAAGTTCTTCACAGTCTGCTTTGGTCTTAACTACCTTGAGCAGTTTAGTATCGTCTGCAAACTTTGCCACCTCACTGTTTACCCCTTTCTCCAGATCATTTATGAATAAGTTGAATAGGATTGGTCCTAGGACTGACCCTTGGGGAACACCACTAGTTACCCCTCTCCATTCTGAAAATTTACCATTTATTCCTACCTTTGTTTCCTGTCTTTTAACCAGTTCTCAGTCCATGAAAGGATCTTCCCTCTTATCCCATGACAACTTAATTTACATAAGAACCTTTGGTGAGGACCTTGTCAAGGCTTTCTGGAAATCTAAGTACACTATATCTACTGGATCCCCCTTGTCCACATGTTTGTTGACCCCTTCAAAGAACTCTAATAGATTAGTAAGACATGATTTCCCTTTGCAGAAACATGTTGACTTTTGCCCAACAAATTATGTTCTTCTATGTGGCTGACAATTTTATTCTTTACTATTGTTTCAACTAATTTGCCCGGTACTGATGTTAGCCTTACCGGTCTGTAATTGCCAGGATCGCCTCTAGAGCCCTTTTAAAATATTGGCGGTACATTAGCTATCTTCCAGTCATTGGGTACAGAAGCTGTTTTAAAGGATAGGTTACAAACCATAGTTAATAGTTCCGCAATTTCACATTTGAGTTCTTTCAGAACTCTTGGGCGAATGCCATCTGGTGACTTGTTACTGTTAAGTTTATCAATTAATTCCAAAACCTCCTCTAATGACACTTCAATCTGTGACAAGTCCTCAGATTTGTCACCTACAAAGGACAGGTCAGGTTTGGGAATCTCCCTAACATCCTCAGCCGTGAAGACTGAAGCAAAGAATTCATTTAGTTTCTCCACACTGACTTTATCGTCTTTAAGTGCTCCTTTTGTATCTCAATCATCCAGGGGTCCCACTGGCTGTTTAGCAGGCTTCCTGCTTCTGATGTACTTAAAGATATTTTGTTATTACCTTTTGAGTTTTTGGCTAGCTGTTCTTCAAACTCCTTTTTGGCTTTTCTTATTACATTTTTATACTTAATTTGGCAGTGTTTATGCTCCTTTCTATGTTCCTCACTAGGATTGGACTTCCACTTTTTAAAAGATGCCTTTTTATCTCTCACTGCTTCTTTTACATGGTTGTTAAGCCACATTGGCTCTTTTTTAGTTCTTCTACTGTGTTTTTAATTTGGGGTATACATTTAAGTTGGGCCTCTATTATGGTGTCTTTGAAAAGTGTCCATGCAGCTTGCAGGGATTTTACTTTAGTCACTGTACCTTTTAATTTCTGTTTAACTAACCTCCTCATTTTTGCATAGTTCCCTTTCTGAAATTAAATGTCACAGTGTTGAGCTGCTGAGGTGTTCTTCCCACCACAGGAATGTTAAATGTTATTATATTATGGTCACTGTTTCCCAGCGGTCCTGTTATAGTTACCCCTTCAACCAGATCCTGCGCGCCACTCAGGACTAAATCGAGAATTGTCTCTCCCCTTGTGTGTTCCTGTACCAGCTGCTCCAAGAAGCAGTCATTTCAGGTGTCGAGAAATTTTGTCTCTGCATTTCGCCCTGAGGTGACATGTACCCAGTCAATATGGGGATAGTTGAAATCCCCCACTATTATTGAGTTTTTTATTTTGATAGGCTCTCTGATCTCCCTTAGCATTTCATAATCACTATTACTGTCCTGGTCAGGTGGTCGATAATAGATCCCTACTGTTATAGTCTTATTACAGCACGGAATTACTATCCATAGAGATTCTATGGAACATGTCATTTCATTTAAGATTTTTACTTCATTTGATTCTATATTTTCTTTCACATAGTGCCACTCCCCCCCCGAGCACGACCTGTTCTGTTCTTATGATATATTTTGTACCCCAGTATGATTGTCCCCCATTGGTTGTCCTCATTCCACCAGGTTTCTGTGATGCCTCCTTTAACACGAGGCACTCTAGTTCACCCATCTTATTATTTAGACTTTAGCATTTGTGTACAAGCACTTTAAAAACTTGTCACTGGTTATTTGTCTACCCTTTTCTGATGTGTCAGATTCTTTTTTACGTGAATGTTTCTCATCTGCTCTGGCCCATACTTTATCCTCTTCCATCCTCTCCTCCTGACTAAAACCTAGAGAATCTCTATCAATAGACTCTCCTCTAAGAGAAGTCTCTGTCTGATCCACATGCTCCTCTGCATCAATCGGCTTTCCCCCATCTCTTAGTTTAAAAACTGCTCTGCAACCTTTTTAATGTTAAGTGCCAGCAGTCTGCATCCACTTTGGTTTAGGTGGAGTCCATCCTTCTTGTATAGGCGCCCCCTATCCCAAAAGTTTCCCCAGTTCCTTATAAATCTAAACCCCTCCTCCCTACACTATTGTGTCTTCCACGCATTGAGACTCTGAAGCTCTCCCTGCCTACCTGGCCCTGCACGTGTACTGGAAGCATTTCTGAGAGTGCCACCATAGAGGTCCTGGATTTCAGTCTCTTTCCTAGCAGCCTAAATTTGGCCTCCAGGACGTCTCTCCTACCCTTCCCTATGTCATTGGTACCTACATGTACCATGACCACCGGCTCCTCCCCAGCACTACACATAAGTCTATCTGGATGCCTAGAGAGATCCGCAACCTTTGCGCCAAGCAGGAAAGTCACCATGCGGTTCTCCCAGTCATCGCAAACCTGGCTATCTACGTTTCTAATGATCAAATCTCCCATTACTCATACCTGCCTTTTCCTAATGACTGGAGTTCCCTCCCCCAGAGAGGTAACCTCAGTGCGAGAGGATACCCCAACATCATCTGGAAGGAGAGGCCCAACTATGAGAAGGTTTCCCTCTGCTCCCATTGACTGCTGTCCTTCCCTGAGCCTTTCATCCTCCTTAACAGCGCAGGGGCTGTCTGACCGGAGGTGGGACAATTCTACAGTGTCCCGGAAAGCCTAATCAACAACTCTCTGCCTCCCTTAGCTCCTCCAGTTCAGCCACCCTGGCCTCCAAAGCCCATACGCCGTCTCTGAGGGCCAGGAGCTCCTTGCATCGAATGCACACATTCGCCACCCGCCCATAGGGCAGGTAATCATACATGCTACATTCAGTGCAATAAACAGGATAGCCCCCACTCTGCTGCTGGGCTTTTGCCTGCATTCTCTCCTACAGCTACCTAGGTTATTGATTGGGGTTTTATTTAAATTTAAATCAGGAAGTTTTGATTATAGTTTAGTTTAAAGGTTTTAAAGAATGGCAAGTGTACCTCACCCCCTTCCCACTCCCCTTCCAAACTCCCTCTCAAAACTCCCTGTTTGCTGCTGCTGTTGGCAAAGCTCCCTGGTCACTGACTCACTACTTTATAAAGCCCTGGCCTTCCTGATAGCCCCGCCCTATGATTAAGGCTCAACCAATTCACAGAGACAAAAAATTACCCAGACATGAACTACTTCAAGACAGACCCAAAAGATAAAACAAGATTCCACTTGTCATTACCTACAGTCCACAACTTAAACCCCTCCAATGCATTTTACACAATCTGCAACCCATCTTGGAAAATGATCCCTCACTCTCACAGGCCTTAGGGGAAAAGCCTATTCTTTTCTGCTTTTCAGATGCATGCTGCCACTTAGAAATGTAGAACACTAGAACTGGAAGGGACCTCGAAAGGTTATCAAGTCCATTCCCCTGACCTCACGGCAGGACCAAGCACTGTCTAGATCAGTCATGTCAAACATGCGGCCCGATCAAATATTTTTGCGGCCCGTGACTACATTTTTATAAAGGATATAAGTGCGGCCCACCGTCCGCCCTGCGCACGTGCCCCAGCACACAGAGGGAGAAGCTAATGGTGGCGGCAGCTCCGGGACCCAGGCATTAGGTTAGAGCGGGGTGGGGGCCAGAACTGGGAGTGCCTGGCTCTGGGGGAAGGGTGAGGCATTGGGTTTGCTTCTCAATGCTGAATAATAACAAGAAATGTGATTTTAATATTTTGTTTATGTATTTAATACCAAATAAAATCACAAAATGTATTATATTGATTTTATATCAATAAATCCATGTCCAATTTTTGCAATCGCACAAATTATATTTATGCAAAATCTCAAACTTAGTCTCAAATTTTCACAGCAGCCTGTTCTATTTGATTAACCACTGTCTATACTTGTTTTTATTTCAATAAAACAAGTTATGTATCATATAAAAATAAAGTACCTTAAATGTATATTTAAATTAAAATTTATTATATATGAGCAAATAATTTTACACATCAAATTATTGTATTATATTCAAACAAGACCTGAAAAATATTATAAAATATACCTAAAAAATAAATAATAATAATTACGACTTTCCGATAGAAGTATATTTTCTTTGGTGGCCCTGAAAGCTATCCGTTTACATTTATGTGGCCCTCAGTAGGCTTCGAGTTGGACATACCTGGTCTAGACCATCCCTGACAGGTGTCTATCCAACCTGCTCTTAAATATCTCCAGAGATGGAGATTCCACAACCTTTCTAGGCAACTTATTCCAGTGTTTAAGCACCCTGACAGTTAGGAAGTTTTTCCTAATGTCCAGCCTAACCCTCCCTTGCTACAATTTAAGCCCATTGTTTGTTGTCCTACTATCAGAAGCCAAGGAAAACAATTTTTCTCCCTCCTCCTTATAACACTCTTTTGGATACCTGAATACCGTTATCATATCCCCTCTGTCTTCTCCTTTCCAAACTAAACAAGCCCAATTTTTTCAGTCTTCCTTCATAGGTCATGTTTTCTAGACCTTTAATCAGTTTTGTTGCTCTTCTCTGCACCTTCTCCAGTTTCTCCACATCTTTCTTGAAATGTGGTGCCCAGAACTGGACACAATACTCCAACTGAGGCCTAATCAGTGCAGAGTAGAGCGGAAGCATGACTTCATGTCTTGCTCACAACACTCCTGTTAATGCATTTCAGAATCATGTTTGCTTTTGTTGAAACAGTCACACTGTTGACACATATTTAATTTGTGGTCCACTATGACCCCTACATCTTTTTCAGCCGTACTCCTCCCTAGACAGATGGCTGTGAAGATGGTGTTGCCAGGAGGGTTTTGGCTTCCTTGACCACGGGATGCTGTTCCAAGAAGGACTGCGGAGCAGGGTTGGGGTTCACCTTTCGAGGAACGGGAAGAGAGTATTTGGATTCAGACTGGCTAACCTAGTGAGGAGGGCTTCAAACTGGGTTCAACGGGGGCAGGTGACCACAGCTAAGTGAAAAACATTGAGACCTGGGATATGGCTCAGAAATGGGAGGGAGAATGGGCTATAATAGCAGACAAAGGTGGGACAAGGCAGGACTGGGGGGCAAAATCAAATCAGTATCTTAGATGCCTGTATACAAATGCAAGAAGTATGGGGAATAAGCAGGAAGAATTTGAAGCGCTAATAAACACAACTATGATATAGTCGGTATCACAGAGATTTGGTGGGATAATACACACAATTGGAATATTGGTATAGAAGGGTACAGCTTGCTCAGGAAGGATAGGTGGGGAAAAAAGGGAGGAGGTGTTGCCATGTATATTAAAAATGTACACACTTGGACTGAGGTGGAGATAAATGTAGGAGACAGACGTATTGAGAGTCTCTGGGTTAGGTTAAAAGGGGTAAAAACAAGGGTGATGTCATGCTAGGGGTCTACTGCAGACTACGGATGTTAACTAGCAATTAATTTACTAGTAAAATAGTCGATGGACTTTCCATCAATGAGTCGATAGGCACTTCTGCGTTCCACCTTTGAAACGTACAAGAGCGCCAGCGAGGGCTCTTGTGTATTCCAAAGTTGCAACACCGTGTGGAGCCTAGGGCCAGTGAAGTCCTGCTGACTGCGAGCTCTACACAGGTGCATTTCAAAGCGGAAGCGTCCGCATGGAGCCTGTGGTCAGAGGGGAACTCAGAGTTCCACGCTGGCCCCAGGCTCCATGCTGCACTTTCTCTTTGCAATGCACAAGAGCCCCCGCTGAGGACTTTAGCACATTTCAAAGCTGGCACCCGTGTGCAGCCCAGGGTCAGCTGGGGAGTACCAGCTGATCCCAGGCTCCACCCGGCATTTTGAAGCAGCAGCACCGCTTGGAGCCTGGGATCAGCTGGGGACTCCCCAGCTGACTCTGGGCTCCATGTGGCACTGCCTCTTTGAAACGCTGCGGCGGTGTTTCAAAGTGGCAGCACCGGACGGAGTCTTGTCAACTATCCTAGTCAATTATCCTGTCCACTATCCGATAAGCATTTGCTTATCAGATAGTCAACTACTCCTTAACATCCCTACTACAGGCCACCTACCCAGGTAGAAAGAGGTGGATGAGGCTTTTTTTAAAAAACTAACAAAATCATCCAAAGTGCAGGATTTGGTGGTGATGGGGAACTTCAACTATCCAGACATCTGTTGGGAAACTAAAACAGCAGGGCACAGACTATCCAATAAGTTCTTGGACTGCACTGAAGACAATTTTTTATTTCAGAAGGTTGAGACAGCTACTGAGGGGGAAGCTGTTCTAGATTTGATTTTAACGAACAGGCTACCTCTACACTGTAGCCTTCTTCCGCAAAAGCTTATGCAAATGAAGCGCAGAGTGGAATATTGCCACGCTTCATTTGCATAATTAATTAGCAGCCGCTTTTGTGCAAGAGGCTCCTTTTTGCGCAAATTGGCTTTTGTGCAAGAGCCATTCTTCCTCATTTTTTGGGGGGGGGGGGGCGCGGGCAGAGAAGGGAAGCACCGGGGGTAGGGCTAGACCGTGACAACCCGGAGCCTCCAGCCCAGGGTAGGGAAACTGAGGCACAACCCTTCCAGGCCATACCCACCAGCCCAGTAGTAGAATTGCAGCTGGAGCTGCACAGGGACCCCTCCTTGGAGAAGCTGAGGGCCCTGGCTGGCCAGGGTAGTGCCAGGTCCCTGTGGGAGGACCGCAGGGAGAGGTTCCTGTGGGAGAAGGGGATTCCTGTACTGGGAATGGACCAGCCCAGGGCAAACAATCCTGGGAGGTGAGGAGGCAGCTGGTGGTGCCCCAGAGGTACTGCCGCAGGCTGCTGTACCTGGCCCACAATATCCCCTTCTTGGGGCACCAAGGAGTCCATTGCACCAGGCAGAAGCTGCTACAGAACTTTTACTGGCCCAGGGTCTTTGACGCTGTTCACCAGTATTGCAGGTCCTGAGACTCCTGCCGGAGGGTGGGGAAAGCCCAGGATAAGCGTAAAGCAGCTTTAAGGCCCCTGCTCATCAGAGAGGAGCCTTTCGAGGAGGTGGTGATGGATATAGTGGGGCCCCTCAGCAGGGCGACCCAGACGGGGAAGAAATAGATCCTGGTACTGGTGGATTTCGCTACCCGGAGGCCGTGGCTCTGTCCTCTATCGAGGCAGACGCTGTGGCCGACGCGTTGCTGGCCATTTTCAGCAGGGCGGGGCTCCCTAAAGAGGTCCTCATGGACCAGGAGTCCAACTTCATGTCTGCCCTGCTCTGGTGCTTGTGGGAGAAGTGTGGGGTCCGGCACACCTGGGCCTCGGGGTATCACCCACAGTTCAACAGGCGCATGGAGAGATTTAATGGGACACTAAAGCGGATGCTGAAAACCTTTATGCACCAGCACCCGCAGGACTGGGACAAGTACTTACCCCACCTGCTGTTTGCATACAGGGAAGTGCCCCAGGAATTCACGGGGTTCTCCCCGTTCAAGCTGCTGTACGGGAGGAGGATGAAGGGCCCCCTAGACCTGATGAGGGAAGAATAGGAGGGGAAGGCCTCTACGAATGGCGAGTCAGTGGTGGAGTATGTACTGACCTGAGAAAAGCTTGCTGAGCTCACGGGCCTGGCCAGGGAGAACCTAGCCAAGGCACAGAGGAGGCAGGAAGCCTGGTACGGCCGCTCTGTGCGTGCCTGCTCCTACGCCACCAGGGATCAGGTGATGCTCCTCATCCTCAACGGCCCCTTCGAGGTCGTCAGACAGGTAAATGAGGTGAACTATGTGGTGGAGTTGTCCAACCGGGCACACAACCAGCAGGTGCACCATGTCAACATGATGAAGCTGTACTGTGACAGGGAGAAGTTGGTGCTGGCCGTGCGTGGGCAGTGGGAGGAGAGGGGGGAGGATCCTCTGGTGGGTCTCCTCCCAGCTTGCAGAGATCAGAGAAGTGCTGCGTTCCTACCAGAAGCTGTTCTCCTCACGGCCTGGGCTCACTAACCTGGCTATGCACCGGGTGGAGACGAGAGCCCATCAGGTGGTACCCCATTCAGGTCACTGCAAAAGCAACCCAGGACTAGGAGAGAGAGGTCAGAGACATGCTGGCTCTAGAGGTGATCCAGCTGTCCTCCAGCCCCTGGGCTTCCCCAAGAAGGAAGGGACAATCCGGTTCTGCATGGACTACCATAAACTCAATGCCATCACCATGTCTGATGCCTACCCCATGCCCAGGACTGATGAGATCCTGTGCCAGAAGGCTCTCTGCACTGAAAGAGGCTCTCATCCCAGGTCCAGTGCTGGTCAACCCGGACTTTAGCAAACCCTTCCTGGTGTTCACTGACGCCTCCGACACTGGGCAGTGCTGATGCAAACTGACTCCAAGGAGGGAGACACCCTGTGACTGGGTGTGGTCACAGACGACCCCTCAGGGGTGCCTCCCGTGGTGCTGACACGGCCACTGCCACTCGCCTTCCTGCTCTCTGGGGCTCCTCACCGCCCGGTCCTGCTGGGACAGCTCCGCTGGTCTCCCCCAGCCAGGGCACCGAGCTGAGGTCCCTGCCCCCACCGAGAAGCAGCACAGACACTGAACCTCTTCAGGTCCGAGGAGAGTGCAGTTTAGGGCCCAGCCTCCTGAGAGAGCACTCCCCAGATGGGATCAGACCCTAAAGAATTAAGTAAGCCCCCTTTAGCAATGAAAGGGGGAATGTGCACACTGGTTGCCCCCCAGGTAACAATTATTTACACTGGTTTTGATAGAAAATAAAAATGATTTTATTAAGTACAAGCAGTAGGATTTAAGTGGGAATAAGTGAGAACAGGCAGAGCAAAGTAGGTTACAAATCAAGAGAAACAAAACCACTTGGCTAATTCTACACTGAAACCTCAGCACAAACTCTTCTCACACACCCTAAAGCCTCTTGTCTGGCTGCCTCTCCAAACCAGGGCTGTCTCCCCACCCTGGGGTCTTCAGCTCCTTCCTTCAGGTGCAGCCCAAAAGACCCAGGCCCCTGCTTTCCTGTTCTTTTTGTTAAAGAATTGAGGCCACTCCCTACCAACCACTGCTCAGACTTAAGGACAAAAGATTGTTTAACAGTGGCTCATCCAGAAGTTGTAGGTAACACCCTCCATGTCTCCCATTCACACATTTGAAACCCACAAATTATTCCCCACTCCATGTGTCTAATTTTACACACAAGAAAGTAAGATCAACAGAACCAGCGGATCATGACATGAAGATTGAGGGGCACACGAAATAATTCGCTCAAAGCACCTTTGAGTTATGTAAATTCATATCCATAAGTTCATTTCATAAAACATGGGGGGGGAGGTCCGTCAGACACCCCATCGTGCACCTGAGCAAGGAGCTGCTGCCCGGGAGCAGCACTACGGGGCCATAGAGAAGAATGCCTGGACCTAGGGTGGGCCCTTAAAAACTGCAGCCGTATCTATTTGGGCCACATTTCACCATGTACACCGACCACTCCCCTCTGACCTGGCTGCACCAGATGAAGGGGGCCAACGCCGAGCTGCTGAGATGGAGCCTGCTCCTGCAGGACTACACCATGGATGTGGTCCATGTTAAGGGGAGCGCTAATGTCATGGCCGATGCTTTATCCCATAGTGGGGGGTCTGAACTTCCCCAGGTCACTGGCTGAGTGACCCTGCTCAGTTCGGTCTCAAAGCGGGGAGAGATGTGAGGAAGTAGGGAGTTTTGGAGGTTGAAAGGGGGGTTACATGCAGAACGGGGCACTCAGTGCCCCGGGATGGTACTGGTTAAATGTGACAAGGAATTTGTTGCAGGGAATAGCACAGAACTGGAGCCCCAGCGACTGGTGACCGGCAAACCTCACTCAGAGGACACAACTGGTTCTGGCCAGACAAAAGACAATGGGCTGCAGAGAGGAGACCTCGGTGACCTGCCCAGCTGGTTCCAGCCAGGGGAGAACAACGGATGGAGGAGAGGAGAGGCAGAGAAGAGAGGGGCCCAAGCGACCCTGTCTACCTGGTGTAGTGGAAATGCGGAAGACAATTGAGAAAATTAGGTGGTGTACAACAATCGTTCCTTTTGTGCCTGCATTTTCTTACAGGCCTGGATGCCCTAGGCAGCCATTTGTGCTTTTTGCTTCTTCTTATTCTCTTATTATTCTCAAAGAGTTAGCTGTTTGCTTAAGATGGTACAGTGTAGGAATGCACTGTTTACTTTCAACAAGTTTGGGACGGGTCCCAAGGCCATCCACCTGGCACGGGAGTACAGGAGTGCTTGCAAAGATCACCTTTGCATGTTGAATGTTTACCACCTGCTAAAGCCAATTATTTGGCCTGGGAAAATATCCAATGCATTAGCAATTTTGCCAGGTTCTCAAAACAATCATTGTGAGTAATGTAGATCCGATAGTATATAAGTGCCGGGGATATTCCTAACATTGGAACCTCGGCGTAGACCGAAGCCAGGGAAGGTGCTACGCACTGGCCACTGGCGTCTGCCCGCTGTCCTTTTCCAAGGAGTTCCCGGGCAGCAGAAGGGGCGTAAGCATTGCATTTTACTTTAAGATAGGCTTAGGCTTAATAAGCATTGTACTCTCTTAATTAGTATTGTACTTTATTCTGAGATTTGCTTAGTAAAAATCTTTAAACCTTCACCCAATTTGTGTGCTTATTGCTCCCGAATCCCTTAAGGGAAGAAATGTTGCCTCTTGGCAATACACCTGGGCTACGTCTAGACTGGCATGATTTTCCGCAAATGCTTTTCTGTTAAAAGCATTTGCAGAAAAGAGCATCTAGATTGGCATGGATGCTTTTAGCAAAGTGCTTTTTTGCGCAAGCATCCGTGGCCAATCTAGAACACGATTTTGCACAAAAAAGCCCGATCGCCATTTTCGCCATTGGGGCTTTTTGCAAAATGGTTCTCAGTTGTCTACACTGGCCCTCTTGCGCAAAAGCATTTGCGCAGAGGGCTTTTTCCCCAGCGGGAGAGTCATTGTATTTGCGCCAGAACACTGGCGATCATACATTAGATCGTCAGTGCTCTTGCGCAAATTCAAGCGGCCAGGGTAGACAGCTGGCAAGTTTTGCGCAAAAGCTTCTGCTTTTGCGCAAAAACTTGCCAGTCTAGACGCAGCCCTGGAGAGAAGACAATGGACATTGGAGGCTCTGTTGGAAGAAGGGGGCTTCTGAACAGGACAGGGAGAGAGCAGGCAGAGCTCACCTGGCTGCAGGGCAGACTCAGACGCGCCTGGCTGAGGGAGGCCAGGCCTGAGAGATCCTTTGCTGCAGTCAAAGCTCAATAAACCCTCCTGTTTTGTGCTGGCTGAGAGTTGCTCTGGTCTGGAGAACAGGGCTGCAGTATTCTCTCTGGGAGTGGAGGCCCTGGGGGTCCAGAGGGGGCTCTCAGCGGAGGCAGGCGTGCTAAAGGCCCTGAGAGGTGCTGTCCTGGAGGCGGAGGGGCGGACCGCCCCCCAGTGAGAGCAGGCTCCCCGAGAAGGGGCTGCCGTACTGGACTGAACCCTGAGAAAGGGCTGTCACACTGCCACTGCACTAGAGTAGGCTCCCTAAGAAGGGGCTGCTGCACTGACGGTGGGGTTCTGCCTGTAGTCCCTGTATTCACTCTGTTTGCTTTGTTATGCTGTATGTCCGTGGTCACCAACCCGTCGATCGCGATCGACTGGTCGATCGCGAGGCCTCGACCAGTCGATCACGAGGCGTTTGGGCACCCCACCCCCATTTTCCCCCACCCCGAGAAGCCCCACTACCTACCTCTAGTGTAGTGGCTTCCCAGCGGGTGGGCGGAAATCCTGGGTGAAGCCCGCGTCACTTCGGGGGCTCGGAGTGCACAGGCTGCTCCCCTCCCACAGCTCTGTCACATGCTGGGGAGGGGCATCGGCTCAGAAGAGGAGTCCGGTGGCTTCCCTGGGAGGGGTGAGTTGAGCGCAGGGATTTCCCTGCGCAACGGGGGCGAGTCGGCCCGGGGTTTGGCCTGGGGAGGCTCCTGCGGGGGTTTGGCCCCCGAGGAGGCGCCCACGGGGGTTTGGCCCCGCTGCGGGAGAGGCGGCTTTGCCCCAGGGCAGGCACCCGCAGGTGTTGGCCCCGCTGCGGGTTGGCCGGGCCGCGCTGTGGGAGGGGGGTTTGGCCTCAGGGCAGGTGCCCGCGGGGGTTTGGCCCCGCCACAGGAGGGGCGGGGGTTTGGCCCCGGGGCAGGCATGCGCGGGGTTTCCCTGCGCCGCGGGGGGGAGGGGGGAGTTGGGCCCAGAGGAGGCACGTGCTGGCTTCCCGCGGGGGGGGGGAATCCTGGGGAGCAGATGCAGGGGACTCTGCTGCCACTGGCACCCCACCCCCTGTCCGCATTCCCCACTCCCCAGATCCTACTCCCCTGTCCCCAGCTACAGAACTCTGTCCCCATTCCCGTCCCCACTCCCCAAACTGTCCCCACTCCCCTGCCCCCAGCCGCAGAACTCTGTCCACACAAAATGTATAATTATAAATGCTTCATTTTAGATTTAAATAGCATGAATAAAAAACAGACCATTTATTTCATAACTATAAACACCTGATTTTAATTTTATATATCGCATAATTTAAAAATAAACTGTTTATCAGAGTGTGTAAGTAAGGGCTGGGGATAACAAGTGATGGACAGGAGGAGAATAGAGAGGGCGGGGCTTCAAGGAAGGGGCGGGGCGGTAGATCTTCACCTGTTCTGAGATTTAAAAAGTGATCTTGGGTGTAAAAAGGTTGGAGACCACTGCTGTATGTGATTCTACTGTCCTGTAGTAACTCTGTGTGTATGGCTACGCCTAGACTACAAGCCTCTTTCGACAAAGAGTGTCTAGACAACAACCAGTACTTTCGAAAAAGCAAGCCGCTTTTTCGAAAGAGAGCACCCAGGCAGTCTGGATGCTCTCTTAAAAAAAAAAAAAAAAAAGCCACACACACACCAGTTTGCATTACATAGCGCCTTTTTTCGGAAGAGTACTTTCGAAAAAAGGCATTATTCCTCATAAAACGAGGTTTTCCACCGTCAAAAAAACTGCTGTGTTCTTTAGATTTACTTTCGAAAGAACGCAGCAGCAGTCTAGATGCAGGGGAAGTTTTTTTTGGAAAAAGGCCACTTTTTCGAAAAAACCCTGTAGTCTAGACACACTCTTAGTGTGTGTGCGTGTGCACGCCTCAGTTTCCCTAGGCACTGCAACACTATCTGGATGAGGGGAAGGCTGGGCATGACTCACTGTGAAACAATGTTCAGTCTCTCACATCCTGAGGACCAGGTGACAGCACAAACACCTTGGGCCTGGGAAGGGCTGAGACCAGTTGCTGGGTGTGTGAGTTAGGTTTTCAGCTGTCTTGGGGAGATGGGAGTCTAGCTGGCCTGGGGGGCTGGGCAGGGCCCAGACCCCATCCCAAGATGGATTGTACTGAATGCTCCTGGTTCCTGTAACAAGTCTAGGCTACGCTGTGTCCCTGTCAATGAATAAAGCTTCTGTTCTGCCTGCTGGCTGAGTCTCACATCTGACTGCAGATGGGGGTGCAGGGCCTGGTGACTCCCCCACACGCCATGACACTGTTATATCTTTTCCTGAGCAATAAAATAGCTAACAAAGAAGAGAAGGGATCATAGAGCTGCACTATCCACTGTGATGTCCCATAGCATGAATAGTTTGGCATTTGGGAGATAACGCTGCTTTTTAAAATCTCAAGAAGGAGCCATGTTTAAGGAACCTAACTGAGTCCAGCCTGACTGAGGGAAAGCCAAGCCTATTGTGTGGGTGGAACTTGGAAAAATACCACCTGTTTTTTAATCCCTGCCAAACAACAATAGAATAACAAAACAACAAGGGCAGTGTGGTGTTTTACATGCTGCTTGTAATTATTAGAACTGGGAGCACTGGCTGTTGGGAGTCTGGAAGCGCAGGAAACAGGAAGGAGGGGGGGGAGAAGATTAGCCGGGGCTGAGTGAGAGCTACAGAGGGGAGCAGCAGCAGCTTTGTAAAGAGGTTCCACTTTTGGTAAATAAAGGCCTGTTGAAGTTTGTTAGTACCTTGCTTGCATGATACAACATTTTGGCGACGACGAGGATGGATCTTCAGCCTCTGAACCCACCTGCACCCTTTCTGCAAAGCCCAGGTGAGCCTCCAATTGCTTTTACTTATCTGCTTGCAATCAGTGCTCCAGAGATTTCTGAAGTAAGAAAGCGTGCTCTGCTAATCCACTGCCTTGGAGCAGAAGGGCAGCGTATATTTTACACTTTTCCCCCTTGCAGATGATAAATATGAGACTGCACTCACTGCATTAAAGAACTTTTTTGTGCCAAAAGTGAATGTAGTAGCTAATCGCTACAGATTTCGCCAGCGTGAGCAGAAACCAGGGGAGACTATAATGCAGTATATTGCTTCTCTGAGGGAGTCTGATTGTAACTCGTGACTTTGGGAATATGGCAGATGAAATGATTAGAGACCAGCTCATTGAGAAAACAACCATGCTTCGTGTAAGAGAACGCTTGCTTCTAGAACCACAACTTACACTGGAAAAAGCAATAACCATTGCTACCCAGATTGAGTCAGCTGTAGCAGAAGCCAAAATAATGAGCATGGATACAGGAGGCCCAGTCCAGGCTGTGACTCCTTTGCAGAAAAGTCCACTATCACTGCAGACAAACATTTACAAGGAGAAAGCTAATGGAAAACCACAGAATCAGCAAATGGAAAGCACAGCAAAAGCATACTTTTGCTGTGGATCCCCACAACACCTTGCAAGCTACACAAGATGTCCTGTTCCATACGGTCTTGCATCTGCCCCAAGTGCCTTCCAAAAAAATGATGTCATTGATTCTGAAGAATCAACATGGAGTTCAGCGCTATCTGGATGATATTATCGCGTTTGGAAATACTTCTGAGGAGCATGACAATAACCTGCAGTCTGTACTAAACTGCATCAGCACAGCAGGCTTCAAGTTCAACTTGTCTAAATGCAAATTTAGACAAACAGAACTCTCCTTTCTGGGGCATACAATTTCACCGGCTGGACTAAAACCTGGTCCAGATCATATCCTAGCAATTTCAAAGGCTCCTCCTCCAACAGATTTGCAAACCTTATGTTCCTTCTTGGGTCTTACCTCCTGGTGTGCAAAAGTCATTCCTAATTATGCTTCTGTCATTGAACCGTTACGAGAATTACTACGGAGAAGTTCAACCTTGGCGTGGACAACGGATGCACAAGCTAGTTTGGAAACTGTGAAAGACTTGATTGTACATAGTCCAGTACTTGCACTATTCAGTCCTGCATTGCCCACAATTGTGACTACTGATGCTTCTGATTACGGACTTGGGGCTGTCCTCACACAACTTCATGAGGACAACACGGAGAGGACTGTTGCATTTGCTTCAAGGACACTGAGTGATGCTGAGAAAATATTCTACAGTTGAAAAGAAGCACTTGCTTGTGTCTGGGGTACTGAAAATGGAGGACTTACCTGTAGGGCCGCACATTCAAGTTCGCACAGACCACAGCCCTTTGACAACATTGCTAACCACAAAAGGACTGGGAAGAGCAGGAAATCGTATTGCTAGATGGTCTGCAAGACTACTCTCTTTCAATTATGAACTGGAATATAAGCCTGGAAACCAAAATGTGATAGCTGATTGCCTTTCTCACCTGCCTTTGTCTTCACCAGATGGTCCACTGGAGGATGAGGATGAAGTAGTAGTGCTTATTACAAGCACTCTTACTGCAGTTACAAGAGAGCAATTCCAAGCTGCTTGTTCAGCATGTCCAATGCAACAAAAGCTATGGGAATTGCTGATAAAGAGATGGCCCAGTAACCCTAAAAACCTTGACCCCCTTGTAGTCAGAGGCATAGCCAGTCCTCCTCCCCCAACCCCAGCAGCTGGGAGGGCAGAGATGGGGAGAGAAGGGAAAAGCCGGGGTGGCCTCGGACCCTCCCCAGCAGCTGAGGACGGGGGAGAGCTGGGCCTGGCATGGCTTTGGCCCAACGCCCTGGCAGCTGGGGCCAGGTAGAGCTGGAGCTGGCCTGGCGGTCCAGCGGCCAGGGGGAGAAAGCCGGGGCACGCCAGAGCTGCCACGCCTCGGCCTGGCCCTCCCTGGCGGCCAGGGGAGAGCTGGGGCTGCCTGCCCCCAGAGAGGGGGATTGGCAAGAGTAGCAAACAGGGGGCACTGCCCCCTAGTAACATTTTAAAATTGTATATGCATTGGTGTAAAATGATGCAGATCTTCATAGGGAAATGACAAAGTATAACAATAGCTTTAAAAACACCACCACCATACACAGCATTTAGGCATGTAAGGATTTTAATCTAAACACTTCTCCCTCTGTGTGTATCATTTCTCCTTGTATGGATTTTTATTTTTCAAAGTCAAACTTTGCTTTCCCATATTCAAGCCTGTATTATATTGGCAATCAGAATAAAGGGCATAGCAGTGATGTACTGCTGTGGCTGTGTCTAGACTGCATCCCTTTTGCGGAAAAGGGATGCAAATTAGACACAGCGCAATTGCAAATGAAGCGGGGATTTAAATCTTCCTCGCTTCATTTGCATGATTTATAACTGCCGCTTTTTCCGGCTCGGGGCTTTGCCGGCAAAAGCGCCAGTCTGACGAGGATCTTTGGAAAATAAAGCCTTTATTTTCCGAAGATCCCGTCTAGACTGGCGCTTTTGCCGGCAAAGCCGAGCAGCGCGAGCTCTATGTTCATGCAAATGAAGGGAAGATTTAAATCCCGCTTCATTACAATTGCGCTGTGTCTAATTTGCATCCCTTTTCATAAAAAGTGCAATCTAGACACAACCCTGTATATTTAAGATCCACACCCATCGCTGCAAGACTTTTGGAAAAGTTAAATTAACACAGGGAGCAAAATAAGTAACATACCCACAGCTCCAATCAGATCTCTGTGGTCAAGTCAATATGCTCCTTGTACTAAGATTACTTTTATCTTGTCTACTCCCCTTTTATTACTTCTGTGAAAATGTTTCTTCTAATAGATTACAGCATCTTTGCTCAGCTCACTAATAGGTTTAATGTGACACTGGCCTTTGAAATTAACATCAAAAGGCCAAAATGAGGGGGGAAGAATTGAAAGACCAAGGGATAATTTGAGAGGATTGAGGATATAAATCTTTATTACTTTAAAGAAAATTATGTAAAGACATAGCATTTCTGATGTCAGTTATTCATATTTGTGAAAGTTTGAAAACAGGTTGTGTGTGATAAACTTGGGCAAAAATTTTAAAAATCGGAGCTTACAGTTAGGCTTCTAAATCCTTATAGACACATATAGACATGATCTTGGTTTCAAAAGTGCTGAGAACCCAGTAGATTCTATTAGCTTCAGTACTTTGGAAAAGTCTTTCAAGTCCCTATAGCTCTGCTGTTTCAATGAGGTCTCTGTGAATAAACCTCTGCACCCACACTGCAGAATCAGGAACTGGGATCCTAACTTTAGCAGGCCTGTACGCGCAGGGTGTGTGGGTGCGCACGAAGGGTGCAAACGCACCCCCCATGGCCCCCTTAGTAAGTGCGCTCTGGCTGGCTGGGGGAAGGCTGGGGCTGATTTCCCCCCTCCCCTCCCCCAGGAGGTCAATGAAGGAATGAGTTGGGGCAGTTGCCTAGAGTTTTGAGAAGGGGATGTTTGGGGTCTCCTTGTAAAATCTTTCAGGCAATCACCCCCCCACCAAGCAATTACTTTTTGGGCCGAGCCTGAGGAACATTAGAGGCTGCCAAAGCAGCTGCTCCAGGCTGCTCTGAGCACAATTACTGTTGGAAGTAGTTTTATCTTCCTGACTCCACACAGCCTTATGCCAGCATTTTCACCTGAATGTTTTATATAGTTTTACCTCCACCTATTTGCATCAATGGAACCTATTTTCAGACCCCAGCAAGTCACCAATGATTTTCTTTATTTTAGGGCTGCTTGAAAATTTTCTGTTGTGATGGGTTTGCAAAAAAGGACTTGGAGGTTTGATTCAACAAAATGTTTTATTGTAATGTGAGCTTCCATGAGGACCACATAATTTTAGCTGGTCCAAACACAACCTGCTTCACAGAGGGGACTGTGACGGACCCGGCAGTCGCACCCATCAATTCCACAGGGACACCTGGCATATGAGGTAGTGTGGCCGAGTGGTCTAAGGCACCAGACATAAGATGAGGCAGATGATGCTGGAATCAGTGAAAGCAGAGGCAATTGGGCAATTTCCCAACACAAGCCATTCTTCTGCAGGCTGAAGACAAAGGTCCACATAAAATTTAATAAAGGTTAGAAGGCTGGTGGGCTGAGACCACTACCTAGCATGCTGCTCAATACTGTCTCATTATTTCCTTGCACTCTCCACTCTCTCCCTATCCATCTTTTGTCTGCCTTGGAGCAAGGCTGTCTTTTTGGTCTGTGTTTATACAGAACCTAGCATAGCAGAGAGGATTGACTAGAACTGGGTTAAATAAATAAATACTGCAATACCTGCCCTTCTGCTAAACACCTCGGCTACGTCTACACTGGCATGATTTTCCGGAAATGCTTAAAACGGAACAGTTTTCCGTTTTAAGTATTTCCGGAAAAAGCGTCTACATTGGCCCGGAGTTACCGTTATAACGATGCGCTTTTCGGAAAAGCGCGTCTACGTGTGGCGCTTTTCCGGAAAAGCAGAAGCCGGAGCCATTTTGAAGAGGGCAAAGGCCACCAGACCTTTCCGGGGGCGGGGCCAGAGCTCCGTTCAGACACGTGCTTAAAGGGGTCTCCCGGACAGCCGTTGGTCTCCTGCTCCCGTGCCTTGGGACCTCTGCCAGGGACTGGCACCCTTAGCAGGTTCGGTGGTTGCCCTCTGAGTTTTGGGGACACCACCCTTTGGCCCCCAACTGCTTTTCCCTGAGTTTTGTTTTTTCTGCCCTGCTCTGTCTGCCATGGAGCCGTGGGTGGCCGTGTGCCTGCTCGGGCCCCTGTTGCAGCTGTACAAGTGCCTGCAGCTCATGCTGCAGGCCAGTGCCATGGTGTTCATGTACCAGGAGGCAGAGATCGCCTTGGACTCCCTCACCAGGGAGGCCCTGGCAACCCTGTCGCATCAGCACCCCACCGTAGAGGCCCGTCTGGAGTTTGGAGAGCAGCACCGACTGGTGGGACCGGGTGGTCCTCGGACTATGGGGCGACCAGCAATGGATCAGGAATTTCCGGATGAAAGCGGACCTTCCTGCAGCTGTGCACCTGGTCACCCCACGCTGCAGAGAGCCACCACCCGGCTGCGGGCACCCATCCCCATCAAGAAGAGGGTCGCCATCGTGCTGTGGAAGCTGGCCACACCGGACAGCTACGCTCGGATGGCACAGCAGTTCGGGATGGGAAGATCAACCGTCGGAGTGATCGTCGTGGAGGTAAGTCCCAGGGAGTGGGATGGGGAGGGTGCTGCACTCCAGGCCCAGGGACAGCCAAGACTCCAGGCTGGGTCGCCCAGGGGTTTGGGCCGTCCCTCCCTTGCACGGGCCCAGTGGAGGGGGGGGGGCGTGGGGGGCCCTGGTGTGTGTGTGTGTGTGTGTGTGTGTGAGGACAGAGGGAATCAAGGGAGGGGCCCAAGGGAGCGCACACTCACCCCTGCCGTATGTGATGTGTTCCCTTGTGTTTCTCTGCACCCTTCTGCAGGTCGTCCGCACCATCAACGGCGTCCTGCTCCCGTGAGTCATCCGCCTGCGCGGCGTGGATGATACCATGGCGGCCGCTGCCCTCGGGTTCCCCAACTGCGGGAGCCCTGGGCGCCACCCACATCCCCATCCGGGCCCGGGCATCGGCGGCCCATTTCATGAACCACAAGAGTACTGCTCCATTGTTCTGCAGGCCCTCGTGGACCACCGGGGCCGCTTCCTGGACATTTAAGGGGCTGGTCGGCCGGGCACGGCGCCCGCATCCTCCGCAACTCTGGACTCTTTCGCAGGTTGGAGGCGGGCACCTACTTCCCAGCGGGACTTGACTGTCGGGGATGTGCCTATGCCCATCTGCGTCGTCGGGGCGGCCTACCCCTGATGCCCTGGCTAATGCGGCCTTACAGGGCAGCCGGACCAGAACCGGGCCGGTTCAAGCAACGCCTCAACTGGGCCCGAAACCCAGTGGGGCTCGCCTTTGGGCGTTTAAAGCCGCTTCCGTTGTTTGCTCACCCGTCTCGAGACGGGTGAGCAGAATGCAACGGAGGTACTGGCCAGCGTGCTGCGTGCTCCACAACATTGTGGAGCGCAGTGGGAGGCTTTCCTCCCTGCATGGATGGCAGCCGAGGCACAGGCGTTGGAACAGCCCGACACAGCTGCCGTCGGTGCGCCAGAGAGAGGCCCTGGTGGACATGTTTGCCCAAGCCCCGTAGTAGGGTCGCCTGGGTCTCCCAGACTACTCCCTCCCATCCCCTACCCTTCCCCACCCCCTCCTTACCTCCCCCAATTGTAAAGCGTCGGGTCAAAGCACATCGGCCGTCATCGTGACTGTTCGTCGGGTGCGTCGGGCTTAGTTAGGTTTTTCTTTTTAGTTTAGGCTAGGTTTAGGCCACCATCGCCTGTCGAAGAACAGCCAAGAGGATTCGGGGTTCGCGCGGAAGGCTCAAGTCAGCGTACCTGATTCCAGTCGTCTTCGAGGATCTCCTGGCTGCTGTTCCTCTCCTGAGGCCCGGAAGGACCAAAGGATTGAGGTGGCCAGCAACACTACCCAATTGTCCTCCCTGTGCCTAGACTATGTTTAATAATCTGTAGTGTGCATCTTTTAACCGTTCTTGCTTGTTTGTTAGCTATGTAAATATAGTTTGTGGTTTACATTTTACTGAAAAGTCTCAGTATTTCTTTATGCGCCACAAACCAATGACCACTTACAAAGGGCCCCCCCGGTGATAGAGTAAAGAATTTGTTGTCCACAGTTTGTAACCCTCTTAAATTTAAGTGGCTAATTGGCATCTCAAATCATTTCTTACAGTTACTAGAGTAACACAATAACCAACACAAGAATGAACTGAAACATAGAACACTTTTTATTTACAAGGGGGAGGGGGGGAGACCTTCAACTGGGACAGGGAGGGGGTGCAGCTACTAGGATGGGTGGCCCCTGCGAGCGCTCCTTAGGGGGCGGACCTGCACACGCTGGGCAGGCTGCGTCGGGGCAGGCTGCACGGGGAGGTGGGCAGGAACAGGGGCAGGAGCTGGGGCAGGAGCTGTGCTACGGGAGGGATGCCGGGGCAGGGGGTCCGGCCATGCCATAGTGTATGGCGTGCACTAAATGTGCTGTGAGGATGTCCATTGAGCTGCGCATCCCTTGGCACTCTGTTAGGAAGGCAGCCCAGCCCTCCTGCCGCCACTGCAGGTCCCCCTGCACCCGCTCTGCAATGGAGGCCTGGATTGCCTCCACAGCGTTCACATGCCGGCGCAGAAGCTGGTCCCTCTGACGCAGCCTGCGCCTCCGGGGTTGGCCAGGTGGGGGTGCCGCTGCTGCCGCAGTGGAGGGTCTGGTGCTCGGTCCCGCTGCAGGGAAGAGAAGAAAGGATGGGTCAGTCAGGCAGGCCATCCACTGTCCCCACACCTCATGCCCTCCACCCCTGAGCCCAGGTGACCCCACAGTTGTGTGGCTTGGGCCCACTCGGTTCCCTCCTGCCCCCGTGTTGTATGTTTGCAAGGAGGACCGCCCCTGGAGTAGGGTCCTCCTCCAGTATTGTAAGCACTGGTCTGTATCCTGGCCCCGTGGAGGCGGGAGGCGCTTGTGCTGCGTTCACCTGTGGAACTCCCTGCCGGTGGAGACTGTGAAAAGCTTTGGGCTAATCACTGGTGTTTGACAGGAGCGAGATGCATCCCCACACAGTGCCTGGGAGCACATCTGGCAGAGAGGTCTGGGCTCTCAGATCCCCTCGCGTGGGATATCTCCTGGGCGGAACCAGAAGAGTGACTGGGTTTGCAGCAAAACTCAGGGCCCTTGTCCCTCCCACTATCCCTCCCGCAAGGCCGGTAGCCCAGGGACATGTGTGGCCACAGTGGGGACTTCCCTCGGGGAACCAGCCAAGGCACCGGGAGCAGGCGAGGGGCTCGGTGGGGGCCACGGCCACAGGACTGTGACGCTGCGGTTTTCCCAGGAGCAGCTGGCTGTGCCTCACAGCCAGGCATGGGACAGTGTGCCGTTCTCCGTGCTGCACCCTTGGCGGAGGTGCGGGCTCTGGGCTGAGTCCCTGGGGCCCTGGCCGATTCCAGCCGGCATCCACCCTTCCCCCTGGTCCCGCCGAATGTGTGTGAACAGCACGGTCCCAGGCGTGCCCTGCAGCTGCCTGCCGCGGCCACGTGCCGCTCGGTCGCCAGGCTGCACGTGCTGCTTGCTGCCTCATGCTACACAGCGTGCAGCTCACGTGGCCTGAGTGACATGCTCTCCCCCTCCTCCCTCCGGGCACCTGGCTCCCCCCCGCCCTTTGGGAGTGCAAACTGCAAAGACTCACCAGTGGATTCTTCCCCGGCCTCGGCCTCGGAGGAGCTGCTGGAGGGGGCCTGCTGGGTGGTGGCAACGCTGGCCTCCTCTGCACTGGACGCGCTGCCGCTCTCCTCTCCCTCCCCCGCCTCAGTGGGTCGGACAATGGGGGGGGCGCTGGCAGGTGTCCACTGGCACTAGCGGACTTTGTGGGGCTGGCTGGCCCAGAAACGCATTCATGCGTTCATAGTACGGGCAGGCGTCTGGTCCTGCCCCCCTGCCCTCGCTGGCCCGCACGTACCCCAGCGTCAGTTCTTTGACTTTGAGCGGACCTGCTCACAGTTCCTGGCGGGGTGTCCCGTGCTCGCCAGGATTGTCGGCCAGCCGCCTGTAGATGTCGACGTTGCGGCGCCTTGAGTGCAGGTTGTGGAGACCCTCCTCCTCCTGCCAGAGGTCCAGGAGGGTCTCCAGCTCCTGGGGTCCAGGATGGGGCCCGCCATTTGCGGCCCCTGGGGGCCTCCTCCGCTGGGGGTGCAGGTGGCTGAGCGCCCGGAGCTGCCATGCTGGGCTGCGAGGTGGCTGCTGGTCAGCACAGCGGCACGTGGCAGAGCTGAGGCAGCAGGGTCTGCGGCACGCTCCTGCCACATGCGCCCAGCAGCCTCCAAGCTCTTTAAGAGCTCGGGTTACCAGGAAGTCCAGGGCTCCTACGGGGTCTCGCGCCGTCCAAAGCGCTTTTTTCCATTTCTTCTGCTTTTCCGGAAAAGCTGTCTACACTGGCCCTTTTCCGGAAAAGCTTTTCCGGAAAAAGGACTTTTGCCCAGCGGGAGCAGCATAGCTTTTCGGGCGGCTGATTTTTGTACAGTAGAGCGTCGGTGCTTTTCCGGAAATTCAAGGGGCCAGTGTAGACAGCTCGCACCTTATTCCGGAAAAGCAGCTGATTTTCCGGAATAAGTGGCCCAGTGTAGACACAGCCCTCATCCAAGACATTGCCATCTACACAGTGTTCCCTCAAGCTGCAGGCAGCCCAGCTTCACAGGCGATTGCCCAGCCCCACCCAGTTAGTCAGCTCAGTGCATGGAGCCCTGAGCCTCTGACTAGGCAGGGCTGATTAGTCACCTGTGAAGCTGGGCTGCCTGCAGCTTGAGGGAACACTGTCTACCAGTAAAAGTGATGTTTACTAAACCAGCTGGTGTGTATGGAATCAACACGTTTTACCCATGTTAGAAACTCAGGCATTCCAAGCCATGCATTTTATTGTTGTTTGCAAAAATCTTATTAGCCTAGTGGGGGGTAAAGCTCCTAAAGTCACTTGGTTTAGCTCAGGGATCTCACATTCCCAGCCAGAGCAATTGTGCAATCTGGATTGATACTCCTGCAGGCCAGTGGGGAGAGGAGGGAAGCTGTCTGTTACCAGCCCCCAAGGTAATGATGCCTCCTTTTTCTTAAAAAAGTTACCATGACTCTACAACTCATCAGACTACATTAGTGCTCCAGAATTCTCCTTCTGGTGTGTGCTCTAACTTACATTTGTCTATGTCAAATAACTTGATTTGCTAGTAAATTGCCCCATTATGTAGTTTTCTTAGATCCCTCTGGAGTTCATCCCAATTCTCCCTAATCTTGATTTACCTAAGTCATCAGTAAAACATTTCACTTAATTACTCAACCATTTCTTCCAGATCCATGTTTCTTAATCAGTGGGTCTCAACTCACAGGGTGAAGAGGAGTCATGAAAGACAGTCAGGGAACTACAAGTCATTGAAAATATTATCAAAATCTAAAGCAAAGAAATTCTCACAGTCTTCACCCACCTTTATCCTGCCAAGCCAGGTCAGGTCAGGTGTTCATCAATTTCTCAACACACACCAATGAATTATACAGACCTATCATTATCATTGCTAGTTTACTTGTATTTTTATAGTAAATGTAAAGGGGCCTGTTATGCGGTGGGTTCCCCCTCAGGCTTACAGCCCTGTCATCATCAGGGGTTTACCCACCAACGGGCACTCGGCCTTTCCCTGAACCCGGTGCTCCCTCCTTCCCAGATCCCTTCGTCTCACAGTTTCCCCGTGATCCCTGCCAGTCTGCCCCAGTTCAGCAGGGCTCGCTGGGCCCAGTGCTCTGCGGAGAAGAAGGGGGACCCGGACCCTAAAGGCAGCGAAGTAGGTTCGCTGTCTGGTTGGTGGAGAGCTTCCCTGTAACTCACCAACCCTCGGGGTGCTCCTTATCCCGCCCTGGGCCACTTTCTCCTTCCCTCTGCGGTCGTTGGCTCAGCGCCTCATACACACAAGGCCCTCTACCGTTATCTCCCCGGGTCCCTCTTTCCGGCGGGGCTGGGGCACCATTTAAACTGCCACCGGACGCGGCCACGCTTGGCCCGCCCCCGGCGCTCACCAATGACGTCAGCTGGCGTCTTCCTGCTGCCGGCTTCCATCCGGTTCCTGATGGCCCTGAAGCAGGCCGGACAAGGTTGTCGGTGAACGGCACAGGAGTCCAGGTGCTCGGCCGTCTCCGGGTTCCGCGCCTCCCCGTCCAGGCTCCTTGCGGCGCGCTCGCTGCTGAGCGCTTGTTCCAGTGGCCGCGAAGTGCGGGGCATCGGGACCTCCGCTCGATCGGAGCCCGGCGCCCTGTCACAGGGCCATAACAATTTTTTACTTGAAATAAGGGGCTGCCGTCCTGAAAAGCTTGAGAAACACTGTTCTAGATCATATTTCCTTTCCTTTGTAAATCCCTTCCTGTACTACGTTGGCCTAGTCCTACTCACATTGATGTCAATAGCAAACTTATTTCTATTTCAATGGATGCCCCTAATTACAGAGGCTTCTCCATAGGTGTGCACAGCACATTTCATTAGGGTGTGCACCCAAAGAATTTTTTTTAAATGTACTTTGACCCCCCATTAGCCACACCCCTGACCCCTGTTAACCATGCCCCTGGCCCCCATTAGCCACACTTCTGGAGGTAACCCTCTCCGGGCAAGATGGGCACATGACCAAAAGTAAAAAGTGTTATGTGACGCCCCCCCCCAAGGATTTTCCCCACCATCCTCCTACCAATAGGGATTAGTTTGGCCCCCCCCAACCCCCCCCCCATGCAACTATCCTGCAATTGCATTAATCCAATGCAGGGGTGGAGAGGCTGGTGGGGAAGTGTTCCCTCTAAGGCTATGTCTACACTCGCAGCTTCTTGCGCAAGAACATCTTGCGCAAGTGTTCTTGTGCAAGAAAACATCCACACTGCCACGTGCGAGCTCTGCTTTTGCGCATGAGCACCCATGGCAGTGTGGACACTCTCTTGCGCAAGAAAGCTCTGATGGCAATTTTAGACATAGGGCTTTCTTGCGCAAGAAATCCCTGCCGAGCGTCCACACTGCCCTCTTGCGCAAGAGCCCCTGCGCAAGAGAGCTTACACCTGTTAAAAAAGAGCGTAGCTCTTGCTCAGGGAGCCCTCTCTTACCACGCCGTACTGTAAATTTACTTGCACAAGAGCGGGCGGGCAGTGTGGACGCTCTGCAGATTCTTGCGCAAGAACAGCCGTACTTGCGCAAGAAGCCGCGAGTGTAGACATAGCCTAAGAGTTTCCTCCCATGAGCAGAATGAATTTTGTGTTGTGCACCAGTACTGAGTTCATGGGGCTTGTTTGGATGTGCCACTGTGGCACCCAAGTTAGTAATAAATATCTTATAAACCTCTACCTTTTCTCTCTGCTGCCATGTCTCCTCCCCTTGCTCCATCAACTCCCCTGGTGCCTGCTGCCCCCCAACTCCTCACCCTCCTCTGCTGTCCTGACTCCTGCCCTTCTCACTGCCCTCAGCCTTCCTGAGACCTGCCCCCCTGCACCAGCCCTTCTCTCCCCTGTGCCCACTCCTCCAGTAGCCCCACTCTGATCATGTGAGCTACCCCTTCTCATCCCCTTGTCTAACACCTCCTCGCCTCTCTCTCTGGTGCTGGTCCCTCCCCTGCAGGTGTCTGCCCTTCTGCTTCACCCCAGAATCCCTGGCTGGCACCTGCACCTTCCCTTAGCCCTGCACCCTCCTGGTGCCTCCCCTTCCCTCACTGCCCCTGCCCCTTTGCCCTCTTTTCCCTGATGCCCATCCCCTCACCACCCTCTGCCCCCATTCCCCTCATGCCCCTGTGCCTCACACGACTTGCTCCAACCCCACCTTCCTCATGCCTACCCCTTCTGTCAAGCCTTCTCCCAGCACCTCCCCTCCAATCCCTAATGCCCTTCCCCTCTCCTCTTCCAGCATCACCCTGTCCCCTCCCACTGACACCTCCTCCTGCCCTTTTCCTCATTGTCTCCACTTCCCCTAGCATTTGTGTCTCCTCTACCCTGTCCCTTTGGTGCCTTCCCCTTTCTTCCCCTCTCCCCTCCCCTCCGTACAAGCCCCTTCCACCTCTTCCCCTTTCTTCCTCCTCTACCCTCCCGCACCGCAAAGCCCCTTCCTCCCCCTCCCCTTCCTTACCTTCAGCTTCTGCCTTACAGCTTGCAGGGCTGGAGTCAGAGCCAGCCCAAGCTGCAGGGCCGGGGAGGGGCACCCCCGGGGCGCCGCACGGTGCTGTAGGGCAGGGCCCGGCCGCAAAAATGGCTCAGGCCGCCGTCTGTAGTCGGGCCCCAGCTGCTTTTGGAGCTGGGCCGCTGGGTTTTAAAGTTCTGGGCATTTCCCCTCTCACCTGTTGTGCGGCGTTTGAGGACGCCGTGCATGCGCTCTCTCTGCCCCACAGTGCCCAGTAGATGGCTGCGGGGAATTTAAAGTGAGGGGCTGTGGCGCTCCGTCACAAATCCCCCTCTTCCTCCAGTAGCTGCTGGCTGGCCCCAGACATTAGGGTGTGCCTGGGCACACCCGGCACACCCCGTGCGCACGCCTATGGGCTTCTCCATGTTAAGCACTTTCCAAAATCCTGGGGACACATCTCACAAACGATTTCTATATTGGCCATTTGACATTTGTTTCCTACACTGTTTTCTGTCTCACCAAGTTTTTAATCTATGACAGCACTTTATCTCCCAACCCCACGATTGTAAAATTTCCTTCAGATACTCTATGGACTTTTTCAAAAGCCCTTTGAACCCTCTCCATAAATTACACCCTCTGGTTTTCCTTCTCCTGCCACTTTAATAACTCTTTCAAAGAATTCATATGGCTAAGGCAGGCATGATTTATCCACACTCATCCCTACTATATTATGTTCATCATGGTTCATTTACTACACTATTTTTCAATTACCTTCTATTTTTTCTGCTAGTGAAGAACAGCCAATTTTCTAAGAGGGATACAGATTTAGTAACTGAACAATCCTCTGATATTGTACCTGTAGTTAAAGACAAATGTAACTCAGTTTAGCTTTGTTGACCTCCATGTAATTATGCTGATTTATGCAAGTGAGGATCTGGCCCCACTCATTTCTGTGGATAGCAGTTATTTCATTCTTTAATATCTTTGGAACTCTCAAAAGAAACACAATATGGTCCTGTGTTTTACTGCAATTGCAGCATTACATTGTACTATAGCCTCTATGTCTTGCAGTTTTCACTTTCATGCTTGTAAAGAGTACTCCTGTAATAGATATTTAGCCTCATCCTTTAACTCTTTGAGCAGGGGTGTCATTTCAGAAAAACTGTGTAAGGGGGGGGGGGGCAAAGTTCTGTCAATATATAGAACATCGTGTTTATATTACAGTAGACTTCCGATAATCCGGAACCTATGGGACTTAGGTGGTGCCGGATTATCAAATATGCCGGACTATCAGGAGGTACTATAAGCAGGTTATATATATATACTGTATACATTATATACTGTATATAAAGTGTTCTTAACCCTTTTTATTGTACATACTGTATACAGTATACTGTAATGTTTTAGTTTTTTAAGCCTTTTTTACCCTTTTTGCTCAGTTCAGCTGCTGCCGCTGTTACCTTGTGACTCATTTTTTGCCGAGGCTCACTCACTAGGCTCTTGCCATTTTGATGCCAGACTATCAGGAGTGCCGGACTATTGGATGCCGGACTATTGGAGTTTTACTGTATATCCTGAAAAGTCGGGAGTGGTGGCAGTGAGGGAGTACAAAAAGTGGAGCATATAGAGTTATGAAAAGTCAAGGGTGAGGGACAAACCAATATCTGGAAGAAGGTAACTGCTCTGCTTACTCCATAGCAACCTCTGGTTCTGAATAGAGCTAGTCAGGAATTTTTCAATAAAATGTATTTCACTGGAAAATGCTGATTCATTGAAACCAAACCTTTGTGTGGGAAAAGGGTGGTTTAATGACACATCTTCTTTATTTAAAAAAATTGTGGGAAAATAAGTTTGAAAATGGTTCAAGTGTTTTGTTTCAATGTTTACTGAGCAAAAAAATTCAAAATGATTTTTCATTTTAAATATTAACTATTTTTAATTAAAAATGTCAAAATGGAAGCAAAAGTATTTGAAGTTATCAAAATGGGGGTTTGAATATACTTGAGCTGGATTTTTTTTTTTTTTTTTTTTACAGATTTTTGGTTCACAGAAATGTCTTTGTCACAATTTGAGATAGGAAAACTGTTTCCTACCCAGCTCTAGTGATGTCCCAGTCCAAGAAATGGTAGCATGGCCCAGTAGACAGCACATTGAACTGAGACTCATGAAAGCTGAGACAGTCTGTCAGACTGCCTCAGACTGTTGTATGCCCTTGCACAAGTCACTTCTGCGTTCTGTACCTCAGTTTCCTCTACCACAATGTCTCTCTTGTCTACTAAGATTGTGCTATCTTTAAGGCTGAAATTGTCTCTTGTTATCTGTTGGTATAGTGCCTAGCATAGTGAGGCCCCGTAACAGAAATGATAATACATCTTCTGTGAAATTCCTTCCTTTCATATTTGATTCTCCCCTTACATCTTGGTAATCTAGTAGATTTTCCCCTGTGGTTCTTGCTCCTCTCTTCTCATTTTTTTGTCTAATGCAACAACATTGGCTCAAGGAAAATCCAGATATTGAGCATTCAAAAAAAAAATCAACTGGGAATAGTTCATTCTGACCCCTAATAGACTGCACACATATCCCCTCTCTGGTAGGTGATATTGGATCTTTGTTTACTTTCTTCCACATTTGTTCCTAGCAATATTTTTATAGTGAAAAATTAAAATGTGGCCCGAATGAGCCCCAGGACTCCTGTGCTCTGTACCCATCACTGCCATCGGGTCTTCACGTGGTTCTGATTTTTAGTGGTGCTAAGTACCCACAGGGCCCCTTGACATTCATATGCACTGTGGGTCTCTGCACCCTGGAATGAGGCTCAGGCTGAGCACACAGAAAATGAAGCCCCCAAAAGGAGTGGTTATGGAAAATAGGGATTTGACTTTGTTGTATATCAATTTAGTCAAATGTAAGGGGCATAACAATCCTCTTCCTCACTAGATGCCTCTTAGTCAAAATTCCTCTAGGCTTCCAAGCTGCTTTAAGGCACTCAATTGAAAGGCACACTAGCCTATACAGTAATTACGACATGTCAGTTTTGCATGACACCATGTGATAGCAAACAGTCTGCAAGGCATGGCTGGAAAAGAAAGTTAATTTTACAGTGAAAATCCTTTCTAAGGAAAGAGAAAGATTTATTTCTAAAATGTCAAAATCAGCTGATGCCTTTTGCAGCCATTACAAATGGATTTGAGACAATGTTACATTGCCATTAATTCCAACCACTGAGGAACAGTAGAACTCTCACAAATCTGTGATGGTCATCACTGTTAGCTTGATCTGTAATGCAACAGATTCTGGTATGTCTATGTTGTATCGTTTGGAGTTACAGAGTTTAGAAAGAAATCACCGGAAACACAGAGGCTGCGTCTAGACTGGCAAGTTTTTCTGCAAAAGCGCCCACTTTTGCGGAAAAACTTGCCAGCTGTCTACACTGGCCGCTTGAATTTGCGCAAGAACACTGACGATCTGATGTAAGATTGTCAGTGTTCTTCTTGCAAATACTATGCTGCTCCCCGTTCGGAAAAAGCCCTCTTGCGCAAATGTATTTGTGCAAGAGGGCCAGTGTAGACAGCTCAGGACTGTTTTTAAAAGCCCCGATGGCGAAAATGGCGATCGGGGCTTTCTTATAAAACCGCATCTAGACTGGCACGGACGCTTTTCCGCAAAAAGTGCTTTTGTGCAAAAGCGTCCATGCCAATCTAGACGCTCTTTTCCGCAAATGCTTTTAATGGAAAAACTTTTCTGTTAAAAGCATTTGAGGGAAATCATGCCAGTCTAGACACAGCCAGAGAGCTTGAGCAGTTGCAAGTGTCCATTTATTCCATAACACAGAACTAACTAGAACCAGCCCAAACCGGCTGGGCTGACCCCTAGTGACCTAACTCAGTTACTATAACAACAAGATCTATATCTACAACAACCCAATACACAACATATTCTTCCCCCCTTAATAAGAACATCCCTTTACTAACACAAACACTAAACTAGGGAAATGAGCATAGACTGCCTCAAGTTCCCAGCTAAACCCAAGAATTATTTTGCCTCATAACCATAGGTTAACTTTAACTAAAGGTCCAGCTGTTGAGGAGACCTTGTTTCTCTGGGTGGATTATGGCGGACGTCTGATGTTCTTGCACCAGAAGGTGTTATGGGTGTAAGCAGGGTCTGAACCACTGTTTCCAATGCAGCCAGCTGAAAGGGGAGAGCAGCCCTGGGTGTGGTTATGCTCACTCAAATTGTTTAGCCCTGCAAGATAATTAACTGTTGCTATGTAAATACAGCTCATGCCGGAATGGGGAAGGAATCTGGGGTGGGGTTATGTAAATCCAATTCAGCCAGGCATGATGGATGGTGAATTGTTAGAATGGAATGTGGTGTATTGTAACTAATTTGGCAGTTGTGGGGTCACAAACCATGCTACCTCTAAATGTAGGAACTGTAAAATATGACACCAGTGCTTGCAGGAGAGACACTGTCATTGTAAAGTGTCTCAGATGAACAACCCTGCCCCTTCCAGATTCAAGTGGACTGAGTTGGGGGAAAGGGGCTTGAGTCAGCCAGGCACATGCCTGCCAGGTGTGAGTTGTAAGACTGGTTCAACCTGCCTCCTTTCCCCCCTGTTCTAAGAATAGGCCTAAAAGAGACTCCATAAAGAGTCTCTTGGGGTATGTCTACACTACAGTGTTATTTTGAATTTGTTAATTTGAAATAAGCTAATTTGAAATAATGCATCTAGAGCCAAAAGCTAATTTGAATTAGTGTTTTGCTAATTTGAATTAGCATGTCCACAGTGATTGGATGCTGGGTTGCATTTAAGGCCAGCTGAAACCGGTTCCAGCAGGTCATCAGGTCAGTAGTTGCTTTGTGTGGCTGCTATCTGAGGCTCGTACTTAAAGGGACCCACCCCTGGACAGCCGGTTCTCAGCTTTTCCGCTTGCTTGCCTACCTCGGCGAAGGACAGCAAAGCGTTTTCCTCTCTGCCTGCCTGTTTCGGTGGTTCTCATTGGGGAGAACGCTGCAGTTGGCACCATGGAGCCAGAGCTCACCCTGGACATTCTGGTCCAGTTTTTGGACTTGGTGCTGCAAGCCTGGCACCATCTGGTGCACGTCAGCCCCCTGCCCCTCCCCCTGGCCTCCCTGGGGGCCGTGGAGGAGCCGCAGCAGTGCCCGGACGCCAGCGTGCCCCGCCGCATCTGGCATCTGGACACCAGCAGCGACTGGTGGGACCGCATCATCCTGGAGCGCTGGGGAGACCAACAGTGGACCCAGAACTTCAGGATGAAGAAGGACACCTTCCTGGAGCTCTGCGAGTGGCTCGCCCCTGCTCTGCGGCGACAGGACACTCGCATGAGGCCCGCCATCCCCCTCCAGAAGCGTGTGGCCATCGCCCTGTGGAAGCTCTCCATGCCGGACAGCTACCGATCCGTCGGGAACCAGTTCGGCATGGAGAAATCCACCGTCGGAGCAGTGCTCATGCAGGTACAGCACTCACCGGCCACTGGGCCGGGGGGGAAGGGGGCTGCAAGGAGGGGATGGGCCGCCCCAGGGAAAACAGGGGGGAGGAGGCGAAAGTGGCCCGCACGGGAGGGTTTGGTCTGTCCCAGCCGTACTACACACCGCCCGCGGCGGCCAGGATCACAGCGGGGGTTGCTTCTGGGAGTGGGGCGTGGGGCAGTGCCAGGGAACGAACACTCCCAGCTACCCAGGCACCCCAGTGATTCTCGGTTTGCTGTGTCTCTCTGCAGGTGGTCAAGGCCATCAACCGGGTGCTGCTCTGCAGGGTGGTCTGCCTCACTGACCCGGACAAGGTCATCCAGGGGTTCGGCGCCCTCGGCTTCCCCAACTGCAGGGGGCGATCGACAGGACGCACATCCCCATCCGTGCCCCGGAACACCAGGCCTCCCTCTACATTAACCGCAAGGGTTACTTCTCCGTGCTCCTGCAGGCCGTGTCTGACCACCGCGGCCAGTTCACGGACATTAATGTGGGCTGGTCCAAGGCACACGATGCCAGGGTGTTCCGGAACTCCTCCGTGTGCCAGAGGCTGCACGCCGGGACCTTCTTCCCCGACCGCCACATCAGGGTCGGGGACGTGGACATGCCCGTCTGCCTGGTCGGGGATGCGGCCTACCCCCTACAGCCCTGGCTAATGAAGCCCTACACAGGACACCTCAACCCCTCCCAGCAGGCCTTCAATGCCAGGCTCACCAGGGCCCGCATCGTGGTGGAGGGGGCCTTCGGACGCCTGAAAGCCCGATTCCGATGCCTCCTCACCCGCCTTGACCTCGCCGAGCACAATATCCCTCCCGTGGTGGCAGCATGTTGTGTGCTGCACAATTTATGCGAGAGGAAGGGGGAGGCTTTCCTGCCAGCCTGGATGGCTGAGGCGGAACACTTGGCTGGCCAGTACGCGCAGCCCGCACTGACGCCGTCCGGATCCGGGAAGCCCTGCGGGAGAGCTTCCATGTGGAGGAGGACTGAACTCTCTCTGCATGCCCCACTGGGGCCTTCTTCCACCCTCCCCTCCTTCCCCTTTCCCCTCCCTAACCCCTCTTCCTAATGTAAAATAAAAACACCTGTTTTGACAACAAAAATCTCTTTTATTTCACAGAACTGGGGTGGGGGGAGCGAGGAATGAGGGTGGGAGAGGGGAGTGGGAAACCTGGGAGGAGGGAGCTGGAAGGGGGAGGAAGGGAAGGGAAAGCTCAGGGTTCGGGGTCTTGCAGGCTCTCCCGTCTCGCAGCACTGCGGGTGTGGGGGCATTGGGGGGGAGTGGAGGGTGGGGCAGGAGGGACAGGGGCTGCAGAGGAAGCGGGAGGGGGAGCAGGGGTGGGAGGAGGAGCGAGAGCTGGGGCAGCCGCAGGGGCTGGAGCAGGAGGAGGCAGGAACCTGTCCACCAGGGTCTGGAGGTGACCTCTGAGGGCACGGCCCTGCTCCTCCAGCGCCTGCAAGCTCTGCTGCCTCAGCCGCAGGTCCTCACAGACCCAGTGCTCCTGGTTGCGGAGCTGCTGCCCCAGTAGCCGCAGGTTCCGCCGCTGGTACTCCTCCTGGTTGCGGGTGCGCCTGCTGGCCCATGTGCGGGTGGCTGTTCCAGGCGGGGTGGTGCGCCCTGCAGTCCCAGGTGCTGCAGCTGTGGTGAAACAAGAGCAGTGGTTAGTTCTCCCTGGGGACACAGTGGGTGAAACCCAGCCCCCCTCTGCAAGGCGAGGTCGGCATGTGGGGAACGGGCCAGGGCCCCTGCATGACACCCAGCTGCTGCTCCATGGTGGGCAAGGCCCAGGCGCACGGTCCCTGGGATCCCTCTTCACCCCCCCCCCATACACATAAGGGGAGCATGATGGCACTCACATGTGGAGCCCTCCCCGGCCTCAGACGACACAGCAGATGTGCTCTGTGGGATGACTCGGGGTCCTGGGTCCTGGGCAGGCTCCCTGCAGGCTCCTGCGGCTCCTGGCTCTCGGCGTCCTCCTCTTCCTCCGTTTCTGCCCGGGGTCGACCACCCGGGGCATGGACTGCGTGAGCCCCCAGGATGCGGTCCAGGGCCTCAAAGTGAGGGCAGGCCTCTGGGTCGGCCCCTGGTTGGGAGGCCCTGGAGTAGGCCTGCTGCAGGTCCTTAATTTTGCAGTGGACCTGCTCCTGGGTCCGCATGTGGCCTCTGGTGGCCAGGCTGACAGCCATGCGGCTGTAGACGGCCGCATTCCTGTGCCTAGTGCGGAGATCGTGGACGTTGGAAGCCTCCCCCGAAACCTCGATGAGGTCCATGATCTCCGCACTAGACCAGGCAGGTGCCTGCCTTTTGCGGCCCCGGGCAGGCTCCTGGGAGCCGCCAGCCTGGTCCTGGGAAGAGGTGGAGGGCTGGGTGGCAGCGGGTGGCTGGCTCATCTCGTGCCAGGTGCAGGGTCTGCTGGCTGGATGCTGGCAGACTTGCAACTGGCACAGGCACCATGGGCAGACCGTGCCCCTTTAAGGGCTCCGGGGCTCGGAGGGGGGCAGAAGAGTTTTCCTGGTTTGGCCCAGAATGGCCACCAGGGCAACCTAGGAAGGGCTAGCCTCCAGCTAGTTCGAATTAAGTGGCTACACAGCCCTTAATTCAAACTACTTAATTCGAACTTGGCATTACTCCTCGTAGAATGAGGTTTACCAAGTTCGAATTAAGCACTCTGCTATTTCAAATTAAATTCGAAATAGCGGTTTGCATGTATAGCCGCTATTAAAGTTAATTCGAACTAACGACTGTTAGTTCGAATTAACTTTGTAGTGTAGACATACCCTTTGTTATTCCAGTAGAAGCTGGAATCTTTTGACCAGCCTAGGTGGTGTCTAAGAGCTGAAGTCACTAGTTTGGCCTGGAGCCAGACCCATTGCGACCGGCAGGGGGACCGGTAGGAGAAGTGGCAGGCGGCCAGCTGGGTGGCTGGCGGGAGCGACCGGCAGGCATCCAGTAGGAGCAGCGGTGGGTGGCCAGCAGGGTGGCTGGCGGGGGGGGCGTGGCCTGTAGGAGCAGCGGTGGGCAGCCAGCAGGGCGGCTGGCGGGAGCAAGCGGACCACAGGAACAGCACAAAGGTGGCATTGCCTCAGGCCCAATGAGTGGAGTCATCAGGGTGATGTGTCTGGGTCCGCACTGACTGGACAGAGTTGTAAATGGGGTGTTTGAAGTGGGGTACGGAGAAAGTTTGGGTATGTGAATGGGACCCTTACGTTGTTGCACTGGTGAGCCTGAGAGGCAAAGGACGTTGCTCAATCCATTTGAGCTGGGACAGTTACTCCTGGGGGGTTATGAACTCTGGTTGTGGTATTTTCCCAAGCTAATGCCATGTGACTTCTCTCTTTCATGAAAAGTTTATTTTCTACACTCAGACTCTGTGCTTGCAAGTGGGGAAGCATTGCCTCTCAGAGGCGCCCAGGGGTGTGTGAATTTCCCATGCTACTGGGTGGGGGCTCGAGCCGGTTCTGTGTGAGATGGATGAAAAGGAACCCCTAGATATTGAACCCGGCCCTGGCTGCTGCCAGCGCTACCTGGCAGAAGGGTTACATGGGTACGGGCCTGACAATGGGCTGGGAACTTGAAGCGCGAACGGGTGAGGCTGTTGGATCAGCCTGCTCAGGGAAGGGGTTTGTGTTCACCGCAGGCGGTGATGGAGGAGGAGAGTCAGGAACAGGTGATTCTTGACGCGGTAGCTCACCGGCAGTTGGGAGGTCAGGCAACTCAACTGGAAACGTATCCTGGGGGCAGGCATAACCTGGCAATAACTGATCTACATTCTGCCGCCAGACGAGGTCCTCTGCAGTCTGGACAGTGTAGGAAACAGATCCTGTTTGAGCGACGACGGTGGCAGGGACCCATTTAGCTCCAGAAGCATAGTTCCGAGCTAAAACCGGCTGTCCAGGACTTAAGGTTCAGTCTTTTGCTCTGGATGAACACCTGATGAATTGACTCAGAGTGGTATCCTTCCTGTCTTAGCAATCTATCTATTGACTTTGATCTTTATCTGCTTAGGTTTAGCACCCATTCTCCAGCTACTTAAAGAAAAAACAGGAAGGGGGGGTGGGAGACAGAGCCTCATTCTCTTCCCCCCCCCCCTTTCCCTTCTCCTATTCATTTTGAGTTTTCATATCCCCTACTCATAACTCCAGTCATCTGAAGAAGTGGGCTGTGCCCACGAAAGCTCATGATACTGTGACAGGGTCAGGCCAGGGAGCTGCTGCAGAGAGGGGAAAAGGCAGCACAAAAGGGAAAAACCCCTGTGAGAAGAAGCAGAGAACTCTAGCCCAATTAGATGCAGCTGGGAGGGAGCTGGCTCAAGCAGATTGGGGCCAGCTGACTTCTCTGCTGGCTGACTGAGAGCCTTTAAAAGCCTCAGCAGTTAGAGGCTGGGGGGGAGAGCGAGAGGAAGGTGGTGGAGAGACAGAGAGGAAGAAATTGGAGAGAACAATTTGGATCAGCACTAGGTAAAGGCAGCTAAGGAGGGAGCCTGAGGGTGCGTGGCCGGGCTCCCTACCATTGAGACCCGCTGCAAAACCCCAACCCCTGGGGCTAGGAGGAAGAGGCCTACCCAGTGGTGGCTTGGGGAAGAGGGGCCCTTGCCACAATACCATCTACATGTTTTGTTAGTCTATAAAGTGCTACCAGACCATTTGTTGTTTTTTTCCATCTCTGGAGATATTTAAGATGTCCATCTAACCTGCTCTATCAGGGATGATCTAGATGGTGCTCGGTCCTGCTGTGAGGGCAGGGGACTGGACTCGATGACCTCTCGAGGTCCCCTCCAGTTCTAGTGTTCTATGATTCCATGAGTCTATGATTCTTAAGGTTATCCTCCTCATTCCTACCAGTGACCAGAATGTCATCAAGATAGCACTGGACTCCTGGCAAGCCACACAAGATCTGGTCCATAGCCCTCTGGAACAAAGCTGGGGCAGACGTTATTCTGAAGGGTAAGCGACAGTAACGATAAAGTCCTTTATGCGTGACAATAGTCAACAGTTCTTGGGACTTCTCATCAACCTGCATCTGTAAATATGCTTGACTCAGATCAATGTTGTACTTCAAGTACTGCACGGGATCTTTTCAGGGGGAAAAGGCAAAACGCCACATTTATTGGTAATACACACATATGCATATGATAAGTGTTGATTGCTATATGATGTATCACTCTCACTCACATGCACACAAGCACACCCCTTCTTGTGGTTGTTACCAGTAGTTACTTCCCCTAACTCCCCCTAACTGCACTGTCCAGGTGAGTTAGGTGGGGGAGGGGGTGGAGCTGGGCTTCTGCCAATCTGGATTGATGCTCCCATGTTGCCAAGACAGAAACCTGGGGTCCCCTGCAAGTCACCTTTGATTTATAGTGTCTTCCCTCTCATGCAGATTTACACCAGTTTGTCATCACATGCATATGCACCATCTGTGACAGTCATCATATGCCTATGCAGTTAGACATCTGTGGCACCTTCTTCTGGGTGGTGTCTCAATGCTGCCACATTCATCTCCAAAAAGGGAGCTTCAAAAAGCAGGCATTTGCTGCTGACTCCCAAGGCATCCATAGGTGCAGTCTTCTTTCAATGAGCCCACTTCACAGGTCCCATTGTTCTTGGATCTGGCTTCCATCCCCTCTCCAACCCTTGCAACTGCCCTGAGGTGCTTGTTTTCCACCCCTTATCCATTCACACCTCAACAGGGATATTCTCTTTACCTTACTCATTCTTAGGGACTATTCTACCAAGACTTAATAAAAGGTTTCTATATAAAAAGGACTTAATACAAAGCTAAAGACTTATTACAAAGCTAAAAGGACTTGATACAAAGTTAAAATAAAAATGTCAATGAGAGTGATTAATACAAGATTTATGATTAATACAGAGGTAATACAGAGATTTATGAGATGTATCTACATCAGTTTTGCTGAACTTTTGTCCCCCAGCCAGGCCTGCAAAGAGGTCATCGATGTGGGGAAGAGGGTATTGCTCTGCACACAACACCGGGTTAACAGTGACCTTAAAATCTCCGCAAATCCAAATGGAACCATCTTTCTTCAATATTGGAACAATTGGAGTGGCCCATGGGCTATGGGTAACTGGTATTAGGACTCGGTTTTTGACTAAGCACCCCAGGTCCGTTTCAACTTTTGGCCTGATGGCATATGGCACAGTTCTGGCCTTCAGATATTTTGGTTGGCTGCCAGGTTTAATGTTCAATTTCATGGTGATTCCCCTCATACTTCCCAGATCCTCGCCAAAAACAGCAGCGTGTTTCTTTAATACATCGGTCAGACCTGTTTCTTCTTTAGTCATCCGGTGCACTTCTGCCTAGTTCAGCAGGATCTTCCTAAGCCACGATCTACCCATTAAGGCTGGGTAATGGCCTTTCACCACAAACAGTGGCAATTCAGCAGTCTGTCCATTGAGCTCCACCTTAACGTCAGTAGTGCCCAACAGGGGTACTGCTTCTCCCGTATATGTCTTCAGAACGATCTTTGTTGCCTTAAGCAGAAGATGCTTCAGCTTTTCCTTATACACCGTGTCTGAGACCAACGAAACTGCTGAACCGGTGTCCACTTCCATGCGTACAGGTTTGCCGTCCAACAATGGGGTTACCCAGTATTCATGGGAGCCCCCTGCCAAAGACAAAATGTAGCAGGGCACTTCTTCAGATGGGGTGTCACCTTGATCATACTGAGTCTGTTCGATGACATGCAGATTTTCCTTTTTGGTCTACCAGACCACAGGCCTTTTTTTCTTTCGTTAGCAGGCATGCTCAATGTGTCCTTTCCCCCCCCACACTATCGACACACTAGGTCCTTACACCCGCATTCTGATGCATGGTGACCCGGCTTACCACAGCGGTAACATTCCTGGCTCCTCACTGTTTTGTGGGTAGGTTCTTGGGACACTTTATGCACCCTAGGGGGTGCACAGAGGTATTGCGCCTCCTGTGTGGCCAGGTCCATGGAGACCACAATATCAACAGCCTTATGTAGGGTGAGCTGAGCCTCTGTTAATAGACGCGTCCGTACAGCTTCACTGTGCAGGCCACACACTAACCTGTCATGTATGGCGTCATTTAACATTTCCTTAAATTCATAGTGTTGTGCAAGCTTTTTCAAATTTGCTACCAATTATACAACTGTTTTGCTTTCTTTTTGGTCTCTGTTGTGGAACCTAGACCTTTCTGCAATTACCAGTGGTTTTGGAGCATAATGTGACTCCAGGATTTCCACAATGTCACTGTAAGATTTGGTCTCTGGCTTAACAGGGTGCAAATAAACTGTGCAGCAGGGAGTAGGTCTTAGCCCCTCCAACACTGAAGAATATTGGCACCTTCTTCTCTTCCTTAATGTCCTTTGCAATAACAAAAAGTTCAGAACACTCAGTATATACATGCTATTGCTCTACAGTCTCCCCCAAAAGTCCCAGTGGCCCTATAAGTGTAGCCATGGCTGCTGCAACTCCCTTCTTTCCTTCTTTTTAATGTTTTTATTTTCCAGCCTCTGGGCTTCACTGATCTTAGTTTCAGTTTGCACTGTCAGTGTAGCAGTCAGTTCTCACCCCCACCTTCCAGAACAGCAAAAAGGTTTGTTTTCTTACATTGACTTCTACTTCTTCTGTTGCTGGAGGCAGCACAGGTATCCCATCCTCATCGCCACTTTGTTATATTGTTTGGAGTTACAGAGTTTAGAAAGAAATCACCGGAAACACAGAGGGTGCATCTAGACTGGCAAGATTTTGCGCAAAAGCGGGTGCTTTTGCGCAAAAACTTGCCGCCTGTCTACACTGGCTGCGAGAATTTGCGCAAGAACACTGACTTTGTAATGTACAAAATCAGTGCTTCTCGCACAAATACTTTGATGCTCCCACTCAGGCATAAGCCCTCTTGCGCAAGAATACTTGCGCAAGAGGGCCAGTGTAGACAGGAATGTTAATTTCTTGCACAAGAAAGCCCGATGGCTAAAATGGCCATTGGAGCGTACTTGCACAAGAAAGCATCTATACTGGGCACGGATGCTTTTGCGCAAAAGCAAATCTTTTGTGCAAAGGCACATGCCAGTATAGAGACGTTTTCTGCAAATACTTTTAACAGAAAAACTTTTCCATTAAAAGCATTTGCGCAAAATCATGCCAGTCTAGACGCAGCCAGAGAGCTTGAGCAGTTGCAAGTGTCCATTTATTCCATAACACAGAGCTAACCAGAACCAGCCCAAACTGGCTGGACTGACCCCTAGTGACCTAACTCAGTTACTATAACAACAAGATCTATATCTACAACAACCCAATACACAACAATCTACACTGCAATAAAACACTCGTGGCTGGCCCGTGTTAGTTGATCTGGGCTTTCAGGCTATAAAATTGCAGTGTAGACATTACAGCTGGAGCAAGATCCTAGACTCAGGCTGCAGTGTGAGCCTGAACAACTAGAGTGCAATTTTACAGCCCTAGGACCTTGAGTCAGCTGATTTGGGCCATCCAAGAGTGTTGTTGTGACGTAGTGTGGGTACCTTGCTGGTTGCTAGGCTTGGGTTGTGAGTGACCTCCACTGGCTGCTGTCTGCAGCACGGCCCAGCAGGGCAGGGGATGAGTCATTATGCAAAGGGGGCTTCGAACCTGTCTGACCAGTATCTCCCAGGGAGCGGAACAATGGGAAGAAGGGGAGTGGAGCCCGGGTTGGGGAAAGGGCTGGAAGTGAGGGTTCTGGCGGGGATCATGGAGGAAGCAGCCTAGGCAATGGGCTGGGATTTAGGAGCCCAGGCTCCCCCATCTCAAGGGGGGCTGAGGCATCCTAGGCCTGCCCTGTAACCAGATTACATCTGTGCTGTGCTGTATCCTGGAGAAGCAATAAACTCCCTCTATTCTACTGGCTGGTGGAGTCTGTTCGTGCCATTACGGGGGTGCAGGAGACGGGAAAACCCCAACGTGCCGTCACAGTTGTATTGAGCTGCAGACATACCCTTAAAGGCCAGATCTTCAGTTGGTGCAAGTCACAGCTCCATTGACTTTAGCTGAGCTACAGAGATTTACACTAGCTGAGGTTCTGGTCCATTTCCATTAGAAGCATCTTCTCCAAGATATTTCCATTGCATCTGCAAGAGGCCCTTTTTCTTGCATTATTGAGGGCTCAATTGTGGATTTACCACAAGCCACCAGTAAGGGGCAGCATGAAGTTGCATTGGCCTGTGACTGAGTCAAAATTTCTGTTCTGGTTTTCCCAACGTGCCCCTGCCCCTGCCCCTGCCCCTGCCTCGAGAGGTCATCGAGTCCAGTCCCCTGCCCTCATGGCAGGACCAAATACTGTCTAGACCATTCCTGATAGACGTTTATCTAACCTACTCTTAAATATCTCCAGAGATGGAGCTTCCACAACATCCCTGGGCAATTTATTCCAGTGTATGACTACCCTGACAGTTAGGAACTTTTTCCTAATGTCCAACCTAAACCTCCCTTGCTTCAGTTTAAGCCCATTGCTTCTTGTTCTATCCTCAGAGGCCAAGATGAACAAGTTTTCTCCCTCCTTCTTATGACACCCTTTTAGATACCTGAAAACTGCTATCATGTCCCCCCTCAATCTTCTCTTTTCTAAACTAAACAAACCCAATTCTTTCAGCCTTCCTTCATAGGTCATGTTCTCTAGACCTTTAATCATTCTCGTTGCTCTTCTCTGGATCCTCTCCAATTTCTCCACATTTTTCTTGAAATGCGGTGCCCAGAACTGGACACAATACTCCAACTGAGGCCTAACTAGCGCAGAGTAGAGCGGAAGAATGACTTCTCGTGTCTTGCTCACAACACACCTGTTAATGCATCCCAGAATCATGTTTGCTTTTTTTGCAAGAGCATCACACTGCTGACTCATATTCAGCTTGTGGTCCACTATAACCCCTAGATCCCTTTCTGCTATACTCCTTCCTAGACAGTCACTTCCCATTCTGTATGTGTGAAACTAATTGTTCCTTCCTAAGTGGAGCACTTTGCATTTGTCTTTATTAAACTTCATCCTGTTTACCTCAGACCATTTCTCTAATTTGTCCAGATCATTTTGAATTATGACCCTATCCTCCAGAGCAGTCACAACCCCTCCCAGCTTGGTATCATCTGCAAACTTAATAAGCGTACTTTCTATGCCAATATCTAAATCGTTGATGAAGATATTGGAGAGCCGGTCCCAAATCAGACCCCTGCGGAACCCCACTTGTTATACATTTCCAGCAGGATTGCGAACGATTAATAACTACTCTCTGAGTACGGTTATCCCACCTTATAGTAGCCCCATCTAAGTTGTATTTGCCTAGTTTATTGATAAGAATATCATGCGACACCGTATCAAACGCCTTACTAAAGTCTAGGTATACCACATCCACCGCTTCTCCCTTATCCACAAGACTCGTTATCCTATCAAAGAAAGCTATCAGATTGGTTTGACATGATTTGTTCTTTACAAATCCATGCTGGCTGTTCCTATCACCTTGCCACCTTCCAAGTGTTTACAGATGATTTCCTTAATTACTTGCTCCATTATCTTCCCTGGCACAGAAGTTAAACTAACTGGTCTGTAGTTTCCTGGGTTGTTCTTATTTCCTTTTATAAATGGGCACTATATTTGCCCTTTCCAGTCTTCTGGAATCTCTCCTGTCTCCCATGATTTTCCAAAGATGATAGCTAGAGGCTCAGATACCTCCTCTATCAGCTCCTTGAGTATTCTAGGATGCATTTCATCAGGCCCTGGTGACTTGCAGGCATCTAACTTTTCTAGGTGATTTTTAACTTGTTCTTTTTTTATTTTATCTTCTAAACCTACCCCCTTCCCACTAGCATTCACTATGTTAGGCATTCCTACAGACTTCTCGGTGAAGACCGAAACAAAGAAGTCATTGAGCATCTCTGCCATTTCCAAGTTTCCTGTTACTGGTCAGTGAGGAGGGAGAAACAGTGGGCCTACCCTCTCCTTGGTCTTCCTCTTGCTTCTAATGTATTTATAAAAAGTCTTCTTGTTTCCCTTTATTCCCGTAGCTAGTTTGAGCTCATTTTGTGCCTTTGCCTTTCTAATCTTGCCCCTGCATTCCTGTGTTGTTTGCCTATATTCATCCTTTGTAATTTGTCCTACTTTCCATTTTTTATATGTCTCCTTTTTATTTTTAGATCATGCAAGATCTCGTGGTTAAGCCAAGTGTCTTTTGCCATATTTTCTATCTTTCCGACGCAGTGGAATTGCTTGCTTTGGGCCCTTAATAATGTCCCTTTGAAAACTGCCAACTCTCCTCAGCTGTTTTTCCTCAGTCTTGATTCCCATGGGACCTTACCTATCAGCTCTCTGAGCTTACCAAAATCCGCTTCCTGAAATCCATTGTCTCTATTTTGCTGTTCTCCTTCTACCCTTCCTTAGAATTGTGAACTCTATGATTTCATGATCACTTTCACCCAAGCTGCCTTCCACTTTCAAATTCTCAACCAGTTCCTCCCTATTTGTTAGGATCAAATCTAGAACAGCTTCCCGGTAGCTTTTTCAACCTTCTGAAATAAAAAGTTGTCTCCAATGCAGTCCAAGAACTTATTGATAGTCTGTGCCCCGCTGTGTTATTTTCCCAACATATATCTGGATAGTTGAAGTCCCCATCACCACCAAATCTTGGGCTTTGGATGATATTGTTAGTTGTTTAAAAAAAGCCTCATCCACTTCTTCCACCTGGGTAGGTGGCCTGTAGTAGACTCCTAGCATGACATCACCCTTGTTTTTAACCCTTTAGCCTAACCCAGAGACTCTCAACACTTCCGTCTCCTATGTCCATCTCCACCTCACTCCAAGTGTGTTCATTTTTAATATATAAGGCAACACCTCCTCCCTTTTTTCCCTGTCTATCCTTCCTGAGCAAGCTGTACTCTTCCATACAAACATTCCAATCATTTGTATTATCCCACCAAGTTTCTGTGATGCCAACAATGTCATAATTGAGTATCAGAGGGGTAGCTGTGTTAGTCTGAATTTGCAAAAGCGGCGAGGAGTCCTGTGGCACCTTATAGACTAACTGAAGTGTTGGAGCATAAGCTTTCGTGGGCAAAGACCCACTCCGTCAGACATGCATCTGACGAAGTGGGTGTTTGCCCACGAAAGCTTATGCTCCAACACTTCAGTTAGTCTATAAGGTGCCACAGGACTCCTCCCCGCAATGTTATAATTGTACTTATTTATTAGCACTTCCAGTTCTTCCTGCTTATTACCCATACTTCTTGCATTTGTATATAGGCATCTAAGATACTGATTTGACCTTGCCTCTCACTTTTGCCCTGACCCTCCTTTCTCTCTGCCATTGTAGCCCACGCTCCCTCCCATTTCCGGCCCATCTCCCAGGTCTCCATGTTCTCCACTTACCCGTGGGCTTTGCTCACCTGTCCCCGTCAATCCTAGTTTAAAGCCCTCCTCACTAGGTTAGCCAGTCTGTGTCCAAATAGGGTCTTCCCCCTCCTCGAAAGGTGAACGCCATCTCTGCCTAGCAGTCCTTCCTGGAATAGCATCCCGTGGTCGAGGAAGCCAAAGCCCTCCTGGCGACACCATCCTCGCAGCCAGGCATTCACCTCCAGAATGCACCTGTCTCTGTCCGGAGAGCTGCAGTGCATCTGCAAATTTGACACCATCCGCTGAGAATTAAACAAAGACTGTGAATGGGTAGCCAATTACAAAAGCAGTTTCTCCTCTCTTGGTGTTCACACCTCCAGATCAGCTGCTAGAAGTGGGCCTCATCCTCCCTGATTGAATTTACCTCGTTATGTCTAGCCTGATTCTTGCCTGCATATTTATACCTGCCTCTGGAAATTTCCACTACATGCATCTGATGAAGTGGGTCTCTGCCCACAAAAGCTTATGCTCCAATACATCTGTTAGTCTATAAGGTGCTACAGGACTCCTTGTCGCTTATATAGGCATGTTAAGTAATACATCAGGAATACTTCCCCAGAAGCAACTTTACAACTCACTACAGACCTGCTGATTTTTATCCCTTTATTTTGAGCTACAGAGATGGAGCTTGAGTCTTTTTCTGCATGTATTCTTGTCCGCTTGTTCTTGGTGTTCTTTTCTTTCTGTCTTGACTTTTTGGGCCCCCTGTGAGAGAGTATTTCATCAGACACCACATGGTCTGTTTTGTAGTCTGCAAAGAGTGTGAGGGTGTAGCCCGTTGGGCAGCTCACGGAGGGGCTTCTCCCCCTCCAGGTCAGTGGCCAGCCACTCCACCAATGTTCATAGAGCCCCTTTTAGTCCTGGGCCTCGGGCCAATGGTCAGCACAGTTCAGCAAGAAGTTAGAAGCCCGGGTCCTGGTTTGGGGTGGGCGATATACAAACAGTCCACACCCCGACCCTGGGTCAGGGCGGGGCAAGCCACATGAACAAACCAGTGACCAGTTACAGCACAGTGGCCCAAGCCTTAGTTCAGGACATGGCAGCAAACACACCCAGTCATATAGGTCAGGCCCCAGCCTTAGTTCAGGGCGGGGCAGCAGGCAAACAAACAGTTCTCAGGCCCATTTGAATCACCCAGTCGGATCCCTTTCCTAAGGCAAGGATACAGCAGATGCAGGGTGCTGTTTAAGGACAGGAAAGGGGGGAGAGCCACCCAAGAGTGGGGTGGCAGAAAGGACACAGGCCCACCCACTCCACTGTGTCCTAGCCCAGGGCCCTAACAGCAGCAGAGCAGTCTGCTGCTAGGTCAGCAGGGATCTGCACCACAACACACTGACCACTGCTGCGGCCCCACTATACTGGGGCCAGCTCTCCCTGGGCTACTGCCATCTCCCCCTCCGTGGGTACCTGGGTCTCCAACAGGTCCACTGGCTGGTTTGGGGTCTGTCAGCACTGGCAGGTCCACCGATCCAGGCCACTCTTCAGTTCCCAGCAGGTATAGGGCTCCAGACCAGTCCTCAGCCTCTAACAGGTGCAGGGGTCCAGACAGGCATCTTCCTTTTCTGCTGGCTGGGCTCCTACTGATCTCCTGGGCAGGTCTTTTATAGTCCTGACCCCGCCTCCTGACTTCCAGTCAGGTGAGAGGGTGGGGCCAGGCTCTGCCCAAAAGGGCTCATGGAGGGGCTTCTTCCCCTCTGGATCAGTGGCAGCCACTCTGTGCCCCACTCCAGGAGAAAAAGAAGGGTGTGGTAGCTGCTCCTTCCTCTCTTGTGCTCTGGAGCACCCTTCCCTCTCTCACCTGCCCCACCCGGCTGCTGCCACTGCTGCCTGGAGCCCTCCCTGGCCAGCTCTCCCCTGTGGCTGCCTGCCTGTTGCTGGGCCTCTTCCTCCCAGGACTGCTGCTGCTGCTACCACCCAAACCTTGCTGCTGTCTGGGGGCGGGTGGGCGGGGAGGCCTGCCGGCCTGCCCTCCTACTGGAGGGAGAGGTGAAGAGGACCCACCAGCACCCACCATCCAGAGGCCCTTCTCTGGTGTGCTGCTGCTGTACCACCTGCGCCCCGTCGAGGAGGAAGAAGAGAAGGCCACCAGTTGAACTGTGGAGGGGGTTTGTTTGTTGGGACTGAGCCTTTAACACCAGTGCTCCTGGGGTGGTGGTAAACTGAGTTGCTGCAAGGAGGGCCGGGGGAGAGGTGCAGAGCCCTCCCCCTAGTCCAGCTGCCCCGCTTTTTTTCTACTGCTACCACCCCCATTGCCCCCTCCACCACTCTCTGTTAACACCTGGACTCTCTCTTCACCCCTCTGCGGGGCTAGCTGCTCGCCTGCATTTACACTGGGACTGTTTGTGCAGCAGCGGGCGAAAGACTGAGCCCCACAAGCGCTTGTGGGCGCACTCCCACCCCCCTCCTGGACTTGGTTCCCCTCCCTCAGCTACATTTGGCTGGGGGGTCTTCCCCACCCCCTGCCTTGCCCCCTTGTTTCCCCATCACAGTAGCTGGCCTCCCTGCTGCCTGCCCAGTCCTAGCAGCCCAGTTTGTTTCTCCTTCCCTCCCTACTACAGCCCTCCCTGAGACTTAGTTTGTTGCCTGCCCCTCCCAGCCCCTGAAAGAAAGCTTGTTTGCCTGCCCCGCCTGATCTCCAAGCAGTTCCCTGGTTTGCCCCACCACCACCACCCAAATCCCCACTAATAACCCAGTACCCGGAGACAATTCCTATACTGTTTTGTTTTGTTCATTTCTGGACTAACTAACTGGCATCCCACCTCCCTCCTTTTTTACAGTGCCCAGTTAATCAGCAATGTATGTCAGAGGTCTTTAGCCCACTGTAGACTAGTGAACCTTTGTTAAGATGTGTAGCCCCCTCTATACTGATCTCGATGGTCAGGGCAGTACGTGGTGTGTGTGTGTGTGTTTTACGCCCGAGTCTTTAGCTGCTAGGACCGGGGTCCCTTCGCAGCGGGCGGCCTAGGGAAGGCCGACGGGTGCCCCAAAGGGGGTCTGTCCCGTGGAGGTGACAGAACCCCAAACTTCCAGCTCTGCCTGTGTCTGTTCCTATGACCGGCTAGAGTTCTTTTGATTGTGTCTGGTTCTGTTACAGCAACAGGAGGAGTCAGGTTAAAGCTTAAACAGTTACAGGTTTATTAAAGAGACTTATAAAAAAAAATATGGTTGCAATGGCTATTGTTCTACTTCTTAACTGCTAGCAAATACAAATCTTAAAATGGTTACAAAGGAAAAGAAAAGGAGGTAGGAAATAATGGTACCAAGTGACAGCTTAATCTTTAAAGAGCTCTAATTCTATGTATACACTAAGACAAAGGACACATACAGGTACAATTTTTACCCCCTTCTGCGTCTCGATTCCAGCGTGTCAGGCCAGGATCGGTCACTCAATCCCCGGGAAAGACTAATACGAGGTGGGCGTCCCGTGTGGAACCTCGGGAGGCAATTACCTAACCCGACCAGCAGGTAGATGGTAGATTGACGCTCAGAGTGAGTGTGCTGCTGGACCCATCTTTATACCCGTGGGGTCACGCATTCTCTTTCTTATCTATGGTGCCAAATGGTGCTGGTTCATCTTTGTGACGCCAGTTCTTACAAGGGAGTTGTGAACTTAATTTACACTTGTAAGAGAGATAACTAAATTGGGAGTACTGGACATTCTTTGCTCAGTGGGAGATTTCTCCCTAGGACGGTTGTGTGTGATCGTATCAACGTAGGTGCCACCCAAGGACAGTTTCTTGCAGCCTCTTGGTCAGCGATTAGCTTGGCCACCCTCTAATCTATGTTTACAGTTGTCCAGGGTCACGATGAGCCAGCATATCTGGGCCTTCTGTCAAGGCTTCAAAGACTATGCTGATTTTATTGCTCTCTATGTGCCCTGTGCGCTTTGAGGCACCTTAGAGGGGCAAGCAAGATGGATGTGACGGGGGGGGAGTGGTTCCTGTCTGGCTACATTTTGTTAGGTGCCCCCCCCCCCTTCTGTTGCTCTGTGCAAATAGCTGTGGGTTGGGATTTATGTGTGTAGAACTTCACCTTCCAGATAGGATTTCTCCAGCTCCTCCTCCCCGCATCCCTTTGGAGCTCGCTACAAGACATGGTTTTTAGGAGGTTTAAGATGGGCTCAGAAAGGATACATGACAGATTAAGTTGTCTGGACAGAGAGCAAGCCAGCCCATTTGTGCAGCTCTGCATTTGCTGTAAAATGTTCCACATTTAAAAACAATTGGGGGGTGTGGAGGGAAGGAACCCAACGCAACTTAATAAGGAAAAAAGAGAAAAGCTTGAAGCTAGCAGGCTAGTGGATGCGTTATTGCCTTTGATTCATCTGATTATAGTGATTTATCAGAGTGTAGGTGCATGGACGCGCAATGACAGGGTATTTTATAGGACTTCTCTACTAAGCGCTGTATCACTTTATTTCTGCATTAGCTTGGGGTAGGGAAATAGTTTTTAAGCAATCAGAGGGAGGGAATATAAAAGAGGAATTTGCTTTCAGCTCATCAGAGGAATAAGGACTGATTTTATTGACCTAATTATACACCAAATAACCTTGGCCATCGATCACATACAATTAAGGGGTTTGTTTAAAAAAAAAAAGGAGTTGGAGAAGGGGGAAATAAAGGGTCTTTAAATTAAACTTGCAAAAGAAGGAGGTAAAAAATTAAACAGAGAATTCATTTTAAAGCCTTTAAACAGGAACTATAATACAATTCTTCCAGGCAGGAAATGGAAAAAATGCACTGAATGCCTTTTGTAAACTAAGGCTTTCATGCTGAGTTCAGATCCGGTCATTTTGGCTTAAATATCATTAAACAAATGGATACCAGTTTATTCCCCTCCCCCTAATTGTATTGTGTAGCCCATGAAGAGAAGTAGCTGAAATGTAACACGCAAACCACAACGCATAGTCAATGTGATTGTAGTGGTTTTTCTTAATAAGGTTGTACCTATCAAGAACCAAACATTCTCTTTCTTGTATGATTAACGTCTCTAGAGTTTTTCTACAGGATCTAATCAGCGTTTATTCTTAGCATTGCAGAGGGAATAATTCTACTGTTTTGTCTACACTACACGCTTTGCCGGAAGAGGCAATGCAAATGAAGCGTGGATTAGCATTTTCTTGGGCCTCATTTGCATAATCTCTTCCGGTCCGTTTTTGCGCAAGGGGTTTTTGCGCAAAAAGCACTGTGGACGTTTCCTTTTTGAGCAAAAACCCCTTTTTGCGTAAGATCCTTATGCCTGTCCTGGAGAGGCACAAGGATCTTGTGGAAAAAGGGGTGTTTGCACAAAAAGGAAATGTCCACACTGCTTCTTTTTGCGCAAAAACCCCTTGTGCAAAAAGAAATGGCAGAAAATATGCTAATGATGTCATGACTCATGCTAATGAGTCCCTCATTAGCATATTTTCTGCCAAAAAAACTCGCAGTGTAGACGTAGCGGGGGCTATGTCTATACTATGATCCTCTTCCGCAAGAGGAAATGCAAATGGAGCGCTCATTTGCATATGTCATGCTCTCATTTGCATTTCTTCTTCGTATCCCTTTTGCGCAAGAGGTTTTTTGCGCAAAAAAGCGCTGTGTAGAAGGCTCGTTTTTGTGCAAAAACCCCCTTTTGTGCAAGACCCTGTAAACCTCGATTTTTGAGGAATAAGGATCTTGCAAAAAAGGGTTTTTTCTGGCAAATGGCCCCGTCTACACAGGGCTTTTTATCTGCAAAACCCCTTCCGCAAAAGGATCAGAAGAAGAGATGCAAATGAGAGCGTGACTTGCATATCCTCTTCCGCAAAAAAGGCAGTGTAGCCGTAGCCTTTTTGAGGAAGAACGGCTCTTGTGCAAAAGGGGGTTTTTGCACAAAAAGGAGACGTCTACACAGCTCTTTTTTGCACAAAAACCTCTTGCGCAAAAGGGATCCGAGGAGGAAATGCAAATGAGAGCGCGACATATGAAAATGAGTGCTCCATTTGCATTTCCTCGGAGAGAGGCATAAGGATCTTGCTCAAAAAGGGTTTTTTGCACAAAAAGGAAACAACCACACTGCTGCTTTTTGCACAAAAACCCATTGTGCAAAAATGGACCAGAAGAGATTATGCAAATGAAGTGTGAGAAAATGCTAATCCCTGCTTCATTTGCATTGCCTCTTTCAGCAAAGCATGTAGTGTAGGTTACGTCTACACTGCAGGGTTTTTGTGCAAGAACTCTTCCGAAAAAACTTCTTGCACAAAAGCACGTCCACACCTCAAAGCGCATCGCTTTTGCATTGTGCTTTTGCACGAGAGAATGTCCACAGTGCATGTACGCTCTTGCGCAAGAAAGCTCTGATGGCCATTCACAGAACGGCCATCAGAACACATGTTCTTTTTCTGATAGGCTCTTTTTGTGCAAGAAACCCCTGTTGAGCATCCACACACACCTTTTTGCACAAGAACTCTTGCACAAAAAGGAGTTATGCCTCGTAGAAGGAGGTTTACCTACACTGCAAAAAGCCCTCTGTTCTGTCAATTGACTGTAGATTTTCTTGAGAAAAAACGCACTTGAGGTGTGGACACTCCGTGGGTTTTTGCGCAAAAACCTTGTAGTGTAGACGTAGACGTAGACAAAGTAAATATACACTGGAAAAAAACCTGTCCTAGGTAAATGTCTGTTTTGTCCCCCCTGATTTCATCTTCAGTTGTTGTTTTGTTTTGTTTTTTAACTGACCCTGCTCACTGGAGTACGTGACCTGGGATTTGACTGAAAAATAAGCACATGATGGGACTTTGGTGTTGATGGTGGTGTTTGCTGATCAAGGTAATTGTGGGGTTTTTTTTTGTTGCTGGTAGGATTACACACAGGCACATGCGCACACACTGAGGAAATAATCTTGTGCATTTGACAGTGCACTTGTCCTCCATTGCAGCACTTTTAAAACAACAATCAGGCCTTTTACATTCTTTTATTAATAATCTTCATTCTCCTTTTGCCCCCCCACCCCCCGCCCAGTCACTTCTCTGAGTTGGTCCAGAATGTGCCTCTTATCACACAAGCTGTTATTTCATACCGGATGTTAAACTTGGAAACCATTCTTGTCCAACTCTTGCTCACTTTAAGTCTTTGGCTCTATGTTGGTTTCCTGACCTTCCTCCCCCCACACAGTCCCCTGCCCTGAACTCTGAAATACATTGAATAACTATTTTGCACGCTCCTATACTGCCTGGAGCAGCAAAGGGAGTGTGTGTGTGGGGTCAGATCCTACCCAGTATCGTGCGCATGATTTCAGTACATTAACACCTATGTGTCACTTAATTGACAGTGTATAGCAATTCTTCAAGATGAGTGGTGCCTCTACACTGGCCCTTGCCCACTTGGAGCGAACAGCATGCATACCAACAAGCAATCCCCCCCCCCCCCCCCGCCTCAATTATGCCAGGAGCCAATTCCTTAGAAGTGTTTTACCCCCTCTTCCTAGCCTAACAGTTGTTGCCAAGGAGGAACTTTTTATTTTATTAGTAGGGGCAGGAGCAGGGGAGGGGTCAGGACAGGGAGCAGGGCCAGGGCTTGGGAATAGGGTGAGGGTACAGTTCCCAGGGCCTAAGCCACCAGGTTGCGGCACCTCCCAGATGGGATCTGGGACCGAGGGGATGGTGGTGGGGAGGGGGGACTGCTCCGACACCGGTAGGTTGGACTGTGTGTCCAAAACCCCGGCATCAGGCAAGATGGGATTAGTAAGCAGGCCCCCATCGGGAAGGGAAGGAGACCACTCCGCCTCAGAGGTGGAGGGGGTGCCCACAGGCCCGGGACCCAGCTGTTCAGGCTATGTCTACACTACACCCCTCTGTCAGCAGAGGGATGTAAATGAAGCACTTCAAAAATGCAAATGAAGTGGGGATTTAAATATCCTGTGCTTCATTTGCATAATCACGTCATGGCGCTGATTTAAACAAGTGCCATGTCGAAAGTGAAACTGCAGTTTAGATGCATTTTTTTCGACAATGGGGCGATTTTTCGAAAGATCTTGTATGCCTCAAAAAATGAGTACAAGATCTTTCAAAAAATCGCCCCGTTGTCGAAAAAAACACGTCTAAACTGCGGTTTCACTTTTGACATGGCGCTTGTTCGAAACAGCTCCATGATGTGATTATGCAAATGAAGCGTGGGATATTTAAATCCCTGCTTCATTTGCACTTTCGCAGTGCTTCGTTTACATCCCTCTGCTGACAGAGGGGTGTAGTTTAGACGTAGCCAGTGCTGACCATCACCCCTAGGGGCTTGGTGGCCTCAGGTGAAGCGCCTTTGGTGGCCGGGCTGATAGGCAATATCGGGGTGCCCCGAGGGTGAGAGCGGAAGCGGCCACCTGGGGTGAGGGAGAGGAAGGAGGAGGAGGAGGGGGCGGTGCAACTGATTCGCCGTCCAGATCGAGGCCCGTTGGCAATGCGTTGTCCTTTCCCTGGGCAAGCGGGGTCAGACCCAGGGCCTCGATCTCCTCGAAGATGGAGCCAAAGTCCATCCCCGCAGCCCCAGAGTCCTCCCCGCCGTCAACCAAGGCAACAATTGCCTCAGCAGTGATGACCGGGCATGCAGGTGGTAGGGGGGCTGGGGGAGCTACATCTAAGGCTTCCTTGGGTATTGGCTCTGCAAGGGGGATGGTGCTGTCCCCCTCTGCTGCCATGGCATCCTCGGCCAGCGCCTCCTGCTGAAACTTGTCTGGGGGGTATATCAGCGGCAGTGGCCTCCCTCAGTATTTTATGGCGGAGGCCTTCCCACCCTCCTCATCGGAGGGGGGAGATTGAGTCCGCGGCTTTGCGCTTTCCCCAAATGAGCATCCAGCCCTCCGAGGTGGAAGCGGAGGGCTGGTCAGCAGGGACAGGGCGCATAGGTGGTACTCGGGGGGGTCTGGGAGGTAAGGAAGGGGCAGCGGGGGGGCCGGGAAATCTCCCCCTGGGGCAGGCCCTCTCCCTCATCTGGCAGCAACCTCACTGCCCTTTTTTCCACGTGGCCCGCGGAATCAAGATCTGTAGTGGTGGGGCCTGCCTGCTCGCCAGAGCACACCAGGGCAGGGGTCACCTGAGTGAAGCCGTTGGCAAGAGGGGGAGGTGCAACCGCAGAGGCCAGACTGCCAGGGATCTGGCGGTGTTGGGGCTGGCACTCTCCCAGGCCCCAGGGGGCCCAGACCCCTCCTCGGACCAGGCCAGGGGGCAGTCCGTCTGGACGTGCCCCATCGCCCAGCTGAGGAAGCACTGGGTCTCCCCCAAGGAATAATGGACCCAGTAAAGGGCCCCCGGTAGGGCACCAGGAAGGACCCCTCAAGTGCCACCCCATCTTAAAAGAAGGAATAAGGGATCTTTCGGAAAAGGCTTTATTTTCCGCAAGATCCGTGTCTAGACTGGCGCTTTTTTCCGTCAAAGCTCCGAGCCGGAAAAAAGCGGCAGCCATGTTTATGCAAATGAAGCGGGGGGCATTTAAATCCCCGCTTCATTTGCAATTGCGATACGTCTAATTTGCATCCCTTTTACGGAAAAGGGATGCAGTCTAGACATAGCCCAGATGTAATACATAACTTGTTGCATGGGAAGACAGACACTTGCATTTTATCCCATTTTGTACCTGAAATTGAAAGGATTTTTGCCTCAGGACTGACACTTGTCCCGATGGCATATATATATATAACACCCATTAATCATGTATTAGCCCCTTTTCAATTATTTATAAATGTAACCTTAATATCTGATGTGACCTACATGTCTGATATGTTACCCACTGTCTTGCCTTTGCTATAACCATGTTGTCATTCCTGTATGAATGAGGTAACAATCTTTTGGGCCTATTCTTTGCTCTTTAGCACTATCCAAAGCTTAGTTTACCTTTCCTTATCTGGAAGTTCACATCCAGTGCTTGTTTCCAGCCTATATAGCAGGTGTGGCCAACCTGAGCCTGAAAAAGAGCCACAGTTTACCAATGTACATTGCCAAAGAGCTACAGTAATTTGTGAGCAGTCCCCAACAGGTGCCTCTTCTCCCATCTCCAGCATCTTTTGCCCACCAGCAGCCCCACCGATCAGTGCCTCCTCTTCCTTCCCCGTGCCTCCTGCCCACTGCAATCAGCTGTTTCCTGGCACTCAGGAGGCTCTGTGGGGGAAGGAAGGCGTGAGGGCGCAATCCGCTTGGAGGAGGAGGTGGAGCCAGGAGTTGAGCACTGGAAAGTTGGCACCTGTAGCTGCAGCCGCGGAGTTGGTGCCTGAGCCAGGAGCTGCATATTAACTTCAGAAGAGCCACGGTGTGACAGGGTGTCGGGGACCCATGGCGAGGGTCCCACACCCCGCACTAAAGCGACGTCCAGCCCCGGTGCCGCAGGAGTGCACGGCATGCGCCTGACCCGGAGTACCGCAGGCCAGCCAGCAGCCCGGCAGGCGTGCGCCTGTGCGAGATCACTGCGGGCAGCCAGCTGACTGGCGGGAGTGCACCGGCGTCCCAACTGGAGGGTGCCGGCTTTGAAAAGCGGGACACTTGTCCACTGGAGGGGGAGTCCGGGAGAGACGGACCGGTGGGAGGACGGGAGCGGGAGCGGGGGCGGAACAGATCCTGGACTCTGAGGGAGCTAGCCCTGGAGGGCTCGGCAGGAGGGGAGGAAGTAGCTCAGGACGGGGTGAAGGACCGCCCGCAGGCTGGTGAGTTGGGGGAGCGACCCCACCGGCTGAACAGGCAGCAACTCTGCTTGTTCTTAGGGTCCTGGGCTGAGGTCTGGAGCGAGGGGTGGGCCCAGGCCTCCCCCCCCTCCCTGCGTGAAGGAGACTCAGGACAAGGTTAAGGGACTTGACCAAGGCCTTTCCGCATCAGGCGGGGACTTCTGACTAATAGTAGGGGTAGAGACACAGAACGGGGCGGTTCCCCCCGCTGGGGGCGGGGAGACCTTGTAACACACAGGTTGGCCACCCCTGCTGTATATTTTCTTTCCATGTCTTCAGTGTACTTGGGGATCAGTTTTTTTGCCCATATACCTTTGGGAATGTTTCTAAGAGACAAGATGTTTCCTTCCCCAAAGTATTGAGTGGAGCTGCAATTCTGGGAAGTAAATTGGCAACAAGTGTTATGTCTAGGCGTGGGCTAGATGCAGTGTGCATGGACCATTCTTGCTGGTGGTCCGTAATGCTGAACTACAGATTTGGAGCCATAGGAACTCAGAAACATTCCCACATGCTAATTCAGTCAGATACAAGTTTAGCAGGAAATACGTATATATTCAGAGCAGGAGGAAATATAGAGGCGCATACAAACCTTGGTGATCAGATTGACTGGATTTAATAAAGAATGAAGGCAATGGTATTTGTGTGTGTGTGTCTACAGCATCTTATTTTACTTGCCCAATTTAAAAAAATACACTAAGTCTTAAATCTGTAACTTTTCCCATTCAGATCAGTACAAGCACAGGGGGGAAAGGTTTGTATAATGTAGTGAGCACATGCATGATTTCTTTAAGAAAACACTGTTTACACCTGCAATGGGAGGACAACTGTATTCTGCTCCAATTGACTTTAATTGTAAACCTTTTCCTTATGCCCCAGCTCCTGAATCATCTGTGTTTAATAAATTTTCACAACACCCCTGCTGCAAAAGCTCCGTGGCAGGAACTGACTCTGCCTATTCCACTGAACCCTAGCAGAACAGTAATTACTCCAGGCACAGTAATGGTCTGCAACTTGCTCAAGGTATAGAGATGGGGTGGGGTGCTGCGGAGTTTTTAGGCTAAATGGCTACTTTTAAATAATGTTTATCAGCTGAAATGCAAGGAGCGAGTGCAAGAGCAAATGTAAAACATGTCCTTTCTCCAAATTAGAGGGCTGTTTCAAATGGGGGAATTAAAGGTGGTATTTAACAATATAGATTTTTGAATCCCTCCCTTCCTCTGTAACCAATATTCCTCTTTTCCCCTCCTAATTACATTTTTCCACACTTGCGTGCATTTTGGCCAATTCTTTCCAAAATTTGTTCCAAGGAAACAAATGTTTTAAAAAAGCTCACCTCCCTGCAAAGGGCAGGTTAAAAAGGGAGATCCTTTACAATTCCTAGGACACACATTTAAACTCATCTTACTTTGCTTATACGTTGAATGGCTTTGTTTGGGGGGTCGCCTTTGTGATGTTTTTTGTTTCTTAAAGAACAACCAAACGGTTAGCTGTGACCAAGATTTGGGGCCTTGGGAAGATTTCAGACAAAAGGGGTACCCATATCGAGGAAGGATTTAATAGATTCCAAGGAGAGACAGCAATTACCAGCGTCATTTTCTGTGTTCCCACATAAAACTTATGCCTATGAAAATGAATTGTACACACCTCTGGTGGCAGGGGATCTGGTCAGATTCTAAAACAGGATGAACGTGTCACGTTCCAGCAGCAGAAGAGCAGGGCTGGAACAGGCAGAGCATGCAGTAAAAGTGGTGGGAACTGTCTGTACATAAGTACAGCTCCCTGAAGTGGCTGTTGGGCAGCATGTCATCGTGATAATGTTGTGACACGAGCTCTCACAGACCCACCCTCGCTCCATTTCTGTGAGGATGTTCTATACTTATTTGACACTGCCGTCTTGATCTGTATGTGGCTGGGAGACAGCGGGGGAAGCTGGTGCTATCAGAAAGTTTCACGCTTCCCAGTGATGGGATGGTGAACAATACAAATGTAGCTCCTGCGTCTTTATCTTAAATCTTCCCAGATGCTGCTCCACAGGAGTCCCGTGATGGAGAAAAGCTCTTTCCTGGAACATTATACCATGTGGCTCTCTATGCATTTAGTCTTTAACATGCAAATTGCTCATGTGCCTCACAGGCAAACAGAATTCATTCTGACACTAAAGTTTCTAAAGTGAAGGTTTTATAAATTCTTGGATTCCCTCCCCAAAGACATTTGTAGGATTTAAAAATTAGAATTCTGACTATGTTTTCCTCTATCTCTTGATAAATATATATCCACGTTTTAGTCTTTGGAGGCATATAAATGAACATATCAGTATAAATTGTAGCTAAAGAAAGAGTTAAGAGAAGAAGAACACTTTACACGGATACAAATATTAGAACAAGAATATGACAAGTACAGCATGTATGTCCCATGTATATATGTATGTGGTGGAGGGAGCAACCAAGAAGGCTAATGGCATATTAGGTTGCATTAGGAGAAGCATTGCCAGCAGATCCAGAGAAGTCATTATTCCCCTTTATTAGGCTCTGGTGAGGCCACATCTGGAGTATTGTGTCCAGTTCTGGGCCCCCCCACTATAGAAAGGATGTGGACGCATTGGAGAGGGTCCAGTGGAGGGCGACCAAAATGATTAGGGGACTGGAGCACATGACCTATGAGAAGCTGAGGGATTTGGGTTTGTTTAGTCTGCAGAAGAGAAGAGTGAGGGGGGATTTGATAGCAGCCTTCAACTTCCTGAAGGGAGGTTCCAAAGAGGATGGAGAAAGGCTGTTCACAGTAGTGACGGATGGCAGAACAAGGAGCAATGGTCTCAAGTTACAGTGGGGGAGGTCTAGGTTGGATATTAGGAAAAACTATTTCCCTAGGAGGGTGGTGAAGCACTGGAATGGGTTACCTAGGGAGGGGGTGGAATCTCCATCCCTAGAGGTGTTTAAGTCTCGGCTTGACAAAGCCCTGGCTGGGTTGATTTAGTTGGGGTTGGTCCTGCCTTGGGCAGGGGGCTGGACTTGATGACCTCCTGAGGTCTCTTCCAGCTCTAGGATTCTAACTCAAGTAGTTCAGTGGAAATTGATTCAAGTTTTTTGCTTTTAATAATGTGCAGTTTTAAGTACATCTTATACAGGCAATCTCAAAACATTTTTAATGATTTGAGGAAAAAACTCCTTTGATACTGGGACTCTGGAAGTCATATGCTTAATTAAAGACAGCTCTGAATCTGTTCTACACAAGGCTTTCTGGTTTGTGTAGCTGTACTGTAAATCTTAGATCTTCAATTACAGTCGTGCTTTGAAAACATACAGTTAAAAGGCTGACTTTAAAAAAGAACAACCGCTTGGTTCTCTATTAGTAAAGAACTTACAGCTTTAAAATGCAGAGATATTAACTACTGAGATTCTTTTTAAAAAGTTCAGGACTTCTAGGCTGCGTCTAGACTGGCATGATTTTGCGGAAATACTTTTAACGGAAAAGTTTTTCCGTTAAAAGTATTTCATGAGCGTCTAGATTGGCACGGATGCTTTTGCGCAAAAGTGCTTTTGCGCAAAAGCATCCGTACAGCCAATATAGACGCGATTTTTAACAGAAAGCTCCGATGGCCATTTTAGCCATCGGGCTTTCTGCATAAAACATTAAGTGCCTGTCTACACTGGCCCTCTTGTGCAAGTATTCTTGCACAAGAGGGCTTATCCTGAGCCGGGGCGTGAAAGTATTTTAAGAAGCACTGATTTTGTACATTACAAAGTCAATGCTCTTGCGCAAATTCAAGTAACCAGTGTAGACAGCTGGCAAGTTTTTGCGCAAAAGCGGATGCTTTTGCGCAAAATCTTGCCAGTCTAGACGCACCCCTAGGGTTTTAACTGTTCCTATGCAAATAGATTAAGGAGCATTACAAGGAATGGGAAACAACTACCGGTATGCCTGTTAAAACCATTCCTCTCTTGACTAGTGGGGCAGATTCTTACTTCTTCTGACTGACTTATTTGTATCTCTCAGAGCAATCCAACTGTTGATTTAACCTGAGCCAACAATGTGTGAATATGGTGGAATCAAGAAAGAAAGTTGCAATACTTTAGGTGGGGGAATTACAGTTCTCTACATTTAATGAAGCTATTTAATTCTCTGGCAATGAACCCGTCTGCATTTTACCAGACATATTCTAGGCCTTGAATTGTAGTGTGGTAGAAGACTTCCCCTCTTTGCCCCACTCAAGCACCTTCCAGTCCTCAGGACAGATTTGCAAATGGTTCTCCCCTTTCCTGGCATGCAGCCTCCTCAGTTTATTCTGTTAGGGGGAAGTAAATAACTTGTATTTGGTGACAAAGCCAGCGAGGAGAAAAGGACTTGCCCGCAGCTTTGTCTTCCCTTTCATTTATCTCCTGCCCTTAGTGCATGTTTTTTGTCTCTTTAATTGAAACCCAGTAAGGAAAATAGTAATGGATACCCGGCTTAAATTGAGAAAACGTGTCCGCTGCTACATGGTGAGTGTTATTTCAGCAGATTTGAAGAAGCCAGTTCTTCTTCTGCCTGTCATTTAGCTATTGACAGTAGCTCCTATTAGATTTGCCATGCTCTTCTGCTACAGATGTCCCTTCCCAGCCTCTACTCCCCCTTCCCCCAAGGAGAAAAAAACCTCCTAGGTAGCAATTGAGTGCCTAATGGCTTCATGGCATCTAGAAGAAAATGCTTAAAAACAAAAACAAGCTTATCAGTTTACCTGCCAAAGGAGAGAATGCCCCCACTTAGTTTTACGCTTGTAGGCAACACAGAGAGAGAGAGAGAGAGACTGACTCTCCCTGGGATACATCTCTCTATATATTAAAAAAGTTTTTCCTGCGGGGCAACAGAGTGATGTCATCACGTCACTCTGCATCCTGCCTGCCTCTTCCCTCTCTTTCCCCCTCCCCCAGCTCGAGCCCAACCTCGCTGCTTCCCCTCACCACTTAGAATTGCTATTTTAAACCAAGCCCCTACTCCCGTTCCACCACCCCTACCCCCACAGGGCTCTCAACACCAAGAAACATGGCACAGTAGCCGGCAGACCCCACCTCGCAGCCATGACAGTTCAGGGGCCAGGCGCTAGTAGCGAGGTTCCCAGCTGGGCTTATGTGCCAGCAGCAGGCTCTTGGGGTTCGCCCACTGCCAGGCTCCTGGGGAGCTGGAGCATGGTGCTCAACCGGCCAGAGTCCGGCTGCCCCCGTGGAGACTCGCCCCCTCCCCAGCGGCTGCACTTACCATGGCTGTCAGAGCACCCCCGAGATCCCAGGGGAGCCACCGCACCAACCTGTCTGCTTCTTCCCGTCTGCTCCCGGCGGGTGGCCCTGGGCTCTGCAGGCAGGGCTGCGGTGGTGAGCAGCGCAGGCGGAACCACATAGGGGAGAAGCTGGGACAGCGCGCCCCTCCCCCCCGTGCCACTGCTTTCCCCACCTCAGCAGGCTGCAGTGCCCTGGAGTGCCGCATGTACATGGTACTACCTGCGTCCCATGTGGGGTGGCACCCCTGCACCTCCCCGGCTGCCGGGGTTAGAGCCGGACCTGGCACCCACCATGGCCGGGGGGAGGGGATTGTGGGGAGAGAAAGGGCCTGGGCTGGCGGGAGGGTCGGGGCGGCGGGGCGGAGGCAGAAAGGAGAAGGGACCCAGGCTGGCACGGCCGCAGCTCAGCCCTCCCTGTTGGCCAGAATGGGGAGAGCTGGGGTTGCCTACCCCCCATGAGAGGGGGGTTGGCGAGCGCAGCGAGCAGGGGGCACAGCCCCTTAGTGAGACTATTTGGAAGCTTTGGTTTATCAGTTTCACTTTGATAGTCACTAAACATTGCTACTCTCTGCAGCATGCTTCTCCAGACTAGGGCAGAATGCGACACACCCAAAAAAACAGTAATTTTTGAGCATTTACCTTCATCTGTACAAAATTACTGAGGAAAGGGGGTTGGGGAGAGATGTCAAAGAGTCTTCAGGGCTGCGTCCAGGATGAAAAAGAACATTTGATGGTCAAAGCTGATAAAAAAAAAAATAAGCTTCTTTGCTGTGTAATCTGGAGTGACTTGTTATACAGGGTATACAAGAAAAGTGTGTGCATGCATGGGGGGAAGGGAGAGATTCTGCTGCATCTTGCATACTAGCGGGTTCCAGTTACAAGAATCTTTTCAGTGTGTGTGTTAAAGTAATTGAAGAAAATTCACACACACACACACTCAGAGCAGGGCATTAAAAAGATAGATCTGCTCGAAAATAGGAAACAACAAATAGCTCAACTTTGCAAGAAGACAACTATGTGTATTTGTCTCTTTTCTTTTAACCTAATCCACATCGTCCGCTATTCATGGTTTCTATCTAATTACTGCTGGCGATAGAAGGATGATCCTTAGAAAAGGGTGATATCGCGCACTTAGACTTTGCCAGCAACACATTGATAAAAAGCGGGGCATAACAAAACAAACACAAAAATCAATATGGGTAGCATGTGTGCTGAAGGGAGAGCCTATACCCACAGGTGCCAGAGCGGAGCTGTAAACTAAACATGCTGCAGCCCTAGTTAGACAACTTTGACTCTCTGTACACTCACAACACACACATCTGACCATTGCATTAAATGGCCCTGATTGATAATTCAAAGGCCCTGTAAGAGGACATGTACATGTAAGTTACAGGAAAGCTCCATCACTGTTTATGTTTTTATACACAGCCAAATGGAAAGGAACTTGAGTAAGTCAAGGGGGGGGGGGATGCTGGCTTGGAGGGTGAAATGGGTCCCAGCTCTTATAAGCAACCAGGGAGAGGGAATGGGAGAAAGGAGGCTATAAGACAGACAAAGACAATGTAGATTATTTTAATACATCTAGTAAAGGCCCTGGAATTTAAAGGCTCCTGACAGAACCCAAGGCCACTCATCACCAGAAGTGAGGTGCTGTGTTTATACCATAAACTCTCGGCTGTGTAGTGGTGCTGGGATGCTGTGGACGATGGTTTTACAGGCTCTAACCTGGCCTCTTAATTTTTCACCCACAATTCATTGCATGTCAATTAAATTCATAAATGCTTAAATATTAATTATTATTGTTTTTTAAATCATAAAATGTTATTGTAATGGAATTTTCTCGCGGAACCCTTATTTTCACTTCACAGAACCCCGGGGTTCCACAGAACACCATTTCGGAAACTGCACTAGCGGATCCAAGCGTTTGGGTTCGGGAAAAAGGCAACTCTTTCCCGCTTCCTCCACCCCTCGCATTGCCTTTGAAGGCCTAGTCCCGGCTCTCCCTCCTTCTCCCCCGGACTGAGGCTGAAGGGGAGATATTTTGGTGAATGCAAAGTGATCCTAGACCAGGCCTGGGCAAAATATGGCCCGCAGGCCGCATCTGGCCTACCAAGCCACCAGATCCGGCCCGAGGAGGCTACGGGGAGCTCCATACAGGCTCCCCTGCTTGCCCCGCAGCCCCACGCACTGTGCAGAAATGCGGCTGCAGGGCTCCGTTTCTGTTTTAAAACTGGAGGGGAAGGGGAAGTTTTAAGAGCCGACACGCCCCCAGCACAATCCCATTGGCCGGTTTCTGGCAGAAACCAGCCAATGGGAGCTCCTTGTTAGAATAACAGGCAGCTAAGAAGAACCACGCTCCCTCTCCTTGGCTCAGTTATTCAATGAAGCACATGGCCAGGCTGGCTGGCTGGGAAACATTTTAAGCTCTGCATGCCTTAGCTCTGCAGGCAGGCAGGCTAGTTTGGCAGCTGGCAGGTAAGTCTCTTGGCCACCGCCTGCTTCTGGCACCCCAGCCTTTTCCTGCCCCAACCCTCTGCCCCCCCCCCCCACTCAACATACCCAAACCCTCTGTCCCCTCTTACACCCATACCCCCTCCCAGATCTGGCACCCCAATCTCCTGCCCCAGATCACAATCCCTTCCTACCCTAGGTCACATCCCATACCCCTGCACTCCAGTCCCCTGCCCTAGGTCACAACCACCTGCTTCACCCAAACTCCCTCCCAGACTCCAGTCCCCCTTCTGCACCCCAATCCCTTACCCCAAGCTCCCCTCTGCACCCAACCTCCATCCCAGACCCTGCATCTCCATTAATATCATGGAAGAGTGTGGCCCTCAACCACTTTCCAAAATCTTGGAGTGGCCCCCTGTCAAAAATTATTGCCCACCCCTGTCCTAGACACTGGTTACTACAGGGATTTCACCAGGCTGGCACCAAGCGCTCTTAAGCATGTGCGTCAAAAATGCAATGTTAGAAGAGCTAATCACTTTAGATGTTCCGCTGCTATCTACATGCATTTAGGTCACAATGCACAACCGGCTGTCTCCCGCTCTCTGCTTTGCTCCCAGCATATATTTCCCTTTCTTTAAGCAGGGGGCGGAGGGGGCAGGATCCCTCCAAAAATGTGACTCACCACCCCAGCTTTTACATCCATATGATTTCTCTGGCTACTTTCTTCCCCTCTCGCCCCAATCACGTAATCCCCATTCCCCCTCCCCACGGACACACTCAAACTCCACTCCCCATATTTTCTGCTCTCTCTCTCTCTCTCTCACACACAAACTCCATTCGCATTATATGACTTTCAGAGATGCACTGGCATTCCCAAATGAACACAAGCTGCTAATTCAAAGCCAGAGCAGCTCTGATCTTCCTAAAGCAACACCAAGGGGGTGGAAGGACACAGAAGAGATATCAAGTAGTCCTGTGACACCTTGTTATCTGGGGCCCGATTCTGCATTCCTTAACTACCCATTGAAGTCAGCAGGGGTTTGGGGTGCTCCAGGGAAGGCCAGAACGTGCTTTATTTAAGGCTCACTCTCCCCAAACCCCACTAAATTCCCAACAGCACGGAGAATTGCACTGCACTTCCCATCTTCTCCCAGTGCATGCATCTGGGGTGGGAAGCATTGGGCTACACAGTAACCCCTTCGGCGCCAGCATGCACTACTAGCACAATCACTGTTTTAAAAACGACACCCCCGTCTCCCCAAGAAGCCACTGGGAGGAGGACACAGCCACATCTGAGACCAGAGAGCAAAAGTTCATGGTTTGCTGTAGAAGAAATGATACTAAACGGCTCAAGGTAGTTAAGACCAAAGCAGACTGAAGAGCTTCAAAAACATCTTACCAAACTAAGTGATTGGGCAACAAAATGGCAAATGAAATTAATGTTGATAAATGTAAAGTAATGCACATTGGAAAAATAATCCCAACTATATGTACAAAATGATGGGGACTAATTTTGCTACAACTACTCAAGAGAGAGATCTTGGAGTCATTGTGGATAGTTCTCTGAAAACATCCACTCAGTGTGCAGCGGCAGTCAGAAAAGCAAACAGAATGTTAGCAATCATTAAAAAAGGGATTCAGAATAAGACAGAGAATATTTTATTGCCTCTATATAAATCCATGGTACGCCCACATCTTGAATACTGCGTACAGATGTGGTCACCTCATCTCGAAAAAGATCTCTTGGCATTGGAAAAGGTTCAGAAAAGGGCAACAAAAATGATTAGGGGTTTGGAACGGGTCCCATATGAAGAGAGATTAAAAAGACTGGGACTTTTCATCTTAGAAAAGAGGAGACTGAAGGGGGATTGGATAGCGGTCTATAAATCATGACTGGTGTGGAAAAAGTGAATAAGGAAAAGTTAACTTGTTACCAGATTTGCCCAATACTCTGGGGTATGCTCATTTATTAGGGTTACACTCAGGGCTGGCTTTAGGAAGTGCGGGGCCCAATTCGAACCAATAGTTCGAACCAATAGTTGAACATTTTCAAAAAAATGCCATCCTTTATTATGCAAAATTTTACACAAAATTAAATCAGTTGCCTTAAGTGCAGGTCAAATATTTTCAATTGCAAACGATCCAATTTTTTCAATAAAGTTTAAAGTTTGATTTTTAAAAAGTTACCAGAGAGCGTTGCAGTTTTCTGTTACATTGATTTACTTTTTAAACAGCAAAAATGGAGTCTTTGTTAAGAAAGTGTCAGTTCTGTGGTCAAATTCCAGTCCTTAGTGATTTCAGCACCAATGATTTCACTAGGTAATATGGTACCTCACCACCATTGCCTCCTTTGCACTGCCCTTAAATAAATTAATAGAGATTGCCTGTCTCCTAGACCTAGAAGGGACCTTGAAAGGTCATTGAGTCTAGTCTGCTGCCTTCACAGCAGGATGGAGAACCACCCCTGACAAATTTTTGCCCCAAATCATGTCTATAAGGACTGAACTCACAACCCTGGATGAAGCTGGTTAATGCTCAAACCACTGAGCCATCCCTCCCTCCAACACATACTACTTGCAGGTTGAGTCCAAGGTCACTCTACACAAGATTTTATCAATGATTTTTGCTCAAGCGATCACTGAGACAAGACAAGGACTCTCAATTGATTCTAGTCAGCTCTGCCTTTAAACACTGGATGTAGAGTGTCAGATATAATTGAGGACTCCCAAATAGACTCTACACCACCAGAAATAAAACCTGTTTCCATCTTCTGTGACTGTCAGTTAGATGTGACTCACTATCCTCTGCTTAGTGTTCAAGTTATGGTAGACCCTAAGCCAGGTCATATTAAGTTCAGGTCTTTTACCTTTTAATCCTACAATATGGATAACAACATTTCATTCTCCCAGCTCCAAGTCTTAAGTGAATTTCGACCCAAAAGAGCCAAAATTGATCACCTTGACACAGCAAGTGTGTCTACTGATCTCTGTGGCAAAGTAGGTTGTCTATATAAATAAGGTCTGCTCGTGAAGCCTTTTCCTACAGTTGATTAACAGATGGCAGTAGATAGCTCATTCAGACCACTGGCTGATAATAGTTAGTCACCCTGACCAGTCATTAACCATAGTCATGGACTCACCCTACTCTCCATTGTCTCTATGATTCTCTGATGACCTGTGACAAAAAAGGAGGGTGGAAAGGGAAACTGAAGGGAGAGACCTCTCTAAATTCACCAATCAAAGAGTAGTATTGCCAACCCAAAAATCACAAGGAACACCTACACAAAGTTATGAGAATGGTCTACAAATCATAAGACTCTTTTAAAAATAAAACATGTTGGATTTTTATTGGCCTTTTGTTTCTTGAGTATTTAGGGTTCATGTTTTAAAGCTTTCCTCCTTAGCTGTAAGGCCCAGAAGTAGAGAGAACTTTTTTTAAATGAAAGCTGAGATTCCTACATAATCAATTGACTCCAGGCATATTAAAAAATAAAACATTTTAAAAACAAAACACATGTTGGAAACATGTTGGATTTTTTATTGGCCTTTTGTTTGAGTATTTTGGTTGTTTGTTTCTAAGAGTATTTAGGAGCTCAGAAGTAGTGTACAGAAAACTTTTTTTAAATGAAAGCTGAGATTCCCACATCATCAACTGACTCCAGGCCTTTAGAAAAACACCAAATGTTTTGAGACTCATGGTAAAACAATGGAGGAATTCTTGTGAGCCCATGCTTTGCCCACAGTAAAAACAAAAACAATATCTTCTCCAACTAAACATCCTAATGAGATACTGCAAATGAGGAACTGAATTCAACAGCTCCTGATATGAACAGGTATCAACCTAGTTTTTCATATTTGAGATGGGTTCCCAGGAATCATACGTGACAATATGAAATCTTTCCACTCTCAAGTCAGCATAGTCACAAAGCACCTATAATTTTGATCCATGCATTTATTGGATAGTGAAAGAGAAAGGAGGGAATTAGTGCAGATAAATGTTCAAATTAAAAAAAAAAAAGCCTGAAGGAATTAGGACTGGGCTCCTACATCTCACGTTCAGAACTGACTAGGACACTTATGACCAGATTTTCAAAGGTGTGTAAAGATCAGATAGATATCTTTGAAGATCCGAGTTGGCAACTGTCTCTTTAGGAGCTTAATTACCTTTGAAAATCTGAGCTTAGATTTCCAAGTCCAATTTTCAAAAATGACTTTAGTCACTCAAGTGCTTTTGAAAATTTTAACTGGGGCCTAAAGAGACAAAAGGCAGGAGATATGGTATTCCTTTTAAAACCGTGTGACATCTATTTTTAACTAAATTTTATATTATTTTTCTCCCAGGGCAACTGACCCCTCTCCCCTCACTACGCCACTGCCCCCCCTCCTGCAGATCTATCATCTTATGCATGTGCAAGATCTGTGAGAGCCGTCCCATGAATCTGCAGTTAGTGTCTGTGGCGCCTGCTTCTGGGTGGTGTCTCAATGCTGCCACATTCACCTCCAAAGAGGGGCTTCCCAAAGCAGGTCTTTGCTGCAGACTCCCAAGGCATCCACAGGTCCAGTCTCCTTTCAATGGGCCCACTTCCCAGGGCTCATTGATCTTGGATCTGGCTTCCATCCCCTCTCCAACCTTTGCAACTGCCCAGAGGTGCTCACCTTCCACCTTATCCATTCCCACCTCATTCATCCCACAGGGACAGTCTCTGCCTCACTTGTCCTAGGGACTATTCTACCAAGACGTAATACAAAGTTTCCATGTAAAAGGACTCACTACAAAGCTAAAAACTTCAATGAGAGAATGATTAATACAGAGATGTGTCTACATCTGCTGCAGGGAGACACCTCTGCCTGCCTCCACCCCTCTCCCCCAGAGTCTACAGCCCCATTGCAAAGCGGGGGAGTGGAAGGAAAGAGGCTGAGGCCCATCAATGGGACTGAAGCAGTCATGAGCAAGCCATGCCTGGGGGCCATTCTCCTGTCCATTGCTGGTGCTGCGTTGCTTCAGGCACTCTGAAATGCAGTCACCTCTAGGGTGGGCTGGACAGCTGTTTAACACCTGCACAAGGTTTCAGGCAGGGGGCAGTGCGGGCTGCCTTCCTGCAGAGCCTCTATCAGAACTACTGTGCCCTCCTGGCTTAGGAAAAGAATAAACAGGAGAATTAGAAATTAACCCGCCCAGTCTCACGTCCCCTAGGCAGGGAATGAGCCATCTACATTAGGCCCCAGCTGGAGTATCAGGTCCAGTTCTGGGCGCCACATTTCAGAAATGTGGAGAAACTGGAGAAAGTCCAGAGAAGATCAACACAAATGATGAAGGTCTAGAGAACATGAGATATGAGGCAAGGCTGAAGGAATTGGCCTTGTTTACCTTGGAAAAGAGAAGACCGAAAAGGGACATGAGAGCAGCTTTCAAGTATCTAAAAGAGTATCATAAGGAGGAAGAAAAATTGTTCTCCTTGGCCTCTGAGGTTAGGATGAGAAGCAATGGGCTTAAATTGCAGCAAGGAGGTTTAGGTTGGACATTAGGAAAAACTTCCTGCCTGTCAGGGTGGTTAAACACTGGAATAAATTGCCTAGGGAGATTGCAGAATCTCCATCACTGGAGATATTTAAGACCAGGTTAGACAGACACCTGTCAGGATGAGCTAGGGCAACTCAACTTTGGAAGCCCCAGGGCCACACTGATACTTACAGAACATGCTGAGGGCCTCAACTTAAGTGTGGTTGCATATGCAAGCAAATATATACAAATAGCTTCTCTCACACTGACAGGCATGAATACAAAGATTAAGGCAAGACTACACAACACACAGGCCCCATTTAAGTCAGTTCTGCTGATATTAATAAAATGCAATATTTACGATTTCTACCCATGTGACAGCACTTTTCATGAGCAATGACAGTCCAAGAATTTAACTACTAAAACACATATCAACAGAAGATCATTACACTGACTACTTTTTTGTTTTGGCTCCCACTGCGCCACATGTTGATCCCCACATAAACCCAAACTGCACCGCGGGGCGCAAACAAACTGGCCGTGGGCAGCATACCAAGTTATTAATAAATATTTTTAAACCTTTACCTTTTCTCTCTGCTGCCATGTCTCCTCCCCTTGCTCCATCATCTCCCCTGGTGCCTGCTGCCCCCCAACTCCTCACCCTCCTCTGCTGTCCTGACTCCTGCCCTTCTCACTGCCCTCAGCCCTCCTGCAACCTGCCCCCCTCCACCAGCCCTTCACTCCCCTGTGCCCACTCCTCCAGTAGCCCCACTCTGATCATGTGAGCTACCCCTCTTCTAACACCTCCCTCTACACACCTGCCCTGCCTCTCTCCTCTGGTGCTGGTCCCTCTCCCTGCAGGTGTCTGCCCTTCTGCTTCACCCCAGAATCCCCTGGCACCTGCACCTTCCCTTAGCCCTGCACCCTCCTGGTGCCTCCCCCTTCTCTCACTGCCCCTGCCCCCTTTGCCCTCTTTTTCCCTGATGCCCACCCCCTCACCTCTCTGCCCCATTCCCCTCCTGCCCCTCTGTGCCCTCACACATGACTTGCTCCATCCCCACCTTTCTCATGCCCACCCCTTCTTTCAAGCCTTCTCCCAGCACCTCCCCTCTAGCCCCAATGCCCTTCCCCTCTCCTCTCCTCTCCCAGCATCACCTGTCCCCCTCCCACTGACACCTCCCCTCCTGCCCTTTCCCTCATTGTCTGCACTTGGCCCCTGGCATTTGTCTCTCCTGCACCCTGTCTCTTGGTGCCTTCCCCTCCCCGCTCAAGCCCCTTCTCCTTTCACCCCTCCCCTCGCCCCTCTGCCTCCGCCCAAGCCCCTCCCCTCCCCCCGCCCCCGCCCCACTGCTGCACCCATTCCCTACCTTCTGCCTTCCAGTTGCGGGGCCGGAGTCTGCGCTCAGGCCCCGGCGGCCGAACCCGGCCCGAACCTGGAGCCAGCGAGACCCTGAAACGTGCCTCCCAGGACTTTTAAAATCCCGGGATGTGACGTCACGTCACGCCCGGGCGTCCTCTCCGCCCACCTGCAACGCCGCACATGGGCAGCAGCAGGCGGCGAGGAGGAGCCGTGCTGAGCCGCGCATGGCAGGGACGGTCCGGGGCCGTGGGGGACGCTCTGGGGGCGGGGTGGGAGGACGCGCGGGGGGCCGGCAGGGGGGTTCGGGGCCCGCTCCAGGCAGAGCCGGGGGAGAGACCCAGCTCCACATAGTGGTGGAGCAGGGCCCCCGACTCTGTAACTCACCGGCACTTCCGGATTCAGGGGCGCGGGGCCCCCTTAGGCCAGCCCTGGTTACACTTACGGGGCTGGGGGAAGGTTAACAATTCTATCAGTGTGCTGCTTGTGCTTACTTGTGCTCTCATATGGAGCTGAATTCTCCCTGCTGCCAACTTTATTAGGGTTACTCTCTCTCTCTTCCTCCCCCCCCCCCCCACACCTCCCTCTATGCTTAGAGAGAGAGAGAGAGAGACCTCACCAATCCGTGGAGCTTGCACTGATCGGCGTTCCTGGATGGTGATGGGAGCTGGGGGTCCAGAGGGCAGGAGACAAGCAGAGCAGAGCCCCCAGCACGATCAGTCAGGAGATGAAGAAGTCTCAATAGAACTGATGCAGTTTAAATCCAGGTATCAGAACAGTTTTTCTTGGGCAAGGGTAGGCGTCTTTGTAGGGACAGGACAATAGTTCGAGGAGAACACTGGATTTGTTTAGGGGTAAACAGAGGCGAGACAACAGAGACTGATCACACCTGGTTATGGGTGATGTTCCTTGAACGAGCTCACAATGCAACTAGGCAGTTTCAGTATTTTGGATGTCAATAGGATCCATTACTAGAATTGGTCTGATAATGACTAATTTGGGTGTGAGCAGGCCTGGGTTCATTAGCATCTGGAGCAGAGATTTCCCATCAGGCAGTGCTTCTCTGCTTTCGGTATCCCATAGTTCAGTGGTTCCTGCTTTGGAAGAGCTGGTCTCCATTCTGTATGCTAATGGAGAGGTCTCTCTGTTCTATCTTCAATGCAGATGAGGCTGGGGTGTTTCCTTAATTCTATCACCCTTGTCTGAAGCAGTTTAGGTGTGTCTTCCCCAGCCTTTTCCTTGCTTTGTCTTTGATTCTAGCAGAGGCCTGAGGGAGGGGGATGGTTTTCCATGAGTGTCACTCCCTGGCTCCTCAAGAGCACAGGGCTGACAGGTGGCCATGCTCTGGTTCCCCTGGGGTGCTTGCGCTGAGCAAGTATCCCCATCACATCCTTAGTACATGGTAGTGAGTCTGGTCTCAATCCATTGTAGCTGTTGCATCAGTTGTTGGACCCAGAAAACCAGTAGAATCAGACCAATTATTAGTATAATTTGGAAAAGACCAGTTGCACAGGCGCTCCACCCAAGCAAAGTCTCCCACCAGGAGACACCTGTGTCTGCAACTGTAACTGCTAGCCTAGAGATCTCCTGGTTACAGTGCTGAATCTCAAGTTTACCCTTTTCTCCCGGAGTTTGGAGCTTCTGAAGCTCATGTTGTAAGGAGGGATGAGTTAATTGTCCCTTAATAACATAGAGACCCATTCCCAGTGCAATGGGGGAAATCTCCTTGTGTAACTCAGGGTAGGCTTTGAAATGTTGTACAGTCGATACAGGCACGGTAAACGTGCTACCACAGCTAACAATTGTGGTTACATTACAGAAACAGCGATTAATATAAGGCACCATGGGTTGAATCCAATGTCCATTAATACAATACTACATCTTGTTCTTACACACACACACATGCTTTACCAATATAGACAATAACAGACCCATCTTCCTGGATAACATCAAAGGAACAGTGAGATTTATTTCCCGGTTGTGGGAAGAAACACTCGTCATGTTCCTCCAAGGCTTGGTCTTCACAAATGTAGCCCAAACCTTCTTTCCTCCTACACCCTTTTCCATTTACTGCGTTCCATATGTTATCTTTCTGCCAGGCCCAAGTGTTGGGATCCTTGGAGTGCATTACTGAATTGTCATTAATTTGTAATCCCAGTGGGACAACAGGGTGAAGTGCTCTGATTTCTTTCCCTGCCAAAGTTATGAGGAATAACTGCAGGCTTTGTTGGTCATGATTATATGAAGCATTAACTAGTCTCCACCAGGGCTGGAGGACTAGTTCTTCCTCCGTTACATGGGGCCGAATTAAGTTGATTGCCTCCATGGGAATTAGTCCTGCTCAGGCTTGCCGAATCATTCCCATGATTACATTTTGGGTGAGAACCTGAGCTTGCTCACATGCAAAGTTCAAGGAGACATTATTGTGGAGGGATTGTACACCAGATATGATTGACTCTTCCTCTTTTTGTATGAGTCTTTCCCACCCAAGAAATACCTTACTTATTAGCTGCTGTTCCTCACTTAACTGTTTCAAAGAGGATGTTAAGGGGATTCCCATGTTCCCCATATTTTCAGTGGCATATGATAACTTATTAGCCAGAACCTCTATGTTTGCAGCATCAACTAAAGAAATTCCTGTTCCTACAGGTGCAAGCCAATGTTTTAACTCTTTGTACCCTATTTACATGATTGATCCCTTGCCACATTTGTACCCATTCACCCTATCAGCTCTGTTGTTCCAGTGTGCTTCCTCTGAGTGATTTTTCTGCTGCCCCTTTGTGTGAGTCACCCAAGTGTCTCCAGTTCTTTCCTTGATCAGATTTGCTATCTGCCTCCATTTGTCTGAATGAGAAATGATGCTCCCATCTGCAGCTAGCATTTCTCTGTCCAGCCAAAGGGGGAGCCACAGCGTGATTGCTCTGGCAGTCCAGTCAGAGTCAGTGTAAATAGTAACAGAGGTGTCCCAGGATTCATAACCTAGGACAGCTCTAACTGCCTCCACTTTGGCTGCTTGGGCAGAATGGGGGCAAGCTGGTCCTTGGAGCATCTCCCCATCATTTATGTGGATGGCTCCATACCCTGTTCGGGAATGACCCTGATGGTAGAAACTTGCGCGACCTGTAAACCAAATTGCAGCTCCCTTTTGTTTAGCATCTGCAAGATTCATGCCTCCCTTGACTAGCCACTCAAGGCATTTTAGAAGGAGCAGAGGGCAGGTATGTTCCTCTCCTTCTATGATTAGCCCATAGGGGGCTGGTGAACCAGCTTGCTCCTTTTTAAACTCAACTCCTCAGTTTACTAGGGTGAGGGTCCATTGAGCAATGCAGGGGTTAGAGACCTGGCCATCCTGTATTTTTCCTGATATGATGTACTTGAGTGGGGAGTGCACTGTCTGAACAATGCCATTGGCTCCCCCAATAATAAACTCCCAATGTGTGAGACTCCAGACCAGGGCAAGACACTCGCTTTCACAGGGGGTAAAGCCTTGCTCTGTTTGGGTATGTCTACACTTGCAGCCTATTTCGGAATAGGGCTGCAAATGTAGGCATTCGGAATTGCAAATCAAGCCCGGGATTTAAATATCCTGCGCTTGATTTGCATCTTCCCAGCCGGGCGCCATTTCTGAAATTTACAAGCCCGGAATAACTGCCCGCGTCTACACGCGGCAGTGAAACGGGCGTTTGAAATAAAGCCCTATTTCGAAGTACCTGTTATTCCTCCTGCAAGGAGCCTGGAGGCATATGCAATAACTCTGAGCTTGTCACCTTGCCTTTGGTTGAGAGTAGCTCCAATGCTTGTTTCTGAGGAAGTCAATTGAATCACAAAGTGCAGGGCAGGATCGGGATAAGCCAGGGCAGGAGCCCTAGCCAAATCTTGTTTCAACGTGGCCAGGGCAGTTTGTTGGTCTGGTCCCTATTCCCAAATCCTGGTTTTTTTTTTCAGTAATTGATAGAGGCTTAGCTTTGTCAGAGAACATTTCAATAAACTCTCTGGAGAAATTAAAAGTTCCCACGAGGGCTCGCAGAAAGTGTGTGTCAGTGGGGGCAGGTAGCTTTCCTATCATTTCTACCCTTTGTTGATCAGGAGTCCGGCCTTCGTCCCCAAGACACACGCCCAGGTATTTCACATTTTGCTGTACTAGCTGAGCCTTTTCTCTGTTTGCCTTAAATCCAGTTTCCTGCACGATATCCAACACCTCCCTGGTGATTTCCCTGTTCAATTCCAGAGTGGGGGTGTATATTAGGATGTCATCCACATATGAAATTACATATGAGAGGTGGTCAGGGTGCAACTGGTCCCACACTTCAGTGACGTGGGCATGACAAATACTAGGGGAAGAATGGAAACCTTGGGGGGGCCGGGTGAAGTCATATTGTTGTCCCCTAGAGGTAAAAGCAAGCTTATACCAACAAGAAGGATGGAGGGGTATAGCCATAAAAGCATTAGCCAAATAAATTACAGAAAACCATTTTGAGCCAGGTGCTGCTACAATTTCATTGTATTTAGCTACTACAGGGGCAACTGCATTTAAGACATGGAAGTCTATTGTCATTCTGTAAGTGACCCCATCTGCCTTAAGGATGGGCCACACGGGTGAATTGCAGACACTCTGCATCGGCACAAGCACCCCTTGTTCCAAGAAACAGTCTATAGTATTTTTAATGCCTTCCTCTGCTGCCACTGGGTACTTGTATTGCCTCTGGGGAGGAGGATCTTTTCCCTCAAGTAAAACTTCCACATCTATTTTCCCACACTCTGCCTTATTTTTACTCCATACACTGGGAAATTCTTGTACCCATGGATCACTAATGGAGACTAGGGTGGATGTGGGTGCTTTTATAGCAGCACAACGATGCACAGCTGAGATCTCTGCAGGCCCCTCTTCTAACCTCCGTAACACACCATTAGCTAGATCCACAGTCAACTGAAATGTTTGGAGGAAAGGTACCCCTAAGATTCCCTTCTCATTTCCCTCATGAGCACAGCATTCCATTTGCCCCTGTAGTCTGTCTACTAGCAAGGGAACAGCCTGCCAAATGGGCGCTTCCCGGATTTCTCCCCCATACCCACTGAGCTGAGCCTGTTTAGTGGTGGGTCTCCCTCCCGAGATCCAGCGAGGACTCAGAGGCTACGTCTAGACTGGCATGATTTTCCACAAATGCTTTTAACGGAAAAGTTTTTCCATTAAAAGTATTTGCGCAAAAGCGCGTCTAGACTGGCACAGAGTTCGCGTGATAACGATGCGCTTTTGTGGAAAAGCGCGTCTACATTGGCGGCGCACTTTTCCGCAAAAGCAGAAGCCCGGAACCATTTTGCGGAGGGCACAAGGGCACCAGCCCTTTCCGGGGGCGGGGGCTGGCGGCCATTTCAGACACGTGCTTAAAGGGATCTCCCCGGACAGCCATTTCTCTGCGCTCCGTGCTAGAGGGCCCCTTGCAGGGACTGACAGCCATAAGCAGGTTTGGTGGTTGCCCTCTGACTTTGGGACACCGCTGCCTTTGGCCACCTACTTCTTTTGCCAGGGTTTTTTTTCCTATCCCTCTGTCTTGTGCCATGGAACCAGGGGTGGCCTTGTGCCTGCTCTGGCCCCTGGCAGACATTTTGGAGTGCCTGCAGCTGCTGCTCCAGGTCGGTGCCCTCCTCTTCCAGGACCAGGAGGGGCCCATCGGTTTGGACCCCCTCACCAGTGAGGCCATGGTGTCCCTGTGGCACCCCACCCCAGGGTGCAGAGGCGAGTGTGGAGACTGGACACCAGCACCGACTGGTGGGACCGGCTGGTCCTAGGGCAATGGGACGACCAGCAATGGCTCTGGAACTTCCTCATGCGAAAGCGGACGTTCATGGAGCTCTGTGCCTGGCTCACCCCCGCGCTCCAGAGAGCCACCACCCGGCTGTGGGCACCCATCCCCGTCAAGAAGAGGGTCGCCATCGCAGTCTGGAAGCTGGCCACCCTGGACAGCTACCGATCGGTGGCACACCAATTCGGTGGGCAGATCCACCGTCTGCGCCGTCGTGATGGAGGTAAGTCCCAGGGGGAGTGGGGAGTGGGGTGGGGGGAGGGTGCTGCACTCCATGCCCAGGGGCAGCCAAGACTCACGCTGGGTCACCCAGGGGTTTGGGCCGTCCCTCCCTTGCACAGGCCTGCTGGGGTGGGGTGTAGGGCGAGGTGGCTGTGGTGTGTGTGTCGTGAGGACAGAGGAATCACGGGGAGGGGGCCAAGGCGCACACCCACCCCTGCCTTATGTGATGTGTTTCTCTGCACCCTTCTGCAGGTCGTCCGCGCCATCAACGGCGTCCTGCTCCCCAGAGTGATCCGCCTGCGGGGCGTGGGCCTACCGTCGCGGCCGCTGCCCTCGGGTTCCCCAACTGCGGGGAGCCCTGGATGCAACCCACATCCCGTCCGGGCCCGGGCATCGAGCAGCCCATTTCAACAGAAAACTGCTCCATCATTCTGCAGGCCGTCGTGGACCACCAGGGCCGCTTCCTGGAGCGTCTACACGGGCTGGTCGGCAGGGCACACGACGCCCGCATCCTGCGCAACTCCGGACTGTTTCGCAGGATGGAGGCGGGCACCTACTTCCCCCGGCAGGAGTTGACTGTCGGGGATGTGCCTATACCCATCTGCGTCGTCGGGGACGCGGCCTACCCCCTGCAGCCCTGGCTAATGCGGCCCTACATGGGGCGGCCGGACCAGAACCAGGCCCAGTTCAACGACCGCCTCAACCGGGCCCGAAATCCGGTGGAGCTCGCCTTCGGCCATTTAAAAGGCCGCTTCCGTTGTTTGCTCACCCGTCTCGAGATGGGTGAGCGGAATCTAACGGAGGTAGTGGCAGTGCTGCGTGCTCCACAATCTTGTGGAGCGGAGGCCTTCCTTCCCGCATGGCTGGCAGCAGAGAGGCCAGGCCTACGAACAGCCCACACAGCTGCCAGCCACCAGGCGCACCAGGATGGGGTGCGCATCCGGGAGGCCCTCACGGACATGTTCTCACAGGCCCCGGGTAGGGTCGCCTCGGTTTCCCTGGACAACTCCCTCCCTCCCTTACCTCCCAATACACAACAACACACTGTTTGGGGAGAGGGGATGTTGTGCAGAATGTTCGTTATTGTTATGTGAAATATGTTTGAGCAGTCTAGTTCAGAGCACAGTACTCTTGGTTCTGTTAAGGGTTTGGTCAGGTCAAGCGGAAGGCTTGTACCTACCAATTAGGATTAGGTTTAGATTTAGGTTTAGTTAGATTAGCTATATCGTCGGTTCAAAGCATTTGGCCGTCGTCGAGTTTGTTCGTCGGGCGTCGGCCGTAGCTAGGGTTTTCTTTGAGTTCAGGGTTAGGTGTAGGGATAGTCTAGGCCACCATCGTCTGTTCGAGCTGTCCCGAAGAACAGGAAGAGGAGTCGAGGTTCGTGCGGAAGGCTCGAGTCAGCGCACCGATTCCAGTCATCTTGAGGATCTCCTGGCAGTTCTCTCCTGAGGCCCGGAAGGACCAAAGGATGGAGGCGCCAGCGTCACAATCGCCCTCCGCGCCTAGACTGTGTTTCATGTATTTTGTGTTGTGTTTACTCTTTTGTAATCTATCCCTTGCTTGATTGGGATTTTATGCATGTCAAATATAGTCCTGTGGTTGAATTTTATCTTCGAGTTGGTATTCATTTATGCATCACCAACCCATAACCCTTCAAAATTATTTCCCTTTTTTTAGAAAACCTGTGATAGATATGGAATTTGGAGTCCGCATTTGTCATCTTCGTGATTTTATTAGGTGATCGGCATTCTAAATTAATTATTCACATTACCTCGCGTAACAGGAGGAGACCTTGAACTGGGAGGGGAGGAGCTACTCCTGGGAGGGTGGCCCCTGCGACCGCTCCTGCGACCTGGACATGGGGGCAGGCTGAAGGGGAGGTGGGCAGCAGGAGCAGGAGCAGGAGGGGCCATTGCAGGAGGGGGAGGGGCAGGTGCACCAGGATGGGGTGCGCATCCAGGAGGCCCTCACGGACCTGTTCTCACAGGCCCGGAGTAGGGTCGCCTCGGTTTCCCTGGACAACTCCCTCTCCTCCCCTTCCCCCTCCCCTCCCTTCCCTTACCTACCAACACACAACACAGTTTGGTTTCACCATAAACACTTGCTCGGTTTTTATTTACAAAGGGGGGAGAGGGAGAGGAGACCTTGAACTGGGAGGGGGAGGAGAGCTACTCCTGGGAGGGGTGGCCCCTGCGACCGCTCCTGCAGGGGTGGACCTGGACATGGGGGGTGGACTGCGTTGGGGCAGGCTGAACGGGAGGTGGGCAGGAGAGGCAGGAGCAGGGGCAGGAGGGGCTATTGCAGGAGGGGGAGGGGCAGGAGGCAGGGGCACTATTAGGGGAGGGATGGTGGGGCATGGGGCGCGGCCATGCCGTAATGGATGGCATGGGCAATCTGTGCGGAGAGGCTGGCAACAGAGTTCGCCATGACCACACAGTGCCCCTGGAAGGTGGCCCAGGCCCCCTGGCGCCACTGCAGGTCCGCCTCTGTGCGCCTCTGGATGGCCACCTCTACCCGCTCGACAGCCTGCACGTGGCGCCGCAGGAGCTGGTCCCGGTGTCGGGTGCGCTGCCTCCGTGGTTGGGCGGCTGGGGGTGCTGCTGCTGCCGGACCGGAGGGTCCCCCGCTCCTGGTTGGTCCCGCTGCAGGGAACAGAAGAAAGGATGGGTCAGTCAGGCAGCCCGGCCACTGTCCCCACACCTCATGCCTTCCACCCCACCCCTGAGCCCAGGTGACACCACAGGGGTGGTGTGGCTGGGCCCCCTGCCCCTGCCCCTGTATGTTTGCATAGAGGACCGCCCCTGGAGTAGGGTCCTCCTCCATGTATTGGAACCCCGGTCTGTGTCCTGGCCCGTGGAGGGTGGAGGCGCTTGTGTTGCGTTAACCTGTGGAACTCCCTGCTGGTGGAGGCTGTGAGGCTTTGGGCTAATCAATGGTATTTGACAGGGAAAGCGAGATGAATCCCCACACAGTGCCTGGGAGCACATCTGGCAGACGTGGTCTGGGCTCTCAGATCCCCATTGCGTGGGATATCTCCTGGACGGAACCAGGAGAGTGACTGGGGAGTGTCCCATCCTTGCAGCAAAACTCAGGCGGCCCTAGGGGCGGCCCGAACGCTTCCCCCCCTTCTCCCTCCCACTATCCCTCACACACGTAGCCCAGGGACGTGTGTGGCCGCAGTGGGGACTTCCCTCGGGGAGCCAGCCAAGGCACCGGGAGCAGGCGAGGGGCTCAGTGGAGGCCACGCTCACAGGGCTGTGACGCTGCGGTTTACCCAGGAGCAGCTGGCTGTGCCTCACAGCCAGGCATGGGACAGTGTGCCGTTCTCCGTGCTGCACCCTTGCGGCGGGCTCTGGGCTGAGTCCCTGGGGCCCTGGCTGGTTCCAGCCGGCATCCACCCTTCCCCTGGTCCCGCCAAATGTGTGTGAGCAGCACGGTCCCAGGCGTGCCCTGCAGCTGCCTGCCGCGGCCACGTGCCGCTCGGTCACCAGGCTGCACGTGGTTGGACGGGCTGCTTGCTGCCTAATGCTACACAGCGTGCAGCACACGTGGCCTGAGTGACATGCTCTCCCCTCCCCCTCCGGGCGCCTGGCTCCCCCCCCCCCGCCCTTGTGAGTGCAAAGTGCAAGACTCACCGGTGGATCCTTCCCGGCCTCGGAGGCGCGCGCGAAGACATCAGGGCTGCTGGAGGGCCTGCTGGGTGGCAATGCTGGCCGCACCCTTGGATGCGCTGCTGTCTCCTTCCCCCGCCTCGGTGGTCCTGGTGACGGGGGGGCGCACGCTGCTGTCCACGGCCACGTCTGGGGCTTGCGGGGCTGGCTGGCCAAGGTTGGCGTGGAGCCGGTCGTAATGGGGGCAGGTGTCTGCTCCTGCCCCCTGGCCCTCGCTGGCCCGCACGTAGCCCAGGCGCAGCTCCTTCACTTTCGCCCGGACTTGCTCGAGGGTCCGGGCGGGATGGCCTTGCTGGGCGAGCGCCTGGGCCATGCGGCCGAAGATGTCGGCGTTCCGGCGCCGGGAGTGGGTCTCATGGAGGGCCTCCTCCTCCTGCCACAAGTCCAGGAGGGTCTCCAGCTCCCCCGACGACCAGGATGGGGCCCTTCTTTTCTGGCCCCTGGGGGCCTCCTGCGCTGGGGGTGCAGGTGGCTCCTCCGCCGGAGCTGCCATGCTGTGCTGCAAGGTGGCTGCTGGGCACAGCAGGGGCAGTGTGGCAGACCTCAGGCAAGAGGTCTGAGGCACGCTCCTGCCACGTGCACTCAGCAGCCTGCGTGTGCTTTAAGAGCTCGGGTTACCAGGAAGTCCGGGGCTCCTACGGGGTCTTCTGGCATCCAAACCGCTTTTTTCTGCATAGCCTGCTTTTGTGCAAAAGTCTTAGCTAGCTGTCTACACTGGCCCTTTTGCGCAACAGTTTTGTGCAAAGGACTTTTGCCCGAACAGGAGCGTCAAAGCTTTTCATAAAAGCACTGATTTCGTACATGAGAACGTCAGTGCTTTTGCGGAAAATCAAGCAGCCAGTGTAGACAGCTGGCAAGTTTTTGAGCAAAAGCGGCTGATTTTGCGCAAAAACTGGCCAGTCTAGACACAGCCAGAATGTTTACTGAGGCTCCTGTGCCCACTAGCAGCTAATGTCCCTGGGTTCCCCACTGTAGCCCTTACAGTTGGTTTCCCCTCCTGTCACAGTGAAGTCTTGCGATCAGCTGGGAGGCCCTAGGGGAACCGGGCACCGCTACTGATCAGCTGACTCCCTCAAAACCCTCCACTCAGAAGAGGAGGCAGGATTCTGGTTTTGACAGGGAGTGAGTGTTGGGGACACACTCCTCACTGGAGCAGTGGGCTGAGGTGGGGCTCCCTGCATTAACTCTGTTCTCTGCGTCACCTGAGACAAAGCATTAATCAGAATGCTGAGGGGCTGGCGATCATATTTCCTCATGTCTTCCCCTAACTTTACCACCTCCATCCAGATCACATTCCTGAGGGTCTCCTTGGGTCGGCGCTGCCCAGTACTGTGGGAAGTAGGGGGACTACCACTGGGAGGGCGATTGGCAGAATGAGGACCATTATTTGCAAAAGTAATAGCCTGTACAGGCTCACAGTTAGTCTTTTTCCTGATTCGTTTTTTTAAGACACCAGTCTCTCTCAACAAATCTCCTACCTGTTTGATTTTTGCCACTAGCTCATTCCATGTGAGGTGTTCCAAATCCACAGCCCCCATGGTCATTTTTGTCTGGGAATTTAGCCCTGCATACGTGCTCTGTACCAATTCATGTCCCTGATACTGGTAAGTGATAATTCCATTCTCTTCTGTCTGGGGCAATGAATCCAAGAGAGCTGCCAGCATCTTTTTGCGAATTAGGTAAGCTTCAGGGGCCTCTCCAGGTTTCTGCTCTTCCAGAATATAGAGTTTTAAGGGAAGAAGCAGGTAAGCATTTTGAGAGCACTTATCCATTCCTGGGGCCCTAGGGCAGTCTGCTCCCACAACCTATGCCCAGAGCATCTGCACTACCCGGAGAAGCACATAACTGAGCCAACTGGGTTAGTCCATGCCAATCAGCAGAGGGGCACATTGCCAAATGCGAGCCAGCCATGCCACAGCTGTGTCACGGTTCAGTGGTCCCAGCCTCTCAGCAATAGCCTTGGCCTGGCTAGGAGATCATCTTATTACATGTGTGACTAGCTCTGTTGTGGGAAGATCGGCTCCTGCAACTGTGGGTATGTCTACACTACAGAGTTAATTCGAAATAACAGCAGTTATTTCGAATTAACTAATAGCTGTCTACATAAAATCCGCTTATTTCAAATAAATTTGAAATAGTGGAGTTCTCTTTATTCTGAATTAGGTAAACCTCATTCTACAAGGAATAACACCCTAATTCGAAGCTAGCTAGTAATTCGAAATAAGTGCTGTAGACACTTAATTTGAAATTCAGGGGGCCTCCAGCCCTTCCAGGGAGCCCTGGGTGGCCACTCTGGGCACAACCAGGAAAATGTACTCTCCTCTCCCCAGCCCTGAGCCATTAAAGGTAGCCTCGGCCACAGTGCCTGTGCCAGCTCCAAGCCTGCCAGCCCAGAGCCAGCAGTGGGTACCGGGCCCTGATCCAGTGGCTAAAACATGAGCCAGTTACTGGCAGCCAGCCCTCCACTGCTCCCCAGGAGCAGCCTGCAGCTCCCAGGAGCCTGACAGCCAGGGCTGGAGAAGGCGTGCACCTTTCCTCAGCCCAGGTGGAGAGATCATGGACCTTATTCAGGTTTGGGGGATGCCCCAACTTCCATGATCTCCGTAGACTAGATGGAGGAACACAGCCGTCTATGGTAGGATAGTTGCCAGCCTGGCCACCTGGAAGGCCACATGCGAACCCAGGAGCAGGTTTGCATGAAAGTCAGGTTGGTCCGTGAGACCTCTAACCCTGAGCTTCCCTCTCCCTTCTTCCCCTTGCTTCCCCTTCCAGCTCCCTCCTCCCAGGCTTTCCCTCGTCCACTCCTCTCTCTCTTCCCTCCCACCTCCTTTCCCAGTCTCCCCAGAGGCTCATCCCCCAGTTTTGTTCTAATAAACCCAGTTTCTATTTTTTGAACATGCGTGTCTTTATTTGACATCAGGAAGGGGGGCTAGGAGGTAAGTGGAAGGACGTGGAGGGAGGAATGGGGCACAAGCCCCTGGTGGGGAGTGGACCCGGGGAGGCTCTGAGGGCTCCTCAGGTGGACGCCTCCCTCAGGGCCTCCTGGATCCTGACAGCTACCCGATGGACTCCCCCGGATGGCAGCCTGCAGCAAGTGCAGCCGGGCTGATGGCACTGACCTCCCCAAGAGACACACCGGGCGTGCTTTCCAGGGGCAGCTCTGGCTCCATGTGGCCGAGTGCTGTGGTGTCCCTGGCAAGCGCGGCACCAGGGCACTCACAGACAGACTGCTTTGCTGTCCTCATTGAGGTAGACAAGCAAGCGGGAACCCTGAGAACTGTCTGTCCGGGGTGGGGGGAGGGTCCCTTTAAACACAGAGCTCCAGTTACAGCCTCAGGCAGCAGCCCCACACACCTCGGCTGCGCCTAACCGGGATGCCCTGCCAGCACTGGTTCCAGCCAGCCTTAACTTCGTTCAGGGTCCACCCTCCAGTGTGGACGTGCTATTTCGAAATAGTTTTTGGTGTCTAGATGTGTTATTTTGAATTAGCTTTAATTGGAATTTAGCATTTCAAGATTGTAAATAGACATTAAGATAGACATTATGCCTGTGTGACCACTGGGGGTTAGTCTGTATCAGCTTAGGTTCCAGCATCAGGAGTATTTCCATTTTTGCAGGGGTTCCCAATCACAGTCCTCCTTAACTTTTACAGCTGCTACCACCCCCTTATGGGCACTAAGTTGGGCATGTAGTTTACTGATCTCTGCTGGCCCCTCACACTTCTGATGGCTGGCTGCTTTAGTTGCCTTGAGCTGCCTTGTTTTCATCTGCTAGGAAGTGAGTTGCTGCTTGTGCTTCCTCTAACAACATTTTAGTGTGGGACAACTCTTTTCTATACTGTTCTGCAGCCATATTGGCCTTGTCCCTTTCCTCTTACATATTTCTAAGTAAAGTCACCATTTTAAGCTTTTCTGCTATAAATTCACATCCATCAGTCTCACATTTGTCCAAACACTGTTGTAACTGCTTCTTCTCCAGCTCCAGTTCCTGCCTTCCCTTCACCATTTCAGCCATGTCCAGACATGCATAAAACAATGCCCATGCAGCAGCTGCATCTTTTGCACTACCTCGTGGTGTAATGGTTGTGCAGTATTGTTCAAAGCTCAAACTTGCTTCAAGCAGGGGATCCTCTTCCTTAAAGCACCCTCTTTCCCAGGGGCATTTCCCCTTCTTCATTACCCATCTCTCTAACCTATTGGTTTTCTCTTGTCTCAAGCGAGCAGCCAAAGGGGTTCTCTCAGACATCTCTACTTTCCTTATTTCACTAGTGATCTTTACCTGCAGTCACAGTATAGCTCTAAAACATTTACTTTCAAGGCCCAATATTTAACTTCCTATTGCACAGTCCCACAATAATTCCAAGCACAATTCAGAACTTTACCAAGTATTTTATGGGAATGCTAGAAGGAGCTGACTAAAAGGCTAAAAAAGAAATATAGAAGAAAAAAAAACTGGCTCAGGCTTGTGCCTCAGTTTCCCCACTCTGCAGCAACTACTCAACAAGCACCCCGTGATCAGGATCACGTATTGCCCGCATTTCTCCACCAATTTATTGCCAGATTTGCCCAACACTCTGGGGTATGCTCATTTATTAGGGTTACTCTTAGGGGGCTGGGGGAAAGTAAGCAATTCTATCAGTGTGCTGCTTGTGCTCTCATATGGAGCTGAATTCTCCCTGCTGCCAACTCCCCCTCCCAATGGAGCTCTCCTGCAGGAACTAGGTTCCTCAGGATGGGGTTCTTCCCACACCAGACACAGACACTCACATCCACTAACAGAGCATGTCTGAGAGGACTGGTTAATCAGCACGTCTGAGAGGAATGGTTAATCAGCAGGCTGGGTTAACAGCAATGCCACACTGCACCCTCATGTGCCTTTGGACTCAGTGGGCTGGATTAAACAGCACTTTAAGCCGCCATCCTCATATGCCCCCAGGTTCAGCACCTCCCTGTCCCCACTTTCACCCCACAATCATTCACTGGTAAACTACATGATGAGCAAACCCCACAGGACTTTGGGCACTACAGGGATCTTTAGCTTGGGTACGAGAAGAGTTGTTGCAGAGCAAATGGGGAAGCCAAAACAACAGCCCTTGAGGAAGAGTGAGCGAAAGAGAAAGAAAGAAAGAGAGAGAAGCAACCAGCTTAACAATGAAAGTTATTTATTTCTGGGTAGTGAATATATATATATATAGAGAGAGAGAGAGAGATAGCCAAACACACAAAACAGTTACAATATTAAATCTAAATTGAAACTGATTACAAATGTTAGGGCTAGCTAGCCATATAACAGTTTACATAGGGCAGGTTCAGGAGGCTATGCTTAGAGAGATGTGGGGGAAGAGAGAGAGAGAGAGCAACCTCACCACTCCATGGAGCTTGCACTGATCGGGGGTCCCAGATGGTGATGGGAGCCTGGGGTCCAGAGGGCAGGAGACAAGCAGAGCAGAGCCCCCAGCACAATCAGTCAGGAGATGAAGAAGTCTCAATGGAACTGATGCAGTTTAAATCCAGGTATCAGAACAGTTTTTCTTGGGCAAGGGTAGGCGTCTTTGTAGGGACAGGACAATAGTTCGAGGAGAACACTGGATTTGTTTAGGGGTAAACAGAGGCGAGACAACAGAGACTGATCACACCTGGCTATGGGTGATGTTCCTTGAAGGAGCTCACAATGCAACTAGGCAGTTTCAGTATTTTGGATGTCAATAGGATCATTACTAGAATTGGTCTGATAATGACTAATTTGGGTGTGAGCAGGCCTGGGTTCATTAGCATCTGGAGCAGAGATTTCCCATCAGGCAGTGCTTCTCTGCTTTCGGTATCCCATAGTTCAGTCGGTTCCTGCTTTGGAAGAGCTGGTCTCCATTCTGTATGCTAATGGAGATGTCTCTCTGTTCTATCTTCAATGCAGATGAGGCTGGGGTGTTTCCTTAATTCTATCACCCTTGTCTGAAGCAGTTTAGGTGTGTCTTCCCCGGCCTTTTCCTTGCTTTGTCTTTGATTCTAGCAGAGGCCTGGGGGAGGGGGATGGTTTTCCATGAGTGTCACTCCCTGGCTCCCCAAGAGCACAGGGCTGACAGGTGGCCATGCTCTGGTTCCCCAAGAACACAGAGCTTGTAGGTAACATTATGTTATGCGAGCAAGTAAATAAGAACTAGGAGTTACCAAATGAAATTAATAGGTATCAGGTTTAAAACAAACAAAAGGAAGTTTTTCTTCACACAGTGCACAGTCAACCTGTGGAACTCCTTGCTAGAGGATGTTGTGAAGACCAGGACTTCAACAGGGTTCAAGAAAGAACTGGATAGATTCCTGGAGGTTAGTCCATCAATACTTATTAGCCAGGATGGGTAGTGTCGAGGGGCAGGACCCCTCGATGGTCCAGAAGCCCCAGAGTCGGGGTCCGTCCCCACTTTCTGCAGGGAAAATATGGCCCATAGACCCAATTCCCCTGAAATGTCCCTCTACCAGGGTACATATGGCCTTCCGGCCTCATTCCAAACACAGTTCCCTCTATTAGGGTAAATACAGCCTCACAGGCCTAGTCCCAAAATACAGTTCCCTCTCTCAGGGTCACTATGGCCTAGAGGTCCAGTCCATAGGTAAGCCTCCCAACTGCTAGGGAGCTGGATTGTTCTGGGGTTGGGAGGTAGGGGGACCCGGGTCCTCCTGTTCCACCGGGTCCCAGCTCAGGGCCCTGTTGGCAGTGGGGGATTTCACTGCCTGCTCAGCAGGGATTCCTGCCACAGCACGCTGAGCTCCTGGAGGACAAGCCTCCGCCCTGGGCCACTTCCTACCGTTCCCAGCACGGTTCAGCTCTTGGGGCATTGCTCGGTGGGTCGGACCCTTGTAGACATCCTTCCTGGCCGGGGCTGTTGGTGAGGCTGTGGCTGCTGCTGCCGGGGTTGTTGCTCCTGGGGCAAGCTGGTGCTGCAGGGGCTGGTCAAGAGCTCCAGCCTGAGCTCCTTCCCCTCTGGTAGTGAGCCAAGACTGTGTGACTCCCTGGGCTTTTATACCTGGCGACGCTTGCGAGCATGCCCAGCAGGGCTGTGGGGGTGGGGCCCTTTCGGCCAAGGCAACTTTCTGCTGTTCAGTGCAGGGTTGCCACATCCTGTCACAGGTAGGAATGGTGTCTCTGGCCTCTGTTTGTGAGATGCTGGAAATGGATGGCAGGAGAGGGATCACTTGATGATTCCCTGTTTCTGTTCCCTCCCTCTGGGGCACCTGGTGCTGGCCACTGTCGGCAGACAGGACACTGGGCTGGATGGACCTTTGGTCTGACCCGGTATGGACATTCTTATGGACTTAAGAAGAAAAAAAATCAGTCCTGATTCCTGTGCAGATAAAGGTGGGGTGAAGAAAAGAGCAGGCAGCGAAACTACACATCATAAAGGCGATCCCTGAGCCAGATATTCTCCACCCCCGGCCCTGCTGCAAGACTTGGCGATAGAAGGATAAAAAGATTAGAACAAGAACCAGGCCTTGGGACACTTTCGCCTTCAGAGTCAGGCGTTAGCTCAGACCCCATGCCAGGGTCTCCCCCCTCCCCGCCTTGTTCTTCTCACACACGTGTAACATCGTCTGTCTCGAGATAATGCATCTAGAACATGCACCTCTAACCTACCCGGCATTCGACTGTATCCGAACCATAGCGTGTCTCGCATGCAGAATATTCTGTACCAGTGGGTCTGACTCTAGCCTCATGCAGCTTCGGCATCATGTGTTTCTGGCCTGTAACTGAATGTAGACGAGCCATCCCATGTATCTGCCCTGCAGGCTGGATGCGAAGGGCTGCACACGGGAGAAGATAGCGCAGAGTACTTACATGGCTGAGAGTAATGTGTTTAAAATGGGAGGTCCTGCCCCGGGGGACCTTAGCCTCTGCGGTTCTAACGAGGGGCTGGAGAGACAACACCCCCAAGTCCCCAGAGACTCAATGCATTAAGGGCCCGCTCACCGGACGCAAAGTGCGCACCCCCATCGATTGCAGAAGGTGCCGCTAGCAGCGCCGAGCAGGCTGGGCTCGCTTCTCTTGCTATCGCACTGCGAGGAGGCGAGGCGAGGCGAACCCTGCTGCGCCAGGCGGCTGCGGAGTCGAAAATGAGGTGGCCCGGCGCGAGCCAGCCCTAAGTCTGGCCAGAAGGACGGAGTCCTGCACTGTTCCAGGGACCGGCGAGACTTTCCCAGCCTCCCCCCTCCCTCCCCCTCTCTAGGGCTGGAGCGGCTCGAGCCGGGTTATAGGGGCGATTTCATCTGCGAGAAGCCACCTAGAGGCGGGTTTCTCTCTTCCCCCTCCCCCCAGCGGCTCATTGCGCCCTCCCCTCTGATCATGTTGACATATTCACACGCCACGGAGTAGTAGTGATGCTTTGCTGCAGCGTTACAGTTTCCGACACCTTCTTTTTATAACTCGGCTCTGTCCCCCCTCCACCCGACCTGTCAAAACCACGCCTATGGAGCCACACAATTGGTCCGAAAGCGTCAAAGAGCCAATCAACTAGGCTCCAGTTCCCCTGCGACCCACAACACATCCATACAATCTGGGGCAAGGGAAGCAGACTCACAGGGAATTCTTGGAGCGGCGAGTCTGTCTCGCTCGCTCGCTCGCTCTCCCCTCTGCTGGAGTGTGTTGGAGCAGAGACAAGAGTGTAATTCCTTTTTTTTAAAAAAAAAGGCAGGGAGAGAGAGAAGGGAAAGGAAAGAAGAAGAGATTCTTACTGGAATCAGGGCACCGTGAGAAGGCTCTGCGGGGGAGGGGAACGGAAGCAAGATTTTCACTACCAAGTTTTGTGGCTGCCGCTTGCTAGAAGAGCGATTCAGACAGGGGGTCCTTTTTGTATTGTTCTTTTCCCCTCCTCTTCCCTTTCCAGGCTCTGTTCCGCAGCCTAACTGTGTAAGGGAGAGCAGAGGGAAGGGATACACAGACTCACAGCAACAAGAAAACAAACCACAGAAAGAAAACCCGTCTTCGAACCTTCAGCCTTTGCAACCAACGGAGAGAAGGGGGTGGTTGGAGAGGAAGAGGGAGGAAAATAAAATACATACATAGGCAGGCTCCAGGAGCTCCTGTATCCAAAGCGGAGACCTCAGGCAGCAGAAGCGACATCACTGGATTTTTTCTTCTTCTTCTGCATACTTTTCAATTGGAAGAACTTCCACTCAGGGGGAAAAAACCCATAACACTTAGCAGCAGCAGCAGCAGCCACTAGGAGAAGGTGTCCTGAGTGATTATGTCTCCCGACTGGGCCACTTCCAGTCTGTAGAGTTTTTCTGTTTCCTGTGCTGTGCATCTATCTATAGTACCCCTCAGCACCATCCCCCATTTGGGGTGATTTTTTCTCCCACAATGTACTGTTAGAAACCACTCAAGGGCTGCTCCAGCAGTAGGAAAATCGCGGGGGGGGGGGGGTGGATGAGTATATCGATGAGAGATCCAGTAATCCCTGGGACAAGCATGGCTTACCACCCCTTCTTACCTCACCGGGCACCGGACTTTGCCATGAGTGCAGTGCTAGGACACCAACCTCCCTTCTTCCCGGCTCTTGCTTTGCCTCCCAATGGGGCGGCTGCTCTCTCCCTTCCCGGGGCTCTGGCCAAACCGATTATGGATCAATTAGTCGGAGCGACAGAGACTGGCATCCCTTTTTCTTCCCCTGGGTCACCAGGCGGCAGCTCATCCGAGGCCTCTAAAAACCCTGGAGCCAGAAGAAGAGGTGGAAGATGACCCCAAAGTGCATCTGGAAGCCAAAGAACTTTGGGAACAATTCCACAAAAGGGGAACAGAAATGGTGATTACTAAATCAGGAAGGTAGGTCTGTGTGTTTCTCTCTTTATTCCCCTTCCAACCTACAATGCAGATTCAAAGAGAGTCGATGACTTCCCCATAAAACTTGTTTCATCTGGAATTATGAAAAGTTTCGAGGCAGCTGAAATGCTGCGCCTCTCTCTGAGACTGCAGGGCCACACTTGTCAAGGCTCATTACGTGTGTGACTGTGTATATGTACACACACACGTGTGTGAGAGACGTGGCTTAGTATTACTTTATTGAAATATTAGCAGAACAAAATAATTTTGGTTAGGATTTTTACCGGCTTGATTTCAGTGTTACTGCCGTGTTCTTTACAACAATAATAAAATGGCATAATTCTGCTGTTGAAATAAAGGTAGTAATGTCAGAGGAAATCACTTATCTTTATCAGTCGCTTCCTTGTGAATCTGTGCAAGAATTTGTGCTGACTAATGGTATTTGGAAATACATAAGATGAAAGGAAAAATTAATCTTACACACACTGCATAGGTACAGGTTTCTGTCTTAGAGAAGGTTTTGCAAGCAATTTTGGTATCCTAATATATATACATTGATGAGGGGTGTGTGCATACACACATACGCACATGCAGACACATATTAAATATCAATATGCATATTTTATATGTGTATTATATATTGTGAGTACTAATAACACACGTATGTATATGCATTATACATATACACATACATGATGAGCATAGGGGAATGCCGTGTGCAAGGAACTCTGCTCAGATATGTTCTGCTACATTGAGACATAATTGAATTCTGAATCTCACACTTACATACAACACTGTGGCTCATTCCGAGCCCCAGCAGAAATCTTGTTTCACCTCTACAGCTAATAGAATGACTCCTAAAAATGTAGAGCATTTACCCAGTTAACTAATGTTTTCCCATCTTTCCTTGTTTAGCACTCAGGGAAATAAAATCAATAAATAAACACAAATCTCTTCAAGATCCACATGCCATGTTAGGTTTTGAAGTTTGTGAGTGGAGGGCAGGGGATGTGTGTAGATTGTAGGGAACTATACATGCTTTTTGAGGAAGAATTTTCTCTTGAAACCTCTAAGCGACTGCAAAAAATTTTTTCTGTTGGGGGAATAAATCCCTGTTTATTTGAGAGCATGTTGCTATTGAGAAATGGCACTGAGTTTGCTCACTGGAGTTTACTCACTGCGGGTTTTTTGTTTGTTTTTATCTTGTCTTTTCTCTATCTTCCTATTTTTCTCTTTTCATAGGAGAATGTTTCCTCCATTTAAAGCGAGATGCACTGGGCTGGATAAAAAGGCCAAGTACATTTTATTGATGGATATTGTGGCGGCTGATGACTGCAGATATAAATTCCATAATTCCCGGTGGATGGTAGCTGGCAAAGCTGACCCTGAAATGCCAAAGAGAATGTACATCCACCCGGACAGTCCGGCTACAGGAGAACAATGGATGTCCAAAGTCGTCACCTTCCACAAACTTAAACTGACTAACAATATTTCTGACAAACATGGATTTGTACGTCCATGTTCCTTTTGATTCCTCTCTTGATTGTTCTTTCATTCCTATCCCCCAACCCCATAATACAGTTTGCAACAGAACCAGTCACTAAAGTTTGAAGAGGCTGCAGCATGGGAAAGTACAGAATCGAATAGCTCTGGAAAATTGCAGAAGGGGGTTGCAAAGAGGGGGAAAAAACCTTTGCACTGATTTTTAACTTAGTAAAGAACAGCTTTGTGGAAATAAATAATTAACCCTCCTCTGTAACACCCATGTGTCCATCTTAAAATATAATTTACTCATTTCCTTTTGGTGAATATAGTATATTTTAATCTTTTGGTACATCTAGAAACCCATTGGAGCAACTCTGTCTTTAAAATATAGATAATCACATTTTTTTACGATAGGAAATTATATATGTGCATAAAGGGTTTCAATGCCTGGGAATGCAAACATTTACATATATATTAATCAAGATACTATAATGCAAGTCAGGGAAAATAAACAGACACATAAATGAGAGGTCAAGGTGCCCGTTCATTTTTATCCACTCCATTACATTTACTGCATGTGCAGCGATAAAACCTAACTTACTAAATAAAACAAACAAGCAGGCTGATAAGTGCTAAAAGACGAGTTTTCTCTCTCTTTGGGAAGATTCTGCATATAAGTAGGGAGTTGGGAATTCTCCAGTGTTGTGAACATTACATTTGCTGGCTGTTTGATTAACATATAAGTAGGGAGTTGGGAATTCTCCAGTGTTGTGAACATTACATTTGCTGGCTGTTTGATTAGATAATACATGTTTGCTCTTTCCAGAAGGTCTTAAATGTATTGGGATGGCCAATTAGCTACAACTTAGCCCCTGGATTGTTTTTTAAATTAAAATACATGTTATCCTTATCGCAAACTATTCCCCCAAGCCCCAGCTGCTGCCAAAATTCTGGTGGATTTCACCATGTATAGGTAGATGTATAGCAGATCGTTTACAACTGAAGATGGTAGCTGTCCATGCGTGTGCGCTGTAAGGTGTGCGTTGGGAATGGAGAGAGAACGAGTCCATCCTCGCCAGCGGATCGCTCTTTCGAGTCTGAGTGCTGGGGTTGTGTCTGATTGTATCGTCCTCTTTCCCCCTCCAATTGCAGACCATTCTGAACTCCATGCACAAATACCAACCGAGGTTCCATATTGTCAGAGCCAACGACATACTCAAGTTGCCCTACAGTACGTTCAGAACCTATGTGTTCCCTGAGACTGAATTCATCGCTGTGACCGCATACCAGAATGATAAGGTAAGGCGATTAGGGAGAGATTGTTTTACGTGTGTTGGGTTTTAATAAAGCTTTTCGTAGACATCGTTGCTTTAAAAATCAGGAAGTCTGCTTTTTTTTCCAATGCAAACAAGGTTCCTAATATCGCCTGTCCGATTTGCCTTGAAAAAATGTTATTTTAAAGGGAGTGTACACAGACTGTGCGTGTGGGAGGGTGTGTGTGTGTTTTCTGCATGGATTTAATGCGAGAAATACGTGCGAGGGGACTCAAAGCCGATTGCTGATTAGAAAGACAGGACAAAGCTGTGTGTTGTAGTTTGCCGTGTGCTGTAGTTTGCAATGCCTTTGCACTAGTTTACCTCTTTTAACAACATTGGCGTCTTGGCGATGAGGCTGCAACTCACCTTTGTTTCCTATGATCATTATTATTTCTATCCTGCAGTGGTTTTATTATTGATTTGAGTGGGAAAATATTTTCTGATCACGGAGGCTCTGGAACAGAGTTGAGCATTAAAGGCTGAAGGAGCCAGAGTGAAAAAGTTGTAGAGTTTCAGATTTTCTTTTTCCTTCTGCCAGTGTATTGGTTGTGTGCAAGGAATTATATTTGGGAGATTAGCGAATGCTGAATTTATGACAATGGAGAGGTGTCTGGGGGCACAAGGAGCCAAAACTGGCTTATTTTATTTTCCTCTCTACACATTGTAACTTTTTGTTAAACTAAATGTGCTGGATTTAAAGCACCTGACTGAGTTGCTCGAGTTTTGTGATATGAAATCCTTGTATTTTCCCCCTTTTGTTATCCCAGGATATTTTAAAAGTTGGAAGATTCTTCACCCCTTAATTATTATATTTTAAAGAGCTATTTGTCATCTGGGGGAAGGACAGTAGTTTACACTGTTTCGGTAGGTTTTTTTTTTTTTTTGTAAGTAACTAGAAAATGTGTGCAGGCGAGATGAGGCATGGCTGCGTTTTGCTAGCAACGGTGCTCGCTTGGGGACGTCAGCGGAGCCTGACTTGGTTGCAGAATAGAAATAAATGTACTTGTGCTATTGCCATGAATTTGTGTGTAAACTATAAAGCGTATTGTAATGGAAGCAACTCTGCCCTCGAGGTCAGAACCCACATTCCGCAACTCAACTAGCCAGACCTTTGATAGTTTCAAGAAGTAATTTTCATGCAATCGCTGGGTCTTAGGTTTAACATTATAGACCGAGGAGATACTGTGCAACGTTCCCAGAATCCAAACGAGAAGGCTTAATTTACACTTTATGGAACTGCTTTACTTTCTACGCAGAGGTCGTTGGATTTTAAATAAATTAAATAAATAAATAAATAACCCTTTCCACCCGCCCATCCTCCCCTGATTTTGTAAATGAAACCCTTGGTGCATTTTTCTAATGTAAACTCCGCGCCTCTTATTTACAAGAACTCCGCAAACTTGGAGACGGGGTGAAATCTGCCCGGTGTGTCTCAACACCTCATGGGCCCCACCGATTCTTTAAACAGGCTTTAAAAATGTAAAGCAGGTAAGCAAAAACAAATGTTTTCAAGGGTAACTCAGTACTTTTAATCTAAAAAATCTTGATGCATTACAAAGCGTTTTCAATAAAATCAGCTGTTCTGTTCGCCCCTCCCCCCACTGAAATGTAACTATATAAAGTACTTTATTATAGCAACGGGGTGGCTGATTCGTTTGCGGTTTAATTATGGCATTTAAAGAGTTTAAACTGAGGCATAACTCTAATGGATCACGGTGCACATAGTTAACATTCGTTTCAGCGCGTTATTCGCAACACTGGGCATTTTCAGTGGCAAGCCATGGTATGCTATTTACTAAGCCAGTCGCTGTACCCGAGGAGACAAACATGTCCTTAGAACTGTTCAAATGACAATATACAGCTTCACCAAGTCATCTGCTTGCACCTACCAATGCAAAAAACTCTGTACTTCCACATATTGATTTTACGTGCTGTGTGTTTCTTGAAGAGTAAACCTACTGCTGTATTAATTGCAGGGGAGGGAGGAGATTTTGAAAATGTAGGTTGCTTACTTGTGGCTCTCTCCCCACTGTTTTTAGATAACTCAGTTAAAAATTGACAATAATCCATTTGCCAGAGGTTTTCGGGACACCGTGAATGGAAGGAGGGAGAAAAGGTAAGTCTGAAAAGTTGTCCTGTTTCATTCTCTTTTGCCAACTTTAGAACATATCCAGAGGTCAATGTGACTTCAAATCTTGCTCCAAACTAGCCCCTTTCCCCACCAAATTTAATAATGAGCGCAACTCAAACCGATTGCAGATCGTGCTTCTATATGTCATTGGATTAGTATGAGAAGTGGCATTGGTATCCTCAGAATAGAATGGCCAAGGATGGAAATCTTCAAAAAAGCTTACTAATTACAAATGGCATAAATAGAAGTAATTAGATAGGAGTAATAATGGCATTAGAGCTTTGTGCATTTAAATATAGGCTTTTGTCTGCATTGATCTTCTGGGTGCTAAAAAAAAATAAAAATACATCTCTTTAAAAATTGGATACATCTTCTTTATAGTTGTGCCTAAATTATGTGCGATAGAAGGGAAATGTTCATGAATGTAGAAGTATTTAGTTTATTGTAGAAAAAACAAGCAGCATATTGTTTAGACTCATGCAACAGAACTTTAGCATATTTTTACTGCCGAGAAGACTTATTTAATGCCTCAACAGATTGAGGAGGGATTATTTTATCAATTTTACGATCAGTTTTCCTAAAAGATAGTTTTTAACCCTCTTCCTAATCCCCATACTAGCCATTAAGATGCCTGATATCCCAGGAACACCCTAACATTTTAAAAGCCAATCGCCTGGGAATGTTTTTCCCTCTCATTTATTTAATAGTGATAGAAATGTAGCCGTGTTAGTCTGGTGTAGCTGAAACAAAATACAGGACTATGTAGCACTTAGATGATGGCCCACGAAAGCTCATCATCTAATAAACCATCTTGTTAGTCTTTAAAGTGCTACATAGTCCTGTCTTTTGTTTCATTTATTTAATACTCTGCCCTCGCTGAGTACTGATGCTAACAGCTTCCAAGAATCTCTTCTCATTAACAGACAATCCGGAACGTTTTACTTCTGCCTGAAAAAATGTGTTCTCTCCATGACTCCTGATCTGTAATAAATGGGGTCCAGTCCCCGTTAAGCACGTGAAAAAATTAAGAAATGTAGTACAAAGTCATTATTGCTGTATAGAGTGGCCCGGTCGTGCTGCATAGCCAGGAGGGCCTTGGCTGCGCCCGCTGTGCTGAAGGTAGTGGGGTGCAAGAGGGCAGTTGTGCTACCAGGAGGATAACTTGAACTCCTGGGCGAGCGACAAGCCCCGCTTGAAAAAATTCTCACTGTCCCAGCAGAAAGCAGCTGACCTTGCAGTCCATGAGAGCTTACGACGAGAGGCAGAAAAAGGAGACCGGCACCTCCGATGAGTCCTCTAGCGAGCAGACTTCCTTTAAGTGTTTCGCTCAGTCCACATCCCCCGCTGTGTCTGCGGTGGGCACATCCAATCTCAAAGGTGAGGTGTGACCCCGTCTCCTCCCCGCATGCATCTTGAAGGTCCCTACACCAGACACCGGCCATTCTTCATCTCTGTGTTTTGTGTTGGTTTTTTTTTTTCCTTTTTGTCTTGAAGGAAAAGTTTTATTCCTGACCAAAACTTCTGGCTACAGCGAAGCAAATGATTTTGAACATGCATCCGCTAAAGGCTCTTTAGATATACAGACCCACATCTCTTCCCTCACCCCTCCCTCTTTTTTTCTTCTGCTGTGTTTTGAATCATTTTTTCCCTTCCCCTTCCTCTGGTTTTCAAAGGAGCCAGCCCTGAGTCAAGGGAGCAAAGGCAGACCACGGGGCAAAAGTTCAAAACCGGAGCCAGTCCATTAATATTCATGTTTCAATCTGTTATTAAAGGAAGGCTTTTCCCCGCAGCTCCCCTTTATAAAATCCCACTTTCTTGCAGCAATAAAAAAACACTGATTTATTTTGCTTCCTCTTTCTCGGTGTCGGTTTGAAATCTTCTTTGGGCTTTGCTCTGTTGGCAGAGACGCTAGATTTCTCTTTAAATTCTTTCCACATCCCCACTCTGATTTTTTAAATTATTTTTGTTGCTTAAAGTCGTGCAGAGGTGGAGGTGGGAGGGGGGGTCTAAAAACCAGACTCGCCGCTTAGCACCTGGAACACTTAGGTTAGGCGATAAAATGCACAGGAATCTTACGCAGGGCCAGGAGGGGTGGAGGTGGGGCTAGAAGGGAAGGAGTTTGTTCAAAGCCTGCAACGGGTTTCCTGCCTTTAAACTGGGGACTGGTGTGTGCCCGAAAGTGATTTAGAAATGTTTTTAAAATCCCTATTTACTTACATTTGAATACGAACACAAGGATTTGGTTTGGTATAAACACGTTCATAGTGCGCACCACCTGATCTCAAATTCTGCCGGAGCAACCAATACAGATTTATGTGAAAACTAATCCGGATTTGCTCCGGCGTATCTGAGATGAAGGCTCTGGCCCGAGGCATGTTCAGTTCGGCGGTAATTTTACATGTACGCGTGGTGTTGTGGAAGGATTAGGGTGTTGTTGGGGTTTTTTTGTTTTTGGTTTTTAGCGCAGGCTTGCTCGGAATATTCGCCCCAGGGTAGCGCCCAGAGCGCTGCTGCCGGTCGGAGCCAGCTTATGTAATAGCTTCTGCTCCTTGCCTTTCAGACTTGTGCCCCAGCGAGGGGGAGAGCGATGCCGAGAGCAAAGATGAGCCGCTGCTGGAGGCCGGTGACTCCGGCAAGATCAGCACCACCACCGCGGCTGCGGAAGATCCCCGGGAGAAGGGCGGCAGCCCAGCCAAAGCGCCCTTCTTTGCCCCGGAATCGGCGGCCAGCAAGAGCAGGGACGGCCCCGGCCGGACTGAGAAAGCCCCCCCTGACTCCAGGCACAGCCCAGCCGCCATTTCCTCTAGCACCCGGGGCGTCGGCCGCGAGGAGCTCAAAAGCCCCCTCCGGGACGCCCCGAAGGTGGAGGAGGCTAGGCTGCTGAGCAAGGAGCCCTTTGCTCCGCTCACTGTGCAGACAGACAGCCCGGCGCATCTGAGCCAGGGGCCCTTGCAGAACCTCGGGTTCCCCCCTGGCTTGGCCGGCCAGCAGTTCTTCAGTCCCTTGGGCAACGCGCACCCGCTCCTCCTTCACCCCAGCCAGTTCGCCATGGGGGGAGCCTTCTCCGGCATGGCTGCTGGCATGGGCCCCTTGCTGGCCACAGTTTCCGGGGCCTCAGCCGGAGTTAGCGGACTGGACAGCACGGTCATGGCCACAGCAGCGGCTCAGGGACTTTCGGGGGCGTCGGCAGCTGCGCTACCGTTTCATCTTCAACAGCATGTCCTGGCCTCTCAGGTAAGCGCCCTCAGGCCTGGGGCGTCCTTTCCCTTCGCGCTGCTGCGACACTGGCAATCAGCAACTCAGGGTCTGAGTTGCCTTTCCTCTGCACCGGGGCTTGATTTCCACCCCTGCGGGGCACCTAAGGACAGAGCCAGAACAGACCCCCAGCCTAACAGGGTGCGGTTTCATACAGTGGCAATGGGTTGAAAAAAGTGCCTGGTGGTATAAAACCTACCCTGGAATGGGAGAGAGGCTTTTTCTTTTGGAGTCTTTCACTGGTATTCCCCCCTGGGAAAGTGGTGTGTTTGATCTAGATCTCAGTTCCCTTCCAAACTCAATGGCTTGGAACTTCAGGTAACCCTTAGTAACCCCAGGTCTGTGTGTGTGTGTTTGGAAGAAGCGCAGCGAATTTGCTTGGAGGTGTGGGAGGAATAGGTGCTAGCTGAAGTCCATCAGTCAGCTCTGAGAGAGATGTCGGGATCTCAAAGAACAAAGTATGGTTGGGCACGAAGGGAGGGATTTCCCTAATTTCCATTAGAGACCACGATCTCTTTCATCTTCATAGGCCCACAGTTCTCAGCGTTGGGTGCCTACAGTCAAGTCGCATTCCTATGTAAATGGCCTGATGGTCAGAGGTGATGGGCACGGTGGTGTGAATGGGGGTGATCAAGACCTTCTGGAAAGTCCAGGAGGCATTTCTAAATGAAGTGCTTCGACTTTTGGGAATCCAGGCTGCAAATCCTGGCTAGCAGGTCTGGCTGTGGCTGTGGGTTCTCACTCTCCCAGCTGCTTTGCCTTTGACATGCAGGCCTGTGGGTGAGTCTCCTGTGCCATAAAACAAACCTCCCCCCTTGCCGCCCCCACACACACACCCGAAGCTTCCCAGCCTGGGGCATGATGTGTGGCAAGCTGAGTCAGCGGTGTTTTCTCTCGGGCTCTTTTGGCTGCATAGGAACCTGGGCAAAGGGTGTAAACCACTGACCGTTTCCCCTCCCCTTCTTTGCTTCTGTTTTCCTTTTCCAGGGCCTGGCCATGTCTCCCTTCGGAAGCTTCTTCCCCTACCCCTATACCTACATGGCTGCTGCAGCCGCTGCCTCCTCCGCAGCCACCAGCTCGGTGCACCGGCACCCTTTCCTCAGCGCAGTGCGCCCCCGACTGAGGTACAGCCCCTACTCCATCCCTGTGCCCCTGCCAGACAGCAGCAGCCTCCTGACCACCGCTCTCCCCGGCGTGGCCAGCAGCACAGGGGAAGGCAAATCGAGCAACATGGCAGAGTCCGTAGCTTTGGATTCTGGCTCAGAACTCAACAGCAGGTCCTCAACTCTCTCCTCGGGATCCGTGTCCTTGTCCCCTAAACTCTGCTCTGAAAAGGAAGCGACCAGCGAACTGCAGAACATCCAGCGTCTAGTGAGTGGACTTGAATCCAAGCAAGACAGACCCAGGAGCGGGTCTCCTTAATATCCCCTCCCCCTCTCTACTGTACCCTCCCTTCCACTCTCGAGGTGGGAGGGGGAAAAGAGTGTTAACACGGGAGCTCCCCTTTATTGTCTCATTTCAAATCACTATTCGGTGCACTTTGTTTGAAAGAAACCACATTGTCCTGCATACTGCGCTGTTTTGTCAGCAAACTTATCTTGAAATGGGGGAAGGAGAAGGGTGGGGGTCTAGGGATGGCAGAGTTGGTTTGAAAGCTGCCATCAAAGAATCATACCAGTCATAGGAATGACATTTGGGCCAGAGAGGTGGTTTGGTGGGTGGTGTTCATTTCTTCTTCGCTGTGTAAAGCAAACATGGATTAAAAATAAAGTAAGAAAAGTGATTTTTTTCCTAACCGCCCCCAGTAAGTAACTTGCATATCAGTTCTTTAAATATTGTTTTTGGGGTTGGGTTATTAAATATAGCTCTTTGTTAGTCTATATTAAGGGAAGCTGTGTCTTTTGACATAAGAACATAAGAGCGGCCGTAGCGGGTCAGACCAAAGGTCCATCTAGCCCAGTATCCTGTCTGCCGACAGTGGCCAGCACCAGGTGCCCCAGAGAGTGGACCGAAGACAATGATCAAGCGATTTGTCTCCTGCCATCCCTCTCCAGCCTCTGTCAAACAGAGGCCAAGGACACCATTTTATCCCTGGCTAATAGCCTTTTATGGACCTAACCTCCATGAAATTATCTAGCTTCTCTTTAAACTCTGTTATAGTCCTAGCCTTCACAGCCTCCTCTGGCAAGGAGTTCACATGCTGACTACAGCTGTGTGAAGAAGAACTTTCTTTTATTAGTTTTAAACCTGCTACCCATTAATTTCATTTGGTGTCCTCTAGTTCTTCTATTTAGGGAACTAATAAATAACTTTTCTTTATCGGCCCTCTCCACCACTCATGATTTTATACACCTCTATCATATCCCCCTCAGTCTCCTCTTTTCTAAACTGAAAAGTCCCAGTCGCTTTAACCTCTCCTCATATGGGACCCGTTCCAAACCCCTAATCATTTTAGTTGCCCTTTTCTGAACCCTTTCCAAGGCCAAAATATCTTTTTGAGGTGAGAGACCACATCTGTACACAGTATTCAAGATGTGGGCGTACCATAGTTTTATACAGGGGCAGTAAGATATTCTGGGTCTTATTTTCTATCCCTTTCTTAATAATACCTAGCATCCTATTTGCCTTTTTGACCACTGCTGCACACTGTGTGGAAGTTTTCAGAGAACTGTCACGATAACTCCAAGATCTCTTTCCTGATTTGTCGTAGCCAAATTAGCCCCCATCATACTGTATTATAGTTGGGGTTATTTTTCCCGATGTGCATTACTTTACACTTATCCACATTAAATTTCATTTGCCATTTTGTTGCCCAATCACTCAGTTTGGTGAGATCTTCTTGGAGTCCCTTACAGTCTGCTTCTGTCTTGACTATCCTAAACAGTTTGGTATCATCCATAAACTTTACCACCTCACTGCTTACCCCTTTCTCCAGATCATTTATGAATAAGTTGAACAGGATTGGTCCTAGGACTGACCTTGAGGACACCACTAGTTACCCCTCTCCATTCTGAAAATTTACCATTTATTCCTACCCTTTGTTTCCTGTCTTTTAACCAGTTCTCAATCCAAGAAAGGACCTTCCCTCTTATCCCATGGCCATGTAATTTACACAAGAGCCTTTGGTGAGGACCTTGTCAAAGGCTTTCTGGAAATCTAAGTATACTATATCTACTGGATCCCCCTTGTCGCATGTTTGTTAACCCCTTCAAAGAACTCTAATAGATTAGTAAGACAGGATTTCCCTTTACAGAACCCATGTTGACTTTTGTCAACAAATTATGTTCTTCTACATGCTTCACAATTTTATTCTTTACTATTGTTTGACTAATTTGCCCGGTACGAAGTTAGACTTACGGTCTGTAATTGCCGGATCGCCTCTAGAGCCCTTTTTAAATATTGGTGTCACGTTGGCTACCTTCCAGTCATTAGGTACGGAAGCCGATTTAAGGGATAGGTTACAAACCACAGATAATAGTTCAGCAATTTCCCATTTGAGTTCTTTTAGAACCCTTGGATGAATGCCATCCGGTCCGGAGATTTGTTAACATTAAGTTTTCTATTTGTTCCAAAACCTCCTCTAATGACACTTCAATCCGGGACAGTTCCTCAGATTCATTACCCACAAAGGGCGGTGCAGATTTGGGAATCTCCCCAACGTCCTCAGCCGTGAAGACTGAAGCAAAGAAATCATTTAGTTTCTCCACAATGGCTTTATCGTCCTTGATTGCGCCTTTTATAGTTCGATCGTCTAGGGGACCCACAGGTTTTTTAGCAGGCTTCCTGCTTCTAATGTACTTAAAAAACATTTTGTTATTTCTTTTTGAGTAGTTGACATATTGTGATGTCTCAAAACCACCTTATGGCTTTTTGCATGTTCCATAGTAGTCTGCTTTTTTGGATGCTTGTTAAAAATCCCAGGGATAAAAATTTAAAAAAATATGTTCCTTACCCCTTTCTTCCCACTCCACCCCTTTGTAGCAACAAAAATAAAAACATGTAGTTGGAAAGGGAAACAAATATTTTATCTAAAAACCTCTGTAGCTTGACTATAGGTTTATTACAGCTTTTCCTCTTTTACTGTATACGCAATAACAGTTTAAACATAATCATGAGAAGAAAAAAGTGGACACTATTATTAAAACAAAGTATTTATGTAATTATTTGATAACTTGTAAATAAGTGGAATATGAATACTCAAAATTAAACTTTAATTTATTGACTGTACATATCTCTGTAAAAATGACTGCAGTTGTTTTTTTTTGTTTTGTTTTAGTCATTCTCAATTTCATATTTCCTTTAAAAATATACCTAAAACCAACAAATTAAGCAAATAGACCCCATTTATAAGTGTTCACTTTTCATTTTGGTTCATTACCATACAAAAACTTAACTAATTTTTTTAAAAAAAGAACTGAACGCAAAAGAAAAAGAAGAAAAAAATCAATTAACTTAAAAAAAGAATGAAAAATGTGCCTTTGTAGCATTTAACCTTTTTTTGTGTGTGTTGAAAATGCTACTCTCCATATAAAATTTCAAAAAATATATATTAATAAAACGACAACACACTTTTCTGGTGACTTGGGAAAAAAAAGAGATGAAAAATCTAGGTTTTTCTTTATTTAAAAGACCTATTTTCCAATTCCCTTGTTGTGTCAAAATCACAATGGATTTTTTACTACCGTTATGCTTATTGTTGTGTTTGTTCAAGTGGCTTGAAAGTCAGGTGCTCAGAACTGGTTAAAATAAAAGTGAAGGTATATTTTGTGTTATATAATTGTCAAGAAGTTCTTGGTTTTTCTGTAACGCCCCCCCCCCCGCCGCCTTTAAAAGTCACTGAAGTTTCAATACATTTTTATTGAAATGTCTTTGGGCCTCATGTAAAATGCCTTAATACAAACTTTCCTAAATCTTGAATTGGAGGGAGAACAGAGGGTATTTTTAAAATATTGCCTTTTCTGTCTCTCTATTCTTTGCTCTCTATCAAAACTAAGATCTTTCATGTGAAATGAGTTGAGAAGACTCTCTTTTAAATCAACCCAGGATAGCTTGCAATGCTCCTGGGGAAATACAAGTTTTAACCAAACTGTTTAATAATACTTCCTTTTCTTTTTAAAACAAAAGGAAAAAATATGTAGCACTTTAAAGACTAACAAGATAGTTTATTAGGTGATGAGCTTTCATGGGCCCCACGAAAGCTCATCACCTAATAAACTATCTTGTTAGTCTTTAAAGTGCTACATATTTTTTCCTTTTGTTTTACCAAGATCAGGCTAACACAACTACCTCTCTACCTCTACTTTGCTTTTTAAAACGTAGATTCATATGCAATACAGTCAAGTCTTTTAATGGAAAAATATTAAATGATATTTGAAAAGTTACTGAGAATGGCTCAGCTATGCTTTTATCCATCATAAATTAATAAAGCAACACTGAAGAATTAGAGAATAGATCTGTTAAAATTTAATGCAAAGGCCACCTCAAAATTTTCAGGTTAAGTGCTTATAATGTGTTGTGGCATTACAATTGTATTTCTTTCAGTCTGTTCTTCAGAGTAGAATAATTCTAATTTTGCCCTGAAAACATATTTTTCTTCTTCCAACTTGTCCTGTTTTTATGGTTGTTGTAATAATAATAAAGACATATAAAATGGCTGAAGCAGGAGCACAATTTCTGTATTTAATAATTGGGTTTATATTCTAGTTACCCACCCCTGGCCTTGGAGGTCATATTAAGAATAGAAATAAAGAGAACTGGCAGCAGCTCTCTGTACATTTGCCAACTCCTTGATCACATTCTCAAGCAGTATGTATATATTTTTTTCCTCGTTAAAAAGATGTCTTTAACAGTTAGTGGCCCATATATTGGAAAGTGATTCATCTCCAGCTAGTAATAAATATTAAAAGGCTCCACTTCCAGGCTGTATCCTGTTTTATTCTTCCTCCGCCCTGCAAGGCCTCTGAATTGAGTCATTTGTAGATAAACAGAGGTCCTGTTGGTGAAAGTGGATATATACACAACAGTCTTCTATAAAACTATTAAAATCCCTCTTTTCAATGGACACTTGGCCACTTCCCTTAATGAGAACTGCTGCAGAAAACTTCATGCAAAACTAGGGGATTAGTTACACTTTGGGGTTCATTTGATCCAATCTTCTTCAGGGTACATCTAGACTGCGTTGCTATTTCGGGATACTGGAAGTATCCCGAAATAGCAACGCTGCATCTTTAAAAGCACCATTTCCTGAAATAGTAGGCGTGCTATTCCGGTATCCCTGTAACCCTCATTCCATGAGGGTTAAAGGGTTTGCTAGAATAGTGCCTTATTTTGAAATAAGCTCTTTTGACTTAGACTCGGAATAGGACTCGGAATAAGCTATGCGTAGTGCAAATTAGGGATGTAAAAAACTAGTCGACTATCCGATAAGCATTTGCTTATCGGATAGTCTTTTGACTAGTCGACTAGTTGATATCCCCCTTTGCTGCCTCTATGTCATAGAGTCTATGAGATAGAGGCAGCAAAGGAGGGGGGAGGGAAGGGGTACTTCAAAGTGGCAGTGCTGCACAGCAAAGCTGCCACTTTAAAACCCCAAGGTGGCGTTTCAAAGGGGCAGCCGCTGCACAGCTGATCCACGGATCAGCTGTGCGGCTGCTGCCCCTTTAAAACACCACTTCTGCACCTTTCAAAGGGGCAGCCATGGAGCCCAGGAGTCAGCTGGGGACTCCCCAGCTGATCCCGGGCTCCCCGTGGCATTTCCCTGGAACCTGGGATCAGCTGGGGACTCCCCAGCTGACCCCAGGTTCCAGGTAAGTGCCGTGGGGAGCCCGGGGTCAGCTGGGACTTCCACTGCACCTTTGAAAGGTGTGGAGGCAGCAGTTTCAAAGGGGAAGCCACTGCACAGCTGAGATCAGCTATGCGGCGGCTTCCCCTTTGAAACTGCCACCTCTGCACTTTTCAAAGGGGCAGCTGTGGAGCCCGAGGTCAGCTGGGGACTCCGCAGCTGATCCCAGGCTCTGTGCAGCACTTACCTGGAACCTGAGGTCAGCTAAGGAGTCCCCAGCTGACCCCGGGCTCCTAGCGGCATGCAGCGTAGCATGGAGCCCGGGGTCAGCAAGGGACTGTGAGTTTTGAAATGCTTTGAAATGCACAAGAACCCCTGCTGGGGACTCTTGTGCATTTCAAAGCAGGCACGCTGCATGCAGCCCGGAGTCAGTGGGACTTCCTGCTGGCCCCAGGCTGTATGCGGTGTTCCGCGTTCCTCCTTTGAAATTTACAAGAGCCCCAGTGGGGGCTCTTGTACATTTCAGAGGAGGAATGCAGACGTGCCTATCAACTAGTGGACTAGTCGATGGAAATTTCGTCGACTAGTTGATTAACCGCATTTTAACATCCTTAGTGCAAATTGCATAGCTTATTCTGACAGAAGGGTGCTGTCTAGACCCACCCTCAGTTCATGGAGAGTTTTGGAGAGAAAAGGGACATTTAATCCTAAAATGTAATCCCCCAAAAAGATTTTTCCTTCTTTATGCTACAGGATACAAGCTCAAAATGTTGAGTCCAGCATTTTGACTTTTCTGTGTTTTCTCCTTTACTCAGTAGAGGGACTAGAGAAAGATGACAGGAGTTTTAGGAACAGTAACACAGCTATACAAAGACATTAACAGAAGCACTCATACTACACACATAAATTCACACCGCATAAGAGCCGTGTAGACATCCTACATATTGCACACACATTCACACACTGCAAACGCACATACACACACACTCAGCCTAAACATACATCTTGAATTTATATTCCTAGTCTCAATTCACTTAAGGGTGTTTCCTGACATTTGAGACCTAGGTGGATGGGCTTGTTTTAAACCACTGCGTGTTAAATTTTGCTAGATCCCACTGGTGTTATTAAGGGGCGGGAATGAGCATTTTTTCCCCTTTGGGGCTCTCGCAAGCCCGTTGGGAGGACTAATAAACAATCATTTCAATGATGCACCACTTAGCTGGACTCTAAATAATAAAACAACCCAACTTGAAAAATATTTGTCCTAAATATTCCTAGGCCGAAAAGCTGTTGGCTGGGAATGGCTCAAAACCCAGAAGTTGTATGTTACACGCACAGCTCCTAAAGTAGTCTATCGCCATTTGATCTAGCTGCCATGCAGTTCATGTGCTTCTGGTATGTGCAATGATTGATACACAAGAAAATGTATTGGAAAAGATCCCATCTCCACCATGTTAGAATGTCACTTTAGCAGAGGGGGAAGAGAAAAGGAGAATGTGTGTAAAGAAATTGCACTATCCATCACTTTTCTGTTATTCACGGAAGCGGTATAATTTACTCTGGGGCCCATAGGTACTTGTAGCTTCTTTTTGCAATGCCTTCTTGGGCAGAGACCTTGAAATACTTTCAGGTAGAGGATTTTGAGTGAAGAGTGAAATTCATTGTTGATGCCGGCTTTAAAGCGATTTTCCCCTATTTTACCCCGGCTGCCTCTGGGCTCATTTAGGCATATCACCCCAAATGCCTCAGTGGAACTGGGATATCTAACTAGTCCTTAGCAAAATAGCTGTGTCCCGCGTATAGCCCCATAAACCCAAGCCTCACACCTAGAGATCAGAGGTAAGGACAGCTCTCCCTTGCCTGGTTGCTCTTTTCCCAGGTTCCAGCCCCCCAAGAGAAGAGTAATGCACCCCCCAGGAGGAATTCTGGCTTGCAAAGGGCTTTATGTTTTGTGTGTCTTCTTTGTATTACGTTAATGTGTAACTATCGTGGCACTTGTGGATGGAGGTAAATGGCACACGATCTCTCTGGATTATCCTGTCTATTACTCACCTGGTGCCTGAGTTGATATCCCCAATGGTTTTATGAGATTGCTGGTTTGTGCAGGTGCCCTGGCTGGCTCTAGGGGAGAATTTAGCAGAGGAGGAGCACCACCTATCTAATCGCAAGGCGATAGGAGATAGGAGCTCATCTGACTTCAAGGGAGTGTGGAAACCATTTCATATTTAGCTAGAAGCCATCTTGTATAACAGAAACCATTTCAGCTTCTTGCTTTAGCACGTAGACCAGAGTGAACTTTCTATCACCCCCATGTGCCAGGCCAGACAGATGTGCTATTGGAATGTGTTAATTGAGCTGGTTGAGAAAGGAGCTTCACTCCCTAGTACCTGCCCACCATCTTGCTGATAACGGTTTTGCTTTCTGAGTTTAATTGATGATTTCTGTAATTGGATGCCCTGACGTCAGACTTGTTTGGTTAAGGGTATAAAGATACTAGGATTGATTGTATTAGCCAGCCTTACTGGGCCCGGCTCTGCTGGGACCACGTTTGGCTCACTTTGTGCCTTATTGATCAATAAAGCTGTTTATTAGCCGACAAACCAGAGAGGAGTGTTTGCTTCAACAGGAGCAATCAGGCTTTTTGCTAAGGGTTTAGTTTCCTTCTCTTGCCAGAGGAAGGTAGCTGGATGCACAGACCTTTCTTCTGAGATGTGTATAACTGGGCTTTTGAACCTGAGGCTCTGGATGGTTTAGGGGACTGCTTCCCCTGTCGTATTCTTTCTTTTTTTTTCTCCCCCCCCCACCCTGCCCACCTCCAGGAAAGAAAGTTAGCAGTCATATTCCCCCTTGAATTCACACGTCTTACCCTTTCCTGCTGCAAGCCAGATTTTTCCACCCAACATATACTTCCAAACAATTTTTTTTTTTTGGTCTTGCAGTCCCTGCCCCGGTCAGACCACATGCTAATATTAGTTAATTATTTATTGATTACAGAATACAGATGAACATTTATTACACCCAAGAGTGTTTTTTTGTCCACTGATCCTATTAAAACCCCCTCCCTCTGCCCCTTAAATAGAGTGGTTCCTTCCTGCTTGGAGTCCACACTCTGTGTCTCACTTGTACAAATAGTTGCATGGGGTTTGTGTTGTTGTTGGCCTTTGCAGCTTCCAGTAATACGCAGTAGTGTAATTGCAAGCTCCAAACCCACCAGCTGATATTCCATGACCTGGCGAACCTTGATCGCATTTTAAAAAATGCATAGATATTTCCCCCTTGTTAACATTGCCTTTTTCCTGTTAGAAATATAATCTCCAGCAGTAATTCCATTTTTTTTCATTTGCCAGAATAAGACAGGCTATACAACACCTAAGGAGATCAAAGAGACCTCCATATTCTGTGCAAGGAAGGAAAAAGTTTCGAACATTACCGATTGTTCTTTTAATGTCTTAAAAATTGACGACCAATGCAGCCTATCCTTCCCTTCCACCTCCTTCTTCAATATACTGCACTGTGGGATTTCACGAGCTATGTATGCTACAGGATTATAATTATTTTTCATTTCATAACACAGGATTAGTCAACTTTCTGTACCGTAGCTGAAGACACTGTTGTGTTGTAAGAAACAGACACACCATATATATATATCATATAATGTACACACAAACACACAACATTTGCAAAAAACAAAACAAAAAAAACCCAAACAAACCCCGGACATATACATAGATAAAGTAACTCACTGACCCATACCACAAATGTGAGATAGTGGTCAACAGAAAGTTACTTACTTTATAAAGTGCTTGTACTAACTAGCTTGGGCATATGTCTATCTATATCAAAAAACATACGTATGTCTCTGTGCATGTTTGCGTGTATTCACATGTACCTATGTGTTCTTGAGCTTTGTGCTCATGGTCAATTTGAGATCAGAAGCCCCTAATGCGTGTGTAACCAGGGTGTCTATAACTAAATCAGGACGCACACACATGCCATGGATACAGTATTGTGTTTATATGTACAGTGGTGGGAAAACAAAAGTGCATGGTCCACTGACTGACCAGAGCCCCTTGAAGTGAATGGGAGTTTTGCCCACTAAGGTAAATGGGTTTCATAAGTTAAATCCGTCATACAGCATTTCCTCTGGGACACTTCTCAGAAAGGGAGAATGGGGATGATGAACCCCAACACACTAGACCCGCTCCTTCAGTTGTGTGCACCCCACGAAGCCCCATGGAAACCCCCCTCCTCTCCAGTAGAGACACACATGCGCACTTTCTTGCCACTCTGACAGACACGCTCACAGGTGCGGAGACAGTTGCATCTGGAGAGGTCCATGAGGGTGCACTAGGAAATGAACTCGGTGGGCTCAGGAATTGGGCGCTCCAGCTCCAGCCTCAAAAGGGACTGGGCACGTGCAGCCCCTGCTCGGGGAAACACAAAGTCTTGGTTTCTGCTCCCCCCTCACCTTAGAGTCAGGTGAGGCTATGGCAGCTGTAGGGGGCAGAAGTAAGCTTGCTCCTAGAATCAATTTCATAGCGTACGGACGTGACACAACCTAAGGTTCGTGTGTGCACGCTTTTCCTACAATGCTTATGGAGTGATACACATATCCTCTTTCACCTACACACAGATGATTTTTCCCACCCACCCAAGACAAAACACACACTCTCTCACACACAACCACCCCCTCCTGAACACACCCAGCCCCCATGGGAATGCACACAAAGGTCAACTCACACTCCGTTACACACAATGCCCTACACGATCCCCTCCTACCCATCTTCCAGCCCTTCACACTCGAACAGGTGAAAAGGGACATTCCAAATCTTGTAGTTGAAAGATCGGATCGCTTTATCTCTCTGACCTAGTGACCCCCCTCGCTGTAGCCCAGACCATCTTACATTGCTTGCGACTTTAAAGAACTGATGGTCCCACCTTAAGCTTTTGACTTGCACGTGAAGCGGAAGCCACTAACTCATCAGAGAGCAGAATTGAAGCGCATTCAAGTTCTTTTTTTCCCCGTCCAGCCCCAAACTGCACATGCACCTAACCAAACCCCCTCATTACAGATGAACAGATGACTCGAAAGGCATGTAAAAACATGGCGAGGATAAACTCTCTACTAAACTGATAATGCAGTGCAGCCCTGCAACCCTTGCGCCGAGCCATCCTGACACAAGAATTCTAATCCAGATTTGCACGTCTGCAATTGATAAGAAGTCAATTCAGCTGCGAACAAGTGATTCAAAGGGGATGTTGCAGATGTATTGCTTCAGATTCTGCTCAATGGGGACATTCTAGAAAATACAGATTAACAAGGGGGTAGGAAGCCAGGTGTTCACATTGGGAAGGTGTTAAGATTTTAACAGGCGTTCCAAATTCGCAGAATGCTCCTCTGTTTGCACTAGACTGCTGTGCTGTTTAGTGCTTGATCTAGAGCAGTGTTTCCCAATTGGAGCAAAACTAGGGGTTCCGCGAGGAGCTGGCACTCCCCCGGCCCCTCTGAAAAAGAGAGAGAGAGCTGGCTAGCCAGCAGAGGTATGGGCGGCGAGTTGTGTGGGCTCGTGGTGCCCATGCTCCAGCAATATTTGGAGCTGGAACGGGTCCTGACCCCCCCGCGCGTCCTCCCACCCCAGCCCCAGAGCGTCTCTCCCCAGTCCCCATCCCGGTCCGGTCCCGTCCCTGCCGTGCTGAGCTCCCCCTTGCTGGCTGCTGCTGCCTGCGCAGCATGCTCAAACCAGTGGGTGGGAGGCGCCCGGACATGGCGTAACATCACGGCCCGGGATTTTAAACCTGCTGGGTGCTGTATTGCGCCGCATGGCTGAGTTGCGGGTTGGAGTCGGGGACAGAGCACAGACTCCGGCCCGCAAAGTGGAAGGCAGAAGGTAGGGGAGAGAGGCGAGGAAAGGGCTTGTGCAGAGGAAAGGGGAAGGGCAAGGGCTGGGAGAGGAAGGTGCTTGGGCGGAGGCAGAGGGGAAGGGAAGGCACCAAAGGGACAGGGGTGGAGGAGAGACAAATGGCAGGGGCCAAGTGCAGACAATGAGGAAAAGGCAGGAGGAGGTGTCAGTGGGAGGACAGGGTGATGCTGGGAGGGGAGAGGGTAAGGGCATTGGGGGCTAGAGGGTGAGGAGGTGCTGGGAGAAGGCTTGAAAGAAGGGGTGGGCATGAGGAAGGCTGGGATGGAGCAAGTCATGTGAGAGGGCACAGGGGCATGAGGGAATGGGGGCAGAGGTGGTGAGGGTGGGCATCAGGGAAAAAGGGGGCAAAGGGGGCAGGGAAGTGAGGAAGGGGAGGCACCAGGAGGGTGCAGGGGTAAGGAAGGTGCAGGTGCCAGGGGATTCTGGGGTGAAGCAGAAGGGCAGACACCTGCAAGGGAGGGACCAGCACCAGAGGAGAGACGCAGGGCAGGTTTGTAGAGGGAGGTGTTAGAAGAGGGGATGAGGAGGGGTAGCTCACATGATCAGTGAGGGGTTGTGGGGCAGCAGGCACCAGGGGAGCTGATGGAGCAAGGGGAGGAGACATGGCAGCAGAGGGAAAAGGTAAAGGCTTATAAGATATTTATTAACTTGGGTGCCACAATGGCACATCCAAACAAGCCACATGAACTCAATACTGGTGCACAACACAAAATTCATTTTGCTCATGTGAGGAAACTCTTAGGCTATGTCTACACTGGTTGTTTCTTGCGCAAGAACATCTTGCGCCATAAGAGTTCTTGTGCAAGAACACATCCACACTGCCATGTGCGAGCTGTGCTTTTGCACAAGAGCATCTATGGCAGTGTGGATCTCTTGCCCAAGAAAGTGCGATGGCCATTTTAGCCATAGGGCTTTCTTGCTCAGGAAATTCATGTTGCCTGTCTACACTGGCCTCTTGCGCAAGAATAGTTGCTCAAAGGGCTTATTCCTGAGTGGGAGCATCGTAGTTCTTGCGGAAGAAGCCTGATTTCATACATGAGAACGTCAGTGTACTTGCGCAAGAACACATGGCCAGTGTAGACAGGCAGCAAATTTTTGCGCAAGAGCGGCCGCTTTGGCGCAAGATCGTGCCAGTGTAGACACAGCCAAGGGGAGGGAGGAAGGCAGGGGCAGGGAATCAGCACTGGCTCAGCATGTCTGCATGGTTTGGGGAAGGTGCAGGAAATTGAGCTCAGCTGGGTTGCAGAGTGGGGAGGTCCGGGGAGCTGGGCTGGGCTGGGCTGGGGTGGGTGGTGTGTGTGTGTGTGTGGGCTCAGAGCTCAGTTTGGCTGCAGGAGGAGGGAGGTGCCCAGAACCGGGGCTAGACTCAAGGGGAGGGAGGGGCAGGGAATCTGCTCTTGGCTCAGCAGTTTTGTGGGACTTGGGGGAGGTGCAGGGAAACGGGGCTCAGCTATGCTGTGGGGGAGGCATGCAGGGATCCAGTGCAGGGCTCAGCTGGGCTGTGGTGGATGGGGGAGGGCATACAGAACAGACAGGCAGCTCAGCTGGGCTGTGAGGGGCTGCAGGGAACTGGTGCTGCCCTCCCTTGGATTGTGGGGGATGGTTTTGGGGGCTGGAGCTCCTTTGAGACATGTGCTTAAAGGGATCTCCCTGGACAGCCGTTTCTCTCCTGCTGCGTGCTATAGGACCTCTTGCAGGGACTGAGCAGCAGTTTTGGTGGTTGCCCTCTGCCTTTTTGGACACCACTGACTTTTGCCTTTTAGTGCCTTTTCCTGGTTTTTTTTCATCTCCCTTGTTTTTTCTGCCATGGAGCCAGGGGTGGCCATGTGCCTGCTCTGGCCCCTTCCGGCCATTTTGGAGTGCCTGCAGCTGGTGCTCCAGCTGCTGCCCTCCTGTTCCAGGACCTGGAGGTGCAGATCGCTTTGGACTCCCTCACCAGGAGGCCATGGCGTCCCTGTGGCATCCCCACCCCAGGGTGGAGGCCACTGTGGACTGGACACCAGTACGGACTGGTGGGACTGGCTGGTCCTGGGGCAATGGGGCGACCAGCAATGGCTCCGGAACTTCGCATGCAGCGGATGTTCCTGGAGCTGTGTGCCTGGCTCACCCTGCGCTCCAGAGAACCACCACCCGGCTGCGGGCACCCATCCCGTCGATAAGAGTCGCCATCGCAGTCTGGAAGCTGGCCGCCCGGACAGCTACCGATCGATGGCACACCAGTTCGGGGTGGGCAGATCCACCGTCGGTGTCCGTCGTGATGGAGGTAAGTCCCAGGGAGTGGGAGTGGGGTGGGGAGGTGCTGCACTCCATGCCCAGGGGCAGCCAAGACTCAGGCTGGGTCACCCAGGGGTTTGGGCCGTCCCTCCCTTGCACAGGCCTGCTGGGGGCGTGGGGTGAGGGGCCCTGGTGTGTGTGTGTGTGTGTGTGTGTGTGTGTGTGTGTGTGTGTGTGTAGGCTGGGGGCATCATGGGGCCCAAGGAGGCGCACAGTCACCCTGCCCCTTATGTGATGTGTTTCTCTGCACCCTTCTGCAGGTTGTCCATGCCATCAACGACGTCCTGCTCCCAAGAGTCATCCGCCAGCGCTACGTGGATGCTACGGTGGCCGGCTTCGCTGCCCTCGGGTTCCCCAACTGCAGGGGAGCCCTGGATGCAACCCACATCCCGTCCGGGCCCGGAGCATCAGGCAGCCCATTTTATGAACAGGAAAGGGTACTGCTCGATCGTACTCCAGGCCCTTGTGGACCACCGTGGCTGCTTCCTGGAGGTTTATACGGGCTGGTCCGACAGGGCACACGACTCCCGCATACTACGCAACTCCAGCCTGTTTCGCAGGCTGGAGGCGGGCACCTACTTCCCCCGGCGGGAGTTTACTGTCATGGCTGTGCCTATGCCCATTTGTGTCATCGGGGACGTGGCCTACCCCCTGCTGCCCTGGCTAATGCGGCCCTACACGGGGTGGCTGGACCAGAACCGGGCCCGGTTCAAGTGACCGCCTCAACCGGGCCCGCAATCAAGTGGAGTGCACCTTCGGCCGCCTGAAAGCCCGCTTCCGGTGTTTGCTCACCCGTCTCGAGATGGGTGAGCAGAATGCCACGGAGGTAGTGGCCGCGTGCTGTGTACTCCACAATCTTGTGGAGCGGAGGGGGGAGGCCTTCCTCCCGCATGGATGGCAGCCGAGGCCAGGCCTGAACAGCCCGCACAGCTGCCATCCGCCAGGCGCACCAGGATGGGGTGTGCATCCGGGAGGCCCTGACGGACATGTTCTCCCAGGCCCCATAGTAGGGTCACCTCGGTCTCCTTTACAACTCCCTCCCATCCCTACCCTTCCCCCTCCCTCCTCCCAATAAACACCAAACACAGTTTTCTTGAACACAAAAACTTGTCTTTTTTATTTACAATGGGAGAGGGAGATCTAGGATGGGAGGGGGAAGAGACCTTGAACTGGGAGGGGGAGGAGCTACTCCTGGGAGGGGTGGCCCCTGCGACCACTCCTGCGGGGACAGACCTGCACATGGGGGGCAGGCCGTGTTGGGGCAGGCTGCACGGGGAGGTGGGCAGGAGGGGCAGGACCAAGAGCAGGAGGGACAGGGACAGGAGCAGGAGGGGCCATTGCAGGAGGGGCCATTGCAGGAGGGGCAGGAGCAGGAGGGACAGGGACAGGAGCAGGAAGGGCCATTGCAGGAGGGGGCAGGGGCAGTGCTAGGGGAGGGATGGTGGGTGCATGGGGCAAGGCCATGCCATAATGGATGGCATGGCCAATGTGTGCAGTGAGGGTGGCTATTGAATCCGCCATGCGGACGCACTGGGCCCGGAAGGAGCCCCAGGCCTCCTGGCGCCACTGCACGTCCGCCTCCATGCGCCGAGTGCTGGCTGCCTCGACGCGCTCGACGGCCTGCATGTGGCGCCGAAGGAGCTGGTCCCGGTGGCGGAGCCGCCGCCGTGGTGGTTGGGCGGCTGGGGGTGCTGCTGCTGCCGCTGCTGCAGGGCTAGAGGGTTCCCGGCTTGTGCTTGGTCCCGCTGCAGGGAACAGAAGAAAGGATGGGTTGGTCAGGCAGCCCGGCCACTGTCCCCACACCTCATGCCCTCCACCCCTGAGCCCAGGTGACCCCACAGTAGTGTGGCTTGGGCCCACTCGGTCACCCCCCTTCCCCTCGTGTTGTATGTTTGCATGCTTGGAGGAGGGTCCTCCTCCATGTATTGGAACCACCGGTCTGTGTCCTGGCCCGTGGAGGTGGGAGGCGCTTGTGTTGTGTTAACCTGTGGAACTCCCTGCCGGTGGAGGCTGTGAGGCTTTGGGCTAATCAATGGTGTTTGACAGAGTGAGATGAATCCCACACAGTGCCTGGGAGCACATCTGGCAGACGTGGTCTGGGCTCTCAGATCCCCATCATGTGGGATGTCTCCTGGACAGGAACCAGGAGAGTGACTGGGAGTGTACCATCCTTGCAGCAAAACTCAGGCGGCCCTAGGGCCGGCCTGAGTGCTTTCCCCCTCCCCCTCCCGTTAGCCCTCACACACGTAGCCCAGGGACATGTGTGGCTGCAGTGGGGACTTCCCTCGGGGGGCCAGCCAAGGCACCGGGAGCAGGCGAGGGGCTCAGTGGGGGCCACGCTCACAGGGCTGTGCTGCTGCGGTTTTCCCAGGAGCAGCTGGCTGTGTCTCACAGCCAGGCATGGGACAGTGTGCCGTGCTGTGTGCTGCACCCTTGCGGAGGTGCGGGCTCTGGCCTGAGCCCCTGGGGCCCTGGCTGGTTCCAGCCAGCATCCACCCTTCCCCCTGGTCCCGCCAAATGTGTGTGAGCAGCACGGTCCCAGGCGTGCCCTGCAGCTGCCTGCCGCGGCCACATGCCGCTCGGTCACCAGGCTGCACGTGGTTGCACGTGCTGCTTACTGCCTAATGCTACACAGCGTGCAGCTCACGCGGCCTGAGTGATGTGCTCTCCCCATTCCCCCTCCGGGCGCCTGGCTCCCCACCCTTGTGAGTGCAAAGTGCAACACTCACCGGTGGATCCTTTCCCGGCCTCCGAGGATGCGCGGGAGACATCGGGACTGCCGGAGGGGGCCTGCAGGGTGGCAGTGCTGGCCTCGTCCTCTGACGCACTGCTGGGGATGTCTCCTTCCCCTGTCTCGGTGGTCCTGGTGACGGGGGGGGCGCATGCTGCTGTCCACCGGGACGTCCGGGGCTTGCGGGGCTGGCTGGCCCAGGATGGCGTGGAGCTGCCGGTAGTGGGAGCAGGTGTCGGCTCCTGCCCCCTGGTCCTCGCTGGCCCGGACGTAGCCCAGGCGCAGTTCTTTGACTTTTGGCCGGACTTGTTCCAGGGTCCAGGCTGGATGGCCCTGGTGGGCGAGCGCCTGGGCCATGCGGGCAAAGATCTCGGCGTTGCGGCGACGGGACCGGGTGTCGTGGAGAGCCTCCTCCTCCTGCCACAGGTCGAGCAGTGCCTCCAGCTCCCCCGAGGACCAGGATGGGGCCCTTCTTTTTCTGGCCCTGGGGGCCTCCTGCGCTGGGGGTGCGGGTGGCTGATCCCCCCCTGGAGCTGCCTTCGTGCTTGGGGGTGTCTGCTGGACGGCAGGAGCCACGTGGCAGACCTCTGGCCAGAGGTCCGAGGAAGGCTCCTGCCGTGTGAGCTCAGCAGCCTGCGTCTGCTTTAAGCAGGCTCGGGTTACCAGGAAGTCCAGGGAGCTGACTGTGGCTGCAGGTCTCCAAGCGTCCATAGGGCTTTTTTCCGTTTAGCCTGCTTTTGCGCAAAACGTCTTAGCTGCCTGTCTACACTGGCCCTTTTGCGCAAAAACATTTGCACAAGAGGGCTTTTTCCTGAGCAGGAGCGTCAGAGTATTTGCGCAAGAAGCACTGATTTCGCACAGTAGAGCGTCAGTGTTCTTGTGCAAATTCTCGCAGCCAGTGTAGACAGCTGGCAAGTTTTTGCGAAAAAGCGACTGCTTTTGCGCAAAATCTTGCCTGTCTAGATGCAGCCTATGAGTGTGTCTACACTGCAGGGCTTAACTCAAAATAAGCTACTCAACTTGAGCTACATCAATTGCATAGCTTATTTTGAAATAGGGAGCGTCTACACACCACTTATTTGGAAATAGAGCACTCTTCCTCTGACTTCCCTTACTCCTGGTACAATAAGGGTTACAGGAATCAGAGTAAGAAGTCCTCCAGCTTGACAGTATCTTGACGCTATTTCAAAATAGCTGTCTGCTGTGTAGACGTGGTCTACGTTATTTCAGAATAGTGCTAGTTATTTCAAAATAGTGTTGCAGTGTAGACATACCCTAAGGCTACGTCTACACTGCACATTAATTTCGGAATAAGCTATGCTGGAAGATATCTACAGTGCACATGTATTTCGGAATAAGCAATTTCAGATGATTTCTAAATAGTGCATCTACACACAAAATGCCCATCGAAATAGCGCTGAGCTATTTTGAAATAGAGCATCCACACTGACTGGACGCTAACTCGCATTCAAGGCCACCCGGAACCACTTCAGGCAGGGCATCAGGTCAGCAATTACTTCATGTGGCTGCTGCTTGAGGCTATCTGAGACTCTTGCTTAAAGGGACCCCCCTGTACAGTGGTGTCTCAGGCTTTTTGCCTTTGCCTACCTCCTCAAGGGACAGCAAAGCCTTTTCTTTGCCTGCTCTGGTTTCCCTTGTGGACATCTCAGCTCTCTAGCCATGGAGCTGGAGCTGCCTCTCGGAAGTAAACAGCTATTACAGCTTGTGCTGCACCTCATGCAGCAGTTTCTGCAGGCTGAAGCCCAGGCCCTGCAGGAACCCAACCCCCTGCTCCTCTGGGAGACCCTCCCTGCCTTTCTGCGGGCACAGCTCATGCTGCTGGATCCTGCCCACCTCCTCTGCACACTGTAAACCCCCACCTCTGGCATCTGGACACCAGTGCCGACTGGTGGGACCGACTTGTCATGGAGTGGTGGCTCCAGAATTTCAGGATGAGGAAGGACACGTTTCTGGAGCTCTGTGAGTGGCTCACCCCTGCCCTCAGGTGACGGGACACTCACACAAGACCTGCCATCCCCCCTCCAGAAGCGGGTCACCATCACCCTCTTGAAGCGCTACACGTTGGACAGCTACCGATCCGTGGGGAACCAGTTTGGCATGGGGAGATTGACTGTCAGGGCTGTGCTCATTCAGGTATGGTATTCTCGGGCTTTTGTTCCAGGAGGGGGGTGGACTGCAGAAATGGGGTTCCCTAGGGAAAGGGGGGTGCAAGCCCCTTTCCTGGAGGTTTTTGCAGTCCTGCCCTCACAAAGCCCTGCCGGGGGTTGGGGTGAGTGGGGGGTTGCTCCTGGTGAGGGGGGGAGGAGAACAGGGGGGTGGACTGGGGGAACTCTCAGGGGCCCCAGCACCCCTGTGATTCTCTGTTTGTTTGTCTCCTTCTGCAGGTGGTCAGGGCAATCAACACCATCCTGCTGTGCAGAGGCATCCACCTCGGAGACGTGGATGCCATCATTGCCGGGTTTGCCGACATGGGCTTCCCCAGCTGCAGGGGTTCTATCAATGGACCCCACATCCCCATCTAGGCCCCCGACCACCGGGCGTCTCTTTACATCAACCGCAAGGGATACTTTTCAGTTGTCCTGCAGGCCATGACTGACCACTGGGGCCAGTTCACCGACATATATGTCAGGTGGTCGGGGAAGGCACATGACGCATGTGTGTTTAGGAACTCTACTGTGTTCCAGAAGCTGCAAACCGGAACTTTTTTCCTCAACCGCACCATCAGGGTTGGGGACGTGGACATGTCCATATGCCTGGTGGGGCATGCAGCCTATCCCCTCCAGCCTTGGCTCATGAAGCCATACACCGGCCACCTCAACCCCTCTTGAGAATGGTACAATGCCAGGCTCAGCAGGGCCCACATGGTTGTGGAGCGCGCCTTCGGCCATTTGAAGGCGCATTTCAGATGCCTCCTCACCTGGCTGGACCTCGGGGAGCGCAACATTCCGCATGTGGTGGCTGCGTGTTGTGTGTTCCACAATGTGTTTGAGCGGAAGGGGGAGGCCTTCCTGCTGGGGTGGGGGGCGGAGGCTGACCACATCGGCAGGGCTTTCAACCAACCATGCACAGCTGCCATCCGGAAGGCCCATCAGGGGGCCATGCACGTTCGGGAGGCCCTGAGGGAGAGTTTCTCCCCAGGGGCCCAGTGACACTCCCCTGGGTTGCCCCACTAGGGGCTTCTGCTTTGCCCCTCACTGCCTTTCCTTCAGCAACCCCTCCCCCACCTTTCCTGCTGAAACAATAAACAAAACATTTGTTTTTGAAAAACTACAAACTGTTTTTTTTATTTGGGGTCAAAGAAACTGGGGAGAGGGGAGGAGAGAGGGGGAAGAGCGGGGAGGAGGGAATTGGAAGGGGGAGGGGTGAGGACAGGCTCGGGGCTGGGGCTGGGAGTGGTGCCTGGCTCTGCTGATCACACCACCACGGGTACGAGGGCCTCGGGGCCATGAAGGTGGGGGTGTTGGGGGAGCAGGAGCAGGAGCAGGCATCATGCTGGCAATGAGGGATTGCACGGCCGTGCACACGGAGCAGTCCTGGTCCAGCATCTCCCGCCAGGTGTCTCGCAGCAGCTGGATGTTTTCCTGCAGTCTGCGGTCCAGGGTCTGCTCCATGGATCGGAGTGCCACGAGGTGCTCCCTCTGCAACTCGTCCATGGGTCTCCAGCACCTGCGGGTCCCTTGGGTTAGGGAGGCTGCCCGCTGTGGAGAATAAAAAGAAATGGTCAGTCATCCCAGGGGACACTGTGCCTGAAGCCTAGCCCTCATCTCTGAGCTGAGAGCAACAGTTCTCGGCTCAGTTGAAGGCAACATGCTTGGAGCAAGGATTGTGCGCTCTGGCCAGTGGGCCTATTCCTACAGAGGCCCAGATGTTCCTGGGAGTGGGTGATGCCCCGAGAGTGCAGGCATCCCCGTGTTCTGTGTGCAGAACTGCTCTGTATGTATGTGTGTGTGTCCATGTCCTCAGCCTCCTTCCAGAGATGGCTTGTGGAGGGAGGGTATCCCACTCCGGGGTCACGAGCATGGCAGTCCTCTCCAGACACCCTGTGGCCAATAGCACAAGGGTCCTCTGTGGCAGCCTCCTGGGGCTGTGTGGCCAGGAGCGGTGTGGCACATGCTCCCATGTGCACAGGCTGCTGCGTGATTTGTGGGCCGCAAGGGCCAAGTGAGGAGCACCCAGCTGCTCCTCACCACCCACCACCTCCACAGGACAATAGTTCGAAGAGAACACTGGATTTGTTTATGGGTAACGAGAGGCGAGACAACAGAGACTGATCACACCTGGCTATGGGTGATGTTCCTTGAAGGAGCTCACAATGCAACTAGGCAGTTTCAGTATTTTGGATGTCAATAGGATCGTTACTAGAATTGGTCTGATGATGACTAATTTGGGTGTGAGCAGGCCTGGGTTCATTAGCATCTGGAGCAGAGATTTCCCATCAGGCAGTGCTTCTCTGCTCTCGGTATCCCATAGTTCAGTGCGGTTCCTGCTTTGGAAGAGCTGGTCTCCATTCTGTATGCTAATGGAGAGGTCTCTCTGTTCTATCTTCAATGCAGATGAGGCTGGGGTGTTTCCTTAATTCTATCACCCTTGTCTGAAGCAGTTTAGGTGTGTCTTCCCCGGCCTTTTCCTTGCTTTGTCTTTGATTCTAGCAGAGGCCTGAGGGAGGGGGATGGTTTTCCATGAGTGTCACTCCCTGGCTCCTCAAGAGCACAGGGCTGACAGACAGGTAGTCATGCTCTGGTTCCCCAAGAACACAGAGCTGGTAGGTAACACATGATGTTCCTTCTCTGGCCTTGGACAATGCCTGGGACATGTCCACGGGGAGGGGTACTGGCCCCAGGGTCAGGAGGGTGCTGGTGCTGACCTCGTCTGGCTCCTCCTCCTCCTCTTCGTCTCTCTCCCCTGCAAGAACGACGACAGGCATCTAGAGCCCGGAGTCCCCAACCGGCAGGGGTGTGTGTGTGTGTGTGTGTGTGTGTGTGTGTGTGTGAAGGGACTGCCCTGCCCCGCGCCCCCCAGGATGCCGTCCAGGTCTTGTAATAAAGGCAGGTGTGGGGGTTCTGCCCCAGAGTAGGAGCTGCCCTCCCTGGCCCTGGCATATGCCTGGCAGAGCTCCTTAACCTTCATCCGCACTTGCTCCTGTGTGTGGATGTGCCCCTTGTTGGCCAGGCTCTCAGTCATCCGGCCATAGACATCTGCATTCCTGCATCTAGTGCGGAGATCCTGGACGTTGGTCTCTGTAGGGTAAATTGAGGCAGTCCATGGTATCTTGCTGAGAACTGACAACTCAAACCTGAAATTATTAGGCTAGGCCCGGGCAGCACACAGACAGCAGTTACTGTGACCCTGGTTCCCCTGGCAACTACATTCCAAAGGGGCCTCACTTTGATAAGGCCGGTACCAAACAACCATGCGGGATTGTTTTTCATTGTCTGCTTTGTTCCTAGAAAATAAGCTTGGATCCCAAAGATCGCGCCAAGGCAATACCACCCCCGCAGGAGACACATTATATTTCGGGCCGACAAAACGACCATCAACATGCCTTTGTTTATGTTGGCTCATTTAGCTTGTTAGGAATAATTACTTGTGTTAGTGATAATATGTTTAATTGGCAATGGGCGGAGATACTGTGTAACGTTGTAGCTTATTGGCTTATGTGCATATCTCACTTCTGCTGCTAGACCTATCAAATCACTTCTCCTCCGTCCTTCTGCTACCTATATAATCTAATGTATGTTTTGGTTAAGTTAGTGCTCTCCAGGTTAACCCCTGATGAGTACTCTTCCAGCTGTGTGAACCAATAAATCCTGGGGGGGCGGGGATTTATTGGTCTTTCTCGGCCCCTGGCAGGCTCCTGGGATCTATTTGAGTGCTCCCTGGGAACAGTGGAACACTGGGTGGAAGCAGCAGACCGGCTCATTTTGGTGGGAAAAGCAAGGCAGGGGCAGCTGCAGGGTGGCTGAGGGCTGTCAGGGCCTCCTGCTAGCCACAAGCCCTTTCAGCTTAGGCTGCAGCTTTGAGGGCTCTAGGGGAGTGGGGCGGGGGGGAGTAGAGTTTGGCTGAGTGTGCGTCTACACTAAGGGTGCATCTACACAGCAGCCTAAACTCGAAATAAGATATGCAATTTGCACTACGCAAATTGAGTATCTTATTTCAAAACTATTTCAAAACAGCTTATTTTGGAAGTTGGCGTGTCTACACAGTACCAAATTTCAAAATAATGCGCTATTTCGAGCCATCCCTTATCCCTCGTGCAAAGAGGTTTACCATGATGGCAAAATAGCGCTCCTGTTATTTCGAAAAATATTTTGAAATAATGAGCGGCTTGTGTAGACGCGGGGTAGCTATTTCAGGATGCCTCTGGCATCCCGAAATAGCCATGAAGTGTAGACGTACTCTAAGGGTGTGTCTACACAGCACCCTAAACTCAAAATAAGATATGCAAGCTGCGCTACATAAATTGTATATCTTATTTCGATTGAATTTCGAAATAGGCTATTTCAAAATTTGATGCATCTACACAGCGCCAAATTTTGAAATAACGTGCTATTTAGCGACATCCCTTAACCCTTGTGGAATGAGGGTTACCAGGATGCCGAAATAGCATGCCCGTTATTTCGAAAAATATTTTGAAATAACAAGCGGCTTGTTAAGACATGGGGTAGCTATTTTGGGATACCTCTGGTATCCCGAAATAGCTGCACAGTGTAGACGTACCCTTAGTTGTATATGTTATAGGTAAAGTTTAACATATATTACAATATCTTATGTGTCATGAGAAATACTTCACACTTTGTATATACACACACACAAACACACACACACACACACATCAAGTTATATAGACACATGTAGATTTATATGTCATAATATGTAGTATCCATATAAATATATATAATAGGTACACGGATCTATAATTATGTATATATAAAATACTTAGACCATGTTCATCTTTTTTACATACATCTTTAAATGTGTTTTGTCACCTCTTTTTTCCATCATGGCCACATGCAACCACAATGTTCAGCAGTAAATGCCCCCAAATTCTCCCTTCATCTCTTCCCCCTTCCCTGCACTTTATTTAGCTGTAAAGCACCTATATGTATATTTGCCAGTGTAATACATCCAAGGCTAGACTCTGCATCCCTCCCTTGCATTCCACTTCTCTCCTTCTTTGAGAAGTAGGCGTCATGTTTAGCCCCTGGGTAGAAGCGCTTTTGATGGCACCGGGGCCAGCTCTAGGTTTTTTGCCGCCCCAAGCAAAAAAAATTTTGGCCAACCCCCCTTTTTTTTGTTGGCTTTTACACATGTTTGCACTTGGCAATGTTTTTGTTTTGACTTTAAAATTTTAAAAAAATGAAAACAGAAAATTTGTAGTTAGTGAAAAAAAACAATTTCCTACTAGTGTACTCATTTAATTTTAACAAAATCACAATTACTGGAGAGGGAGGTCCAAAAGCCATGCTTACAGAAAATGGGCTAATAAGGAGAAGTCCTGTGGCACCTTACTAACAGATTTATTGGAGCACAAGCTTTCGTGGACAAAAGACCCACTTTTGCCCACGAAAGCTTGTGCTCCAATAAATCTGTTAGTCTATAAAGTGCCACAGGATTTCTGGTTGTTTATGCAGATTCAGATTAACAGGGCTACCCTTCTGATTCTAAGCTAATAAGGATTGTGAAACCTATTGTGCCAAATGTATTGGTAAACTCCTCGGGGGAGACTATATGGATTTTCTATACCTGGTACATATTGTCAGTGCCCAGGAGAGAACACATCCATAGTTTATCAAACACAACAATAACAGCAATCCATAATTGCCCATTAGAGGGCGATCAGTAAATCTACCACCCACGTAGAGATGTTTGCAGGCGCAGCTCAGGATGCATTCAGTGGTTATAAAGCCCTGGAGACTAGCTGGTTTATCTTCTGGTTTAAAAGAGTGTGTATCGGTTTTAGCTGGAAGGTTCCCTAGACTGCGTAGGCGTGTCTCCTTCTAAGCAGCTCTTAATCATTCGCAGGAGGAGTGATTTTTTTTTTAACGGAGGGAATCGGCTTGCCTAGCAACCTTTTCCAGGTTGTGTAAGTCTGGAGAATATTTGGGCTTTTACTTCCGAACTCCGAGCAGTCAGAGAAAAAGGAACTCAGGGGTCCTACGACCCGGGTGTGTCCTGGGAACCATAAATCTGTGTGCACCAGAGCAGAAAGCTCCTCTCTCTCTCCTTCCTACGAGGCTGGGGATTCACTTTCACCCAAAGCAGCTCTGTGTCCGATACAGAAGGAAGGGCTGGGAGGAAGGCGATGTTATTGCTGAGGCTGAGCACCCTGTATTTACACGGGACTCTGGCTTCTCTTTCGTTCCCATGCATCCCACCCCAACTTCCCCCGCCTTTGGCTAGGCTGCTGGAGACCCACCGGGGAAGTAGGGGGTCGGGACTGCGTACTTGCCTGGCCGCTATTTGCTGTCACCCTGCTCCCTAGCCGCTTCGCAGTGGCAGGAACGGCTGTCGTTACCGCTCCGCTCGCTGGGGCTTCCCTCCGAATTATCGCGTTGACACTGTCCCTGTGCGGCGGCGAGAGGAGAACGGGTCCTTTTCTAGCACGTTCTTTCGCCTCCCCTCCCCTGGCTCCCCCGCCCTCGCGTGTCACCACTGAAAAATGACAAGCCTGCCTCCAGAAGGGAGATCCCTGCAACTCTGAGCGGGCGGGCGGAGTGTGTGTGAGGGGGAAAGGGGCTCGCTCGCGCGCGCGCGTGGGAGAGAGCGAGCCAGACCCAGCCACCCCTGGGGCTTTGGTAGCGCCTGGGATTAGCCGGCTGCCTCGCCCTCCCTCCAGCCCGAGCGGAGAGTTTGTGGAGGCCGCTGTGCATTGCAACCAGGGATCCCCAGCGGGAGCAGGCGGCTGCCACTGCATGGGGCCCTGTTAGAAACGAGCAATTGCCCCTCCCCAAATAGAACCAGCCCTCTCTTATCCCTCCCCATTTTCTCTGCTGCTGCTTTCCCAGCTGGAGGGAACCGCGGCGGAGGGTGGCGCGGCGGAGCGGCTGCGATCGCAACTCTCCCGCCGGAGCAGGCGATGGCTGTCTCCAGATGCTGATTGCTCAAGCACTTGGCAGGCACCGGGCAGGAGGCGCCTGTAGCAGCGGCGGCAGCAATAGGAGCTGGCTGCTGAGGGGCGGCCGGGGGAATGTCTGCCGCCTGCCCCGAGCCGGAGCCCAGGCAGGGGGCACCCATGCGGTGACAGCGCCGGGCTGCGGGTGCCCCTTGGGTGCATTTGCGGCCGGAGGAGGGTCTCGCTTGTCCCCGCCGAGCCCCTGAACTCCGCTCCAGTGAGCCGGGAGCCGCTGCCGGGAGCAGCCACCATGGCTGCAGCCTGCCTCGCCGGGCTCAGCGTCACCACCAGCAGCCGCGGCCGCCCCACGCCACCCTCCAGGAAGCGCCCCAGCAGGGGCCGAACCTCGGGGCTGCCCGCACAGAGCTCCCAGCGCCCCGGGGCCAGGTGCAGGCTCCGAGAAGCCGGGCGCGGGGCTCCCAGCTCGGGGCGGCCTCCGCGGGGCTCCCTGCCTGCTCCTCCTGCCGGCCGGAATGCTGCCCCTGGCAATGTGCCGCCCCAAGCACCTGCTTGTTTTGCTGGTGCCTAGAGCCGGTGGAACGACAGAAAGTGAAACCCTCAGTTTTTGCGACCGTTGCGGTTTCTGTCATGCATACATGACTTGCTACCTGGTCCATGACCTGGTCCATGGGTTGCTAATTCTGAGGAACGGTGTTCCGTGGTCCAAAACACTCACAGTTTGCTCCCTGGTCCAGGGGTTGCAAATTACGAGGGATGGGGTTTTGTGGTTGAAAACGCTCACAATTTGCTCCCTCTTCTGCTACTTAGTCCAGGGGTTGCAAATTATGAGGGACGGGGTATTGTGGTTGAAAACACTCACAATTCGCTTCCTCCTTGCTAATGGCCACAGCTGGGCTATGCCTACACTCGCGGCTTCTTGCGCAAGTACGGCCGTTCTTGCGCAAGAATCTGCAGAGCGTCCACACTGCCCACCCGCTCTTGCGCAAGGAAATTTACAGTACGGGGTGGTAAGAGAGGGCTCCTTGCGCAAGAGCTACGCTCTTTTTTAACAGGTGTAAGCTCTCTTGTGCAGGGGCTCTTGCGCAAGAGGGCAGTGTGGATGCTCGGCAGGGATTTCTTGCGCAAGAAAGCCCTATGGCTAAAATGGCCATCAGAGCTTTCTTGCGCAAGAGAGCGTCCACACTGCCATGGATGCTCTTGCGCAAAAGCACAGCGCGCACATGGCAGTGTGGACATTTTCTTGCGCAAGACTTCTTGCACAAGAACACTTGTGCAAGATGTTCTTGCGCAAGAAGCCGCCAGTGTAGACATAGCCCTGATGTTTTTGATTTGCGTTTTGTGTCTAACATTAGGAGGGATGGGGTGTTTTGTGGTCTAATCTGTGCTACTGCTCAGGACTTGCTACCTGGCTTGCTTGCTCACAATATGTGAAAAGGGAGGTGAGACTGGGAGGGGGGGAACCAAATTTCAAATTTGGGGTACCCGCAGGACTTGCTACCTGGTCCAGGGGTTGCAAATTTGGAGGTATGGGGTTTTGTGGTCAAAATGCTCACAATTTGCTCCCTCTTCTGATCTCTGGTCCAGGGGTTGCAAATTACGAGGGACGGGGTATTGTGGTCGAAAACACTCACAATTCGCTTCTTGTACCGCATCTTCCCCCACCCCCTACAGTTTGAGGCTGGGCTCCCCCATGCACTAACCTGCCAGTGGAGATGGAGGAGGGTTGGGCTTGGAGCAGAGAGGCAGGGAGGCTCCAGGTGCCGGTGGCAGGCGGAGTAGGAGCACGTGAGCTCAGGGACGACAGGAGGAGCAGAATGGGATTAAATTGGCGCCTCCCTAGCATGGTGCCCAGGGGCAACTGACCCCTCCGGCCCCCTCGCTACACCACTGCCCCCCCTCCTGCAGATCTATCCTCTTATGCATGTGCAAGATCTGAGAGAGCTGTCCCATGACTCTGCAGTTAGTGTCTGTGGCGCCTGCTTCTGGGTGGTGTCTCAATGCTGCCACATTCACCTCCAAAGAGGGGGCTTCCCAAAGCAGGCCCTTGCTGCTGACCCCCAAGGCATCCACAGGTCCAGTCTCCTTTCAATGGGCCCACTTCCCAGGGCTTATTGATCTTGGATCTGGCTTCCATCCCCTCTCCAACCTTTGCAACTGCCCAGAGGTGCTCACCTTCCGCCTTATCCATTCCCACCTCATTCACCCCACAGGGACAGTCTCTGCCTCTGTCCTAGGGACTATTCTACCAAGACGTAATACAAAGTTTCCATGTAAAAGGACTCAATACAAAGCTAAAAACTTCAATGAGAAAATGATTAATACAGAGATGTGTCTACATCTGCTGCAGGAGACACCTCTGCCTGCCTCCACCCTCTCCCCAGAGTCTACAGCCCCATTGCAAAGCAGGGAGGGGAAGAAAAGAGGCTGAGGCCCATCCAATGGGACTGAAGCAGTCATGAGCAAGCCATGCCCGGGGGCCATTCTCCTGTCCATTGCTGGTGCAGTGTTGCTTCAGGCACGCTGAAATGCAGTCACCTCTAGGGTGGGCTGGACAGCTGTTTAACACCTGCAGTCTCAGGGCAGGCAGGGGGAAGTGCAGGCTGCCTTCCTGCAGGGCCCCCATCAGAACTACTGTGCCCTCCTGGCTTAGGAAAAGAATAAACGGGAGGATTGGAAATTAACCCGCCCAGTCTCACGTCCCCTAGGCAGGGAATGAGCCATCTATATTAGGCCCCAGCTGGAGTATCATGTCCAGTTCTGGGTGCCACATTTCAGGAAACATGGAGAAACTGGAGAAAGTCCAAAGAAGATCAACACAAATGATGAAAGGTCTAGAGAACATGAGATATGAGGCAAGGCTGAAGGAACTGGCCTTGTTTACCTTGGAAAAGAGAAGACCAAAAAGGGACATGAGAGCAGCTTTCAAGTATCTAAAAGAGTATCGTAAGGAGGAGGAAGAAAAATTGTTCTCCTTGGCCTCTGAGATTAGGATGAGAAGCAATGGGCTTAAATTGCAGCAAGGGAGGTTTAGGTTGGACATTAGGAAAAACTTCCTGCCTGTCAGGGTGGTTAAACACTGGAGTAAATTGCCTAGTGAGATTGCGGAATCTCCATCACTGGAGATATTTAAGACCAGGTTAGACAGACACCTGTCAGGGATGAGCTAGGGCAACTCAACTTTGGAAGCCCCGGGGGACCACACTGATACTTACAGAACATGCTGAGGGCCTCAACTTAAGCGTGGTTGCATATGCAAGCAAATATATACAAATAGCTTCTCTCACACGTACAGGCATGAATGCAAAGATTAAGGCAAGACTACACAACACACAGGCCCCGTTTAAGTCAGTTCTACTGATATTATTAAAATGCAACATTTCCCCGATTTCTACCCATGTCACAGCACTTTTCATGAGCAATGACAGTCCAAGAATTTAACTATTAAAACACATATCAACAGAAGATCATTACACTGACTACTTTTTTGTTTTGGCTCCCACTCGCCGGCCACGTGTTGATCCCCACAGAAACCCAAACTGCACCACGGGGCGCAAACAAACTGGCCGTGGGCAGCATGCAGCCCATGGGCCATGTGCTGAGCAGCCCTGGGTGCTTGATCCGGCTGTGAGGGCAGGGGACTGTACTTGATGACCTCTCGAGGTCGCTTCCAGCTCTAATGTTCTGTGATTCTATACTGCCCACATGGGGTTAGATGGGGGCTGGTGCCCCCTAGAAGGGACGGATCTCCAGAGCTCATCCATACCTCCGTGAGCCAGCCTCTGCCCCCTGCCCTGGGACTGAACCGGAGCCAGTGCCCCTTAGAGAGGCCCTGTAGCCTCCTGAGCACCAGTGAGATTTTGGTGCTAGGGCCCTCCCTCAAGTGGATCCCTTGCACTGGGGGTCAGGTCAGGCCCTGTTTTCTCCCACACTGTGGGGACCCAGGGGCCAGGCCCTGTGGTGCCTCTAGGCCGGTGTTGTGGCGTGAGGGGAGTGAATTGGCTAGTTCTGAAGCATTCCCCCCATAGGCCTCAGCAAGCCTGGGGGCGGGGCTGAGCGGATGGGAGAAGCGGGGGCAGGAGGTGGCTGCTGGATATCCATCTCTGCCCTTCGCTGCCGTTAGCTGAGCTGTACCGCGGGCTGGTGGGCAGCTCCCAGGACTGTCTCCTTTGAGCAGGGGTGGCTTGATCGCAGCACAAGCTAGACAGGGCGTGATTGCTGAAGCCCCCCCCACCCTGCGGTTGTTCCCCACATTAATCAGATTGCAGCGAGCCAGGTTATGCTGGTTTGTACTGCACTCATATCTTTGCTACCCGTGTAGACAGCCCCTGAACCACTGGAAACTGAGCTTCTAGTCCAGCCTGGTGTGTGACCTCAGGCATGTCACAGCCCCCACTATGCCTCAGTTTCCCCAGCTGTAAAATGGGAACAATGTGGGCCTCCTCGCTAAAGCCCTCTGGGGGTGTGTCTAAACTACATGGCTCCATCGACGGAGCCATGTAGATGAGGCTGATCGGCAGAGGGAAATGAAGCCGTGATTTAAATAATCGCGGCTTCATTTAAATTTAAATGGCTGCCGCGCTCTGCCGACCAGCTGATGATCAGCTGTTTGTCAGCAGATCGGGGCAGTCTAGACGCTCCCCCATCGACATGAAAGCCCTTATGCCTCGTGGGATGAGGTTTACCGGGGAGGTCGACAAAGGGCTTTCATGTCGACGGGGGAGCATCTAGACTGCCCCGATCTGCTGACAAACAGCTGATCATCAGCTGGTTGGCAGAGCACGGCAGCCATTTAAATTTAAATGAAGCCGTGATTATTTAAATCGCAGCTTCATTTCCCTCTGCCGATCAGCCTCATCTACATGGCTCCGTCGATGGAGCCATGTAGTTTAGACACACCCTGAGTGTTACCAATGGGCAGAGCAAGGGCTAGCAAGGACAAGTCTTGCCTTGGTCACGCGGGCTTGGCACCATTCCAGTGGGTGGATGGTGTCATCAGTTGCTTGATAGCGCTTTGTGTCCGGATGAAATCAAGTGAGGTGGTCCAGTGACAGGCGGGTGAGTGGCTGAAAGTCAGTGGGCAGGGAACTGGGTGCCAGGCGGCAGGTCACTGGCAAATTCAGCATACGGGGAAGCAGGCTCCCCACGCCTCCGCTCCCAGTACTTGTGGGAGGAGTTCACAAATGACAAAGCTCTTCTCACTTTCCCACCAGCCAAGCCATCACTTTACTCTGGGTCTTTAACACGTGCTGTCCCTTGCCTTGGCTGGGCACTGCTCTGGGGTGGACCCAGCTCTCCTAGCCCAGAGTCACAGAAATGCACAAAACGTGGGGTTGGGGGGCACAAGCACCCAGACCCGTCATCCCCCACCCTGCTGTTCTTGCCCCAAGGCCCCACACACACACACTGTCCCACCCACCCAAAATGCTCCTGAGCTACCTCTTCCTCCCAAGATCCACCCCCCACTTGTGCTCTCCCCCTGCCATTGCCTGCCCTTACACGCCTCTGGCCCCCCAACCCCTGCTCCATGCCCCTTGGCCCTGGCCTGCCTGACCAGGGGCTGCCACTGGAGGCTGGCAGGTTTTCTACCATCTGATGCCAGAGCCAGGCACCCCCAGCACCTCCCACAACCAAATCCCCCTTCCTCAGAGACAGGCAACCCCAGAGCCGCCCCACCAACCAAATCCCCTCCTTCAGAGACAAGCAACCCCAGAGCCTCCACTAAATCTCCCTCCTTCAGAGCTAAGCAACCCAAGCGCCTCCTCCCCAACCAAATCCCCCTTTGCTACGCCTCTGATGTAGAATTAAAAACTCCTAATTACAAATCAAAGTACAAAAATCATAGCAAGTGCTATAATAGAAACAGAGATAGAATTCCTAAAACCAATAACAACTACTTACTTAACATTTTTGGATGAGCATTAGCTATTAAAATAAAAAATAAACAGCACATGCATTGCAAAGTGATAATACAGATAAAGGACAATGTGTTCGGAGTAATGGAAATAACATTTGTAAAGGTGCAAAACTATAATTAAAATGGTTTACAAGAAGAGAGCGCAATTCAGGGAATCACATCAGCAGATAAAAACCAAATTGGGAACCGTTATGAGACTTCACGCAGACATACAGTGATAAGAGACTCTTTTAAATTCTCAAAATGTGTGACACAGAGTTTGAGGGAATGTAGGTAACTTATTCCACTGCACCAAGTCTCCTGTAGCAGTAAAGTAGCACCAGGGACAGAAGGGAGGGGGTTTGGCGTCAGTACCGGGTTTACAATGGTGCCAATGGCACTGTGGCACCAGACCCACCCACACAGCTGGGTCTGGCCCCTCGCCTCCTATCAGGGCTGGCTATTGTGGATGGGGGGTCCAGGTGTGGGAGAGTAGGTCTCTAGAGGGCCTGGGAGGGGGTGGGAGGTGCTCGGCAGTAGGGAAGGTTTGTTTGTTTTGGGATACTGGGGAGTGGGTTTTTTTTGGGGGCACTGGGCACTGAAGGGATCTGTGGGGGCCTCTGGGTGGGTGGGGGTGTGCTGGGACATAGTGGTCTGTGGGAGGGCACTGGGCATAGTGATTTGTGGGGGTCTCTGGGTGGTGTGGCACTGGGTGTAGGGGGTCAGAGGGGTGCTGGGCGGGGGGCGGGAGTAGCATGGTGCGGCATGGGCCCACCTCCAAGGGGAAGAAGCATGATGGCAGTAGCGCAGGGCCAGGAGGGCCACTGTGTGTCTGGCGGATGCCAGTTTGTAAACAGTGCCCTTGTACTGGGCTGGGTGGAGCAGGGTTTTCCCTGCGGTGACATGACCCATTGCCCCTGGCCAGCCCCTCACTCTGAGGCAGTGGTCACCAACCAGTAGATCGGGATCTACTGGTAGATCTTGGAGCCTCTGACAGGTGATCCTGATGGGTTTGGCCAAGAGGCTATCAAGTGCCAGCACTTCAGCTGCCCCTCCCCACACTGCTGCACATCTCCTGCCCTTTGCCTTGGAGCTGCCCCTCCCCCTGAGAGTCTCCTGCTTTCTGTGCAGGGCAGGGGAGGGAAAAGAGGGGTGCTGATGTCAGGTTTCCCCCTCTCCCATTCTTTATCCTTTCTCCACGGAGCAGAGAGGGGGCACGACAAGACTAGGGATGGAGTTTGCTGGCTGCTTTAGGGCGTGGTTCAGGGCCAGGGCACAGGTGAGCCTGCCTTAGCCCCACTGCACCCCCACCCAGGAGCCACCAGCAGTGCCCAAATGGAGCCCACATCCCAAACTCCTACCCCAGTCATGAACCCCCTCCTGTACCCAAGCCCTTATCCTAGCTCTGAGCACCCCTGCATCCAAATACCCTCCCAAAGCCTGCACCTAGAACCCCCTCCTACGTCCACCTGCCTGCCCCAAGAGCAGCTCAGAGCCCTTCTCACACTACAGATCCCTTAATCCAAGACCAAAGCCTGCGCCCCCAACCCTCTGTCCCAGGCTGATGAAAGTGAGTGAGGATAGGCAAGAGAGGGAGGATAGAGGGAGCAGGGGCAGGGCCTTGGAGAAGGGGCGGGAAGGAGGCAGGACAAGGGTATCTATGTATGAGGTAGATCTTGGATTGCACTTAAATTCAAAAAGTGATCTCGTGCTTAAAAAGGTTGGAGACCACTGCTCTGAGGACTCTGCCCCATGTCCCCATTGCCCCCATGAGGGCCCGCAAAAGGTTAACATGTTTGGGGCGCAGGCTCTGGGATGGAGTTTGGGTGCAGGAGGGGTGCAGGCTAGAGGAGTTTGGGGGACGGGTGCGGGCTCTGCCCTGGGGCAGGGGATTGCCGTACAGGAGGGGGGGTGGATGTGTGGGCTCTGGGAGGGAGTTTAGCACCTCAGCACAGTACATAAGAGAAAGGAGCTGCAGTGACTTCATATCGACATAGAAACTGAGAGAAGACGCTTCAATACTCCAAACGTGAGAGGCAGAGTTTGAGGCAGGAACTGTCTGTACAATATTTCACACTTGTACACATAGAGAGGAACTGCGGTGTCTAAGCATTGACATCTAGGAATTGGGAGGCCTGTGCCTTTAAGAACTCAAGCCCAGGAGCCCGCCCCCTGCTCGGGGGCTGACATGCAGCATCCAGGGAAGAGAAAGAAAAAAAGCCTTTGCACCCCTTGCAACCCGGTATTTACAAAGACATCAGGTGGCTCGTACTGCGGAGTCACTGTTCCCCCCTCTCCCCCTTCCTAAACGGGGATTTTGTCCACGAAAAGGGTCTGGTAGTGTCAGCCCCCCCCCGGACTTAACCCTGGCTACCACCCCCACCCCGATTTTTCCCCTTTAGCCCCTCTTCTGATGCTACCTACAGTAGCTTGATCCCCCCAGCCGGTAAATTTCTGCCCCCTGCTCAGACCATGACACCCCGCTGCAATTTGCCCCCCTTAATCATTTTAAACCCCTCCAAAGAGGAGGAAGCAAATTCTACGTAGCAGTGAGGGCAGAGAGAGGGCAGCGGCAACAGCGAAGGCTACTGAGTTTGCTCAGTTCGGGTGCGCATGCTCAGTGCACCCAAAGTCGCAAATCTGGAGAAGTTGGTGTTTCTGTCGTTACACCGGCCCTGCTTGTGGGAGCCACCTTGGATGCCGTGTGCAGGTTGTGGGGTTATTCCACTTTCCTGATTGCTCTCTCTCCCCTTTTTTCTATTTCTTTTCATTTTAGACGGATAAGCCGGCCTCCATTTTCCCTGACCTGGAAAGTCCGCGTCCAAAATGGCACCATCCTGCCATCTTGGAAGCCTCATGGAGGGCAGCGCTGGGAGGGACCATGAGAGGTGCGGGGTGTAGGAGGCACCATGGGAAGGGGGCGGGGGTAGGGGTGGGACCTGTGGGGCAGCAGGCAAGGGGCGGCGCCTTTCAAAATTATACGGTGATGAAGGCTATCGAGGCATTAACTACTAGTATAGTACAGCCTGAATAGCAGGATGTATCCCAAATATGGGCATAATAGGTATTTTATACAATATATAATCAACTGGTAGATATTACTAGAATGACCAAGTTGAGTATAAATATAGGTGTAGAAAAGATAATCAGTGGGAGGGATTGGGTAAGGTGTCCCCACTATCTTACTCACTGCAACTAGAAGCTGTGCCTGTTCCTACCGACCGATGCATTGTGGATGCCTCTGCACATGGGGAAACAAAGAGGCCACGACCTCCCGTCTGACAATCGTAAGGGTCTTAGCGGTGGAACTGTGTGTGATTTATAGAAATAAGTATATGTATCTCCATATCCTTAAAATTGAATATCTTGTGTATTGTCCTAGGTGTACGTGTTATTATATTGTCTGTGCTACATATCCCATTCATTGAAATAGATCCATGAAACTTTGCATTGCTTTCCTTTACTATTCTGTGCATAATAAAGTTAGGAATAGAGTTTATCCTTGGTTTCTTCTGGCTCCTTTTGTATTTAATATCCAGAACCACACGACAATTAGCCCCATCTAGGTTGTATTTCCCTAGTTTATTGATAAGAAGGTCATGTGAGACAGTGTCAAATGCCTTACTAAAGTCTAGGTATACCACATCCACTGCTTCTCCCTTATCCACAAGACTTGATATCCTGTTAAAGAAAGCTATCAGATTGGTTTGTCATGATTTGTTCTTTACAAATCCATGCTGGCTGTTCCCTATCACCTTATTTTCTTCCAGATATTTGCAGATGAATTCCTTAATTACTTGCTCCATTATCTTCCCTGGCACAGAAGTTAAACTGATTGGTCTGTAGTTTCCTGGGTTGTTCTTACGTCCCTTTTTATAGATGGGCACTAGATTTGCCCTTTTCCAGTCTTCTGGAATCGCTCCCAACTTCCATGACTTTTCAAAGCTGATAGCTAAAGGCTCAGCTACCTCCTCTGTCAGCTCCTTGAGTATTCTAGGATGCATTTCATCAGGCCCTGGTGACTTGCAGGCATCTAATTTTTCTAAGTAATTTTTAACTTGTTTTTTAAATTTTATTTTCTAAACCTACCCCCTTCTCACTAGCATTCACTATGTTAGGCACTCCATCATCAGACTTCTTGGTGAAGACCAAAACAAAGAAGTCATTAAGCACCTCTGCCATTTCCAGGTTTCCTGTTAGTGTTTCTCCCTCTTCACTGAGCAATGGACCTACCCTGTCCTTGGTCTTCCTCTTGCTTCTAATATATTTTTCTTCTGCCCCGTCAGAAGAAATTTTACCAGAGTCACAGAGTGGCTTCCGACCATGTTGCAGAACTGCGGATATGAGCTTCATTGCACGGCAGCTGCAAGAGAAGCTTCAGGAGCAAAACCGACCACTGTACATGGCTTTTATTGATCTAACTAAAGCCTTTGACTCGGTGAATCGCAGTGCCCTTTGGACTGTACTTTTGAAGATTGGATGTCCTGATAAATACATCCATGTCCTAAAGTTGCTTCATGACAACATGAAAGCGACTGTTCTGAGTAGCACTGGCTCCCAGAGTGAACCTTTCAAAGTATGAACAGGAGTCAAACAGGGCTGTATCATCGCCCCAGCCATGTTTGCAGTCTTTATTGCTGTCATTTTTTACCTAATTGCTGGGAAGCTCCCAGCTGGCGTTGAAATCATCTACAGAATGGATGGAAAGCTGTTTAGGCTTAGTAGGCTGAAAGCTAAGAGTAAGATTTCCAGCACATCTATCGTGGAACTTCAGTATGCTGATGACAATGCAGTTTTTGCACACTCAGAGAGAGATCTCCTCTCCATGGATCATCACTATACAGTATTGTCTTTGTGTTAGAGTTTGGTTGGTTGGTGGCTGAGTGTGAAACAGCAGGCAGTAAAATGCTCATTTTGGACAATGTGTTGTTTTTGTGTCGTGAACACCCCCACCCTCTCCATATTAATGGATTTTGGCATTCGTGGCTGTCCCCCATGAATGCAAAGGGCTTCCTGTATAGCAGGGGTGGCCAAACTGTGACTTGTAAGCCACATGCAGCTCTTTCACTGTTTAAAGTGTGGCTCACAAGCCCTCTCTGCCCCTCCCTTTCCCCACCTACCAGACTGGGGCAAGGAGAGGAAGAGCTCAGCACCTCTGCCTTGCTAGGGGGTGGTCAGGTAGGGACTTCTCTCTGGGGGGAAGGAGGGATGGGGGCTTCAGTAGGAGAGGGGCTAAAGCCCCAGCTCCTGGCAAGTGTGGCCTGGCTCTTGAAATTCTGAATATTGGCGCATGCAGCTCAGAGGGCTAGTAAGCTTGGTCAGCCCCAGTATATAGGGCCCATGAAGGTTTATGGGGCCCTCTTTTGGTGGCAACAATTAAGAGACCTGGTAGTCTGATAGAAAAGATTGGGGAGACATATTTATGTCACCCTTCCACCGGGTAGGCCCAGCAGCAACCAGGGCCGGGTTCAATATCTAGGGGTCCATCTCTCACAGAACCAGCTCGAGCCCCCCACCCAGTAGCCTGGGAAATTCACACACCCCTGAGCGCCTCTGAGAGGCAATGCTTCCCCACTCGCAAGCACAGAGTCTGAATGTCGAAAAGAAACTTTTAATGAAAGAGAGAGAGAAGTCACATGGCATTATCTTGGGAAAATACCACAAACAGAGTTTGTAGCCCCCTCCCCTACGAGTAACTGTCCCAGCTCAAAAGGATTGAGCAATGTCTTTTGCCTCTCAGGCTCACCAGTCCAACAAGGTAAGGGTTCCGTTCACTTACCCAAACTTTCTCCGTACCCCACATCAAATGCCCCACTTACAGCTCTGTCCAGTCAGTGCAGACCCTGACACATCATCCTGATGACTCTACTCCTTGAGCCTGAGGCTATGCCACCTTCGTGCTGCTCCTACCAGCCACCTGCCGGCATCCGCCCGCCAGTCGCACTGCCACCCTGCCACCGCCGCCTGCCATCTCCTGCCCGCTGCTGTTCCGCCAGCCTCTCCACTCTCCTACCAGCCGCTCAGTGACTTCAGCTCTTAGTGATTTCAACTCTTTAGCCACCACCTAGGCTGGCCAAAGATTCCAGCTTCCACTGGACTAGCAAAAAGACTCCTCATGAAGTTTGGCTCAACCTACCCCTTTCCCCCTGGTTTTAAGGACAGACCTAAAGCAGTCTTACAGCTCACACCTGGCAGGCATGAAGCAGGCTGACTCAAGCCCTCAAGCCCTTTCTCCCCCCCAACTCAGTTCACTCAACTCTGGCAGGGGGGAGGCTTGTTCCTCTGAGACCTCTTACAGCAGTGGTCTCCAACCTTCTTGAGAACGAGATCACTTTTTGAATTTAGGTGCAATCCAAGATCTACCTCAACTATAAATACCCTTGCCCCGCTCCTTCTCTGAGGCCTTGCCCCTGCTCACTCCGTCCTCCCTTTCTTGCCCATCCTCACTCACTCTCATCAGGCTGGGGCCGAGGGTTGGGGTGCAGGCTCTGGTCTTGGATTAAGGGATCTGGAGTGCTGCTCTTGGGACAGGCAGTTGGGGTGTTGGAGGGGGTTCTACATGCAAGCTCTGGGAGGGCGTTTGGATGCAGGGGTGCTAGGACAAGGGCTTGGGGTGCACAAAGGGGTTCATGACTAGGGTAGCAGCTTAGGATGTGGGCTCCAGCTGGGCACTGCTGGTGGCTCCTGGGTGGTGGTGCAGTGGGGCTAAGGGTTACCCTGCCCTAGCCCTGGCCCACTCCCTAAAGCACCCAGCAAACTCCATCCCAAACCCTCTTGTGCCCCCTCTCTGCTCTGTGGAGATAGGATACAGAGTGGGAGAGGGGGCACCCTGACATCAGCATTTTCCTCTCCCTCCCCTGCCCCACACAGAAAGCAGGAGGCTCCCAGGGGAGGTAACTCCAAGGCAAAGGCAGGAGATGAGCAGCAGTGGGGGGGGGGGGAGGGGCAGCTGAAATGCTGGCACTTGCTAGCCTCTTGGCCAAACCAGTCAGGATCACCTGTCAGAGGCTCCAAGATCTACCAGTAGATCCCGATCTACTGGTTGGTGACCACTGCCTGACAGTGATGGTGTCTCTCCTGCAACCAATGATGGTGTCATATTTTACAGTTCCCACATTTAGGGGTAGCATGATTTGTGACCCCCCACAACAGCCCCAAATTAGTTACAATACACCACATTCCATTCCAACACTGATCCTCCATCAGCCCTGGCTGAATTGGATTTACATAGCCACACCTCGGATTCCTCCCCCCTCCTGGCATGAGCTATATTTACATATCAACAGTTAACAGTTAATTATCTTGCAGAGCTAAACAATTGGAGTGACCACCACCACCCCCACCCCCAGGGCAGCTCTCTCCCCTTTAGCTGGGTGATAGCATGCAGTAATTCAGCCCCGGCTTACATCTATGTAACCCTTCTGCCAAGTGGAGCCAACAGCAGCCAAGGCCAGGTTCAATATCTAGGGGTTACTTTCCATCCATCCATCCATCCAACACAGAACTGGCTCGAGCCCCCACCCAGTAGCCTGGGAAATTCACACAACACCCCTGAGCACCTCTGAGAGGCAATGCTTCTCTATGTGCAAGCACAGAGTCTGAGGGTAAGTCTACACTTGCAGCCTAATTCGAACTAGGGCTGCAAATGTAGGCATTCGGAATTGCAAATCAAGCCCGGGATTTAAATATCCGCGCCAGATTGCATGTTCCCAACTGGGCACCATTTTTGAAATTTACAAGCCGGACTAACTACCGCATCTGGCGGCGAAATGGGCGTTTCGAAATAAAGCCTATTTTTGAACTACCTGTTAAACCTCATTGCAGGAGGAATAACAGGTAGTTCAATTTAGGGCTTTATTTCGAACGCCTGTTTCCCTGCCGCGTGTAGATGCGGGCAGTTAGTCTGGGCTTGTAAATTTCAAAAATGGTGACCGGCCAGGAACAGGCAAATCAAGCGCGGGATATTTAAATCCTGGGCTTGATTTGCAATTCCGAATGCCTACATTTGCAGCCCTAGTTCGAATTAGGCTGCAAGTGTAGACATAACCTGAATGTAGACAAGAAACCTTTAATAAAAGGGGAGGGAAGTAGCGCAGCATTTATGTGGGACAACACCACAGACAGAGTTCATAACCAAAATCATGAGTAACAGTCCCACCCCAAGTAGGTTGGGCAATGTCCTTTGCCCCTCAGGTTCTTAAGCCCAGCAGTGTAACTGTCCCCTTCACATGCCCAACCCTTCTCTGCACCCCACTCACAGTCGCTGCCGTTGGTCAGGGCAGACCCAGAGTTCACTGGTGCATCCACAGAGTTCACCTCCCATCCTGAATTGGGGGGGGGGGGGGGGGGGGCAGGGAGGTAAAGAGGCATCTTACTCCACTGGTCACTTGTCATCCACCTGCTAACAGGGAGTTTGGAGAGGGAGTTCTCCAGGTGAAAGAGGAGTAAAAACAGGACCCTTGTGGTAAGTGGCTGTCTGGAGTGTGTGTTTGTGTGTGGGGGGAGTTATTTGCTGTGTGCTGAGCTTGTGTTTATCTGGTTGGTTGGTTGGTTTGATTGTTTGTTTGCTTGAAGGAGCTTCTAAAGGTTTGAAATCTAGAAGCCTCTGTTAATTGGCTAAGCCTCAGTCAGGGGAGGGGCTACCAGAGCTATATAAGCCTGTGACTCAGCGACCAGGAGCTTGCGACAGGAATTGCTAACAGGGAGTTTGGAGAGGGAGTTTAGAGGAGGTTAGAGGGCACTAGTGACTTCTGGCCTTCTTTAAAACATAACTCTTATCATAATCTATATTCCAGAGGTTTAAAAGAATCCCAGTTTATACTTAAACTTGTTCATTAGAAAAATGGAGACAGAAGCCCAGCAGCAGAGTGGGGGCTATCCTGTTTATTGCGTCGAGTGTAACATGTATGATTACCTGCCCTGTGGGCGGGTGGCGTATGTGTGCACCCGTTGCAAGGAGCTCCTGACCCTCAGAGACCGAGTTCGGGCTTTGGAGGCCAGGGTGGCTGAACTGGAGGAGCTAAGGGAGGTAGAGATTTGTGGATGAGACTTTCTGGGACACTGTAGTACTGTCCCACCTCCAGTCTGAGAGCCCCAGTGCTCTTAAGGAGGATGAAAGTCTCAAGGGAACAGAGCATTCAATGGGAGCAGAGAAACCATCCCGTGGTTGGGACCCTCCTCCCAGAGGATGTTGCGGTATCCTCTCGCACTGAGGATACCTCTGAGGAGAGGAATGCCAGTTCGGAAGAGGCAGGTGTTAGTAGTGGGTGATTCGATCGTTAGAAACATAGATAGTTGGGTTTGTGATGACCGGGAGAACCGTATGGTCACTTGCCTGCCTGGTGCGAAGGTTGCGGATCTCTCGAGGCATCTAGATAGACTTATGTGTAGTGCTGGGGAGGAGCCGGTGGTCGTGGTACATGTAGGTACCAATGACGTAGGGAAGGGTAGGAGAGATGTCCTGGAGGCCAAATTTAGGCTGCTAGGAAGAGACTGAAATCCAGGACCTCTATGGTGGCGTTCTCGGAAATGCTTCCAGTTCCACGCGCAGGCCAGGTAGGCAGGCAGAGATTCAGAATCTCAATGCGTGGATGAGACGATGGTGTAGGGAAGAGGGGTTTGGATTTATTAGGAACTGGGGACACTTTTGGGAGAGGGAGCCTATACAGGAAGGATGGGCTCCACCTAAACCAGGAGTGGAACCAGACTGCTGGCACTAAACATTAAAAGGCCGTAGAGCAGTTTTTAAACTGAGAGATGGGGAAAGCCGATTGGTGTGGAGATGCACGTAAATCGGAGAGACTTCTCTTAGAGGAGAATCCATTGATAGAGATTCTCTAAGCTGTAGTCAGAAAGAGAGGAGGAGAGGGCAAACCATGGGCCAGAGCAGACAAACAACGCGTACAAAGGAATCCAATGCATCAGGGAAGGGCAGACAAATAAGCAGTGGCAAATTTTTAAAGTGCTTCTACACAAATGCTAGAGTCTGACTAATAAGATGGGTGAACTAGAGTACCTAGTATTAAATGAGGAGATTGACATAATAGGCATCACTGAAACCTGGTGGAATGAGGAAAATCTGTAGGACACAATCATGACCGGGATATAAAATATATCGAAAGGATAGAGCAGGCCGGGTGGGTGGCGGAGTGGCACTGTATGTGAAAGATAATGTAGAATCAAATGAAATAAAAATATTAAATGAATCAACATGTTCAATAGAATCGCTATGGATAGTAATTCCATGCTCCAAAAATAAGAAATTAGCAGTAGGGATATATTGACCACCTGACCAGGACAGGGATACTGACATTGAAATGCTGAGGGAGATTAGAGAGGCTACCAAAACAAAGAACTCTATAATAATGGGGATTTTAATTACCCCCATATTGACTGGATACATGTCACCTCAGGAAGAGAAGCGGAGATAAAATTTCTCAATGGCTTAAATGACTGCTTCTTGGAGCAGCTAGTGCAGGAACCCACAAGGAGAGGCAATTCTCGATTTAGTCCTGAGTGGAGCGCAGGATCAGGTCAGGAAATAACCGTTACAGGACCGCTTGGGAATAGTGACCATAATATAATAACATTCAACATTCCTGTGGTGGGAAGAACACCTCAGCAGACCAGCACCCTGGCATTTAATTTCAAAAGAGAATTACACAAAAATGAGGAGGTTAGTTAAACAGAAATTAAAAGGCACAGTGACTAGAGCCAAATCCTGCAAGCTGCATGGAAACTTTTAAAGACACCATAATAGAGGCCCAACTTAAATGTATACCCCAAATTAAAAAACATAGCAGAGACCTAAAAAGAGTCACCGTGGCTTAACCACCATGTAAAAGAAGCAGTGAGGACAAAAGGCATCTTTTAAGAAGTGGAAGTCAATCCTAGTGAGATAAATAGAAAGGAACATAAACACTGTCAAATCAAGTGTAAAAATGTAATAAGAAAAGCAAAAAAGATTTTGAGGAACAGCTAGCCAAAAACTCAAAAGAAATAACAAAATGTTTTTAAGTACATTAGAAGCAGGAAGCCTGCTAAAAAACCTGTGGGTCCCTAGGCGATCGAACTATAAAGGCGCAATCAAGGGCGATAAAGCCATTGCGGAGAAACTAAATGATTTCTTTGCTTCCAGTCTTCACGGCTGAGGACGTTGGGGAGATTCCCAAATCTGCACCGTCCTTTGTGGGTAATGAATCTGAGGAACTGTCCCGGATTGAAGTGTCATTAGAGGAGGTTTTGGAACAAATAGAAAAACTTAATGTTAACAAATCTCCGGGACCGGATGGCATTCATCAAGGGTTCTAAAAAGAACTCAAATGGGAAATTGCTGAACTATTATCTGTGGTTTGTAACCTATCCCTTAAATCGGCTTCCGTACCTAATGACTGGAAGGTAGCCAACGTGACACCAATATTTAAAAAGGGCTCTAGAGGCGATCCGGGCAATTACAGACCGGTAAGTCTAACTTCAGTACCGGGCAAATTAGTCGAAACAATAGTAAAGAATAAAATTGTGAAGCATGTAGAAGAACATAATTTGTTGGACAAAAGTCAACATGGGTTCTGTAAAGGAAATCCTGTCTTACTAATCTATTAGAGTTCTTTGAAGGGGTTAACAAACATGCGGACAAGGGGATCCAGTAGATATAGTATACTTAGATTTCCAGAAAGCCTTTGACAAGGTCCCTCACCAAAGGCTCTTGTGTAAATTACATGGCCATGGGATAAGAGGAAGGTCCTTTCTTGGATTGAGAACTGGTTAAAAGACAGGAAACAAAGGGTAGGAATAAATGGTAAATTTTCAGAATGGAGAGGGGTAACTAGTGGTGTCCCCAAGGGTCAGTCCTAGGACCAATCCTGTTCAACTTATTCATAAATGATCTGGAGAAAGGGGTAAGCAGTGAGGTGGTAAAGTTTGCGGATGATACCAAACTGTTTAGGATAGTCAAGACAGAAGCAGACTGTAAGGGACTCCAGAAGATCTCACCAAACTGAGTGATTGGGCAACAAAATGGCAAATGAAATTTAATGTGGATAAGTGTAAAGTAATGCACATCGGGAAAAATAACCCCAACTATACGTACAGTATGATGGGGCTAATTTAGCTACGACAAATCAGGAAAGAGATCTTGGAGTTATCGTGGACAGTTCTCTGAAAACTTCCACACAGTGTGCAGCGGTCAAAAAGGCAAATAGGATGCTAGGTATTATTAAGAAAGGGATAGAAAATAAGACCGGAATATCTTACTGCCCCTGTATAAAACTATGATACGCCCACATCTTGAATACTGTGTACAGATGTGGTCTCCTCACCTCAAAAAGATATTTTGGCCTTGGAAAGGGTTCAGAAAGGGCAACTAAAATGATTAGGGGTTTGGAACGGGTCCCATATGAGGAGAGGTTAAGCGACTGGGACTTTTCAGTTTAGAAAAGAGGAGACTGAGGGGATATGATAGAGGTGTATAAAATCATGAGTGGTGTGGAGAGGCGGATAAAGAAAAGTTATTTATTAGTTCCTAAATAGAAGAACTAGAGGACACCAAATGAAATTAATGGGTAGCAGGTTTAAAACTAATAAAAGAAAGTTCTTCTTCACACAGCGTGTAGTCAGCATGTGGAACTCCTTGCCAGAGGAGGCTGTGAAGGCTAGGACTATAACAGAGTTTAAAGAGAAGCTAGATAATTTCATGGAGGTTAGGTCCATAAAGGCTATTAGCCAGGGGATAAAATGGTGTCCTTGGCCTCTGTTTGACAGAGGCTGGAGAGGATGGCAGGAGACAAAGCGCTTGATCATTGTCTTGGTCCACCCTCTGGGGCACCTGGTGCTGGCCACTGTCGGCAGACAGGATACTGGGCTAGATGGACCTTTGGTCTGACCCGGTACGGCCGTTCTTATGTTCTTATGTTCTTATGCTCTCTGCCACCACCTTGCTCGCCATTCATCTCACCTCCCTGCCACAGCTCTGCTGGTCTCTCATTACGCCTCTCCGTCACCGCTCTGCTGGCTGCTCGTCATATCTTCCGCTAGCTTGTGGTGGATTTGGCTCTGGGCCAAAACTAGTGATTTCAGCTCTCGGTGATTTCAGCTCTTGGCCCAAAGCACAGTCCAGCCACAAGAAATTCCAGCATCCACTAGAGTAAATTTAAAATTATAAGAGACTCCTTATGGAGTCTGTCCTACTTCTGTCATTAGAACAGGGGGGAGAAACAGGTTGAAACAGTCTTACAGCTCACACCTGGAGAGCATGTAGCCTGCTAATTCAGAGTCCTGCCCTCCCCAGTTAACTTCACAGAGTTTTGGCAGGGGGGCACTTGTCCATCCGAGATTCTGTACACTGACAGTTTCTCTCCTTTGAACTGAGTTAGACACAGTCTGACTTTTCTGCATTCCTCCAATAACTGCAAGCATTGGTGATCATATCTCACAATTCCTGCATTTAGTGTTAACACAGTTTGTGACCCCACAACAGCCAAATTGGTTACAATGGGTAAAACACCATTGTAACAGTGGAATATTTAGCAGGCCTAAGCAAACTGAGTAAACTGTATTTACATGCACATGCCCAGAATCTAATTCTCTTCTTTTGTGTTCCCCCAATAATTACAGACATTGCAATTAGTGTTAACACAATTGGTGACCCAACACCAGCCAAGTTGTTTACAGTGAGCAAAACACTATTGTAACAAATGAATATCTAGCACATGTAAGCAAAGCAGGGGCAAACTGTATTTGCATAGATACACCCAGGGTTTCTGTAGGAAAATATTTAGGAATTGCTTTGTAAAGGCTCCTCCCGCCTCAAGATTCTGCTGCTTGCAAGACTATGCACAACATGCAAGAGTGTATTTATTTATTGACTGCAGAGTTTTTGTAGTGCAAAAATGATTCAGTTCCTTTCTTTTAACTGCTCTAGCTAAAGCAGGCACCTCCCAGTGGAGCCATCTCCTGAACATAAGAACAGCCATACTGGATCAGACCAAAGGTCCATCTAGCTCAGTATTCTATCTTCCAACAGTAGCCAATGTCAGATGCCCCAGAGGGAGTGAACAGAACAGGGAATCTTCAATCAGTCCCTCTCTCATCACCCATTCTCAGCCTCTGACAGGGTATGTCTACGCTACAGCACTATTTCGAATTAACTTAATTCGAAATAGTTAATTCGAATTAAGCTAATTCAAAATAACGCATCTATACACAAAAACTATTTTGAAATAGCGCTTTTGCTATTTCGAAATAGCACGCCCACACTGAGTGGACCTGAACCGGTTAAGGCTGGCCGGAACCAGTGCCGGCAGGGCATCAGGTTGGGACTTGAGTGTGGGGCTGCTGCCTGAGGCTAACTGAGCTCCGTGCTTAAAGGGACCCTACCCCCACCCCGGACAGACAGTTCTCAGGGTTCCCCGCTTGCTTGTCTACCTCGATGAGGGACAGCAAAGCAGTCCTGTCTTGGAGTGCCCTGAGTGCCCACACTCGGGACACCACAGCACTCGGCCACATGGAGCCAGAGCTGCCCCTGGGCATGCCGGTGCATCTCGTGGGGTCGGTGCCATCAGCCCGGCTGCACTTGCTGCAGGCTGCCATCTGGGGGAGCATCGGGGGGCTGTCAGGATCCAGGAGGCCCTGAGGGAGAGTGTCCACCCTGAGGAGCCCTCAGAGCCTCCCTGGTCCCCCCCAACCGGGGCTCGTGCCCCATTCCTCCTCATGTCCTTCCACTTACCTCCCCTAGCCCCCTTCCTGATGTCAACAAAAGACACGTATGTTCAAAAATAGAAACTGGGTTTATTGAACAAAACTGGGGATGACCTCTGGGGAGACTGGGAAAAGGAGGTGGGAGAGGGGAAGAGAGAGGGTGGGAGAGGGGAGGGGGAAACCTGGGAGGAGGGAGCTGGAAGGGGGAAGCAAGGGGAAGAAGGGGGAGGGGAAGCTCAGGGCTCAGGGTTGGGGTCTCGCGGACCAACCTGACTTTCATGCAAACCTGCTCCTGGGTTCGCATGTGGCCTTTGGTGGCCAGGCTGGCAGCTATCCTACCATAGACGGCCGTGTTCCTCCATCTAGGGCTGAGATCATGGAAGTTGGGGGCATTCCCCCCAAACCTGAATAAGGTCCATGATCTCCACCCTGGACCAGGAAGGCTCCCACCTTCTCCAGCCCCTCTCAGGCTCCTGGGAGCTGGCAGACTGCTCCTGGGGAGCAGTGGAGGGCTGGCTGCCAGTGGCTTGCTGGCTCATGTTTTGGGGCCACTGCTGGCTCTGGGCTGGCAGGCTTGGAGCTGGCACAGGCACGGTGGCCAGGGTCTACCCCTTTAATGGCTCCAGGGCTGGGGGAGAGGAGAGTAAGTTTTCTGGTTGGGCCCAGAGTGGCCACAAGGGCTCCCTGGGAAGGGCTGGAGGCCCCCTATTTCGAATTAAGGGTCTACACAGCACTTATTTTGAATTAGCTATTTCGAATTAGGTGTTATTCCTCGTAGAATGAGGTGTACCTAATTCGAAATAAGGGCTCCGCTATTTTGAATTTATTTCGAAATAGCGGTTTGTATGTGTAGATGCTATTACAGTTAATTTGAAATAACTGCTGTTATTTCGAATTAACTCTGTAGTGTAGACATACCCTAAGAATCAGTAGACAGCACTAATGCTGAGAGATGCAATTAGCCCAACTAGGAGCACAGCATCAGTGAGAGACAAATCAGGGGAGATCAAATCAGATATTTTCTGCTACGTCACAGGTGAGCACTGAACAAGGAACAAACCAATGTCCTTAACTCCTCGAAAAATGTTATGTTTTTAGTTTCCACTGATTATACTGGTTCTGTGCAGAGAGTATGTGTGGGAAGGCAGGGGTGAAAGGGAAAGCCGGAGACTTGGTCAGATAAGGTCCCTCACCAAAGGCTCTTGTGTAAATTACATGGCCATGGGATAAGAGGGAAGGTCCTTTCTTGGATTGAGAACTGGTTAAAAGACAGGAAACAAAGGGTAGGAATAAATGGTAAATTTTCAGAATGGAGAGGGGTAACTAGTGGTGTCCCCAAGGGTCAGTCCTAGGACCAATCCTGTTCAACTTATTCATAAATGATCTGGAGAAAGGGGTAAGCAGTGAGGTGGTAAAGTTTATGGATGATACCAAACTGTTTAGGATAGTCAAGACAGAAGCAGACTGTGAGGGACTCCAAGAAGATCTCACCAAACTGAGTGATTGGGCAACAAAATGGCAAATGAAATTTAATGTGGATAAGTGTAAAGTAATGCACATCGGGAAAATAACCCCAACTATACGTACAGTATGATGGGGCTAATTTGGCTACGACAAATCAGGAAAGAGATCTTGGAGTTATCGTGACAGTTCTCTGAAAACTTCCACACATGTGCAGCGCGGTCAAAAAGGCAAATAGGATGCTAGGAATTATTAAGAAAGGGATAGAAAATAAGACCCGGAATATCTTACTGCCCTGTATAAAACTATGGTACGCCCACATCTTGAATACTGTGTACAGATGTGGTCTCCTCACCTCAAAAAGATATTTTGGCCTTGGAAAGGGTTCAGAAAAGGGCAACTAAAATGATTAGGGGTTTGGAACGGGTCCCATATGAGGAGAGGTTAAAGCGACTGGGACTTTTCAGTTTAGAAAAGAGGAGACTGAGGGGGGATATGATAGAGGTGTATAAAATCATGAGTGGTATGGAGAGGGCCGATAAAGAAAAGTTATTTATTAGCTCCCTAAATAGAAGAACTAGAGGACACCAAATGAAATTAATGGGTAGCAGGTTTAAAACTAATAAAAGAAAGTTCTTCTTCACACAGCGTGTAGTCAGCCTGTGGAACTCCTTGCCAGAGGAGGCCGTGAAGGCTAGGAATATAACAGAGTTTAAAGAGAAGCTAGATAATTTCATGGAGGTTAGGTCCATAAAAGGCTATTAGCCAGGGGATAAAATGGTGTCCTTGGCCTCTGTTTGACAGAGGCTGGAGAGGGATGGCAGGAGACAAATCGCTTGATCATTGTCTTCGGTCCACCCCCTCTGGGGCACCTGGTGCTGGCCACTGTCGGCAGACAGGATACTGGGCTAGATGGACCTTTGGTCTGACCCGGTACGGCCGTTCTTATGTTCTTATATAATCAGATCCCGTTCTTTATAAAAATTAATACATGTATATAAATAATCATCATTCTCATTCATTATTTATGCAGTACAACAGTTAAACCATGCACAAAAATCAGCATTTCTGCCCCAATGTGCTTATAATCAAAGGACCCAGTCCTGCAGACTCCTAGGAAACAGCTTGACAGCCATGCTCCAGTGCTGTTTGATCCAGTAAACTTTAAAATAGCAGTGCAGCTATTTTGGGTGGCATACGTGGCAGCTCAGACCAGCCAGCAGGTCAGGCAGGTTTTTAGTCGAGCGGCTAGCCCAAGCCATGGGCTGTGCTACCGCAGCTACCTTTGTTGTGGTAGCTGGAGCAGAGCTAGCACTTGCCTGCCTACCCAGGAGAGAGAGACCACTTCCAGCAGTCCTGTCAATGTGCCGTTAGTCACTGGAGTAACTGCATTGACTAATCTGAAGGGTATTGTATATTGTACCTATGCTTATGAATGTGTGTGCTTTATGCAAAGGATAATTTAGCAGGTATGTACTGTGACAGAGCAGGGGTACCTATTGGAGTCCGAGAGGTGGGAAGGTGTTAGCCCATCCACATCGAAAGGATCTTCCCCCAGCCTATGGGGAGGGTCCACTGAGCCCAGGAAACCAAGTAATTACTTGGGACAAATAAAAAAGAAAACAGGGACGGGTGTGAGGGTCAAAGAGCTAAAACAAGGGAACTGGACGGGGACACCGAGCAGAGAACCCCGGACAGCGCCCACTGCCCCTCGAAGATCTCGAGAGAGCCAGCGGACTCCGCCCAGTGGCACTCTGCCTGGATACGTGAGCGGATGCAGGAACGGAAATAGGCCCCACAGTCGCAGGCCCCTCCCTCGGCCAACCTCTGCTCCCTGGTCTTATAAATTACCATCTTGGCGATAGCCAGGAGGAGGTTGACCAGGAGGTCCCGCAACTTTGTGGGGCCATGGATGGGGTGTGCGTTAATTAACAGGTGAGGGGAGAAGTGCAGCCAGAACCTCAACAAAAGCCAGCTGCACACGTTGCAGCGGAAGAGGAACCGGGATGCGGAGTCTCCGCGGAGGGTGGGGGATCAGTGGCAGTGGTGGGGGAAGTTATTCCTCAGAGTGCAGCACCGGAGGCTCCAGCGCCAGGGGTAATGGGGAATGACAGGAACTCCCGCCTGCTAGGATCCCCCAGGGGTTCGGCGGCCAAAGTGCTGCCACTGGCTGGGCAGTTGGTTACACCCTGGGGCAACCTGGAGGCAGGGAAAAGGGAGAGCGGCGGGCTAGAAGGGGAAGGAGAGGCCAAATGTTGTCCCTCCAAGGCATGTTGATCCCCCTCTGAGGCAGCCGAGGTTAACCCTAAGGCCTCCACCTCTTGGGAGAGGAAGGCAAGCCTGCTGCCCGCCGCCACCTGGTCGCCCTCGTCGGCGGCAGGGTCAGCGGTCGCCCTCACAGTGGAGGTGGGGAGGGTGGGAGCATCCCCTGTGGACACTCCCTCTTGCAGGGACTCCGGGAGGGAGGCATTTACCCCTCCTGCAACCGCTGCGGTCACCTCAGCCGCCTCACGGCGCTGTGAAGTGTCCGGGGGCTCAGAGGGAGGGATGGCTCCGATGTCCACCCCTAGAGGCGTGAGGAGGGTATCCTCCCCTTCAGTAGGTGGGGTGGAACGTCGGGCTCGTTTGCGGCACCTCCCCATGGCAACCTCCCAGCCCTCAGAGGAAGAGAGTTGGGCCCGATTAGGGGAAGAGCCAGGGGGCAAGGGCAGCGGTGGGAGGGCGAGGGAAGACAGGGGCTGGGCAGCTGGGGAAGGGGGAACCTCCCCCTGAAGTAGGCCCTGTCGGAGTCCCGTCTCCAACCCCGCCGCCCTCTCCTCCGCAGGCCCGGCCTTGCCGCTTTTGGTGGTGGCAGCAGCACCCGCACGCTCATCTGGGCCCTGAGGAGCCCAAGCGGGACTGACGACGGTCATGGTTGGAGGAGGGGTGACCCCAGGGTCTAGAGCATCAGGGCCACCGGCGATGGTAGGGCCGGTGCCCTCCTGGGCTTCAGGGGTCCCGAGTGCATCTCCGAGTCGGGCCAGAGGGCAATCCCTTTGGACGTGCCCCGTCGCCCGACAGAGAAAACACCGGGCCTCCCCCAAGGTGTAATATACCCGGTACTGGGCCCCTTGATGGGGCACCAGAAATGACCCTTCTAGGGCTTCTCCACCACACCCCGCCGGCAGGAGTTGGATTTGCACCTGCCCCTGGAAGGAAAGAACGTGGCGGAGCGTAGGGTCCTTGCAGCCCAAAGGAAGGGGACTAAGGACTGACAAGGGCCTCCCCAGGGTGGAGCGGAAAGGCAATAGGGCAGCATTGGGGAGGAAGGAAGGAACGGAGGAAAAAAAAAGACACCCGTACGCCCAGGTCCTCCAAAGGCTCGAGTGGGAGGTGGACTCTCCCCACCGCCAAACCCTTCTCCACCGCTTCCTGGGCAGCAGCCTCTGACGCCAGGAAGAATACCACTCTCCCGAACATCTTGGCGGCTGCCACCACGGCTGCAGGCTCCACCACGCGTGCCAACGCCTGCATGTAGTTCTCCACGTGGGGCAAGGCCGCCACCAGGAGACAACGGACCCGTGCGGCTCCTGGTCAGGGATCGGGAGGCAGCAGGCGGGGGGTGGTGGCTACCTGGGCATACGCCCTGGGGGCCGGGACACCGTCGCCCCAGAGCTGGTGGAAGGAACAGGAAAGAGGGGAAGCCGCGGCAGGGGGGTTAGCCTTCACCACAGGACGTTTTGCCTTCCAGGCGGGGCTCTTGCCCTTCTTGGTCCCCTGGCCCTTCCTGCCCTTCAGGGAGGCTTTCTTGGTGGTGACACTGGTGGCAGAAGGTGCGGTGGCAGGAGCGGTTGGGGTTCTGGAATCCCCGTCCATGTCCACCACCTACGCTGCATGAGTGGGTGGCCCGGCAGCCTCAGAGGGTTCAGGGTTCATAGAGGCGGTGAAGGGGGGTGGGCAAGGGGTGGCAGGGGCATCGCACAACTGCCCCTCCATTATGTTCATGGATGGAGGGGTGGGGGGGGAGACAGGAACAGACAATTAGGGGAAACCAATAGTGCCAGGGGGTGGAGCAAGGAACAGGGGAGAGGGGGAAGAGGGAGGGAGAGAAAGGCTCACCACTCCCCCGGCTAGGCTGGAAGCGGGGTGAGAGGGCAGCAACGCACATAGGAGGAAGGGGAGGAGTAAAGGAACAAGGGGTACAGCTCCGAGCACAGGACGGTAAGAGCGGCTCCTCCGGCTGCACGGAGAATGGGAGAGGGTCGATTATTTCAAAGACACGTGGGAAGTGAAACGGTGCGTTGGGGAGGGTAACTAAAGAAGAGTGGGAGGCTCAGGCGCCAAACGAGATGACAGAGGGGGGCATGGGCACATGAGAAGAGGGGAGGGGAATGCAGGCTGCGAGGAGGGGCCTGCTCAAGACAGCAGGGGGGCAGCAGGACTTTGCTGGTGGGGGTGTGTGTGTGGAAACTAGTGTGCCCACGGGTGCCTGAGTGGCGGGCTCACAGCACCTGCAGGACCCACCAGAGCAAGGGAGGCGGGAGGCAAGCAGTGGGGCCAAGGATGGAGATGGCCCCTGCAGCACCTGGGGCTGGGGAGGAGCAGCAACAGCAGCAGCAGAGATGCAGGGAGACAGCGGGGGCAGAGGAGCCACCCCCAGCCCCAACACTCCACAAAAGCTATACCAGCTGCCACCTAGGGGCCCAGATGGCAGGAGGCCCCTCACAAACACTCACCCCCCCACGCAAACTTGTGGAGGGGAAGGAAGAACCCCAGGAGCTGCTGTAAGGCAGCCCCCTTACCTCCTCTACACCAGAGGGCGTAGCAGTCGCAGGAACGGTGAAGTCCAGGCCTGCAGCAGGGAAGAAAGGGGCTAGGCAGTCCCCAAAAAGATGGAACATGGGGGTCCCGCTCCCCCCACCAGAGTGAGGGCAACAAAGGCCCCCCCATCCACCACCACACCCCCAGCAGCTCCTGCAGCCAGCTGAGAGGGGGAGGCTGCCTGCAAACAGAGCAGGCAGAGAGAAGAAGGGACCTGGCCCAAAATGTAGCCAGGGCCTGCGTGCCACAACCCCAGTAGGCCCCCACACACCCCTCCCAAAGGGGAGGGGTGCGGGGGGGGAAAAAGCAGAACAAGCCCAGACCAGCAGCCTGCTGTGCTCAGTGAAAGAGTGGTTCCTCTCTCCACCTCAACTATTTGGTGTTCGGGAGGTGGGCGGGCTATAGCCCGCCCACCTCTAAAAGGACCTCCCCCCAGCCTGCGGGGAGGGGCCACAGAACCCAGAAGAACCAACTAATTACTGGGGACAAATAATGAGAAAATAGGTACGGGTGTGAGGGTCAAAGGGCTAAAATGAGGGAGCCGGATGGGGATACCGAGCAGAGAACCCGGACAGCGCCCACTGCCCCTGAAGGTCTCGAGAGAGCCAGCGGGCGCTGCCCATTGGAACTCTGCCCGGATCGTGGCGGATGCAGCAGCGGAAATAGGCCCCACAGTCGCAGGCCCCTCGGCCAACCTCTTCTCCTGGTTTTATAAATTGCCAATTTGGCTATAGCCAGGAGGAGGTTGACCAGGAGGTCCCGCGACTTTGTGGGGCCACGGATGGGTTGTGCGTAAATTAACAAATGGGGGGAAAAGTGCAGCCAGAACCTTAACAGGAGGTTCTGGAGGAGCCGAAAGAGGGGCTGTAACCTGGTGCACTCGATGTAGATGTGCGCCAGGGTCTCCCCCACGCCACAGAAGAGGCACATTTCGGGGGTTGGGGTGAACCGCGCCAAGTACACGCCCGTGCTCACAGCGCCGTGCAGGATTCTCCAGCAGATGTCCCCGGCGGGCCGTGGAACCAAGGTCGAATAGAGGCTGGCCCACCGGGGCTCCCCACCCTCCATTGGTGGTAGGAGGTCCCGCCACTTGGTGTCTGGGCGGGACACGAGGGTGGGGAAGTGGAGCGTGTGAAGCACGAGCGTGTACAGGTGATTCTTTGGCACGGTTCAGAAGGGGACTGGCTGCATCGAGTGCAGCCTGCTCGGGTGACGAAGGGGAGGCGCTCGGGAAGGTACGCGGGGCTGGGGGCCGATGGAGAGATCGGGAGGGCTGGGGGTAAGGGGTGGGCAGGGTGCACCCTCTCGCAGGACCTTGTCGAGGTAAACCCGAGCAGTGGGTGGCAAAGCATCCTTCACCTCCTGAAGTGCGCCGGGAGTACATAGGGTGGAAAGCCCCATGCGCTGGGCGGCGCCGAGATCCACCCAGTCTCCCGGTCGTAGTCAGGAGGTCTCCGATCCTGGTGACTTCTGCCAGGACCAGCCTCTGGCGCACTGAGGAGACTCCGCCACCTGCACACGTAGAGGGGGATTGTGTAGCAGGGGCTCCGCGAGAAGGTCTGCCCCCACGGTGGCTCCCACGGACCTGGTCGCCACTAGCAGCTTCCAGGTCCGGAGGTCCTGGTAGAAAGCCGGCATCCCGGAGAGGTCTAGCGGAAGACCTCTCAGATAAAGGAGCTGCCGGTCATATCGGAGTCCTTGGAGGAGGCAAAGGAAAGCGTGCGCAAGCGTGTTCCACACCGGACTACCTGCACCAAATAGGAGTCTCTGCAGGGCCCGCAGGGGGAGGACGTGAACCGAACCGCGTGCGCAAACACATCAGGCCCTGCCCTCCCTCCTCCAGGGGGAGATGGGGAACCCCTGCAGAGACGCAAGGCAGTCCTGGCCAGATGAACCGCAGCATGAGCTGCTGGTTATGGGCCAGGAGTCCCAGGGGCGGGAGCAGGGTGTTGAGGTGGTGCCAGAGCATGGACAGGACCAATTGGTTGAGTACCAGTACCCTCCCACGCAAGGAGAGGCACCGGAGCAGTCCAGTCCATCTCTGCAACCGCTCAAACACCCTGGCCTCTAAACCTTGCCAGTTCTCCGGCAGAGAGGGATGTGTGGCAGAAAGAAAACCGCCAAGATAGAGCAGCAGACCCGCGCTCCACCTGATGGCCTGAAGCGCGGGTGGGAGGGAGCCCGCCTGCCACCCGGCCCCTACCACCAGGCCAGAGCTCTTGACCCAGTTGACCCGGGCGGAGAAGGCCACCGAGTAGACAGCTTGGCAAGCCTCCACCCACTCCAGGTCTCCCGGGTCCTGGACCACGAGGAGCACGTCGTCGGCATACGCCGACAGGACCAGCCTCGTCTCCAGCTCACGGAGCACCAACCCCGTCAACCTCTTGCGAAGGAGACGAAGGAAGGGCTCTATGGCCAGAGCGTACAGCTGGCCCGACAGCGGACAGCCTTGATGTACTCCCCGCCCGAAGCTGACTGGTGCGGTCAGGGTCCAGTTGAGCTTGACCAAACACTCCTGCGAGCGCATACAGCACCTGGAGAAACCCCACAAAATGGGGCCCGAAGCCAAAGGCCGCAGAGTGCCCAGGAGTACCCGTGGTCCATCCGGTCGAGCCTTCTCCTGATCCAAGGACAGAGAGGCGAGCGACAGACCGTCCCTACACCCGAGCTCTAAGAGATCCCGGACCAGTAAAGGTTGCCGAAGATGAGTACGGCCGGGGCGGTGTAGGTCTGGTCTGGATGGACCACGTCTGCCAGCACGGACTTCAACCTTAGGAGATGGCTTTGGCGATTTTATAGTCCGTGCTGAGGCGAGGCGGGCGCCAATTCCTCAGATCGCGGAGGTCCCCCTTCTTGGGCAGCAAGGCGATCACGGCTCGCCTGCCGCGATAAAGGAGGACCCGCTCTCCAGGACTCGGCCCAGGCGCTAGCAAGGTCTGGGCGAGGCGTCCCAGAACTGCGTGGTAGAACTCCACGGTCAGCCCGTCTGTGCCCGGGGATTTATTGGTGGGCATGAGATGGAGGGCTTCCGAGAACTCGGCCAGGGAGAGAGGCAGCTCTAGCCGGTCCCGGTCGCCCGCGCTGACCGTCAGGAGTTCGTTCCAGAGAACCCTGTGGGCGTCGGCGTCGGTCCGATCTGGGGAGAAGAGAGAGGTGTAGAAAGCACGAGCCCTCTCACGCATCTCCACCGGATCCGTGAGAGGGGTGCCATCCTCTGCCAGAAGGCAGACGATGTGCTTTTTAGCCCCCCTCTTTTTCTCCAGGGCATAGAAGAAGCGGGAGCTTTGATCCATCTCCCGAAGGAGATGGATGTGAGAACGAACAGAGGCACCCCGGGCTCGAAGGTCCTCGAGGGCCCGGAGTTCCTCCGCTTCTCCCGGATGCGTTCCGCAGAGGCGGATCCTCGGGGCTTGTGGCCAGCCTCTCTCTAGCTCTAAAACCTCCCGTTCCAACTGCTCCTATCGCCGCATCCCTCCGCGGCTGGCCCCGGGTGTAGTCACGGCAGAAGAGCGCGTCGCACCTTCCCCACATCCCACCACCGCCGCGCCGAGAAAGCGCACACCGCCACCAGCGCCAGGCCAGAACTCCGGAAGGGCGCTCGAAGCCCACCTCCTCCAGCAGGCTGTTATTGAAATGCCAGTAGGCGGCCCGGCCTCTCCGAGGAAAGAGAGGCCTTCCACGGCCACTAAAGTGGTGGTCGAGAAAGGGGCGGCGGAATGCTGGAGGAGTGGGCCCGGAAGAGATGATGACGAGAGATAAATGCGGTCCAACCGGGGTGGAAAGACCGACGACCCACCACCTGGGCGTAGGTAAATACCGTTTCCTCGCCCAGGTGGAGGTCTCGCCAGGCGTCCACCAGGAGTGGTGGTCTATTATCTCCCTGAGGATGTCTGCGGCGGCGGGCACTGCTCGAGCCCGTGCAGTCCCGGTCCTCGAGTGCAATTGAAGTCCCGCCCAGGACCAGGTACTCGCGGGATCCAAGGTGCCGAGGAAGGCAGGCGCCCGCTGATAGAAGCGAAGCCTCTCCGAGGACAGGACGGCGGGGCATAGATGTTGACAAGATTTAATATCAGCCCCTCTATCCGAACCCGGAGATGCAGCAGGCGACCCTGCACGACCTCGGCGATTCCCAGCACCTCGGGCTGCAGGTTCGGGAGAACAGGGTAGCCACCCGGCCAGCGGGCCGACAGGTGGCTGAAATAAACCCTGTTCCCCCACTCCAGCCGCCAGCTAGCCTCGGCTGGTGCTGTGTGGGTCTCCTGGAGGAATATGACAGAGTACCTCCTTCCGGAAGGAAGGAGAGTACCTGACACCTATGGCAACCCGACCAGCAGCCCCAGGTGTTCAGAGTGGCAAAGATGAGCGGCGGCATTGAGAGGTCTGGGGAAGAGCCTCATTGGCAGGAGTGCCAGCGGCCCCCATTGGGCCCCGCAGCAAACCGTGACCGTACCCAAAAGTGAGCAGGCCGTCACGGAAGCTGCGGACCCGCTGGTAAGCCGTGGCCTCCCGCCGCCGGTCCTTTACCCTCCCCAAGAGGGCCCTTACTATTTGTAGGATTAGATGAAAATCTCCCCAGCGCTGAAGGCGAGGCGACCTTGTTCTTGGAGCCACGGATGTCTTCCAAGAAAGCACGCATCTCGCCCTTCAGCGCATCTTGCGTTGGGGCCTCGGGCCCTCGAATGCCTTGGGGCCAGACCCCTCCGTGAGCCCCGTGACCCATTGATACGGGGATGCAGGGCATCTGATATCCCTGCTGGGAGGACAGTGGCGGAGGGAGACCGGTCCCAGATGTGCTGGGAGCAGGAGAAATGAAAACCGCCTCCCGGGGCCAAGCGTCTGGAGTAAGCGTGGCAACCCCAGGGGCGGCAGTAACAGAGTAAGGGGAGGAAAGAGTTCAGGCAGGGGATCAGGAAAAGGAGGAGATGAGGAAGGGGAGTAGGGGAAGAAGAGGTGAAGGATTGGGAAAAGACAAGGACGGGGAGGAGGAAGAGGGGTGGGAAGCTCAGTTGGGAGGGGGTTGGAACAGGGAGCAGGAGAAGGAGGAGAGCAAGAAGCCTCAGCGGAGGAGGCATCGGGATGCGGTGCCGCCTCGCAGGGCAGAGAATCGGTGGCAACGGTAGGGGTAGTAATACTCTCCCCAGTGCTGGGCTCCAGTGCCACAGAGTGCAGCACCAGAGGCCTCAGCGCCGGGGTGATGGATATTAACGGGAGCTCCCTTCCGCTGAGAGCCTCAAGGGTTTCCGCAGCTGTGGCCGAAGTGCTCCCAATGGCCGGGCAGATGGTCGCACCCTGGGGCAACTCAGAGGCAGGGAGAAGGGATAGCAGCGGGTCGGAAGGGGAAGGAGAGGTTGGTTGTTGTCCCTCCAGGACCTGATGATCCCTCTCTGAGGCAGCCGGGGTCAGCCCCAAAGCCTCCACCTCCTGAGAGAGGAAGGTGAGCCCGCTGCCTGCCACCAGATGGTGATCTTCGTTGGTGGCAAGGTCAGCGGCTGCCCCCTCAGTGGAGGTGGGAACAGTGGGAGCATCCTCCATGGACACCCCCTCTTGCAGGGACCCCGGGAGGGAGGTGTTCCCCTCTCCCGCAACCGCCGCGGTCACCTCAACTGCTTCATGGTGCTGTGAAGCGTTCGCGGGCTCAGAGGGTGGAATGACTCCAGCGTCCACCCCCATAGGTGCAGGGAGGTTGTCCTCCCCCTCAGTGGGTGGGGTGGAACGCCGAGCGCGCTTTCGGCGCCTCCCCATTGCAAGCTCCCATCCCTCGGAGGAAGAGGGCTGGGCCTGAATGGAGGAAGAGCCAGGGGACAAGGGCAGCGTTGGGAGGGTAAGGGTAGATGGGGGCAGGGCAGCAGGGGAAAGGGATACCTCCCCCTGAGGTAGGTCCTGCCCGAGTCCTGTCACTGACCCCGCCGCCCTCTCCTCCGTGGGCCCAGCCTTGCCGCTTTTGGCGGTGGCAGCAACAGCACCCGCACGCTCGTCTGGGCCCTGCAGAACTCAAGCGGGATTGATGACGGTCACGGTCGGAGGAGGGGGCGACCCCAGGGTCCGGACTGTCAGGGCCACCGGCGATGGTAGGGCCGGTGCCCTCCCGGCGTCGAGTCCCGGGTGCCTCTCCAAACCGGGCCAGGGGACAGTCCTTCGGATGTGCCCGTCGCCCGACAGAGAAAACACCGGGCCTCCCCATGGTGTAGTACACCCGGTACGGGCCCCTTGATGGGGCACCAGAAATGACCCTTCGAGGCTTCTCCGCCACGTCCGCCCGGCAGTAGTTGGATTTGTACCTGCCGGCGGAAAGGAAAGGCGTGGCGGAGGGTAGGATCTTTGCAGCCCAGAGGAAGGGGACTCAGGACTGACAGAGGCCTCCCAGGGTGGAGAGGAAAGGCAGTAGGGCGGCATTGGGGAGGAAGGGAGGAGCGGAGGACAAAACCACCCGTGCGCCCAGGTCCTCCAAAGGCTCGAGGACGTGGACTCCCCACCGCCAAACCCCTTTCCACCGCCTCCTGGGCGGGCCTCGGACGCCAGGAAGAATACCACCCTCCCGAACATCCTAGAGGCCGCCACCACGGCCGCGGGTCCCCACCATGCGTGCCAACGCCGCGTGGGTCTCCACGTGGGGCGAGGCCGCCACCAGAGACAACGGACCCCGTGCCTCCTGGTCAAGGTGGGAAAGGGCGCGGCCGCCGAGGATGGTATTCGGGAGGCGGCTTGGGAGGCGGCAGGTGGGGGTGGCGGCTACCTGGGCGTGCGCCCTGGGGCCCAGGACACCGTTGCCCCAGAGCTGGTGGAAGGAACAGGAGGCGGGAAGGAGGGGGGGCCGCGGCCAGCAGATGGGTCGCGGCCGGGGAGTGAGCCCTCGCCTCAGGAGGTTTTGCCTTCCGGGCGGGGCTCTTGCCCTTTTTGGTCCCCAGGCCCTTCCTGCCCTTCAGGGGGGCATTCTTGATGGTGACTGGAGGTGCCGCGGCAGAAGCGGTCGAGGCCCCGGTGTCCCCGTCCATGTCCGCCCCCTTTGCCGTAGTGACGGGGGGCCCAGCAGCCTCAGAGGAGGAGTTGTTTTTAGGGAGGGGTTGGGAAGGTTCGGCTGGGGTGTCATCGGACAACCCGTTCATTGTGGTCATGGGTAGGGAGGAAAAGACAAAAACAATTAGGGGAGAACCAAAAACACCAGGGGAGGGAACAAGGAGGGAAAGAGAGGGGAGGAAGGAGATTTACCGCTCCCCCTCACTAGGCTGGAAGTGGGGTGGAGGGTGATAATTCAGAAAAGGGAAGGGGAAAAAGGTGTAAGGAATACAGCTCCCAGCACAGAATGGAAAAAGCGGCTCCTCCGGCTGCACTGGGAGATGAGGGTAGATAATCATTTAAAAGTCATGGGGACAAGTGAAGCTGTGTGTGTGGGAAGAGTAACTAAAAGGAGGAAGCTCAAGCACCTAACAAAGGAAAGGGGGCATTGGCACCCAAGAGGGTGGATGGGACAAGCAGTGGAGTGGGAAGGCAGGCAGTGAAAAGATGCCTGTTCAAGGGCAGGAGGAGGGAGGGAGGAGAGACACTGCTGGGGAAGAGGAAACAGTGTACCCACAGGCACCTGAGCAGCAGGCCCACAGTACCTGCTGCAAGGCCCAGAAGAGCAGAGAAGGGCAAGGAGACAAGCAGTGGGGCCGAGAGTGGAAAGGCCCCTACAGCAACTGGGGCTTGGAGAGGGAGCAGCAGGAGAAGTGTGAGGCTGATGAACCATGGGGAGGTAAATTGCCCCCTGCCCTCAGCACCCCAAAAGAGCTGCACCAGCCCCCACCCAGGAGCCCTGATGGAAAGGGCCCCTAATCTCCCCTCCCCAGCACAAGGCAGGCTGTGGGGAGAAAGAAACCCCAGGGGCTGCTTTAAAGCAGCCCCCTTACCATCTCTTCTTTGGGAGAGCAGCAGCAGCAGGAGGAAAGGTGAAGGTCAGGCCTGCCGAGGTGGAGAAAAAGGGGGTCAAAATAGACCCCCAAGAAAATGGGAGGGGGGGCTCCCCCACCCCACCCAAAGGCAGGGCAGCAGAGACCCCCCCCCCCTGCACCCAGCACCCTCAGCAAATAGCTGAGGTGAAGGGGGGAAAAGCTGCCTGCAGAAAGGCAGGTGGAAAAAGGGGCCTGGCCCAGAATGTAGGGGGAGCCAGGGCCAGTTGCCACAACAGTAGCAGCCCCACTCCACAGACACCCCCTCCCCAAAAGGAAAAAGGGGCAGGAGAAAGTGCAGTACCCTGAGAACAGGGTGCTGCAGATGCATAGGAGCTGGGTATGCGGCTTTATGTTCCCTGAATAGGCTGTTAAAGACTATGGCTGGCCGGCCAGCCGGTCGCACCTGAATCCTATCTGGCATCAGCCTGAAGGGAGGACTAATTGGAACACCTGCAGCCACTTAAGGTGGAGGCATGCACTATAAAAACACTTCCCTAGGCAAGATTAGGGGGGAAAGGAGAAAAGGGATGGACTAGAGGAGAATGCAAGGAGAAGGGAGACAACCCAGAGCAAGAAAACACATCTGAGTGAGCTGATGTGAAGGTTTGCTCTGCACTATCAGGAACAAGGTACTGCAGGAGGGGTTGGGGAAGTGGCCCAGGGAGGGGCTGCTGCTCAGGGGGCAAGGGCCAAGCTACACGGCCTGCTTGGGGCTGCCCCCTACTATAGGGCCCTGGGCTGGAACCCGGAGCAAGTGGGTAGGACCGGGTTCCCCCCAACCCTCCCTTCTGGCTGGAAGGGCCAGCAGCGACTGGAAAAAGAAGGACACTGGACTGGCCAATGATGGAGAAGGCTCTGTAAGCAGGGTACCTTTGCCTTCGTGGCAGTAATTAGGGACACTATGAGCGTCTGAGGCCCACAAGAACTGGCCAGGAAGCGCAAGACCCAGAGGGCTTAGCCTATATTTTCCACACTTATAAGTCCTAGGGCTCTCTCTCAGGCCTTGGCTGTGCTGCAGGGGGGCTGCAGGCTGGACACACTTGCTCTGGCAGTAACCACACTGTTTCAGGCTCCAGGTGGCAGGACACCTCTCCCAGTCTGGCCTGCAGGGCCTCTCGGCTGGTGGTGTCTCCCTGCCCAGAGCCTCTTCCCCCACTTTGCCAGTCTCCAGCTCCTCACCACACCCAGGTGCAGACTGTGCTGCTTTGCCAGTCTCCAGCTCCTTGTGTTGCTTCTCTGTCCCCTTTGGCTCTCTGATCACTGCAAGTCTGCTGCTCAACACAGGGTCTGCGCTCCTTGGGCTGTGTGTGCCTGGCTCTGTTGCTGCAGGACTGCCCCTTAGCACAGGGTCTGGGCTCCTTGGGCTCTGGCACTGCAGGTCTGTCTCTCCACACAGCGTGCTCTTCATGGCTCTCTCTGCTTTCTCGCAGAGAGACCCAGAAAATCCCAGCTCACGTGTGGAGGATGGGACCTGGCCTCTTCATTTCCTCACTGGCCTGTCCAACCTGTCAATCAGGCTGAGTTGGAGTGTTGGCTGCTTTCCATTGTCTCTGGGGTCTGTCTGTCTCCCAGGCCCTGATTTGTCATGGACCCTTCCCCTTTTGGTACTGGGAGCTGGCCAATCAAAAACTCCCACTGAGTTTTAGTGAGGGGCTAACTGTCCCCTTACATATGCACTGGGGTTTGCAAACTTCCAATTCTGCCCCTAGAGATTCTTAGCTCCTTGGACTGCTGCTCATGCTGACCACGTCATGCCCCTTACGTCTGACAATAGTAAGCAGGCATAACCCTCTGAGGTGCCAAAGGCTACAGCCCCCTCTCCAGAAACAAAATTTAAAAATATGCAAAATAGAACAGAACCGCTGGAGAGCTAATGAAACTTCTATGCCCTTCTAGAGCTTGGTGCAACTCATTCCAATCTTCAGGACAGTTTCTCCAGCCTGTGATACTAGCCCCTGTGAGAAATAGGGCACAGAACTAGATAGACCATTGGTCCGATTCAACGTGACAATTGCTATGCTCTTGTTAAAGGAGACAAACTGGATGCAAAGCGCTGGAAAACTAGGTTACTGTATAGCCCTCCCCACCTCCCATACTCTTCTGCCTAACAGCATCTTATTCATGAGTCAATGCACCTGCATGGGTTAGCCAAGTGCCAGTGCACCGTGCTGCTAACTATCTTTCTGCCTCCTTACCATATCTGAAAGTTGGGGGAATTGCTGGACATGCCTGGCCTCAGGAGACATGGAGGGATGCAACAAAGTACAACTTGAAGATTCTGACACCTTGTCAGTGAGCAGTGTTTAATAGGTCAGGCAGAAATAAGTGTAATGAAATCAATAAAGTTCACCTGGTGTTTGTACCCATCACAGATTTTTACCAAACCCTTTTAATCCTGTTTTCTTTTTTCTCATTGCATCAGAATTCTTCAAATTTAATCCTGTGCAGGGTGACATTCTCTGTGCAGCCTTGTGGTGCAGAGTTCACTTACAAGAATTGCCTTAATTTGAGAGAGAAATAATAAGATAAGTTTCAGTCTTTCAATTGGAGAAACAATATCATATGATGACCTTGTTAACTAATCACAGCCCATGAATAATGATTAGCAAACAGCTCATAAAACAACCCATAGGCTGCAATTTCTTCACCCCGCCCCCTGGCCGTGTAAGTCACCACCCCGCCCTGCCCCCCCTTCCCCTCCCGCCGTGGCGCTTGGCTGACTTCTGTGCTGCTCAGCCGGGCCACGGCCAGCAGTGATCCCGGATTCACTTGGCCACTACTCTGGGCCTGGCTCCCAGCGAATACTGTTCCTAGCGCAGCCGCTGGTAGTACGTCTCGGAGCTAACCCTAGCTTGATCTAATATGGCTACCTTAAAAACAGTAGCCCAGGTTAAGTACATCAGAAGCAGGCTAAACAACCCATGGGGCCACTGGATGATCAAGATACTAAAGGAGCACTCAGACAATAAGGTAATTGTGGAGAAACTAAATGAATTCTTTCCTTTGGTCTTCACAGCTGAGGATGTTAGGGAGATTCCCAAACCTGAGCCATTCTTTTTAGATGACATATTGAAAGAAAGTAGCCCAATGTCTGTGACTCTGAAATGCTGGCTGTTCCCTCTGGGCAGCGCTGTTGCCTGAGTCAGGTCTTTCACCTGCCGCTGTGGTGCTCGGCTGACTTCTGCGCCAGGCTGCTGCGGGGGAGCAAGCGGCCATTTCGACTCCCCCACGGCAGCCCGGCTGAGTGGCACAGAAGTCAGCCGAGCGCCACGGTGGGAGGCGAAGGGGGGCAGGGCCCAGCCATATACATCACCACCCCGCCCCCCGTTCGCCTCCTGCCGTGGTGCTTGGCTGACTTCTGCGCTGCTCTGCCGGGCCGCCACGGGGGAGCAAGTGGCGCAAGCGGCCGTTTGGGCCCAGCGCTCCCCATGCAGCACCCCCGTGCTGCATGGGGACAGCGGCGCCCAAACAGCCACTTGCGCCGCTTGCTCCCCCGTGGCGGCCCGGCAGAGCAGCGCGAAAAGCCAAGCACCACGGCAGGAGCGAACGGGGCGAGGTGGTGATGTATATGGCTGGGCCCTGCCCCTTCGCCTCCCACCGTGGCGCTCGGCTGACTTCTGTGCCACTCAGCCGGGCTGCCGTGGGGGAGCCGAAATGGCGCTTGCTCAGCCTGGCGCAGCCGAGCGCCATGGCGAGGCGAGCGGGGCAGGGCAGTGACGTGACAGTGGCTCCAGGCCCTGCCCCTGGCCGTGAACATCACCACCCCACCCCCCTTCGCCTCCTGCCGTGCCGCTCGGCTGACGTCTGCGCCGCTCAGCTGGGCCGCTGCGTGGGAGCAAGTGGCGCAAGCGACCGTTTGGGCTCCGCGGGGCGGGGGGAGAAGAGCGAGAGAGCGAATGAACGAACACCGAGGTGGAGTAGAGACCTGAAAATCCCATCTTATGATGGGCTAATTGGCTAGTATTGAAAGAATTGTCCCAGATTGAAGCGTCATTAGATGAGGTTTTGGAACAAATTGATAAACTTACAGTAACAAGTCACTGGGACCGGATGGCATTCACCCAAGAGTTCTGAAAACTCAAATGTGAAATTGTGGAACTACTAACTGTGGTTTGTAACCTATCCTTTAAATCAGCTTCTGTACCTAAGGACTAGAAGATAGCCAAATGTGACACCAATATTTAAAAAGGGCTCTAGAGGCGATTACAAACTGGTAAGTCTAACTTAAGTACCAGGCAAATTAGTTGCCACTATAGTAAAGAATAAAATTGTCAGACACATAGGCTAACATAATTTGTTGGCGGAGGGGAAGTCAACATGGTTTCTGTAAAGGGAAATCATGCCTTACTAATCTGCTAGAGTTCTCTGAGGGGGTCAACAAACATGTGGACAAGGGGGATCCAGTGGATATAGTATACTTATCTTTAAGAGCCTTTGGTGAGGGACCTTATCAAAGACTTTCTGGAAATCTAACTTGTCATGGGGTAAGAGGGAAGGTCCTCTCGTGGACTGATAACTGGTTAAAAGACAGGAAACAAAGGGTAGAAATAAATGGTAAATTTTCAGAATGGAGACAGGTAACTAGTGGTGTCACCCAAGGGTCTGTACTGGGACCGGTCCTATTCTACCTATTTATAAATGATCTAGAGAAAGGGGTAAACAGTGAGGTGGCAAAATTTGCAGATTACACTAAACTGCTCAAGATAGTTAAGACCAAAGCAGACTGTGAAGAGCTTCAAAACAATCTCACAAAACGAAGTGATTGGGCAACAAAATAGCAAATGAAATTTAGTCTTGATAATTGTAAAGTAATGCACATAGGAAAACAATTCCAGCTATACAGACACTATAATGGGGACTATTTAGCTACAGCTACTCAAGAGAAAGATCTTGGGGTATGTCTACACTTGCAGCCTATTTCGGAATAGGGCTGCAAATGTAGACATTCGGAATTGCAAATCAAGCCTGGGATTTAAATATCCTGCACTTGATTTGCATCTTCCCACGTCTACACGCAGCAGTAAAACGGGTGTTCGAAATAAAGCCCTATTTTGAACTACCTGCTGTTCCTCCTGCAATGAGGTTTAACAGGTAGTTTGAAATAGGGCTTTATTTCGAACGCCCGTTTTACTGCCGCGTGTAGATGCGGGCAGTTATTCTGGGCTTGTAAATTTCAAAAATGGCACCCGGCTGGGAAGATGCAAATCAAGCAAGCATGGGATATTTAAATCCCGGGCTTGATTTGCAAGTCCGAATGCCTACATTTGCAGCCCTATTCCGAAATAGGCTGCAAGTGTAGACATACCCTTGGAGTCATTGTGGATAGTTCTCTGAAAACGTCCACTCAGTGTGCAGCAGCAGCCAAAAAAAGCAAACAATGATACGACTCATTAAAAAAGGATAGAGAATAAGATACAGAATATTCTATTGCCTCTATATACACCCACATCTTGAATACTGCGTATAGATGTGGCCATTTCATCTCAAAAAAGATATACTGGCATTGAAAGAGGTTCAGAAAAGGGCAACAAAAGTGATTAGGAGTTTGGAACAGGTGTCATATGAAGAGAGAGTAAAAAGATTGGCATTCTTCATCTTAGAAAAGAGGAGACCGAGGGGGGAATATGATAGAGGTCTATGAATCATGACTGGTGTGGAAAAAGTGAATAAGGAAAAGTTATTTACTTGTTCCCATAACGTAAGAACTTGGGTTTACCAAATGACATTAATAGGTAGCAGGTTTAACACAAACAAAATGAAGTTTTCTTCACTGTGCACAGTTTTCCTCTGGCAAGGAGTTCTACAGGTTGTTGTGAAGACCAGGACTTTAACAGGGTTCAAAAAAGAACTAGATAGATTCATGGAGGTTAGGTCCATCAATGGCTACTAGCCAGGATGGGTAGGAATGGTGTCCCTAGCCTCTGTTTGTCAGAGGCTGGAAATGGATGACAGGAGAGGGATCACGTGATGATTGCCTGTTCTGTTTACTCCCTCTGGGGCACCTGGCATTGGCCACTATTGTAAGACAGGATACTGGGCTAGATGGACTTTTGGTCTGACCCAGTATGGTCGTTATGTACTCCAGTGCCTCCTGGAAGTCCAGGTTCCGGTAGGCCATCTGGACGGGGTCTGTCAGGTGAGGTGCCAGTAATGTGGCCCAGTGCTCTGGCGGCCATCCAGTGACGGTGGCGACCCACTCAATTGTAACCAGGTAGGCTTCAGGGTCATCATGGGGTCCCATTTTTGTGAGGCATATGGGCAACCCCAACAGGCCACCTCCCGACCCATCTTCTCCTGGGCTAGGGAGAGGGAGGTGTGCAGCCTGCAACAGCGCTGTCATCTGCTGAACCAACTGATCCTGTTGGGCCTGCTGTTGGGCAGCCAATTCCCTCAATAGCTGTTGCTGCTGCTACTGTTGCTGGGTCACCTGCAGTTGTTGTTGGGTCACCATCTGTTTGATCAGTTGGGTCTGATGCTGCTGGTTGTCCAGCAACCACTTGGGAAAAAAAACAAAAAAAAAATTGGGATCCATCTTGTCTAAAGGATATTATAAGGGTTTTTTTTCAGTCTCTCAGCAGCTCAATCCCATCCCTCCACACTTCCCCTTATATCAGGGGAAGGATCACATTAGTGCCTACATTCTACAGCAGCTGTCACAGGGTGCGTATGCCTGGCCCCTTCTGAGGCAGGGTGTTACGCATTTAAGGCCCCCACAAAGAGTGCTCCACCCCATGTGGGTCTCCATCCTGTGACACACCCAGACCAGCTGGCTGCCACTCACTGGTCCTATTGGGGTGCAGGAGGTGGGCGGGCATTAGCCTACCCACATCTAAAGGACCCTCCCCCAGCCTATAGGGAGGATCCAAAGAGCCCTAGACACCAAGTGATTCTGGAGGACAAAGAAAAAGAAAACAGGGACAGGTGTGAGGGTCAAAGGGCTAAAATGAGGGAACCAGATGGGGACAGAGCACAGAACCCTGGCCAGCACCCACTGCCCCTCGAAGGTCTCGAGAGAGCCAGCGGACGCCGCCCAGTGGAACTCTGCCCAGATAGGTGAGCGGATGCAGGAACGGAAATAGGCCCCACAGTTGCAGGCACCCCCCTCAGCCCACCTCTGCTCCCTGGTCTTATAAATTGCCATCTTGGCCACAGCCAGGAGGAGGTTGACGAGGAGGTCCCACGACTTTGTGGGGCTACGGATGGGGTGTGCATAAATTAAAAGGTGAGGGGAGAAGTGCAGCCAGAACCTCAACAAGAGGTTCTGGAGGAGCCGAAAGAGGGGCTGTAACCTGGCACAATCAAGGTAGACATGCACCAGGGTCTCCCTCACACCACAGAAGGGGCACGTGTCGGGGGTGGGGGTGAACCTCGCTAAATACACGCCCGTGCTCAGAGCCGTGAAGGATTCTCCAGCAGATGTCCCCGGTGGGCTGTGGAACCAAGGTAGAATAGGGGCTGGCCCACCGGAGCTCCCCACCCTCTATTGGCAGCAGGAGGTCCTGCCACTTGGTATCTGGGTGGGACAAGGGTGGGGAAGTGGAGTGTGAAGCACGAGCGTGTACAGAGGCCTCTTTGGCACGGTTTGAAAGGAAACCAGCTACAACGCATACAGCCAGTTCAGGTGATGAGGCGGTCAGGAAAGTATGCGGGGCCAGGGGCTGATGGAAAGATAAGGAGGGTCAGGGGTGAGGGGCGGGCAGGGTGCGCCCTCTCAAGATAAACCCGAGCAGTGAGCGGCAAAGCATCCTTCACCTCCTGAAGTACGTGCCGGGGAGTACGTAGGGTGGAGAGCCCCATGCTCTGGGCGAGCGCCTGAGGATCCACCCAGTCTCCCCAGTCGTAACCCAGGAGGTCTCAGATCCTGGTGACTTCTGCCAGGACGAGCCTCTGGCGCACAGAGGGGGACTCTGCCACCTGCACACGTAGATGGGGATTGTGTAGCAGGGGCTCTGTGAGGAGGTCTGCCCCCACGGTGGCTCCCAAGGACCTGGTCACCGCAAGCAGCTTCCAGACCCGGAGGAGGTCCTTGTAGAAGGCCAGCAGCCCAGAGAGGTCTCGCGGAAGACCTCTCAAAGGAACTGCCGGTCATATCGGAGCCCTCGGAAGTGGCGAAAGAAAGAGTGCACAAGCGTGCTCCACGCCAGACTACCTGCATCATATAGGAGTCTCTGCAGGGCCTGGAGGTGGAAGACATGGACCCGCATGTGCAAACATGTCAGGCCCTGCCCTCCCTCCTCCAGTGGAAGATGGAGAGCCCCTGGAAAGACCCAATGAGGTCCTGGGTAGAAGAACTTCAGCATCAGCTGCTGGATGTGGGCCAGGGTGTAGAGACTGTGCCAGAGCATGGACAGGACAAGTTGGTTAAGCACCAGTGTCTTCCCACGCAGGGAGAGGCACCGGAGCAGTCCCGTCCATCTCCGCAACCGCTCAGCCACCCTGGATTCTAAACCTTGCCTGTTCTCCGGCAGAGAGGGATGCGTGGCAGAGAGAAAAACGCTGAGACAGAGCAGCGGACCCATGCTCCACCTTATGGCCTGAAGCGCAGGTGGGAGGGAGCTCTCCTGCCACCTGGCCCCAACCACCAGGCCAGGGCTCTTGACCTAATTGACCTGGACGGAGGAGGCCGCCGAGTAAACAGCTTGGCAGGCCTCCACCCATGCTAGGTCGCCCGGGTCCTGGACCACAAGGAGCACATCGGCATACACCGACAGGACCAGCCGCAGCTCCGGCTTGCAGAGCACCGACCCCGTCAAGCTCTTGCGAAGTCAGAGGAAGGGCTCGATGGCCAGAGTATACAGCTGACCCGACAGCAGACAGCCTTGACGTACTCCCTGCCCGAAGCTGGCTGGTGCGCTCAGGGTCCAGTTGAGCTTGGCCAAGCACTCTGTGGAAGCATACAGCACCTGGAGAAACCCCACAAAGTGGGGCCCGCAGCCAAAGGCCCACAGGGTGCCCAGGAGGTACCTGTGGTCCATCCAGTAGAATGCCTTCTTCTGAGGACAGGAGAGCAAATGACAGACCATCCCTACACCCTAGCTCTAGGACATCCCGGACCAAATAAAGGTTATCGAAGATAATATGGCCCTGGATGGTGTAGGTCTGGTCTGGATGGACCACGTCGGCCAGCATGGACTTCAATCTTAGGGAGATGGCCTTGGCAATGATTTTATAGTCCATGCTGAGGAGCAAGACAGGACGCCAGTTCCTCAGATTGTGGAGGTACCCCTTCTTGGGCAGCAAGGCGAGCACAGTTTGCCTGCACAATAAAGGGAGGACCCCGCTCTCCAAGGACTCAGCCCAGACACTGGCAAGGTCTGGGCCGAGGACATCCCAGAACACGTGGTATAACTCCACGGTCAGCCCATCCATGCCCAGACTTATTGGTGGGCATGAGACAGAAGGCTTCTGAGAACTCGGCCAGAGAGAGAGAGGCAGCTCTAGCCTGTTCTGGTCGCCCGCGCTTAGTTCCAGAGAACTCTGCGGGCGTCGGCATTCGTCGGATCCGGGGAGAACGGAGAGGCGTAGAAGGCTTGCCCCCCTCTCACGCGTCTCCACCAGATCTGTGAGGGGGGGTGCTATCCTCCTCCAGAAGGCAGATGATGTGCTTTTTAGCCCCCCCTCCGCCGGCTGGACTCCAGGCGTAGTCACGGCAGAAGAGCCGCATGCGCACCTTCCCCACATCCCACCACCGCTGTGCTGAGGGAAAGACGTGCCGCTGCCCACGCCAGGCCAGCTAGACCTCCCAGAAGGACGCTACAAAGCCCACGTCCTCCAGCAGGCTTTTGTTGAAATGCCAGTAGGCCGGCCCCAGCCTCTCCAAGGAAAGAGAGGTCATCACGGCCACCAAGTGGTGATCTGAGAACAGGGCCGGCCGAATGCTGGAGGAGTGGGCCTGAGAACGATGACAACGAGAGGGATGAATGCGGTCCAACCTGGAGTGAAGACAGTTGACCAACCACCCGGACAAAGGTGAAAGCCACGTCCTCGTCCAGGTGGTGGTCACGCCAGACATCCACCAGGGACTGTTGGTCTATTATCTCCCTGAGGACATCTGTGGGGGCCGGGCACTGCTCGGTCCCCATGCACTCCTGTTCCTCAAGGGTGCAGTTGAAATCCCCACCCAGGACCAGGCACTCGCGAGGATCCAGAGAGCCGAGGAAGGCAGACGCCCACTGGTAGATGTGGAGCCTCTCCGGGGCGGATGTCGGGGCATAGATGTTAATGAGATTTAATGTCAGCCCCTACCCCAAACCTGGAGATGCAGCAGGGGACCCTGCACAACCTTGGCAGTCCCCAGCACCTTGGGCTGTAGGTTCGGGGAGAACAGGGTTGCCACCCTGGCTTGACGTGCTGACAGGTGGCTGAAACAGACCCTGACACCCCCCCCCCACACACACACACTCCAGCCGCCAGCTGGCTTCGGCGGCCAGAGCCATGTGGGTCTCCTGCAGGAAGATGACAGAATACCGCCCCCTCCCGAAGGAAGGAGTGTACCAGACACCTGCGGAGACCCAGCCTACAGCCCCGGGTGTTCAGAGTGGCAAGGATGATCGGCGGCATCGAGAGGGCTGGGGGAAGATCCTCACTGGCAGGAGTGCTGGCAGTCTCCATTGGGCCCCGCAGCAAACCATGACCGTACCCAAATGTGAGCAGGGCATCACGAAAGCCATGGGCCCACTGGAAGGCCGCAGCCCCCTGCCGCCCAGTCCCTGTACCCTCCCCCAAAATGGCCTTTACAGTCTGGAGGATGAGATGGAAATCTCGCCAGTGCTGAAGGGCGAGAGCCACTTTGTTCTTGAAGCCACAGATGTCTTCCAAGAAGTCGTGCATCTCGCCCTTCAGCACATCGGGCATTGGAGCCTCGGGCCCCCGAATGCCTTTGGGCCAGACCCCGCTATGGGCCCCATGACCAATTGGCATAGGAAGGCAGGGACCCTGAAGTCCCTGCTGGGAAGATGGTAGGGGCAGTGATGGGGCACCAGAAATGACCCTTCCAGGGCTTCTCCACCATGCCCCACTGGCAGTAGTTGGATTTGCACCTGCCGGTGGAAGGAAAAGACGTGGCGAAGGGTAGGGTCCTTACAGCCCAAAAGAAGGGGACTTAGGACCAACAACGGCCTCCCCAGAGTGGAGAGGAAAGTCAATAGGGCGGCGTTGGGCAGGAAGGGAGGAAAATACCACCCGTACGCCCAGGTCCTCCAGAGGCTCGAGTGGGACATGGACTCCCCCCACCGCCAAACCGCTGTCCACCACCTCCTGGGCAGCAGCCTCAGCTTCCAGAAAGAATGCCATCTTCCCGAACATCTTAGAGGCCGCCACCACCACCACGGCCGCAGGCCCCACCACGTGTGCCAACGCCCTCATGTAGGTCTCCAAGTGGAGCGAGGCCGACACCAGGAGGCAACGGACCCCGTGCCTCCTGGTCAGGGTGGGAAAGGGGCTGTGGCTGCCGTAGATGGAATTCCGGGAGGTGGCAGGCGGGGGGTGGCGGCTACGTGGGTGTACGCCGTGGGGGCCAGGACACCATCACCCCCAGAGCTGGTGGAAGGAACAGGGGGGTGGGAAGGAGGGGAAGCCATGGCAGTCACCTGGGCTGCGGCTGGGGGGCGGGCGGTGAGCCCTCGCCACAGGAGGTTTGGTCCCCTGCCCCTTTCTGCCCTTCAGGGAGGCCACCTTAGTGGTGACACTGGTGGCAGAAGGTGCCGCGGCAGGAGCGGTCGGGGTCCCGGAATCCCCGTCCATGTCCACCACTCTCACTGCATGAGTGGGTAGCAGCATTTGCAGAGGTAGTGAGGAGGGGTGGGGCAGGGGCAGGGGCATCACATGACTGCCCCTCCATTGTATTCATGGTGGGGGGGAGGACAGGAACAGACAATTGGGAGAGGCCAATAGTGCTGGGGAGGGAGGGGAAGGTGGTTCACCAACCCCCCCCCCCCCCCCACTAGGCTGGAAACAGGGTGGGAGGGCAGCAATGCAAATATGAGGAAGGGGGGTAAAAGAATAAGGGGTACCACTCCCAGCACACGATGTGAAGAGCAGCTCCGCTGGCTGCACTGGGGAGATGAGGGGGTAAATTATTTAAAGAACATGAGGGAAGTGAAACAGTGTGTGGGGGGAGGGTAACTGAAAAAGAAGGGGAGGCTCAGGCGCCAAACAAAACAGGGGGGGCAGGGGCACATGAGAAAGGGGGAAGGGAATGTTGGAGAGGGAAGGCAGGCACTGAGGAGGTGCCTGCTCAAGAAAAGCAGGCGGGGGAAGCTAGACATGGCTGGGGGCGGGTGGGTGGAGAAGGAGAACCAGTGTGACCACAGCGCCTGCTGCAGGACCCAGCAGAGCAAAGGAGGGGCAGGGAGGCAAGCAAGCAATAAGGGTGTTGCCAAGGCCGGCTGGCCAGCCTGTCTGCCAGAACAGAAGTAGCCCCCACACACCCCTCTCAAAAAGGGGGAGAGAAGCGGTACGGGGAGAAAGGAGGATGTGCAACAGAGAGATCCAGACCAGCCATCTGCCTCTCACTGCTGGAGGGAAGACATGCTGGTGCTTGGGTAAACAGCTTTCTCTTCCCTGAGTCAAAAAAGACCAAGCCTAAGTCCAGCATAATCAGGCAGGCACCTGGGGTCAATTAGGACTTGCTAGACTCTACAGGCTGATTAGACACCTGCAGCCAATTAAGGCCTGTGCTGCTGCTTTAAAAGGGCTCTCCCAGGTAAGGAAGGAGAAGAGTGAAGGACAGGGAGAGCTGTGTGGTTTTGAGCAGAGGACTGACAAGCAGGTACCAAAGGAAAGGTGCTGGGAGGGATCCTTGGGGAGTGCCCCAGGGTAAAGCTGCCAGATTGAGAGTGGTAGTAATCCTGCCTGTTGCCACTGCCTTAGGGTCCCTGGGCTGGAACCTGGAGTAGTGGGTGGGCCTGGGTTCCCCCAACATCTCAACCTCTGCCTTGAGAAGGGAGAGCAGTACTCCAGAGGGGGAGTTTACTCTGAGCTTATGAGCTAGCCTTTGAGTGTGGCTCAGTAGGCTGTGGCTCCTGTGTCTAGTAAAGGGAAAGAGGCCATGTGGAGGGTCACAGTGAGCCTCTGAGGTTATCACTAACTGCCAGTAGCGTGAGAGCCACAGGGAATAGCTGAAGCTTTGCCACAATCCCTATTGCTCAGGTCCTATAACTACACCCCATCTCTAATGAGACAGTCCAACCTAGCAGCCCCAGTCAGTACAACACCCCCTTCTTGAAGGGTAGAGTGGCACAGTGGGGGAGTCAGTAGCAGTACCCCCTACTCACAGGGCAATAAGGCCTAGCAGCTGCAGTCACTAATCACAACTGTAGCATCCCCCTTGGGGGTTAATGGGGTGGGGCAGGGGGACCCAAACCCACCCTCTCCACCAGGTCCCAGTCAGTGGCAGGGTGGCCCACCACCAGCTCAGTGGGGAATCTGCCTAAAACATGCTGAAGCTCTCAGGTGTCTAACTCCCCACCCTGGGCTACTTCCTACCAGACTCACAGCCCATCACCTTCTTCTTCACTTTCCTCTGGCCTGGGAGCTTCTCTGGCTGTTCCCTGACTGGCCTCTGCAGTTCAGTCCATCCACAGCTCTTCCCTCCACAGTGGTCAGCCCTGACTGAGCTGCTTCGCTGGCATTTATACCTGTTCTCCAGCTGGAGCATGCCCAGCAGGGCTGTGGGGGGTGGGGCTCTCTGCCAGGTAGCCCTGGTTAACTCTTGAAGGCCCAGTGTGGGGTTTGTACACCCTGCCACAGGCCCTAGTAGAGAAGACAGTTTCAAAAAAGCCAGTGACTTCCAATGAGCTGCTGTAAGTTTGGCATCCTGGCTTGGTGTCTCTGCATTTTGCCACTTTCTCCTCATGCCACAGCTCCTCATGCAGTGCCACTCATTGTCAGGTCTGGGTGGTCACAATGGAGCACACCCGCTTAACTGCCTGCTCAATTTCACTGCAAGCTTGCCCAGATTCCTTCGGTGGTGTAGCTTTAAGTAGCCTGTCACGTAGGTGTGTACCTCTCTGCCTTCGCTGATGTAATCAGCTCCTGTTACAGTTTGGGTTTGTATAATCCAAAGTGAAGGATGTAAGTAGCTCAGTCTCCAGCTGAGCGTTAGCAAGGGCGCAACCAGGCCAGCAAGCTGTCAAAGGGTGGATGTCAGCTACCCGGGCTGTTAAAAGGGAGGGCCAGGGAATGGAAACCAGGGTTGAGAAGAAGCATGGCATTGTTGATAGAACCTTGGCCTGGCTACCTAAGTTATATGCCCAGCTCTGTCACACACTCCCAATGTACCCCTCAAAGATACTAAGGTACCCAGCTCCCATGGAGTTTAATAGGAGTTAGGTGCCTAAATGCTTTTGAGTCTCTGGGCCTTAGTTCTCCATCTTTAAAATGGGGACAATAATCCTCCCTTTCAGCTACCATTTGCTGGTCTTGTCTATTTAGACAACCTCATCAGAGCAGGGACTCTCTCTCATTTTCTGTACCTACAATGGCTAGCCCAATGAGACCTCAATCACCATTGGGGTCATGAGCCACTCTAATAATCATTAGATTCTTTAAAGACTAGGATCTGGAGTCACCACTAAAACGTTAGGTCAACCCAGCTGCATTGCTCAGGGACAGGAAAAATCCACACAATTCAGTGGTGTAGTTAAGCCAACCTAAGTCCTCAGTGTAGTTGACAGCACTAGGTTGCTGGAGGTGGATTACCTATGATAACAGGAGGACTCCACCTGTCAGTGTAGGTAGTGTCTACAGTGACATGCTACAGCTTGTAAGAAAGAAGAGGGCGAAGAGAGCTACAACATGGACATTCCTTCTTTCTTGCTATCATGAGTTCTAAGGCCTAAGCCTACTGGCATGACTTAATGTGAGCAGTCACGTTAAAGGCAATACATAAACTGAGGAATGCTGCCAACAAGCCTCATGTTCAAGCTCAAAATGCTGGTGAAATTGTAAACCACTCGCGCTTCACTCTCGTGGGAACTTGTGAATTGCAAAGTTATAACTACATCTGTTGGGTGACATAACAAATGGGATTAGAATGGAGCTCAAGTGGCTTGTGATGTAATCGTCACCCAAAAAATGTATTTGTATTACCAGGCATGTCAGCACACTTTTTTTTTTTTTTTTTTTTTTTTTTTTTTTCAATGAGTAAGATGTTTTGCTTTCTCCTTCATTATGTGGTCTCCTCCTCGTGGCCCAGTGTTCATATTACTGTTGTACCTTTTCTCCCTGTTACAGGGGGGCACATCATGAAGGTCTGACATACTCTTGAGTAAAACCTACACCAGAAACCTACAGTAGACACAACTGCAGCTGTTCCACTGAAGCAGACAATACAGCAATGGAAGGGGTTTTTTTGTCCCTGCAGTAAATCCGCTGCTCTGAGAGGTGGTAGCTAAGTCAATGGAAGAATTCTTCTGTCAATCTAGCAATGTCTACACCAGGGCATAGCTTGGGTTAATTGCATCTCATAAGAAATAACTCCCATGACTGGAGCACTGTCATGGAAGGGTATAAACTGTTCAGGGAGGACAGGCGGGGGAGAAGGAGGAGTTGCGCTGTATGTAAGAGCAGTATGATTGCTCAGAGCTCCAGTGTGAAACTAGAGAAAAGCCTGTTGAGAGTCTTTGGATTAAGATTGGACATAAAAGAAACAAAGATGATGTTGTGGTGGGTGTCTGTTATAGACCACCAGACCAAGAGGATGAGGTAGACAAGGTATTCTTCAGACAACTAGCAGAAGATTCCAGATCACAGGTCCTAGTTCTCATGGGAGACTTTAGTCATCCTGACATCTGATGGGAGAGCAATACAGCAGTACACAGACAATCCAGGAAGTTTTTGGAGAGTGTTGGGACCAAATTCCTGGTGCAAGTGCTGGAGGAATCAGCAAGAGGCCATGTTCCTCTTGACCTGCTGCTCACAAACAGGGAAAAATTGGATGGGGAAGTAGAAGTAGGTGGCAACCTGGGCAGCAGTGGCTATGGGATGTGTGATGGACCCCCCACACCACGCTTTATGAAATTGATTTATGGACACAAATATGCATAACCCAAAGATGCTTTGGACAAAATACATCATGTAACCTATCAATCTTCATGTCACAATCTGCTGGATCTGTAATCTTATTTTGGTATATGTATCATTCTTGTATGTAAAGTTAGATATATGGGCTGTGTCTACACTGGCACCCTTTTGCGGAAAAGGGATGCTAATGAGACACAGCGCAGAAATTGCGGGATTTAAATATCCCCGCGGCAGATTTCAGCCATTGCTCGGGGTTTTGCCGAGAAAAGCGCCAGTCAAACGCGATCTTGCGAAAATAAACCCTTTTCCAAGCAAGATCTCTTATTCCTACTTGAAAGTAGGAATACAGCAGTATACCTACTTGAAAGTAGGAATAAGAGATCTTGCGGAAAGGGTTTATTTTCCGCAAGATCGCGTCTAGACTGGCGCTTTCTCCGCAAAACCCCGAGCCGAAAAAGCGGCAGCCATGTTCATGCAAATGCCACGGGGGATATTTAAATCCCCCGCGGATTTGCAATTGCGCTGTGTCTCATTAGCATCCCTTTTCCGCAAAAGGGTGCCAGTGTAGACACAGCCATGGAGTATGGAATGGTTTAGGGTTTCAAATGTGCAAATGAAAGCCATCAAGGGTGTTTCACCTCAATGTCTGGGTGATCACCTGTAAACAGCCTCCTTTGACCTTGAAGTCTAAGAGGTGGTTGGTCTTAAGAAGTCATGTGACCCCACACACACACACACACACACACAAACTGGTAGAGTCTGACCAGGCAATTTTCCATGGAAGGGGAAAATGTGAAACAATGCATTCCTGCCTAAAAAGGGAAGTGATTTAAGATGCAAAGTTTTCAGTCTGTCTTTGGCCGGCATGTCACTCCCAAGAGAATGAACCAGAGACGCCAGGGGAAAAAGATCTTTCATGCTTTGGAGGTTTAGTTGAAATAAGAACAGTTTTAGGGTAAATTTGTACTGAGCTTTTCATGTTAGAACTAGCTATGTGTTGTTGTTTTTTTGTTGTTTTAAATTTTTAATTCACTTTGCTCTGTCCTTGTTAGGATTGAAAGTTTTATCCTTTTTATATTTGTATTTTTAGGTTTAATAATGTAGCAATGTAAGGTAATATATTATTACATTTAAATTAAGCCCTTTAGTAAGATATATATTTAAAGTTTAGTAAGTAAAGAGACAGGATCATAGAATCATAGAATACTAGGACTGGAAGGGACCTCGAGAGGTCATCGAGTCCAGTCCCCTGCCCTCATGGCAGGACCAAATACTGTCTAGACCATCCCTGATAGACATTTATCTAACCTACTCTTAAATATCTCCAGAGATGGAGATTCCACAACCTCCCTGGGCAATTTATTCCAGTGTCTGACTACCCTGACAGTGAGGAACTTTTCCCTAATGTCCAACCTAAACCTCCCTTGCTGCAGTTTAAGCTCATTGCTTCTTGTTCTGTCCTCAGAGGCCAAGATGAACAAGTTTTCTCCCTCCTCCTTATGACACCCTTTTAGATATCTAAAAACTGCTATCATGTCCCCCCTCAATCTTCTCTTTTCTAAACTAAACAAACCCAATTCCTTCAGTCTTCCCTCATAGGTCATGTTCTCTAGACCTTTAATCATTCTCGTTGCTCTTCTCTGACCCTCTCCAATTTCTCCACATCTTTCCTGAAATGCGGTGCCCAGAACTGGACACAATACTCCAACTGAGGCCTAACCAGCGCAGAGTAGAGCGGAAGAATGACTTCTCGTCTTGCTCACAACACATCTGTTAATGCATCCCAGAATCATGTTTGCTTTCTTTGCAACAGCATCACACTGCTGACTCATATTCAACTTGTGGTCCACTATAACCCCTAGATCCCTTTCTGCCATACTCCTTCCCAGACAGTCGCTTCCCATTCTGTATGTATGAAACTGATTGTTCCTTCCTAAGTGGAGCACTTTGCATTTGTCTTTATTAAACTTCATCCTATTTACCTCAGACCATTTCTCCAATTTGTCCAGGTCATTTTGAATTATTACCCTATCCTCCAGATTAGTTCCCAGCTTGGTATCATCTGCAAACTTAATACCTATACCAATATCTAAATTGTTGATGAAGATATTGAACAGAGCCGGTCCCAAAACAGACCCCTGTGGAACCCCACTTGTTATGCCTTTCCAGCAGGATTGTGAACCATTAATAACTACTCTCTGAGTACGATTATCCAGCCAGTTATGCACCCACCTTATAGTAGCCCCATCTAAGTTGTATTTACCTAGTTTATTGATAAGAATATCATGTGAGACCGTATCAAACGCCTTCCTAAAGTCTAGGTATACCACATCCACCGCTTCTCCCTTATCCACAAGACTATCCTATTAAAGAAAGCTATCAGATTGGTTTGACATGATTTGTTCTTTACAAATCCATGCTGGCTGTTCCCTATCACTCCACATTTGTCTAGATTTCAGCGTTGGAATATTGCGAGCCTCATTTGCATAGCTAATGAATCGCATGCGAAGATCTTGCAAAGACGGGCTGTCACACTGCCCCTTCTTGCGAGCTTTTGCAAGCCGCTATGCCTGAAAATAATCGGCATAACGGCTTAGCGGTTTTTTCTTGCAAGAAGGGGCAGTGTATGCACCCACCTTATAGTAGCGCAAGAGCCTCTTCCGATAAGAATGGCGGTCATTAGTTATGCAAATGAGGCTCGGCGATATTCCAACGCTGAGCCTCATTTGCATAGCTCTGGCGCAAAAGCGCGCCAGTCTAGACATAGCCCAAGTGTTTACAGATGATTTCCTTAATTACTTGCTCCATTATCTTCCCTGGCACAGAAGTTAAACTAACTGGTCTGTAGTTTCCTGGGTTGTTCTTATTTCCCTTTTTATAAATGGGCACTATATTTGCCCTTTTCCAGTCTTCTGGAATCTCTCCTGTCTCCCATGATTTTCCAAAGATGATAGCTAGAGGCTCAGATACCTCCTCTATCAGCTCCTTGAGTATTCTAGGATGCATTTCATCAGGCCCTGGTGACTTGCAGGCATCTAACTTTTCTAGGTGATTTTTGACTTGTTCTTTTTATTTTACCTTCTAAAACTACCCCTTCCCACTAGCATTCACTATGTTAGGCATTCTACAGACTTCTGGTGAAGACCAAACAAAGAAGTCATTGAGCATCTCTGCCATTTCCAAGTTTCCTGTTACTGTTTCTCCTCCTCACTGACCAGTGGGCCTACCCTGTCCTTGGTCTTCCTCTTGCTTCTAATGTATTTATAAAAAGTCTTCTTGTTTCCCTTTATTCCCGTAGCTAGTTTGAGCTCATTCTGTGCCTTTGCCTTTCTAATCTTGCCCCTGCATTCCTGTGCTGTTTGCCTATATTCATCCTTTGTAATTTGTCCTACTTTCCATTTTTTATATGACTCCTTTTTTATTTTTAGATCATGCAAGATCTCGTGGTTAAGCCAAGGCGGTCTTTTGCCGTATTTTCTATCTTTCCGACACATCGGAATAGCTTGCTTTTGGGCCCTTAACAATGTCCCTTTGAAGAACTGCCAACTCTCCTCAGTTGTTTTCCCTCAGTCTCGATTCCCATGGGACCTTACCTATCAGCTCTCTGAGCTTACCAAAATCCGCCTTCCTGAAATCCATTGTCTCTATTTTGCTGTTCTCCTTCTACCCTTCCTTAGAATTGTGAACTCTATGATTTCATGATCACTTTCACCCAAGCTGCCTTCCACTTTCAAATTCTCAACCAGTTCCTCCCTATTTGTTAGGATCAAATCTAGAACAGCTTCCCCGGTAGCTTTTTCAACCTTCTGAAATAAAAAGTTGTCTCCAATGCAGTCCAAGAACTTATTGGATAGTCTGTGCCCCGCAGTGTTATTTTCCCAACATATATCTGGATAGTTGAAGTCCCCCATCACCACCAAATCTTCCACCTGGGTAGGTGGCCTGTAGTAGACTCCTAGCATGACATCACCTTTGTTTTTAATCCCTTTTAGCCTAACCCAGAGACTCTCAACACTTCCGTCTCCTATGTCCATCTCCACCTCACTCCAAGTGTGTTCATTTTTAATGTATAAGGCAACACCTCCTCCCTTTTTCCCTGTCTATCCTTCCTGAGCAAGCTGTACCCTTCCATACAAACATTCCAATCATGTGTATTATCCCACCAAGTTTCTGTGATGCCAACAATGTCATAATTGTACTTATTTATTAGCACTTCCAGTTCTTCCTGCTTATTTCCCATACTTCTCGCATTTGTATATAGGCATCTAAGATCCTGATTTGACCTTGCCTCCCAGTTTTGCCCTGACCCTCCTTTCTCTCTGCCATTGTAGCCCACGCTCCTCCCATTTCCGACCCATCTCCCAGGTCTCCATGTTCTCCACTTACCTGTGGGCTTTGCTCACCTGTCCCCGAACCTAGTTTAAAGCCCTCCTCACTAGGTTAGCCATTCTGTATGCAAACAGGGTCTTCCCCCTCCTCGTAAGGTGGACGCCATCCCTGCTTAGCAGTCCTTTCTGGAATAGCATCCCATGGTCGAGGAAGCCAAAGCCCTCCTGCCGACACCATCCTCACAGCCAGGCATTCACCTCCAGGATGCACCTGTCTCTGCCCGGCCCCTACCTTCGACAGGAAGGATCAAGAGAATACCACCTGCGCTCCAAACTCCTTCACCCGTACTCCCAGAGCCCTGTAGTCACTCTTGATCCGCTCAGTGTCACACCTCACAGTATCATTAGTGCCCACATGGATGAGTAGCATGGGTAGTAGTCAGAGGGCCGGATAATCCTCGACAATGCCTCCGTAACATCTCGATACGGGCCCCGGCAGACAGCATACCTCCCGAGATGAAATGTCAGGGCGACAGATGGGCGCCTCCGTCCCTCTCAGAAGAGAGTCTCCGACCACCACTACTCTACGCTTCCTATTCGCAGTGGTGGCAGCAGACCTCCCAGCCTTGGGGGTACGGGGCTTCTCCTCCTCTGGTGTAGGGGGTGATTGCTTATCTCCTGTATAAAGAAGAGCATAACGGTTTCCTAGTACCACAGCGGGAGGGTTCGGTGCAGGGGTAGAGCAGTGCCTGCTGCCAGAAGTAACCAGCTGCCACTGTCCACCCTGAGTCGTCTCCTCCTCCACCAGCGGTGTGTCCACAGTCCTGTGTACTGGGACAGCTACCTCAGCTGTCTCCTCATGAACACGGTCCAGGAATTCCTCATGGATGCGGGTGCTCCTCAGCCACCTCCTCCTGTAGCTCTGCCACCTGCTGCCTGAGAGATTCCACCAGCAGGCACCTTTCGCATTGGATGATCTTCCCAGCCTGGATATCAATAAGTGGGAATTGCAATCCACAGTCCCTGCAAAACCACACCAGGATCTGGGTAGAGGCATCCATGCTCAGGTGCTCTGTCTGGCTACAGGTGCCGGTGGAGGAGACAGAAGCAGTGCTGGCACAGGTGTTGGTCTTCCTGACCATCGTAGGCCTCCTCTCAAACTCCTCTCAAACTCCCTGTCTGCAGCTCCTGTCCGCTTCGCTCCCTGGTCGCTCTGCCTCTGGCTTTTAAGGATCTCATATTGTGTCTATGTTAATGAGATTAGAAATATTGAAGGCCCGGACCTTCGATGTGAATTGTTTTGATTTTTGCTTAATATAAAACAGTACTGTTTACTTTGAAGGATTTTGTGAAAGACTGTTTGTGTGAATGAGAACATGTGAAGGTCATCATTAGAGCCAGATGGTCAAGAGAGAAGGGGGGCAATGTGGGTGAAGACAAACTGTAAAAGACAGACTGCGAAGAGACATATCAGGGTCAGAAGAGCCATCAGTGCATACCCACGGTCAAGAATTGATCAGATTGGCAGATTGATGGCTCTAAAGGTGAAGGCATCCCTAAAAACAACTGATTAACAATCCAGGACAGGATGAGCATCTTGGAGATGTTTTGGGAATGATTAACATCAACAAGATAACATTCCGGTCACAGACTGACACAGCGGAATCCAATGATTTCAACAGAGAAAAGGATTATAAAAGCAGGGTGCCTTGCTATGGAACTTTGGGTTCATCTTGCCACAAACTCCAGAGGAGCATCGGATCAATCGACTGACAAAGGCCCTGCTCTCCCTCTGTGTTCAATCTAGCTGGCCACTAGACTGATACAGAATCTGGACTGGTAACTATAACATCGTCTGGCGGGACTGTGTGTGTGTATGGTGTTTGTGTGTGAATGATTGATTGAAAAGCATATGCAACTGTTGTATTCTCAATAAATGCGGCGTACTGCCTTTTCCCCTATGAAAGATCTTGTGTGCTTCGTTTAAGCATAACATTCTCACTTAAATCCTACTGTTTGTACTTAATAAAATCTTTTATTTACTATCAAGCCCAGTGTAAATAATTGCTACCTAGGGGAGCAACCAGTGTGTACATTCCCCCTTTGATTGCTAAAGGGGGCTTACCTGAATGATTGATTTATTTGGGGTTCTGATCCCATTTGGGGAGTGGTTTCCCTTGAAGCTGGGCCCAAAACTGCATTTTCCTTGGACCTGAAGAGATTCAGTGTCTGCACTACTCTTGGGGTCTTGGGGGAGGGGGGGATCTCAGCTCTGTGCCTTGGCTGAGGGAGACCAGGGAGCTGGCCCAGTAGGACAGGATGGTGAGAAGCCCCAGAGAACAGGAAGGCAGTGGCTTTGTCCGCCCTCCAGGAGGCACCCCAAGGGGTCCTCTGTGACTGCACCCTGTCACAAGATGGTTGAGTTCAGAATTCTGACAGAAGGAAGAAAGGAGAGCAGCAGAATACAGACTGCTGAAAGTAGACACCAGGACTTACTGGTGCACTCTGCACTGGGCCTGGTGTCCTTAGCAAGGAAATCTGCTCTTGGCCCCCGGCACAAGCAGCACCTCAGGCAGAAGGGTCAGGGCTGGGAGCATCCCCTTGAGCCAGTCCTTCATTGTCAGTGGCTGGGAGGCCTGGGGCTACAGTGATGGAAGCCAGGAGCTCTGGGGTTTGTGCAGTGATTTGAAGGGTCCTGGTCACTGACAGCTGGAAGCCCCGGGCCCTTTTTAAATCATCAGGCTCCTGGGCAGCTGCCCCCTTTCACCCCATCAGTGGCCCTGCCAGTAGGGTCTGGCAGCACTTTGTTCCCAGGCAAAAGGGCAGCAATGTTAAAGCGCTTCCGTGGCAGCACTGCCAGGCCTTACCAGCAGGGCCATCAACAGGGGGAGCAAAAAGTTGGCCCATGTGCAGACTGGTACCATTGGCTGGTACTTACCATTGTGCCTAGAACACTAGAACTGGAAAGGACATGAAGAGGTCATCAAGTCCAGTCCCCCCGCCCTCACGGCAGGACCAAGCACCATCTAGATCGGGGTGGGCAATAATTTTTGACAGGGGGCCACTCCAAGATTTTGGAAAGTGGTCAACTCTTCCATGATATTAATGGAGATGCAGGGTCTGGGATGGAGGTTGGGTGCAGAGGGGAGCTTGGGGTAAGGGATTGGGGTGCAGGAGGGAGACTGGAGTCTGGGAGGGAGTTTGGGTGAAGCAGGCGGTTGTGACCTAGGGCAGGAGACTGGAGTGCAGGGGTTTGGGATGTGACCTAGGTAGGGGATTGTGATCTGGGACAGGAGATTGGGGTGCCAGATCTGGGAGGGGCTATGGGTGTAAGAGGGGGACAGAGGGTTTGGGTATGTTGAGTGGGGGGCGCAGAGAGTTGGGGCAGGAAAGGGCTGGGGTGCCAGAAGCAGGCTGTGGCCAAGAGACTTACTTGTCAGCTGCCAAACTAGCCTGCCTGCCGCCAGAGCTTAAAATGTTTCCCAGCCAGCTTGCCTGGTCATGTGCTTCATTGAATAACGGAGCCTGGAGAGGGGGTGTGATTCTTCTTAGCTGCCTGTTATTCTAACAAGCAGCTCCCATTGGCCCGGTTTCTGCCAGAAACCGGCCAATGGGAATGTGCTGGGGGTGGGGTGGCTCTTAAAAATTCCCCCCCCTCCCCTCCAGTTTTAAAACAGAGACTGAGACCTGCAGCTGTGTTTCTGCACAGCGTGTGGGGCAAGCAGGGGAGCCTGCCTGGGGCTCCCTGCTGCCTCCACGGGCTGCATCCAGTGGCTTGGCGGGCCGGATGCAGCCCGCAGGCCATATTTTGCCCATACCTGGTCTAGATCATCCCTGAGAGATGTCTGTTCAACCTGCTCTTAAATATCTCCACTGATGGAGAGTCCACAATCCCACTAGGCAACTTATTCCTGTGTTTAACCACCCTGACAGTTAGGAAGTTTTTCCTAATATCCAACCTAAACCTCCCTTGCTGCAGTTTAAGCCCATTGCTTCTTGTTCTATCCTCAGAGGCCAAGGAGAACAATTTTTCTCCCTCCTCCTTGTAACACCGTTTTAGATACTTGAAAACTGCTATCATGTCCCTTCTCAGCCTTCTCTTTTCTAAACTAAACAAGCCCAATTCTTTCAGTCTTTCCTCATAGGTCACATTCTCTAGAGTCTAGACCTTTCATCATTTTTGTTGCTCTTTTCTGGACCTTCTCCAATTTCTCCACATCTTTCTTGAAATGTGGTACCCAGAACTGGACACGGTACTCCAGTTGAGGCCTAATCAGCGCAGAGTAGAGCGGAAGAATGACTTCTCATGTCTTGCTCACAACACTCCTGTTAATGCATCCCAGAATCATGTTTGCTTTTTTTGCAACAGTGTCACACTGTTGACTCGTGTTTAGCTTGTGGTCCACTAATACCCCTAGATCCCTTTCAGCAGTACTCCTTCCTAGACAGTCGTTTCTCATTCTGTATGTGTGAAACTGATTTTTCCTCCCTAAGTAGAGTACTTTGCATTTGTCCTTATTAAACTTCATCCTATTTACCTCAGACCTTTTCTCCAGTTTGTCCAGATCATTTTGAATTATGACCCTATCCCCCAAAGCAGTTGCAACCCCTCCCAGCTTGGTATCATCTGCAAACTTAATAATCGTACTCTCTATGCCATTATCTAAATTGTTGATGAAGATATTGAACAGAACTGGTCCCAAAACAGACCCCTGCGGAACTCCACTTGTTATGCCCTTCCAGTATGACTGTGAACCATTAATAACTACTCTCTGGGAACGGTTATGCACCCACCTTACATTAGCCCCATCTAGATTGCATTTCCCTAATTTATGGATAAGAAGGTCATGCAAGACCGTATCAAATGCCTTACTAAAGTCTAGGTATACCATGTCGAGTGCTTCTCCCTTATCCACAAGGCTTGATATTCTATTAAAGAAAGCTATCAGATTGGTTTGACATGATTTGTTCTTTACAAATCCATGATGGCTGTTACCTATCACCTTATAATCTTCCAGATGTTTGCAGATGAATTCCTTAATTACCTGCTCCATTATCTTTCCTGGCACAGAAGTTAAACTAACTGGTCTGTAGTTTCCTGGGTTGTTTTTATTTCCCTTTTTATAGATGGGCACTAGATTTGCCCTTTTCCAGTCTTCTGGAATCTCTCCCAACTTCCATGATTTTTCAAAGCTGATAGCTAAAGGCTCAGATACCTCCTCTATCAGCTCCTTGAGTATTCTAGGATGCATTTCATCAGGCCCTGGGACTTGCAGACATCTAACTTTTCTAAGTAATTTGTATCTTGTTCTTTTTTTATTTTATCTTCTAAACCTACCCCCTTCCCACCAGCATTCACTATGTTAGGCATCCAGTCACCATCCGTCGTCTTGGTGAAAACCAAAACAAAGAAGTCGTTAAGCACCTCTGCCATTTCCAAATTTCCTGTTATTGTTTCTCCCTCTTCACTGAGCAATGGGCCTACCCTGTCCTTTGTCTTCCTCTTGCTTCTAAGGGTATGTCTACACTAGCTCGTTAATTCGAGCTAGGTAGGCAAATAAGGCGACCGGAGTTGCAAATGAAGCCTGGGATTTAAATATCCCAGGCTTTATTTGCATGTTCCCGTCCGGTCGCCATTTTTAAATGCCACTAGTCCGGACTAACTGCCGCGCGGCTACACGTGGCAGTGTCACGTTAATTCGAACGAAGTCCTTAGTTCGAATTAACTGTTACTCCTCATTCCACTCCTCATTCATCCTTTGTAACTGGACCTAGTTTCCGCTTTTTATATGACTACTTTTTTGATTTTTAGATCATGTAAATCTCCTGGTTAAGCCAAGGTGGTCTCTTGCCATACTTTAGTTGGGGTTGGTCTTGCTTTGAGCGGGGGGTTGGACTAGATGACCCTCTGAGGTCTCTTCTAACCCTATTCTATGATGTAGTTTAGCTGAACTGTAGGGAAGTAGTGCAAGTGGGCGAACAGGAGCAGCTAACAGGGAGTTTGGAGAGGGAGTTCTCCAGGTAAAGGAGGAGTAAATACGGGACCCTTGTGGTAAGTGGCTGTCTGTAGTGTGTGTTTGTGTGTGGGGAGGTTATTTGCTGTGTGCTGAGCTTGTGTTTGTCTGTTTGGTTTGTTTGTTTGTTTGAAGGAGCTTCTAAAAGGTTTGAAATCTGGAAGCCTCTGTTAATTGGCTGAGCCTCAGTCAGGGGGAGGGGCTACCAGGGCTTTATAAGCTGTGACTCAGCAACCAGGGAGCTTGCGACCAGGAGCAGCTAACAGGACTTTGGAGAGGAGTTTAGAGGGGAGGTTAGAGGGCACTAGTGACTTCTGACCTTCTTTAAAACATAACTTTTATAATAATCTATATTCCAGACATTTAATAAGAATCCCAGTTTATACTTAAACCTATTCATAAGAAAAATGGAGACAGAAGCCCAGCAGTAGAGTGGGGGCTATCCTGTTTATTGCATCAAGTGTCACATGTATGATTACCTGCCCTGTGGGCGAGTGGCATATGTGTGCACCAGTTGCAAGGAGCTCCTGACCCTCAGAGACCGAGTTCGGGCTTTGGAGGCCAGGGTGGCTGAACTGGAGGAGCTAAGGGAGGTAGAGAGATATGTGGATGAGACTTTCTGGGACACTGTAGTACTGTCCCACCTCCAGTCTGAGAGCCCCAGTGCTCTTAAGGAGGATGAAAGTCTCAAGGAACAGAGCATTCAATGGGAACAGAGGGAAACCATCCTGTAGTTGGGACCCTCCTTCCAGAGGATGTTGCGGTATCCTCTCGCACTGAGGATACCTCTCTGAGGGGAGGGAATGCCAGTTGTTAGGAAGAGGCAGGTGTTAGTAGTGGGTGATTCGATCGTTAGAAACATAGATAGTTGGGTTTGTGATGACCGAGAACCGTGATGGTCACTTGCCTGCCTGGTGCGAAGGTTATGGATCTCTCGAGGCATCTAGATAGACTTATGTGTAGTGCTGGGAGGAGCCGTGGTCGTGGTACATGTAGGTACCAATGACGTAGGGAAGGGTAGGAGAGATGTCCTGGAGGCCAAATTTAGGCTGCTAGGAAAGAGACTGAAATCCAGGACCTCTATGGTGGCATTCTCGAAATGCTTCCAGTTCCACGCGCAGGGCCAGGTAGGCAGGCAGAGATTCAGAATCTCAATGCGTGATGAGACGATGGTGTAGGGAAGAGGGGTTTGGATTTATTAGGAACTGGGGACACTTTTGGGAGAGGGGAGCCTATACAGGAAGGATGGGCTCCACCTAAACCAGGGTGGAACCAGACTGCTGGCACTAAACATTAAAAAGGCCATAGAGCAGTTTTTAAACTAAGATGGGGAAAGCCGATTGGTGCGGAGATGCACGAATCGGATGGAGACTTCTCTAGAGGAGAATCCATTGATAGAGATTCTCTAAGCTGTAGTCAGAAAGAGAGGAGGGAGAGGACAAACCATGGGCCAGAGCAGACAAACAACCGCATATAAAGGAATCCAATGCATCAGGGAAGGGCAGACAAATAAGCAGTGGCAAATTTTTAAAGTGCTTCTACACAAATGCTAGGAGTCTGACTAATAAGATGGGTGAACTAGAGTACCTAGTATTAAATGAGGAGATTGACATAATAGGCATCACTGAAACCTGGTGGAATGAGGAAAATCTGTGGACACAATCATACCGGGATATAAAATATATCGAAGGATAGAGCAGGCCGGGTGGGTGGAGTGGCACTGTATGTGAAAGATAATGTAGAATCAAATGAAATAAAAATATTAAATGAATCAACATGTTCAATAGAATCGCTATGGATAGTAATTCCATGCTCCAATAATAAGAAATTAGCAGTAGGGATATATTACCGACCACCTGACCAGGACAGCGATACTGACATTGAAATGCTGAGGAGATTAGAGAGGCTACCAAAATAAAGAACTCTATAATAATGGGGGATTTTAATTACCCCCATATTGACTGGATACATGTCACCTCAGGAAGAGAAGCAGAGATAAAATTTCTCAATGGCTTAAATGACTGCTTGGAGCAGCTGGTGCAGGAACCCACAAGGAGAGGCACTCGATTTAGTCCTGAGTGGAGCGCAGGATCAGGTCCAGGAAATAACCGTTACAGGACCGCTTGGGAATAGTGACCATAATATAATAACATTCAACATTCCTGTGGTGGGAAGAACACCTCAGCAGACCAGCACCCTGGCATTTAATTTCAAAAAGGGGAATTACACAAAATGAGGAGGTTAGTTAAACAGAAATTAAAAGGCACAGTGACTAGAGCCAAATCCCTGCAAGCTGCATGGAAACTTTTAAAGACACCATAATAGAGGCCCAACTTAAATGTATACCCCAAATTAAAAACATAGCAAGAGACCTAAAAAGAGTCACTGTGGCTTAACCACCATGTAAAAGAAGCAGTGAGGGACAAAAAGGCATCTTTTAAGAAGTGGAAGTCCAATCCTAGTGAGATAAATAGAAAGGAAACATAAACACTGTCAAATCAAGTGTAAAAATGTAATAAGAAAAGCAAAAAGATTTTGAGGAACAGCTAGCCAAAAACTCAAAAAGAAATAACAAAATGTTTTTAAGTACATTAGAAGCAGGAAGCCTGCTAAAAACCTGTGGGTCCCTAGACGATCGAACTATAAAAGGCGCAATCAAGGACGATAAAGCCATTGTGGAGAAACTAAATGATTTCTTTGCTTCAGTCTCACGGCTGAGGACGTTGGGGAGATTCCCAAATCTGCACCGTCCTTTGTGGGTAATGAATCTGAGGAACTGTCCCGGATTGAAGTGTCATTAGAGGAGGTTTTGGAACAAATAGAAAACTTAATGTTAACAAATCTCCGGACCGATGGCATTCATCCAAGGGTTCTAAAAGAACTCAAATGGGAAATTGCTGAACTATTATCTGTGGTTTGTAACCTATCCCTTAAATCGCTTCCGTATCTAATGACTGGAAGGTAGCCAACGTGACACCAATATTTAAAAAGGGCTCTAGAGGCGATCCGGCAATTACAGACCGGTAAGTCTAACTTCAGTACTGGCAAATTAGTCGTAAACAATAGTAAAGAATAAAATTGTGAAGCATGTAGAAGAACATAATTTGTTGGACAAAAGTCAACATGGTTTCTGTAAAGGGAAATCCTGTCTTACTAATCTATTAGAGTTCTTTGAAGGTTAACAAACATGGACAAGGGGATCCAGTAGATATAGTATACTTAGATTTCAGAAAGCTTTGACAAGGTCCTCACCAAAGGCTCTTGTGTAAATTACATGGCCATGGGATAAGAGGGAAGGTCCTTTCTTGGATTGAGAACTGGTTAAAAGACAGGAAACAAAGGGTAGGAATAAATGGTAAATTTTCAGAATGGAGAGGGGTAACTAGTGGTGTCCCCAAGGGTCAGTCCTAGGACCAATCCTGTTCAACTTATTCATAAATGATCTGGAGAAAGGGGTAAGCAGTGAGGTGGTAAAGTTTGGATGATACCAAACTGTTTAGGATAGTCAAGACAGAAGCAGACTGTAAGGGACTCCAAGAAGATCTCACCAAACTGAGTGATTGGGCAACAAAATGGCAAATGAAATTTAATGTGGATAAGTGTAAAGTAATGCACATCGGGAAAATAACCCCAACTATACGTACAGTATGATGGGGGCTAATTTGGCTACGACAAATCAGGAAAGAGATCTTGGAGTTATCGTGGACAGTTCTCTGAAAACTTCCACACAGTGTGCAGCGGTCAAAAAGGCAAATAGGATGCTAGGTATTATTAAGAAAGGGATAGAAAATAAGACCCAGAATATCTTACTGCCCCTGTATAAAACTATGGTACGCCCACATCTTGAATACTGTGTACAGATGTGGTCTCTCACCTCAAAAAAGATATTTTGGCCTTGGAAAGGGTTCAGAAAAGGGCAACTAAAATGATTAGGGGTTTGGAACGGGTCCCATATGAGGAGAGGTTAAAGCGACTGGGACTTTTCAGTTTAGAAAAGAGGAGACTGAGGGGGATATGATAGAGGTGTATAAAATCATGAGTGGTGTGGAGAGGGCCGATAAAGAAAAGTTATTTATTAGTTCCCTAAATAGAAGAACTAGAGGACACCAAATGAAATTAATGGGTAGCAGGTTTAAAACTAATAAAAGAAAGTTCTTCTTCACACAGCGTAGTCAGCCTGTGGAACTCCTTGCCAGAGGAGGCTGTGAAGGCTAGGACTATAACAGAGTTTAAAGAGAAGCTAGATAATTTCATGGAGGTTAGGTCCATAAAAGGCTATTAGCCAGGGATAAATGGTGTCCTTGGCCTCTGTTTGACAGAGGCTGGAGAGGGATGGCAGGAGACAAATCGCTTGATCATTGTCTTCGGTCCACCCCCTCTGGGGCACCTGGTGCTGGCCACTGTCAGCAGACAGGATACTGGGCTAGATGGACCTTTGGTCTGACCCGGTACGGCCATTCTTATGTTCTTATGTTATGTTATGTTATCAGCCAATCATGGCAACAGACTGAATGGAATACGGTCCAGTGGTTTTTTAGCTCTTCTTCCATAAAGGATTAGCCAGTGAGGCTTGGAAACAGAGAAAAAGAATGTAATCATGGTAGAAGTTTATCACTAGCATGGTTGCTATGGGCACACGGCTGATTCTTGTACTCTTCTTCCTTCAACAGGATTGTCTCCTCTAGATAACTGGGGACATGCTAGCAACCAGATGCACATTAGGCACTGATTTCTGGGCAACGCATCTGAGAGCCCAGTTAGTTTCCATGCATGGTACGTGGGGTAAAAATGTAAAGAATTTCCCATCAACACATTTGGAAAGTCACTTAGGGCTACTAGAGCAGGGGTGGCCAACCTCTGGCTCCAGAGCTACATGCGGCTCTTCAGAAGTTAATATGCAGTTCCTTACATAGGTACCAAATCCAGGGCTGGAGCTACAGGTGCCAACGTTCCACTGGACCGGAGGGTGCTCCCTGTTCAACCCCCAGCTCTGCTCTAGGCGCTGTCCTCTCCCCTAGGATCCTGAGCCTGTTACACCCAGACTTCCCCCTCCAGTGTCTCCCACTGAGAAAGAGCTGATCCCAGTGGGCAGGAGGAAAAGGAGAAGGAGGCGCTGACAGGTGGGATGGATGTGCTGAGAGTGGTGGTGGGGAGATGATCGGGGCTGGTGACAGAACTGTTGCTCTTTGGCAATGTGCATTGGTAAATTCTGGCTCCTTCTCAGGTTTAGGTTGGCCACCCCTGTACTAGAGGGACATGTAACTGGGAGGAAGGGAGGCTGTATGTGTGGTTTAGTTATGAGTCGCCTGCAATCTGAAAGGGAAACTGTGCATCTGTCCAGAAATGTATTAGGCCTGGTCTACACTAGGACCTTAGTCTGAAATAACCCTCCCAAGTTTGAATTTGTAATCAGTGTGTCCACACTACCAAGCCCATTATTCTAGAATAAGGGGCCACAGAATTCAAACTCTATACACCTGCTTTTCATGAGGAATAATGCTAATTCCAAACTTGTAAATCCGAAATAACGTTAGTGTGGACACTCCAGTGCCACTAATTCAAACTAATTGGCCTCTAGGGGTGTGTCTACACTGCAACATTATTTCAAAATAACTAGCGCTATTCCAAAATAACTTAGTCTGTGTCTACACAGCAGGCAGTTATTTGGAAATAGCATCAAAATACTGTCAAGCTGGAGGACTTCTTACTCTGATTCCTGTAACCCTCATTGTACAAGGAGTAAGGGAAGTCAGAGGAAGAGTGCTCTATTTCAAAATAAGTGCTGTGTAGACACTCCCTATTTCGAAATAAGATACGCAATTGATGTAGCTCAATTTGTGTAGCTTATTTCCAGTTAAGCCCTGAAGTGTAGATGCACCCTAGGAAGCCTCCGGCAGCTCCCCAGAGTGCTTTCTGGGGCTCTGAGTCCAAGGTAGAGTGTCCACATTAATGGAGTCTGCCTTGGACTACATTCGATTTTTCCCCGTAGTGAGGACATAGAATTTTGAATTTGTAAAATCGGGTGCCCAGAAGTTGAACGTAGTAAATTCAAAATAATCTCCTAGGGTATGTCTAGACTACAGGCTTTTGTCGACAGAAGTTTTGTCGACAGATACTGTCGACAAAGCGTCTGTCAACAAAGAGCGTCTAGACTACATCCAGTTCTGTCGACAAAGCAAGCCGCTTTGTCAACATGAGAATGTAGACGCAAAGAACAGTGTAGATGCAATAATGCCTTCTGTCAACAGAACTCTGTCGACAAAAGGCGTTATTCCTCATAGAATGAGGTTTACCACCGTCGACAAAACTGCTGAGTTCTGTCGACGTTATGTTGACAGAACTCAGCAGCAGTGTAGACGCAGGTATAGTTTTGTCAACAAAAGTCCACTTTTGTCGACAAAACCCTGTAGTCTAGACACACCCCTAGTGTAGACATGGCCTTAGTGAGCTATCTTCCCGCTGTCTGCTAAGAGATCAGTCACTCAACACCATTTTCTTATCCCCTGTGACGTAGTGTTGGGACCTTGCTGGGGCTGTGGGCGACCTCTGCTGTCTGTAGCACGACCCAGCAGGGCAGGGGGTGAGTCATTATGCAAAGGGGGCTTCAAACCTGTCTGACCACCTACCCCCAGGGAGAGAAACAAAGGAAGGTGGAATGCCCCCCTGGCTGGGGGCAGGGCTGGAAGAGAGTTAGTTAGTTTCTGTCTGGGAGCATGGAGGAGACAGCCTAGGGAAGGAGCTGGGGAGTGGGCTGGGATTGTAGGGCCCAGCCACCCCCCATCTCCAAGGGGGGCACTGAGGCCTCTTAGCTGCAGTTCCTGTAACCAGATGACAGATGCTGTGCTGTATCCTGGAGAAGCAATAAACTCCCTCTATTCTACTGGCTGGTGGAGTCTGTTCGTGCCATTACGGGGGTGCAGGAGACGGGGGAACCCCAACGCGTCGTCACACTGGTGTCAGAAGTGGGATCCACTGCACCCCGTGGATGGAGCTCCCAGCGGCGAGTGACAAGGCACAATAGAAGCAAGGGCCTTAGAGCCAGGCGTGCTGGAGACAGAGCGAAGCGGTTCCTGAGAATCGTGGGGCGCAGCAGCACTAGACTGGTGAGTCTGCACCGAGGGGACCAGTGGGGAGATGGCCTACACCCAACTCCTGAAGGCAGAGCTGGTGAAGCTGTGCAGAGAGAGGGGCTTGCCTGTGCGGAGCGCAACCAAGGCCCAGCTGATTGCCCGGCTGGAAGAGAATGACCAGCCACAGGGCTGGGATCCTGTCCCAGTGGGGAGCAGCCAGACCCCGGGAGCGTGTCAGGCTCTGAGGGTGGGCGGAGCACTGGAACCCACCGGAGAGACGGGACAGCCTCCCAGGGGAGCCCTGCAAGCCGTAGTCCGCCCAGGGGAGGGTCCAACCCAGCGGAGCTGCGGCGGCTAGAAATCCAGCTGCAGATGAAGGAATTGGAAGTCCAGGACCGTAGAGAGCAGCGACAGCATGAGCTGGCCATGGCAGAGCGGAGAAGCGGCGGGGCCCCGGCTGTGTCGAGCGCGGATGGGCCCCAAGGGCCCAGGGCGGCCAGACGCTTGGAGAAGCTCGTGGTGGCCCAATTGAAGGACATGGGCAACATAGACGGGTTCCTCAGCTCCTTTGAGAGGGCCTGTGGACTGCAACGGGTCCCCCCAGCTGACTGGCTGCAGGAGCTCATCCCCGCACTGAACCAGGAGGCGGCCGGGGTGCTCAATCAGCTGGAGGACCTACAGCCAGGGATTACAACCGAGTCAAGGAGGCCCTGCTGCAAGTTCGGGCTGACCCCGAGATGTACAGGAAGAAGTTCCGGGGTGCAGAAGGAGCCACGGAGACCTATGTGGACCTGGCCTCCCGCCTGGCGCAATACTGCCGCAAGTGGGTGTCTGGAGTCGGAGCCCAGACTGCAGAGGGGCTGCTCAAGCTGTTCATGATGGAGCAGTTCTATGAAGCATGCCCACCCAGACTGAGGCTGTGGCTCAAGGACCGAAGACCAGAGACCCCCCAGGAGGCCGGGAGACTGGCAGATGAGTTCACGGAGAGCCGGTCCGGGTGTGAACGGAGTCCCGGAGAGAAAGGGAATCGCGCAGAGACCGGATCTCGGCTGAGCGACGGAGGAGTCAACTACGAGGCGAGCCCAAGGAACAGGTCGTCCTGTGCCCCAGAGAACCAGCCAGGGCCTGGACAGAGACAGCCCAAAGCCTAACTTGCCATCGCTGTGGGCAAAAAGGCCACAAGAGGGCTCAGTGCACCAGGTCCCATGACCTGGGACTTTCCAGGGTTAACTGGCTGGGGCTGGAGGAAGGGCAGGCTGCCCCAGAGGCAGGGGCTGGCAGGCAAACCTCAGCTCAGAGTGGGGGGAAGGATGCTCAGTGCACCTCCTGGGAGGTCTGACCTCGGGAGGCGGATTTCTCCATGTACCGGGTGGGGCAGGACGGCCCTGCGGAGTGAGTGCCTCATACCCTGGAGGTGGATGGTAGGAAGGTGACGGGTTTCTGGGACACGGGGCGGAGGTGACGCTGGCCCGATCTGACATAGTGGCCCCAGACCGGGTACTACCCCACACTCAGCTGACCCTGAAGGGCATAGACGGGTCCTCGCTTAAGGTGCCTGTAGCCAGGGTGCATCTGAAATGGGGGCCAAGGAAGGTCTCAAGGAAGTGGGGTGCACCCGCACTTGCCCACGGAGGTGCTGATGGGGAATGACCTAGAGGAGTGGCCCCATGAATCCCAGCGGGCTCTAGTCACTGCCCGTAGCCAGAGCCAGCGAGGGGCTGGCAACCTGGATCCAGGGAAGGACTCCTGGCAGGGTCCTCAGGGTCCCATCCCAGTGGACACGGGGTCCAGCCAGGCTGGGATGCCGGACCTAGGCAAGGGTGGGGAACAGGTCCCGATCCCTGCCCCAGCGGCTGAATTCCAGGCTGAGGTGCAGGCAGACCCCTCCTTGCAGAGGCTGAGGGACCAGGCTGGCCTCCGGGCAGCTCAGCCCCTGGGGAGAGGTGGCCAGGAGAGATTCCTGTGGGAGCGGGGATTCCTGTTCCGGGAATGGCTTCCCCCCAGGAAGGTGAGGGCATGGGGGGTCCAGCGGCAGCTGGTAGTCCCCCAAAAGCATCGCCTCAAGCTGCTGTATTTGGCCCACGACGTCCCCGTGGTGGGCCACCGGGGGATCCGGAGCACTCGGCTGAGGCTGCTCCAACACTTCTATTGGCCGGGGATATTTGCAGCCGTGCAGCGGTACTGCCGGTCCTGCGACTCCTGCCAGAGGGGCGGGAAGGCCCAAGACAGGAGGAAAACTGCTTGGGGGCCCCTACCCCGTATGGAGGAGCCTCTGGGCTTGCTGAGAGAGTTATGGGAGGGGAAGACCCCCCTGGATGGAGCGTCGGGGGTGGAAGCCGCCCTGGCTGTCCAGAGAAGGCTCGCTGGGCTCATGGCCCCGGTCCGAGAGACCCTGGCCAGAGATCAAGGCCAGCGGAAGGGTGGGTGCGACCACAGAGGACAGACCTGTGCCAGTCACCCTGGAGCGGTGCGGTGAGTGGACAGAGGGAAGCCAATTCATGTGGGGCCTTGCCACGGCCGGCCCGAGTCAAGGGGAGCACCCATGTCCCCAGGGCGGGTTCCCACGCAGAGGACCCGAACTTCCCTAGGTCACAAGAGGAGTGACCCTGCTCAGTTCGCTCGGAGGGGGAGAACTGTGACGAGTGTTGGGACCTTGCTGGGGCTGTGGGCGACCTCTGCTGTCTGTAGCATGACCCAGCAGGGCAGGGGTGAGTCATTATGCAAAGGGGCTTCAAACCTGTCTGACCACCTACCCCCAGGAGAGAAACAAAGGAAGGTGGAATGCCGCCCTGGCTGGGGCAGGGCTGGAAGAGAGTTAGTTAGTTTCTGTCTGGGAGCATGGAGGATACAGCCTAGGGAAGGAGCTGGGGAGTGGGCTGGGATTGTAGGGCCCAGCCACCCCCATCTCAAGGGGGCACTGAGGCCTCTTAGCTGCAGTTCCTGTAACCAGATGACAGATGCTGTGCTGTATCCTGGAGAAGCAATAAACTCCCTCTATTCTACTGGCTGGTGGAGTCTGTTCGTGCCATTACGGGGGTGCAGGAGACAGGGGAACCCCAACGCGTCGTCACATCCCCCCATCTCTAAACCAAAGAATTTTAAAGAAACACTGTCAAGGTTGGGATGCCCTGAAATATTAAATCCACTGTAAGGATTGGCTGATATAGGTTTGCACCACTTTACCTATCTTGGTTGGGGGCGTTTGTGTTTTTTTAACCAAACTAGTTAAAACAGCAAGTCCTCAGTGCAGATGTAGATACATCAGTATAAAGGTGCTTATATCAGTGCAACTTATTCCACTGTCCACATGGGAATAAGCTGTACCTGTATAAGCATCTTTCCACCAATATAGTCGCAGCCACGCAAGGGGGGGTTGCATCAATTGAAATATATCCATTACATTTGTCTGCCCTGAAGTGAGCTTACAGTTTGGTTTTATCTTTCAGTAAAGGCTGTAGGGATGAGTCTTTGGATAAACAAACCCTGCAGTGACTAAGACTCTACAGTAACAATGCAGAGCATAGGTTCCCCCAGCATCACAAGGGAGAGTGCTCGCTTCTCCAGGTCCACCTGTAGAGCTGCAGTGAAGTCCACGGCACCGGAATCCTTCCATTCAGAGAGGGTGTGCAACTTGCCAATGAAAACACAACAGGCCCAGTTCTAGCTCCTCTGTTCCTGTATTTGGAGCAGGATGGTGGCCTTAATCACCTCCGGGCTCCCCCTTAGTCTGAGACTCTGCTTGGCCCCAGTGTAAATTAAAGCAACCTCAGGTTGCTGTACTGTACATTTTGCCTCTGTTTCATGAGGCATATCGGAGCGGTCGACAAAGGCTTCCTTTGTCGACCGCGCCGCGTCTAGACTGCCGCGCTGTGCCGGATCAGCTGATTGTTGGCACAGCGAGGCGTCCATTTTTATTTTAATGAAGCGGGGATTATTTAAATCCCCGCTTCTTTTTGACTATGCCGAATAAACTATTTTACGTGGCTCTGTCGATGGAGCCATGTAGTCTAGACATAACCATTGAGTTCAATGGGACCTGGATCTGGAACCTGAAATTGTTTTGAAAAGTCTGGAATCCATCCCTTCTCCTATCAGCACCAGTTTCTCTGAGCGCTACTAAGAATAGCCTAAGCCAATTCCCATAAAGGACCTGGGCCCAATTCTAGCCATAAGGCACCATGAGGCTTTCATTGACATCAATGGTAGGCATGTTAAGTAGCAATTAATTTGCTAGTCGAGTAGTCTATTGAATTTCCATCGACTATTCACCTAGTCATTAAGGAAGGGCAGTTACAGCGCTCACTTCCCTGTGTCAGCACAAGCCCTCCCAATTCCCCCGCCGCCGCTCTGAATGCTTAAAGGGACAGAGAGGAGCCAGCACGCAAAGACGCTGACTCAGTCTCTGGTCTCCTGCCGGGTCTCAGGACACCCCCCGCTACCACTCTGCATTCTGAAAGGGACAGAGCAGCAGCAGCAGGTCTCATGGGTGTCTCAGCACAAGCCCCCCTCCCGCAGCCCCCTCTGCTGCCACACTGAATTCTTAAAGGGACAGAGCAATGGCAGCCTATCCCGTGGGTCTCCCTCACTTTAAGAGTGCAGAGCAGCAATGGGGGAATGAGGGGGGGGGCTTGTGCTGAGAGAGACCCGTGGGACGGGCTGCCACTTCTCTGTCCTTTTCAGAATGCAGAGTGGCAGCGGGGAGGGGTGCGGGGGGACTTGTGCTGAGCCCCGCGGGATGGCTGCTCTGTCCCTTTCAGAATTCAGAGTGGCAGTGAAGGGGGGAGGAGAGGGGGTTGTCCTGAGACCCGGCAGGGGACCAGAGACTGAGCCAGTGTCTTCGTGTGCCGGCTCCTTTCTGTCCCTTTAAGAGTGCAGAGCGGCAACGGAAGCAGGAGGGGGGAGAGATCAAGTAGTCGATAGTGCTACCCGATAAGCTCCTGCTTGTTGGGTAGTCGACTACTTGTTCACATCCCTAATCGATGAGACTTTTGCCATCAACTCCAATGGGAACAGAATAAGACTATCAGGGCCATGCACCTGCCACTGGGTGAAATTCTGCCTCTGCATATACTCATGGGGTAGAATGGGTGTAACTGGGGGTACGTCTACACTAGCTCGTTAGTTCGAAGCAGTAGGGTAATTAGCAGCGGAGTTGCAAATGAAGCTCGGGATTTAAGTATCCCGGCTTCATTTAGTTTGGCGCCGCCATTTTAAAATCTTAGTTCAACTCGCTCGCTGCCACACGCCGGCACGGAGTAGAATTAAAGATCCTAATTCGACCGCGTTACTCCTCATTCCACGAGGAGTAACGGTAGTTCACCAGGATCTTTAATTCGACCTACCCGCGCCGCGTAGCCGCAGGCACGGAGTTCGGACTAAGGGGATTTTAAAATGGCGGCGCTGAACATGAAATGAAGCCCGGATACTTAAATCCCGGGCTTCATTTGCAACTCCGTCTGCCCTAATTACCCTACCTAGCTCGAACTAACGAGCTAGTGTAGATGTACCCTGAGTGATGGACAGGTGTGGGGCTGGATGGGTGTAACTGAGGGATGAACAAAGCCATAAGAAGGGCCATACTAGGTCAGACCAAAGGCCCATCTAGCCCAGTATCCTGTCTTCTGACAGCGGCCAATACCAGATGCCCCAGAGGGAGTGACCAGAACAGGGAATCATCAAGTGATCCATCCCCGTTGCCCATTCCCAGCTTGTGACAGAGGCTAGGGACACCAACCCTCCCATTCCTGGCTAATAGTCATTGATGGACCTAACCTCCATATCTAGCTCTTTTTGAACGCTGTTATAATGTTGGCCATCACAACATCCTCTGGCAAGGAGTTCCACAGGTGAGCCAGTGCAGAGTTACCGTTGTTGTGGCTAGAAACACTGCACCATAAAAACGCCCATGGGATGGGCCTACAGCATGCTGGTAAACTTCCTTCTGAATAGGAGAAAAGGGACTGTAACAAACATTTCATTATGGGCTCAGTCCCAGTCAAAACTTTACCTGATTAAGAGCTGCAGAATCAGCCCCCAAAGCAGTAATTCCCCTATGACTGGGTGGACTCTTCCCTTTATATAGCATACACTTGGCAGGTTACCTCTCTGTTCATGACTACCCTCCTTTGCCAATCAAGCTGGTAACTCTCAGCCTTTGAGAAACTTCAGCTACCAACTTAACTGATGAGTCCAAGATGGAGAGGGAGAGATCCAAGGTATCTGGGATTTTATGGGGTACGTTTAAATTCATAGATTCCAAGGGACCTTGTGATCATTGTTGCATGAAAAAGCATCCGCCTGAGCTTACTTGATTTTACACTCTGCTCATTGGTTGAGCCTTAATCAGGGGGAAGGGCTATCAGGCAGTCTAGGGCTTTATAAAGGAGTGAGTCAGCAACCAGGGAGCTTGCGAACAGGGGCTGTTAACAGGGAGTTTGGGGAGGGAGTGGGAAGGGGGTGAGATACACTAGCCTTTCCTTAACATCTTTTCACTACACTCCTTCCCTTCAAGGAGGCATTCAATAACAACTGAGGAATCTCTCCAAAGGAAGGCAGGTATGGATGGTGATAGCGCTGCTGTTGTTACCTGCACAGCATGTGCCATGTTTGCCTTCCTCCCAGAAGATAGAAGGGATTTCATCTGGGATTTCATCTGGGATTTTCATACGAGGTGTACCGGTAGTTCGAATTAGAGATCCTAATTCGAACTACCTACTCCGTGCCGCGTGTAGCTGCGGGCACGGAGTTCGGACTAAGGGGGATTTAAAAATGGTGGCACCCGTGAAGATGCAAATGAAGCCCGGGATATTTAAATCCTGGGCTTCATTTGCATCTCGAATGCGTTTACATTAGCCTCCCTAGTTCGAACTAGGGGGCTAGTGTAGACATACCCTAAGGGAGCAGTATGATTGCTCGGAGCTCCAGTACTTAGAGGGAGAAAAGACTGTTGAGAGTCTATGGGTTAAATTTAGAGGTGGAAGCAACAGGGGTGATGTTGTGGTTGGTGTCTGCTATAGACCGCCAGATCAGGTGGATGACGTAGACGAAGCTTTCTTTGGACAACTGAGAGAAGCTTCCAGATCGCAGGCCCTGGTTCTCATGGGCGACTTTAATCACCCTGAAATCTGTTGGGAGACCAATACAGCAGTACAAAGACAAATCAGGAAGTTTTTGGAGAAAGTTGGGGATAACTTCTTGGTACAAGTGCTGAAGGAACTGACCAGGGGCCATGCGCAGCTTGACCTGCTGCTCACAAACAGGGAGGAACTAGTAGGGGAAGTAGAGGTGGGTGACAACATGGGAAGCAGTGATCATGAGATGGTAGATTTCAGGATCCTGACCAAAGGAAGAAAGGAGATTAGCAAAATACACACCCTGGACTTCAGAAGAGCAGACTTTGACTCCCTCAGAGAGCTGATGGGCAGGATTCCCTGGGATGCTTACATGAAGGGAAAAGAGTCCAGGAGAGCTGGCAGTATTTTAAAGAAGCCTTATTAAAGGCACAGGAAGAAACCATCCCAATGCGCAGCAAGAAAAGCAAACATGATAGGCGACCAGATTGGCTTACTGGGGACATCCATGGTGAGCTTAAACACAAAAAGGAAGCTTACAAGAAGTGGAGACTTGGACAGATGACTAGGGAGGAGTATAAATACAGTAGACTTCCGATAATCCGGCACCCTTGGGACCCAGGGGGTGCCGAATTATCGGATATGCCGGAGTATCGGGAGGTACTCCGGCAGGGTGCTGTGACAGATCTGCGGGACCCGCACTGCATGGGGGGGTCGGCGGGGAACAGCGCGGGGAGGGGCGAACCCTCCGCAGTGTTGCGGGGAGGCGGTGGAAGCCCCGCGCAGCCGGCTTGCAAGCGGGGAAACTTGTAAGCGGCGGTAGCGGAGAGGGGGTGAGAGGCAGGCAGCTGTTTGGGGTAGGTGGGCGGGCGGGGTGGGGGTCGGGCGGGGAATGCTGCCTGCCTCTCGCCCCCTCTCTGCCGCCACCTCTGGGCAGCTCCAATTGTCCGGCTGGCCAGAGCACTTCCGGGTTCCAGTTGGTGCCGGACTATCAGGAGTGCCGGACCACTGGATGCCAGACAATTGGAGTTTTACTGTATATTGCTCGATAATGCAGGGGAGTTATCAGGAAGGCAAAAGCACAATTGGAATTGCAGCTGGGAAGGGATGTGAAGGGTAACAAGAAAGGTTTCTACAGGCATGTTAGCAATAAGATGGTGATCAGAGAGGGTGTGGGGCCCTTACTGGATGAGGGAGGTAACCTAGTGACAGATGATGTGGGAAAAGCTGAAGAACTTGATGCTTTCTTTGCCTCTGTCTTCACGGACAAGGTCAGCTCCCAGACAAATGCACTAGGCAATGCAGTATGGGAAGGAGGTGGGCAGCCCTTGGTGGGGGAAGAACAAGTTAGGAACTATTTAGAAAAGCTAAACATACACAAATCCATAGGCCCAGATTTAATGCATCCAAGGGTACTGAGGGAGTTGGCAAATGTCATTATGGAGCCTTTGGCCATTATCTTTGAAAACTCGTGGAGATCGGGAGAGATCCTGGATGATTGGAAAAAGGCAAATGTAGTGCCCATCTTTAAAAAAGGGAAGAAGGACAATCCAGGGAACTACACACCAGTCAACCTTACCTCAGTCCCCAGAAAAATCATGGAGGGGATCCTCAAGGAATCCATTTTGAAGCACTTGGAAGAGGGGAAAGTGATCAGGAATAGTCAACATGGATTCACGAAGGGCAAGTCATGCCTGACCAATCTGATTAGCTTCTATGATGAGGTAACTGGCTCTGTGGATATGGGAAAGTCAGTGGATGTGATATACCTTGACTTTAGCAAAGCTTTTAATATGGTCTCCCACAATATTCTTGCCAGCAAGTTAAGGGAGTATGGATTGGATACATGGACTGTAAGATGGATAGAAAGCTGGCTAGACTGTCGGGCCCAACGGGTAGTGATCAAAGGCTTGATGTCAGGTTGGCGGTTGGTTTCCAGCAGAGTGCCCCAAAGATCGGTTCTTGGACCGGTTTTGTTCAACATCTTTATCAATGACCTGGATGAGGCGATGGATTGCACCCTCAGCAAGTTTGCAGATGACACTAAGCTAGGGGGAGAGGTAGATACGCTGGAGGGCAGGGATAGGGTCCAGAGTGACCTGGACAGATTAGAGGATTGGGCGAGAAGAAATCTGATGAGGTTCAACAATGACAAGTGTAGAGTCCTGCACTTGGGACGGAAGAATCCCAAGCATTGTTACAGGCTGGGGACTGAATGGCTAAGTAGCAGTTCAGCAAAGGCCCTGGGGATTACAGTGGATGAGAAGCTGGATATGAGTCAATAATGTGCCCTTGTGGCCAAGAAGGCTAATGGCATATTAGGGTGCATTAGGAGGAGCATTGCCAGCAGGGCCAGAAAAGTGATTATTCCCCTTTATTTGGCTCTGGTGAGGCCACATCTGGAGTATTGTGTCCAGTTCTGGGCCCCCCCACTATAGAAAGGATGTGGACGCATTGGAGAGGGTCCAGTGGAGGGCGACCGAAATGATTAAGGGGCTGGAGCGCATGACCTATGAGGAGAGACTGAGGGATTTGGGTTTGTTCAGTCTGCAGAAGAGAAGAGTGAAGGGGGATTTGAAAGCAGCCTTCAACTTCCTGAAGGGAGGTTCCAAAGAGGATGGAGAAAGGCTGTTCTCAGTAGTGATGGATGGCAGAACAAGGAGCAATGGGCTCAAGTTACAGTGGGGGAGGTCTAGGTTGGATATTAGGAAAAACTATTTCCCTAGGAGGGTGGTGAAGCACTGGAATGGGTTACCTAAGGAGGTGGTGGAATCTCTATTCCTAGGGGTGTTTAAGTCTCGGCTTGACAAAGCCCTGGCTGGGTTGATTTAGTTGGGATTGGTCCTGCCTTGGGCAGGGGACTGGACTTGATGACCTCCTGAGGTCTCTTCCAGCTCTATGATTGTATGATTCTATACACATGCATTTTCTGAAAATACACTGTGGCTATGTCTACATTGCAGGCTTCTTGCGCAAGAAGGCAGTGTGGACGTGCTCTTGCGCAAGGACTTTTGCGCAAGAACTCTTGCGCAAAACATTTCTTGTGCAAGAAACCTGCAGTGTAGATGTAGCCAAACTGTAAGGTCTAAGGTTTTAAACTGCAACTCATTGTAATCTTTGTCAAACTTTGCAACTTGCTGTAATCCTTGTAAAACCTTGCAACTTTGTAACTCTCAGCAACTTTGCTTTATAAGTTCAGAAACTTACTGTAAGCTGCAACTTTGTAACCTTTGTAACTCTCAGCCACTTTGTAACTTGCTCTAAACTGCATTCTCCCCTGAGTGATGGAGAGAGAGAGAGAGAGAGAGAGAGTGAGTGTGAGTGTGTGTTTAGTAGACGTTACAAGGCTGAGGCTGGAGCACATGTTGATGAGTCATCAGAGACTGCTGCTTTGCTGGATAAAGGGAAGTCTGGGCATGCTCCCTGGTGATGAGGTGGATGAGTCACAGGGGCTATTCAGACACAATATAAGGAGAGGGAGCACATGTGAGACTTTCTCTTTCTTCCCCTGCTCCTGAGAAACCCCTCTCTACAGCCAGTGTCTCTCCTGACCAGCTCCCCAGCCATGATGAGCAGACAGACCCTCCAGGAGCTACATGCCTTGGCTCCTTCTGCAACCCATATGCCTATGTGAGTGTTTGAGGGCAGGAATGAATGTGTGTGACTGAGTGAATGAATGGAGGGGTGTGTGTGCTTGTTTGTGTGTGTGTGAGAGAGAGAGCGCTCTGTATCTTCTTTGGTTTAAACCTTTGGTGGCAGCTCTATTTTTGTAGTGCATACAGTAGAGTGCTAATTCCTCAAACAATAAATCCATACTAGTGTAACCCTGGGTGGTCTCCAGTGGGAATTTTTGGGGGTAACAATCATCTAGTCTAAGTTCCTGTATAACAGAGGCCAGAGAACCTCTCCTATCACATATCTTTAAAAAAAAAAAAAACCACTTCCAATCTTGATTTTAAAATTGCCAGTGATGGAAAATCCACCATGACCCTTGGTAAATTGTTCTAGTAGTTAATTAACCTCACTGTTAAAAATGATGTAATCAAGTCACTCCTTAACCTTTTCTCTGTTAAGCTTAAGGGAGCTTTTGAGTTTTATATCCTTAACACTTTTCTTTGTCATGTGTGGGTGTTTTTCCCTTGTATGAAGTACTGGATTTTGACTGCTGGTAAAATCATTTTGTAGCAATAAATCTGCAATGTGTAGCTGTGACGGGGCGGACAGGCCCCGCACTGATGGACAGGGGGTAGCCCAGGCCCAGCTGGTGGAGAAAGCCCCGCCCCTCCAGCCCTGCCGGGCATGCTCCCAGCAGAGGCTGGGTATAAAAGCAGAGGGAGCCCTGCAGTCCCCCTGACTGCAGGGTGAGGGAGGAGCCCAGGCCGGGCCGGTGTTTCTGCAGCATCTGAGACTGGAGTTGCCACCCGTGCATGACCCGGAGACAGAGCCAGCAGCTGCCACCCCCAGGGAGGCAGGAGCGCACCCGTAACCCTGGCAGGTACTGACTTGGAGGCAAATAGGCCCCAGGGGAACCAGGGCGTGGTAGGAAGCAGCCCAGGGCAAAGGGCTAAAAGCTTGGCTCGGCGTGTATTGGCTGGATTCCCCGCCGAGCGGGCAGGAGACATAAGCCCTGCCTAAAGGGCCCTGGGCTGGGACCCGGTGGAGTGGGAGGGCCCAGGTCCCCCTACCACCCATTTTCCCTGCCCTGGACAATCAACCCCGGGCCAGGAGAGGCTTCTCTGAGCAGCTAGGCCTCTAATGCTGTATTGCCCCTGATAGAGGGGCATGGACTTTTATGTTGGGACTACTAGGGTTGTATTCACCCTGATAGAGCGGGCAACGGGCCTGTAAGAGAGGGGGTGCACCCCACACCAGAGGCGTACCCTGTGACAGTAGCCCACATATGCTGCTCTCAGGCCCCTATTGGGTGCTTTGTTTTGGCAGCAGGTTTGCTTTTATGGGGGCATCAACATTAATTTATTGTAGGTTGCAATATAAATAAGGGGAAATAAAAAGCAGAGGGAAGGGGAAAACTTCTACTGCTGATTAGAGCTCTGAATACAAGGGAATCAAAGATTCAAGCTCTGAAACTCTCTTTTACAGAGTGAAACTGTCTATTATCTTTTATGCAGAACTGATCATCTTTGAGGAATTTTCCTCTAACCACAGTGCCACATTTTTACTTTCCATAAACTGGTTTTAGTTATTTAAAGAGGAAAAGTCTCATTTCCGAACATGTCACATTATGAAGCCAGGAACTTGTGTTGTCAGGATTTTTTTCTCCCTGCAGAACAGATCCATCTCCTGTGGCTTGCTGATCCTGAGGTGATGTGATTGTCTGCGGTATTGAAATCTGTGGGGGATTAAGCAGACCATTAAGACAGGGAAGATCATCAGCTGATGTAAATCAGCATTGCTATTGAATTAATTTACAACAGCTGAAAATCGAGCCTTTCTGTGTCTGTGGTAGGAATGAGACAGAAAACAGCTTTTCTGAAGGCAGGTTTACTTCACCAACAATTAACAGGTGCCAGTTATATTATATAAGGTTCTGGGCTAAATTGTACCCTCAGTTACACCACTGATTTTAAAAGAATTGCATGGATGGTACCTGCCTGGACCTTTAATTTTATATTGACCATATCTTCAGTCCCACCTCTATCCAGCTCATTTATCAGTTGATCTCTTGAAGTACTGGGTCCTGGTAGTTGCTTTAAACAGTTGCCGGTGCATGGACTCTTGCTTAAAAAAGAAAAGGAGGGCTACTCAGACACGTGAAAATGGGTTCCTTGCATCGTTCCGACTGAAATGATAAATTAATCTCTCAAGTCTGGTAAGCAGCAGGATTTGAAGTCACAATACTGCCACCAGCAGGGGATTGTGTTGAACTACTAGATAGTCACATCCAGGGCTTTAAGACCCAGGAGATGGGGCAATTCTGTCATTAATATTTTGGCAAGTTCTGCATTCTGGCTTCTGAATTTAATAGCACATCTGCTTTGAGAATTCACATTTTCATCCATTTATCTTTGGCTCCATTTGAGAATATGTAGTGTGTTAATGGTGCTCTGTCCTGAGAACCTTTCTGCAAAGTTACAGTGAAAAGGAACATTACCTAGTGGTTAGACTCAGAACTTTTGGATTACATTCCTGGCTCTGCCACCAACTCATTGCCACGTCAGGCAAGTGACCTTGCCTTACTTACCCCTTCTGAAAAATGTGGACTGTAATATTAACCTGCTTCTCCAGGGCCTGGTGAGACTTATTCAAGTAATATTCATAAAACTCTTGGAAATCTCACATTGAAGGTGCACTACTGAGAGGGCTCCCAACATGGAGGGTCAAGGCACCCAATGGAGACACAAACAAATGTCAGCAGTAGCCTTCCCATATGGTTAAATAGTAGGTAGTCCTGGCTAGGTTATAATTAGATGGGAGAAGGTGCTGGAGGGAAGGGCCCAGTACAGAGAAAGTGGAGAACTAATGTACTACAGAAAAGCAACGAGTAACTAAGCCAAGATGTAGAGCTAGTCAGAAAATAGAATTCCACCCTATGGAAAATTTTGAAATTTAAAAATTTGTGTTCAACCCAAATAAAGGCCAAAGATTGAAATCTCAAAATATTTTGTGAAGTGGAAATTCTGAAATATTTCCATTCAGAAATATCATGTCCTCATCAAAACTTTCATTTCAACTTGCTCCTTTTGGTTCATTTCCATGTTGAATTGTTATAATATAACACAGTACCATAACACATCATTAGAAACAAAACAAGAAAGTCAAAAGGAAATACTCCATTTTGTTTTCAAATCATTTCAAAAGTTTTCCTCATCAAAACCTGTTGAAATTGACATGTTCACATGAAGTTTTTCAATTTCAACAAAACAATATTTGCTGGCTGAAAACTGTTCTGGAATTGTTCCGGGGGGAGGGTATTATCCAGCTCTACCAAGCTGCAGGGATCCCATAATGTGTAACTCTTGGGATTCATGAATGTAAATTAGGGACAACATCACACCCATGTAATAACTCATCCAATTGTACAGAAACAATGGACACCAATGTGAATTTTGAAGATGACCCTTTTCCGTTTCTTGCTGTTCCCTTTAAAACTTTTTTGAGTTGCATTTTAGCTTCTTTTTTGAATGCACAAGCAGTTTTGCCTTTACCAAAGCTATTGTCCAGTAACATAGTGTACAGGCTATATAACTTCACTGCAGCTTCATTAAAGAGACCTTGATACTGCCATTTAATGTTACTGTTCACCTTCAGGTGATTTACTGAAAGCAAGAATAACAAGCCCATGAAACACATGCAGATCTTTCACGTAGGTGTAAACCTAGTTAGATGTTCAGGGTGGTATTTTAGCATCCATATCCCTTAGACAGATAGAATGTGGTGATTCTTGGACTCAAAAGAACGTCAATTCCTTGCTATATTCATAACTTCATAGTGTATTAGGGAAGATTATGTTCAGGTACCAACAACCTATTGAACTGGTAAAACTCTGTATTTTACTGCCCTCTAGTGTCTGAAGAAAAATTATGCAACAAGATAAGTAGTTCTATCTATTATATATTTTGAAGAGTTTGTTTATTTTGCACAAACAAACAAAAGTCATACTTCCCGATTACCTACAGATACTAAATGTTGCATAAACAATCCTGCCACTTAAATTAGCTGAATGCACTATTTTTTACACCAAAATATGCTGGGAGAAAGGTTTAAATAATTATTTTTGTTTTTTCATCAGAAAAGTCATGACTATTATGATTAGAGTTCATAACAAATATTTGCTAACAAAATTAAAATTGAGTTGCCCTATTCAGCTGTCATTTTAGTGCAAAGAAAATGTTTACTGTTACAAATAACAATATAATTCAAAAACAACAAATGGTCTGGTAGCACTTTATAGACTAACAAAACATGTAGATGGTATCATGAGCTTTCGTGGGCACAGCACACATCTATTAGTTACGGAAAGAGTAATGGAAGCTTTACGAGTTTCTGATTCAAGTTTACTATGTATGGCAATTATTCAATTTAAAACTGTTCTTTTACTTCCCTTTTGCAAGCACATTAATAAACAATTCTATTCCATATATTTAATTTCTTGAACTTTCCTATAAGTGTAATCTATGCAAAATGACTTTGCCTGGTCAACGACGGGACTCACCTGCTACTTAATTATAACTTTGGACACGCTTTTAATAAAAACTACTGAATAAGAGCCCAGGTTTACTTCTGTAAGCAACCCCAATGATGTCAATGGAATTATCCAATGAGTAAGAATTCCATCAGATGTTACATCTTTTATACAAATGCTGTGGTTAAGAGTGCTTTGCTCCTTCTAATGTCAATTAAATAATAATAACATACATAATATATATTATTATTATTACAGTAGCACCAAGCAGTTCTAACTAAGATCAGGGCTCCATTATGCTCGGTGCTGTACAAACACAAAGGGAGAGCCAGTGCCACTCCCAAGCTAAAGAGATAAGGCAGAAAAAGGGTGGGAGGGTAAGGAAAGAAGTTACTTGTCCAAAGTAACTGGCAGAACTCAGAATAGCCCTGAATTCTACCCCAGTGTCCTACCTGCTGGCTCTCATGGTCTTTCAGACAAGACACCATCTTCTCATTTGCAAAAAATAAAAAGTATTTGGCTGGTTGTCACTGCTCAAGTGAATCATAGAATCCTAGGGCTGGAAGAGACCTCAGGAGGTCATTGAGTCCAGCTCCCTGCCCAACGCAGGACCAATCCCAACTAAATCAACCCAGCCAGGGCTTTGTCAAGCCGAGACTTAAAAACCTCTAGGGATGGAGATTCCACCACCTCCCTAGGCAACCCATTCCAGTGCTTCACCACCCTCCTAGGGAAATAGTTTTTCCTAATATCCAACCTAGACCTCCCCCACTGTAACTTGAGCCCATTGCTCCTTGTTCTGCCATCCATCACTACTATGAACAACCTCTCTACATCCTCTTTGGAACCTCCCTTCAGGAAGTTGAAGGCTGCTTTCAATGAGGAGTAACGGTAGTTCGAATTAGGAGCTTTAATTCAAACTACCTAGCCCGTGCCGCGTGTAGCCGCGGGCAGGTAGTTCGAACTACCGGGCATTTAAAAATGGCGGCGCCCGGGAACATGCAAATAAAGCCCGGGATATTTTAATCCCGGGCTTCATTTGCAAGTTCAAATGACTACATTAGCCACCCTAGTTCGAACTAGGGTGGCTAGTGTAGACATACCCTCAGTACCCTTAGATACACAAATCCATGGGTCCGGATTTAATGTATGTCTAGCTTTTCTAAATAGTTCTTAACCTGTTCTTTCTCTACCGAGGGCTGCCCACCTCCCTCCCATAGTGTGTTGCCTAATGCAGTAGTCTGGGACCTGACTGTGTCTGTGAAGACAGAGGGAGAAAAAAAAAGCTACCAAATTGTGGCCACTCAGAATTATTTGTTGGGGGTCCGAGGTTAACATGCGTGGGCAATAAAGCAGTTCAGTTTACCCCATCCACTACTGGGTCGCCTGTTTCTTCTCTAACAAGAGACTGCATAAAGCCGCTGGTTAGGGAAGCTCATTGGTGAAGTTGTACAACTGCACAAACCCTTTCATCTTTGAAGATGCAGCTCAGAAATATCTTAAAGGTAAATTGCTCCTATTTTTCTTAGCCTGACAATCTAGAAAATCACAATAAGTATAGTAAATAATGATCATAATTACTAATAGAATTATTCCTATCATTACATCAATCCCACTATAATAATCACCAAACAATCTAGCATCCTCCTTCTGAAAACAAACTCCTTACGGCTGCCTGTTACCATTAACCTTCTCTCTTCTGCGCTTACTCTGGCTCCTATACCTGGCCTAAAATATAACTTGCATGAAAAAAATTGCGTGTAACAATTTTGTTCCAAACACAGGGCCTAGTTTTGCCCACCGTTCCTCCCAGCAAGTAGACTCTTACCTTGTAGCGAGACCCCTGGGCACAGAGCCTCAAAAGGTACTTAGGAACCTACTCCCATTGGGAGTTAAGCACCTAAATCTGTTGCCCCCTTGAGTAGCTAATCAAAGTTCAGGGCCCAGCAATGTTCCAGCTGGAAACAGAAATTGAAGAAATCTAGTATTTCCTCTCATACAATCTTGTTTATTTACAAGGAATGTACAGATTCCTGAACCTCTGAGTGGAGGAGTAACCAAAAAAAATAGCATTTTCTTAGTTTACAGCCCCAAGCCTTTTTAGCCAGACAGACCCAAAAACTCTCTCTTGCTCGCTTTTCCCAACGTCTCACTGTGCTCACCAACTACTGCTTGGCTTTCTTGCCTTTTGCCTCTGCCTCTCTTGAAATGTTCTGTCTGGTCTCAGTGACTGTGTGTTCTCCCTCACCCACACCCATGCTTTACCCAAAAACAATACTCAGCAAAAGTGTTTCTGCCCACCTACTCTAAAATTCCTGGGTGGGTTCCCAAGTACTTTAATCACCAACCTCCCCACCCCTCCCTCTCTTGCGCAAGAGCCATTCTTCCTGAAAAAAGAGGCAGAACAGCTCTTGCGCAAGAGGGTTTTTTTGTGCAAAAATGGAGCCTCATTAATTATGCAAATGAGGCGCAGTGATAGTCCACGCTTCACCTCATTTGCATATTTTTTGCGCAAGAGGGGGAAGTCTAGACATAGCCCCAGAATTAGTGCTTATGCTTCCTAGCACAGCCATACCTTTAAGAACCTGGGCCCTTGATTTCAATGGGATGTTTCATTAAGTCAAGTGCTACTCATTGTGGGTTAGCCTGGAAAAATCTGGCTTACCTCAGGGGTTGGGAGCATCTCTTCTTACATGTCTATAAAGTACTATGCACAGCTGTGCCACTAGAGTAATAAATAATCATAATGATGAACACATTATATCTCTGGGGGTCCTTTTCCTCACTAGAATCAAGCGTGTTGCAGACATTGGTAATTAAGTGCCCTCCCCACCAATTCTGCTGTGAAGTATTAGGAGAGTAAGAGGTATATAAAAATCATTTCATCATCAGGCAGTGTTCTTTCCAGCGGCATCTGTTCAACAGCAGACATTTATAGCAGACAGCATTGTAGGACAGAAGTGAAGAATGCCACAGCCTGTTGAAACTGAAGGGGCCATTTCAGTCAGCAGAATGACTCAATAACACTTTACCAGCTGATTGCCCTAAGTCTTGGGAAAATGCTGTTGCATCTTGAATGCTAGAACTGTGGCATGATGTCCTAAAGAGGTGCTGAGTGGCCCTCAACTTTGGCTAGGAGAGTGCTCTCTGCCATCTCTGAGCAAAGGTGAAAAATGGTCAGATGTTCAGTGTGCTAACTAATGCTATGAGAGACAGCTTCAGCTCCTTGCTTTGCTGCACTCTTCTTCTGTAATCTCAGTGTCAACTCACAGGGGCAAGGTCAAACAGGATTATGGATTTGCTTCAACACAGAGTCAATTAGGGACAGTTGCTTTTATTAATCTCACTACGTCACTACTATTACAGGGTTAATACTGCCAGATGGTTACACAGCTACTGCAAAGTGACTGATCAATAAGCACAGGCAGAGCAATGCATAAAAGTGAGCAACAGGCACTTGGAAATGCTTATGCCCCTTCAGTCTGTGGGGAGTCTCATTCCTGTCACCTCGCACCAGGCCGCAGTGGACGTGGCTCCAGCTGGGGGAATCCAGGGCACCCTCCGAGGTCTAGGTCACTGGTGAGACTCACCGGGCACGAGACTCCCTACACTAGTTATACTACAGTTGTTTACAGAGTGTCCGCGAGCTGGCCCAACGCCACTCTCAATGTTCCCATGGGGCTGGGAACTGAGGTCACGCTTGTTTACTGCATAGTAGTTTCCTGGCTCAAGGCATGGGTTAAAGCTGATAAAGCCCAGCTGCTGTTTGTGTTTGCAGACTACAATGCTGTGTACTGCTAGGATGGAAACTTCCATCCCGGGCCTGCTGATCTACAGGTCCCACATATGACTTTTTATGTGACACTCAGCCAAGTCATTTTTGATGGGAGCTAGACACCTAAGTACCCCTAAGTCTTTCTGTGTCTCAGTTTCCTATCTGTAAAATGGAAATAATAGCATGGTCTTACCTCACAGGGCTGTTGTGAGGATAAACACATTAAAGACTGGAAGGTGCTCAGATACTGTGGTGATGAACATCGTACAAGTACTTCAGATGGATTTCCGCTTCACAGAAAAAAGCATCAGCAGAGGAACTCATGACAATGAAAAAGCTGTGGGGCTCATAGTGGCTAATCAGCTGAATATGAGCTTCCAGGGTGATGCTGTGGACAAAAGAGCTAATGTGATCCTGGGATCCATAGACTGAAGAATCTCAGGTAGAAGCAGAGAGGTTATTTCATCACTATATATGACACTGGTGTGGCTACTGCTGGAATACTGTGTCCAGTTTTGGTGCCCTCACTTCAAGAAGGATGGTGATAAACTGGAGAGTGTTCAGAAAAGAGCCAGGAGAATGATCAGAGGCTTAGACAACATGTCTTATAGTCAGGGGTGAAAGTAGTTGCCAGGACGTACTAGTGCATGGGGGGTCCTTGGCAAGGAGGGTGGTGGCTCTGGGCCCCCAGGAGGAGTGGGGCCTCGGGGCCACAGGGTGGGGCTGGGGGCCAGACTCCCCCAGCCAGTTTTTCATGGCCGCCCTTACCGCAGTGGCCAGGAGTCTCAGGGCTGCGGTGGCAGCAGCTAGGAGCCTGGGGCTCCAGTGGCAATTTGAATAGCCCTTTTAAATTGCTGGACCCTGAGGCAGCTCCACCTTTTGCTTCCCCCCTGCTCCATTGGCAGCCCTACATGAAGTAGGGTCCAACAGCACTGCTGGAGTTGAACACTACTGGCAGGGCTGCCAACAGAGGGGAGCAAAAGGGCAGTGACATTAAAGCGCTGTCACAGCAGCATTTTAATGTCAGTCGTGTATGTGCCGGTACCGGCAGCCGGTTCTTACTGGTAATGCCATACAGCCCACTTTTACCTCTGCTTAGAGTGATAGACTCCAGTAGCTCCATCTAGTTAGCTTAACAAAGAAAAGGTGAAGAGGTGTCTTGACTACAGTTTAAAGCAAGGGTGGGCAATAGTTTTTGATGGGGGGGGGGCCACTCCAAGATTTAGGAAAGTGGTCAAGGGCCGCACTTTTCCGTGATATTAATGGAGGAGGTGCAGGGGTCTGGGATGGAGGTTGGGTGCAGAAGGGAGCTTGGCTTAAGGGATTAGGGTGCAGCAGGTCATGTGGGGTCTGGGAGGGAGTTTGGGTGAAGGAGGCAGTGGTGACCTGGGACAGGGGACTGGGGTGCAGGGGTTTGGGTTGTGACCTAGGGCAGGGAATTGGGCTGCAGGGTCTGGGAGAGGGTATGGGTGCAGGACGGGGCAGAGGGTTTGGGTTACGTGGGGTAGGGGGTCAGAGGGTTGAGGGAGGGAGGGGTTGGGGTGTCAGGCAGGCTGTGGCTGGGAGACGCTTACCTGAGCGACTCCCAGCCAGCATCCCAGAGGGTTTCTCAGGCAGACTCCCTGTCTTCCATGTCCTGGCAGGCCGCTCAGAGCAGCTGGCTGCAGGGGCCATGTGCGTCTGTGAACAGCTGTGAGCCCAACGGGAGGGGGAGGAGGGGTACTTCACGTGCTGCCTGGTCTTCAACAGACAGCTCCCATTGGCCAGAAACCTCTCCCCAAGGTCACAGCTGTTCACAAACAGGGCCCCGCAGTCACCTTTTCTGAGCGGGGGGGAGGCAGGGAGCCTGCTTGAGGCTCCTGCTGCACCCCTGGACCAAAACCAGCGGCTTGGTCCGCCAGATTCAACCCATGGACCATATTTTGCCCAGCCCTAGTCTAAAGTACCTACATGGGTGTCAAGGCTGTTCCCCACTCTGGCACTATGAATGCAGAAGTTGGGGGCCCGCAAGAGCACTGCAAAACCTTGCCTCTACAGACACTGGTTACAAAAACTTTCCCCCCCAAAATCCTAACACAGATTTTGGGGAATCCGCTGCCACCACCAAGTGCTTTTGAACCCACAAACAGGGGTGGACACTTGAAACCAACCCCAGGGCACCCCAAGCTCTTTTCCCCCAAAAGAGCTTGAAAAAGAAAAGAGAAAAACAAGCTGCAGTCTCTGGTAGCTGACCCCTCAGTCAGGCATGCAGACACACACAGACAGACCTTCCAGGACACAAGAATCAACCAATACTGGTTAATTAATCTTTTATTATGAAAACAAAACTACAGTTGCAAGCACAGTAAATTAGTTAGATGGAAAGAGCCACAATTTGATATATATACTCAGGGAAAGTCCCTGGGCTATAATCCTTAGTTACAAAAAAGAAAAACAATTAGCCAGCTCAGACATGTTTTCCAAACCCCCAAACAAGGTAAACAATAAACCCTGATGGACTATCTAAACTTTTCCCTTCTTACACATTGCAAGAAGTCCGTTCTTGGAGAGAGAACCATCTCCCTCAATCCCTGGGAGAAACTGCTCTGATCTCAAACAAAGAAGAGAGAGAAAACCTCCTCTTTTCCAATTTGAAATTCCTACCTGCATTGTTATTGGCTGAGTGCCTACACCCCAGCCGACACCTTTGCTAAGTACCTGAGTTAACCCCTTAGTCACCGGTTGTTGATCAGCACTCCTTTTGATCATGACAATGGGGAGCAAATATTTAATAATGGGCTCTTCAAACTAGCATGGAAATATCTAATACAATCCAATGGCTGGAAGTTGAAGCTAGACATATTCAGACTGGAAATAAGGTGAACATTTTTAAGTGAGAATAATTTAACTGGAGCGATATACCAAGGGCTGTGGCGGATTCTTCATCCCAGACAAGTTTTAAATCAAGACTGAATGTTTTTCTAAAAGCTCTGCTATAGGAATTGTTTGGGGGGAGTCCTATAGCCGGTATTATTTGGGAGGTCAGACTATATGATCATCATGGTGCCTTCTGGATGTGGAATCTATGAATCACCGGCACAATTCCCTGCAACACCTTTGTGTATTTAAAGATCTCCCATTCCAATGCCTACCCTGCTTACTTCTGTTTAGCTTGGGGTCCCTGAACAGCACAGCACAGTTCTATAAATTCAGGTCAAACAAAAGCCTTAATCAGTCAGAATCTGAGCTCCAGCAGTGCAGGTGGACTCCAGGCTTTCATGAACATGAGCTGGTTTTTTGACAGACAATTTTAAAATGCAAACTTTCCATTCCCCCCCCCCCCAAACCAATGGTTTCCCCTTCCTATGCCATTCTTTACAACGGAAAATAAAGTTTTGAGAAAGTGAGGTTCCCTCCACTCAACATACCAGAATTAAAGGCAAACGTCCATCAGAAACTTTGAGCAAAATACTTGCATTTATTTCACAAAATATACTTACATTTTTTTTTCAATCAGATGGAGAGATGTCATTGTGTGGGATGTCTGTGGAAAATAATATTTAAAAAGTGAGTTATCAACCTGTTTGTATGGCCACTTAACAACCTTGCAGCAGAACGCTGACAGTTTAGTACAATGTTGAATGATATAATATTAGCCTCTGAAATCTTTCTTGTCAGTGTTAATTTTAATACAGACTAGAAGATGGCTTTCAGCATCTTCTGCTGGGGTCTTGCACAACTGAAGTCACAAATGGCATAGCTTGTAAGTAAAATGGCTGCTGGTAGAGCAAGGGTTAGGAATGCCAGATCTAATAAAAGTCATTAAAAAAGAGAGTGACATAATATGTTACTGTTACACGTGCTTCTTTTCATGTTAGCTTCCAGCCTATTAGTCTGAGCAAATCGAGCAAAATGTAGCACAAAGGGTATCAGAATGAAGGAAGGGAGATTGCATTGTACAACAAAGCCAACATATTTTAATGGTTAAAGAATACTTTGTTTCACTTGCTATTCCCATCTCTCCCTACCACACAGGGGCACCAACAGTCTCTGTGGGTCCCTGGGCAAGGTGGAGTGGCTGGCTCCATGCTCCTGGAAGGGGTAGGACCTTGGGTGGAAGGGGTGGTGCCAGGGCAGCCAGCCCTCAGTGCTTCACAGTGACAGCCCCCAGCCCTTAGTGCTGCCTGGAGTGCACTGATAACAAATCCTGTAATACAGCAGTTTTCAAACTTTTTTTCTCATGACCCAGTTAAGAAAATTGTTGATGCCCGTGCCCCAACATAATTTGACTAGAGTGTGGGCTCCAAGGTGAGGCTGAGGATGAGAGCTTTCGGGTGGATAGAACTGCCCCCAACCCAACCTTGGATGCATCTGTCTGCAGGATGAACTCTGGAGAAATCCGGGGCTATTAACACAGAGTTGCTGCAGAGGGCAGTCTGTAGGTCCATGAATGCCTTCTGTGCTGTGTTGGACCACTTAACCGGGTCCAGACTACGAGCCTTCACCAAGTCTGTGAGGGGAAAGCAGGGGATAAACCGTCGATAGTACCCCATGACCCCTAGGAATGCTCGAACTTGCTTCTTGCACTTTGGATGGGGCCATTGTTGGATGGCCTCTAATTTAGTTAATTGCAGTTTCACCAGCCCTCTACCCACTACATAGCCAAGATACTTGGCCTCTGTGAGCCCCACAGCACACTTGGCAGGGTTCACCATAAGGCCAGCTTGTCTAAAAGTATCCAGGACGTCCTCTACCTTCTTCAGGTGGGTTTCCCAGTCGGGAGTATAGATGACCATGTCATCTAGGTAGGCAGTCGCGTACTTGGCATGTGGCATAGTAGCTGAAAAGCCGCTGAAAAGTAGCTGGGGCCCCATGGAGACCAAAAGAGAGGACCATGTATTGAAATGGCCCTTCTGGTGTCAAGAATGCTCTCTTCTCCTTGGCGTCTTCAGCTAGGGGAATTTGCCAGTATCCCTTCATCAGGTCTAGGCTTGTTAAGTATCAGGCATCACCCAGACGGCCTACTAATTCGCCAGTGCAAGGGATAGGATACGCGTCAAACCAGGATATCTTATTTAGCTGCCGCAAGTTGTTGCAGAATCTTGTGCTGTCAGGTTTGAGCACCAGCATGATAGGGCTGGACCACTGACTGTGGGACTCCTCGATGAGCCCCATCTTTGGCATCTTTTGCACTTCTGCTTTTATTTCTTCCCTTTTGGCAGCTGGCACCAGGTAGGGCCTCATTGTTACTCTGGCCCTGGGGTTGGTAATTATGTGGTGGAACGCCTCCGTCATTCGACCTGGATTTGCCAAGAGCACATCCTGGTTCTAGTGGATCATCTCAGTGACCTCCTTCGTTTGGCCTACTGTTAAATCAGGAGCTATCTTTACTTGTACCAAGGGTTCGTTCGTTGGGGCTGAGTCTCCCCAGACAGTGGTACAAACTTCCCTCTTTTGCCAGGGCTTTAAAAGGTTGATGTGGTATATCTGGTCTTGTTTTCGATGTCCAGGCTATCGTACTTTATAATTTACTTCCCCTACAGGTTCGATTACCTCCTAGGGGCCCTGCCACTGGGCCAACAGCTTACTTTCTGCTTTGGGCAACAGCACCATTACTCGATCCCCAGGCTGGAACTGCCAAACCTTTGCCTGTCTGTTGTAGTATGCTCATTGGGCCTCCTCCATATGCTTTCTCACGATGGGGGTAACCTGGGCTATCCAGTCCTTCATTTGCAATACATGTTCCACTATATTCCTCCCCTCGTACGATTCTTCTTCCCACATTTCTTTTGCTATGTCTAAGATGCGCCGAGGGTTGCGTCCATACAATAATTCAAAGGGAGAGAATCTGGTGGAAGCTTGAGGGACCTCACAAATGGTGAACATGAGGTAGGCGACTGCACAGCATGGGCACACACCTACGCCACTGGGGACCAGGTGACTGTTCTCATCCCTGTGTGGAAGAACAAGCTGCAAGCAGCCTGGGACGGCCCCTTCAACGTCGTCAGGCAGCTGAATGAGGTGAACTATGTGGTGGAACTGTCCAGCTAGGCGCACAGCCAGCGGGTGTACCATGTCTATTAGGGAAGTTAAATATCAGTTAACTGAATAGTCGATTAACTGCATGAATTCTTATCAGTTACTCAACTATTCTATAGTCCCTGGGGGAGGGACCAGCAGCCATTGAGCTCCAGCATCACTCCTGAAGAGCCCCCTGCCACTCCATGCTGCTGCCTCTGTATCAGAGGCAGCAGCGTGGGGTGCCGGGGGAAGCTGGTCTGCGAGGGGAGCCAGTTTAAAAACCAGAACCCAGCTCCTGGACCCAGCACGAGCCAGAACTGAGCTGGGCTGCCTTCCTGCCTGGCTCCTAATACACTTTAAATGCAGAGCTGCAGTGGGGGGTAGGTCCTGGACCTGATGCAAACCAGGACTGAGCCGGGCTGCTGGGCAGCCTGCTAAAAAAAAATTGCTGGCAAGGGGTGGGAGGGAACTGCGTGTAGTCTATAGCATTAACCGATATGCTTTTGCTTATTGGTTAATCAGTTAATCAACGAGAATTTGGTGCTGGCCATGTGCAGGCAGTGGGAGGGGCAGGGAGACGACCCCCCTGGTGGATCTGTTCCCTGGGACCGGGGCTGACTCCAAGATGGAATCTATCTCCCTCTCTGACCAGCTAACCCCTGCCCAGAAGACAGAGATCCAAGAGGTGCTGTGTTCCCACCAGCAGTTGTTCTCCAACAAGCCTGGTCTCACCAACCTGGCTGTCCACCAGATAGAGATGGGCAATCACCCTGTGTGCTGCTTCCCATTCAGGGCCATGGGGAAGACAACCCAGGACCTAGAAAGAGAGGTCCAGGACATACTGCCTCTAGCGGTGATCCAACCATCGTCCAGCCCCTGGGCCTCTCCTGTGGTGCTGGTCCCCAAGAAGGACGAGTCGATCCAGTTCAGCGTGGACTATCGGAAGCTCAACGCCATCACCGTGTCCGATGCCTACTCCATGCCTTGGTCTGACGAGCTCCTAGACAAGCTGTGGGGAGCTCACTACCTCACCACCATGGACCTCCCCAAGGGCTATTGGCAGGTGCCGCTGGACCCCGATGCCAGGCTGAAATTGGCGTTTATCACCCTGGTGGGGCTCTATGAGTTCCTGGTCCTGCCTTTGGGCCTCAAGAGGGCACCTGCCACCTTCCAGCACCTGGTGGACCAGCTGCTGCAGGGGATAGAGAGATTTGCCCTGGCTTACATCAATGATATTTGTGTCTTTAGCCAGACCTGGGAGGACCATGCATCCCAGGTCAGCCAATCGCTGGACCGGCTGCAAGGGGTTGGGCTAACTGAAGGCCGGGAAGTGCAAGGTGGGGATGGCAGAGGTGTCTTACCTGGGCCATAAGGTGGGGAGCAGCTGCTTAAAGCCTGAGCCGGCCAAGGTGGAGGCCATCCGAGACTGGCCAGTTACCCAGACCAAGAAGCAGGTCCAGGCTTTCATTGGGATGGCAGGGTACTACCAGAGGTTTGTGCCCAACTTTAGCTCCATCGCCACCCCTATCACGGAGCTGTGTAAGAAGGGGAAGCCAGACAAGGTGGTCTGGCCCGAGCAGTGCCAGAGGGCTCTCTGTGTGCTGAAGGAGGCCCTGGTCAGAGCCCCCAGTGCTGGAAAACCCAGATTTTGACAAGCCCTTCATGGTGTTCACTGACGCCTCGGCCACTGGGCTGGGGGCGGTGCTGATGCAGGTGGACGAGAAGGGGGAGTGACACCCCCTCATGTACCTGAACAAGAAGCTGCTGCCCCGGGAACAGAGCTACACGGCCATAGAGAAGGAATGCCTGGCGATGGTGTGGGCCCTTTGAAAGCTGCAGCCATATCTGTTTGGGCGGCATTTCATGGTGTACACCGACCACTCCCCTCTGACCTGGCTGCACCAGATGAAGGGGGCCAAGACCAAACTCCTGAGATGGAGCCTGCTCCTGCAGGATTATAACATGGAGGTGGTCCATGTGAAGGGGAAGCTCAGACCCCCCCTCTCTGGGATAAAGCATCGGCTAAGTGACCCTGCTCTGTTCGGTCTCGAAGCGAGGGGAGATGTGATGAAGTGGGTATTGGTTAGCTTTGTTGTGTTGTATGTGATTCCTACTGTCCTGTGCCATTCTGTGGTAACTGTGTGTGTGCCTCAGTTTCCCTGGGCACTGCAGCACTATCTAGAGACGGCTCCCCTAGGCTGCAAATGGTGAAACAGAGTCAATGGGAGCCATGAGGCTCCGTGGCTGTGGAGCTGGTAAATAAACACACCGGAGCAACCACTCTGAGAAACCTGCTGAGTGGTTTCGCAGACCACTTTGAGATGGGTAAGTATTCTTATTTGCTAGGCTTATTTTATAAATTTAGATCAGTGTTTCTCAAAGGGCTGCAATGAGGCTTAACTAAGTAGTGGGAGAAACTCACTACTGGAAAAAAATCCAGCAAAAGCCCTGTGCCCCTCTTAATTTATGTTTGAGGGCCTAAGGTAGAATTTTCAGGAGGGCACAGAGCCAGCATTTGCAAAGTGCTTTCTAGGCTGTCAGTGGAAGACATTATATAAGAGGACAAAAATAGAGATGAAATACAATGCTGTACACTAATTAATTAGAACATAAGAATTGCCACATTGGGTCAGACCAAAGGTCCATCTAGCCCAGTGTCCTGTCTGCCAACAGTGGCCAATACCAGATGCCCCAGAGGGAGTGAACAGAAAAGGTAATCATCAAGTGATCCCTCTCCTGTCATCCATTTCCAGCCTCTGACAAACAGAGGCCAGGGACACCATTCCTTACCCATACTGGCTAATAAGTATTGATGGACCCATCTTCCATGAAACTATCTTGTTCTTTTATGAACCCTGTTAAAATCCTGGTCTTCACAACATCCTCTGGGAAGGAGTTCCATAGGTTGATTGTGCACTGTGTGAAAAAATACTTTTTTGTTTGTTTTAAACCTGCTACCTATTAATTTCATTTGCTGACCCCTAGTTCTTATGTTATGGGGACAAGTAAATAACTTTTCCTTATTCACTTTCTCCATATGTGCCATGATTTTATAGACCTCTATCATATCCCCCCCTTAGTCTCCTCTTTTCTAAGATGAAAAGTCCAGGTCTTTTTAATCTCTCTTCATATGACACCCATTCCAAACCCCTAATCATTTTTGTTGCCCTTTTCTTAACCTTTTCCAATGCCAATATATCTTTTTTGGGATGAGGCAACCACATCTGCATGCAGTATTCAAGATGTGGGAGTACCATGGATTTATATAGAGGCAGTAAGATATTCTCTGTCTTACTCTCTATCCCTTTTTTAATGATTCGTAACATTCCGTTTGCTTTTTTGGCTGCTGCTGCACACTGAGTGGATGTTTTCAGAGAACTATCCACAATGACCCCAAGATCTCTCTCTTGAGTAGCTGTAGCTAAATTAGTCCCCATCATATTGTATGTATAGTTGGGATAATTTTTTCCAATGTGCATTACTTTACATTTATCAACATTAAAATTAATTTGCCATTTTGTTGCCCGATCACCTCGTTTTGTGAGATCCTTTTGAAGCTCTTCACAGCCTGCTTTGGTCTTAACTATCTTGAACAGTTTAGTATCTGCAAATTTTGCCACCTCACTGTTTACCCCTTTCTCCAGATCATTTATAAACAGGTTGAATAAGATTGGTCCCAGTATGGACCCTTGGGGGACCCCTCTAGTTACCTCTCTCCATTCTGAAAACTTACTATTTATTCCAACCCTTTGATTCCTGTCTTTTAACCAGTTATCAATCTATGAGAGGACCTTCCCTCTTACCCCATGACCGCTTACTTTACTTAAGAGCCTTTGGTGAGGGACCTTCTCAAACTCTTTCTGGACATCTAAGTACACTATATCCACTAGATCCCCCTTGTCCACATATTTGTTGACCCCCCTCAAAGAACTCTAGCAGATTAGTAAGGCATGATTTCCCTTTACAGAAACCATGTTGACTTTCCCCCCAACAAATTATGTTAATCTATGTGTCTGACAATTTTATTCTTTACTATAGTTTCAACTAATATGCCCGGTACTGGTGTTAGACTTACCAGTCTGTAATTGCCAGGATCATCTCTAGGGCCCTTTTTAAATATTGGCGTTTACATTAGCCTCCCTAGTTCGAACTAGGGGGCTAGTGTAGACATACCCCCAATGACTGGAAGATAGCTAATGTAGGCATTCGAACTTGCAAATGAAGCCCGGGATTTAAATATCCCGGGCTTTATTTGCATCTTCCCGTCCAGGCGCCATTTTTAAATCCCCCTAGTCCGAACTAACTGCCCGAGGCTACACGCGGCAGTCAAACGTTAACTCGAACTAAGTCCTTAGTTTGAGTTACACCTCGTGGAATAAGGTGTAACAGTTAACAGTTAACTCGAACTAGGGACTTAGTTCGAGTTAACATTTGACTGCCGCGTGTAGCTGCGGGCAGTTAGTTCGGACTAGGGGGATTTAAAAATGGCACCCGGATGGGAAGATGCAAATAAAGCCCGGGATATTTAAATCCCGGGCTTCATTTGCAAGTTCGAATGCCTACATTAGCCTCCCTAGTTCGAACTAGGGGGCTAGTGTAGACATACCCTGGGTACAGAAGCTGATTTAAAGGATAGGTTACAAACCATAGTTAATAGTTCCACAATTTCCCATGTGAGTTCTTTCAGAACTCTTGCGTGAATGCCATCTGGTCCCGGTGACTTGTTACTGTTAAGTTTATCAATGTGTTCCAAAACCTCCTCTAATGACACTTCAATCTGTGACAATTCCTCAGATTTGTCACCTAAAAGGAATGGCTCAGGTTTGGGAATCTCCCTCACATCCTCAGCTGTGAAGACCAAAGCTGTCATGGCTTAATCCCCCAACCTGACACTATGCATGCAGAGATAGGGGGCAGGCTAACCAAATAAATTGTGCAAAACCTATCTATGTGACTCACAGGGACAAATTTATTCAATCTCAGTTCCTCTCAGATTCAAAAAGAAGAAAAAAGACCAGTTCCTCACTGCCACCACCCAAGTGATTCAAAGAAAATATAAAAAACTCTTTTCCAGGGAAGAGATCACTTGGGAAATCCCCTCCCTAAGGTAAAGGTCTCCCCCTGCCCCAACCTCCGTTTTGCTTGGAGTTGGGAAAAACAGAGGGAATCCACAGACAACAATGGACTCTGCCCTTGTAACTAGGCACTTAGTCCATCAGGGTTTATTGTTTACCTTGTTTGGGGGTTTGGAAATCATGTCTGAGCTGGCTAATTGTTTTTCCTCTTTTGTAACTAAGGATTACAGCCCAGGGACTTTCCCTGAGTATATATCAAAGAGTGGCTATTTACCATCTAGCCAATTTACTATGCTTGCAACAGTAGTTTTGTTTTAATAAGAAAAGCGCTTTCTTCTTATTCTAATTAACCGGTATTGGTTGATTGTTGTGTCCTTAGGACTATCTAAACTTTTCCCTACTTACACATTTTAAGAAGTCCGTTCTTGGAGAGAGAAGCATCTCCCATCTCCCTCAATATCTGGGAGAAACTGCCCTGATTTCAAACAAAGAAGAGAGATAGAAAAACCCCTCTCTTCCAGTTTGAAATTGTTATTGACTGATTGCCCAACACCCCCCCGCAGGCGACACCTTTGCTAGGTACCTGAGTTAACCCCTTAGTCACCGGATGCTGGTCAGCACTCCTCCTGATCATGACAGGCTCCATGGCTGGAGTGCTGTGGTGTCTGCAAGGGCAACCAGAACAGGCAGTGAGAAGGCTTTGCTGTCCCTCAAGGAGGTAGGCAAAGGTGAAGAGCCTGAGACACGACTGTACAGGGGGGTCCCTTTAAGCACGAGCCTCAGATAGCTTCAGGCAGCAGCTCCAGGAAGAGAATGCTGTCCTGACGCCCTGCCTGAAGTGCTTCTGGGGGGCTTTAAATGTGAATTAGTCTCCAATGCGTGTGGATGTTCTATTTCAAAATAGCTCAGCACTATTTCGATGGGCATTTGCAGTGTGGACGCACTATTTCGAAATAAGCTATTTTGGAGGTTCCCCCCCCCCGAAATAGCTTATTTCTAAATAAGTGTGTAGTGTAGACATAGCCCATGAGAACTATATTTGAGCTCAAGCATATATATACTCTGTAGTGACTGATCGCACCTTGCTGCAACTGCTGAAGCTTTCTAGTGTAAACTTACCTTGAGTGAAAGCAAAGGGTCCGACTCTCCTGTGCTCCACAACTTGTTCTGTCACTTTCAAGGCAAATGCAAAGTGAATGTAAAACACCAGCAAGTCAGGGTAGTGACATTTACACCTACTTTGCAATGGCCTAATTGATTACAGAAGAAGCAGGGCAATGGGATTTGTATAAGAATGGCACTAAATGTACAGGAAAGAAAAAACCAACGAAATGAAGCCCTGATCCTGCCAAGACTTACCCAGGTGCTTAACTTCACATACATTGAGTAACTCCATTGAAGTCAATTCCCATATGGGAGGAGGATGTGGGAGCTGGCTTCAGACTACTCCGTTGGAAGGGATGGGGAAGCTATGGTGTGGGGGGGGGGGGGCAGCATAATTCAAAATGTGGGTGGCATTGCCCAGGAATGGGGCATGTAAAAGTTGGCTGGATAATGCACTCACTGAGCATATCCTCTTTGCTATCAGGGCTCTGATGGGGTCCTAGGAAAGACTGTAGTGAAAATCCTACAAGGGTCAAAGCAACGGTGCCATCTCTTGAGGTGCGTCTCCCCTAAGATACAGGGGGATACTCCCTTAAAATGGCACTAGTGTACCAACTTTAGTGAACCTTGTCCCCCCCCCCCGCCCCACAGCCACTTTACTTAGCCTTTCCAGGTCCAACACCCCCTTCTGTCACTCATCCACATGCCCACCTACCTCTTTTTCTGCAACTCAGGGTGCTCTTGCTCCCCCTTCGGAGCTTGGCTCTCTCTGCCCAGATCTCTACATGGTTTCTCTTTGTGGGTTCAAAGTCCCACTAGATGAATGTCCTAGGCAATCTTCTGCTTCTCACTCTGGTCTGTCCCACTTCCTCAGTGGGACAGACCAGGAGTAAGTAGGAAAACGTAGGCCCATGCCAGGTTCCTATGAAGGGACCCTACAAGCAGCAGCCAAGCTTGGCACAGTCCCAAACCTTGCTACTGTTTCCTTGAACTGCTCTTATTTCATCTTTATCAGGCTTTTTGCCTTTATCAGACTCATTCTCCACTCTCCCTAGGTACATTCTTCCCTTGGCTTCTATTCTTCACTTGACTTCCTGGCTTTATCATAGCCCTGCCTTTTCCTTCTCAGTGGGGTTCTGCTCCCAGTAAACAGTTCCTGAACCAGCCTTCCTCTCAGATGTGATCTGTCATGTTACCTGCCCCCGACTCAGCCCCATTAACCCTTTCAATGCTGGTGTGAGGTGAACATCGCATCATGGGGGGCACTTTTTATACACAGCAAGCATATGCCTAAAACATCAATGTGAGTGTTAAATATCCCACTGCTTACATCTCTGTCATTTGTTTTACTTTTTCTTTAGCTCTTGCAGTCAATTTCAGGGACTGTTGGCATGTACCATCTACAAACAATGCAGTTAGCTCTGTTTTTAGAGGTGCAGGTCTGGTTACACAGTACCTACCATACAGAATACAGCTTTAGCCAGATTATTGCCATTGCAGCCAGTAGCCAAGGAAGAGACTCAGGGGTAATTTTACTGAATGAAGAGCTCATAGACTTATTGTCTGAGAAAATACTGGTTCCAGACAATAGCATAGGCCTAACCAGTAGGCCTTACTTGATTCATGAAGGTTAGGTCCATCAATGGCTATTAGCCAGGACGGTTAGGAATGGTGTTGCTAGCCTCTGTGGGTATGTCTACACTACAAAGTTAATTCAAAATAACAGCAGTTATTTCGAATTAACTTTAATAGCATCTACACAGGCAAACTGCTATTTCGAAATAAATTCAAAATAGTGGAGCCCTTATTTCAAATTTGGTAAACCTCATTCTACAAGGAGTAATGCGAAATTCGAAATAGCTATTTCGAATTAAGTGCTGTGTAGACACTTAATTCGAAATAGGGGGCCTCCAGCCCTTCCCAGGGAGCCCTGGTGGCCACTCTGGGCACAACCAGGAAAGCTTACTCTCCTCTCCCCCAACCCCGGAGCCATTAAAGGGGTAGACCCTGGCCACAGTGCCTGTGCCAGCTCCAAGCCTGCCAGCCCAGAGCCAGCAGTGGCCACTGGGGCCCCTGACCCAGAGGCCCCAAAACAAGAGCCAGCAAGCCACTGGCAGCCAGCCCTCCACCACTCCCCAGGAGCAGTCTGCAAGCTCCCAGGAGCCTGACACGGGCTTGAGAAGGCGGGTGCCTTCCTGGTCCAGGGTGGAGATCATGGACCTTATTCAGGTTTGGGGGGGATGCCCCCAACTTCCATGATCTCAGCCCTAGACGGAGGAATACGGCCATCTATGGTAGGATAGCTGCTAGCCTGGCCACCAAAGGCCACATGCGAACCCAGGAGCAGGTTTGCATGAAAGTCAGGTTGGTCCGGCGAGACCCCCAACCCTGAGCCCTGAGCCTCCTCCCCTTCTTCCCTTGCTTCCCTTCCAGCTCCCTCCTCCCAGGTTTCCCCCTCCCCTCTCCCACCCTCTCTATTCCCCTCTCCCACCTCCTTTTCCCAGTCTCCCCAGAGGTCCATCCCCAGTTTTGTTCAATAAACCCAGTTTCTATTTTTGAACATACGTGTCTTTTATTTGACATCAGGAAGGGGGGCTAGGGAGGGGTAAGTGGAAGGACGTGAGGGAGGAATGGGGCACGAGCCCCCAGTGGGGAGGACCAGGGAGGCTCTGAGGGCTCCTTGGGGTGGACGCTCTCCTCAGGGCCTCCTGGATCCTGACAGCCCCCCGATGGACCCCGGATGGCAGCCTGCAGCAAGTGCAGCCAGGCTGATGGCAACGACCCCACGAGATGCACCGGCATGCCCAGGGGCAGCTCTGGCTCCATGTGGCTTAGTGCTGCGGTGTCCCGAGTGCGGGCATTCAGGGCACTCCAAGACTCCACCCTGGCCTCCAAACCCTGCCAGTTTTCTGGCGGAGAAGGATGCGTGGCGCATAAATAGACGCCCAGATAGAGCAGCGGACCCGCACTCCACCTGATGGCCTGAAGCGCGGGTGGGAGGGAGCCGCCCGCCACCCGTCCCCGACCACCAGGCCAGAGCTTTGACCCAGTTGACCCGGGCGGAGGAGGCCGCCGAGTAGACGGCTTGGCAGGCCTCCACCCGCGCCAGGTCGCCCGGGTCCTGACCACGAGGAGCACGCCATCGGGCGATGCCGACAGGACCAGCCGCAGCCCGCCCCGCAGCACCAACCCCGCCAGCCTCCTGCGGAGGAGACAGAGGAAGGGCTCGATCGCCAGAGCGCATAGCTGGCCCGACAGCGACACCCCTGACGTACTCCCGCCCGGCTGACCGGCCCGGTCAGGGTCCAGTTGAGCCTGACCAAACGCGAGGGCGTACAGCACCGGAGAAAACCCACAAACGGGCCCAAGCCAAAGGCCTGCAGGGTGCCCAGGAGATACCCGTGATCCATCCTGTCGAACGCCTTCTCCTGGTCCAGGGACAGGAGGGTGAACGACAAGCCGTCCCTACACCCGAGCTCCAAGAGATCCCGGACCAAGTATAGATTATCGAAGATGCTACGGCCCGGGACGGTGTAGGTCTGGTCGGGATGGATCACGTCCGCCAGCACGGACCGCAGTCGCAGCGAGATGGCTTTTGCTACGACCTTGTAGTCCGTGCTGAGGAGCGAGACGGGACGCCAATTCAAGGTCGCGAGGTCCTCTTCTTCGGTAGCAAGGAGAGCACCGCCGCCTGCACGACAGAGGGAGGACCCCGCCTCCAAGGACTCGCCCAGACTGTGCCGAGGTCTGGGCCGAGGACGCCCCAGAACACGCGTAAAACTCCACGGTCAGCCCGCCCATGCCCGGGTTTTATTGTTGGGCATGAGACGGAGGGCTTCCGAGAACTCGCCAGAGTGAGAGGCGCTAACCGGTCTCGGCCGTCGCCGCGCTGACCGCCGGGAGCTCGGTCCAGAGGACCTTGCAGGCGCCGGCTTCGGGTCGGATCCGGGAGAACAAACTGGCGAGAAGGCCCTGGCCCTTCCACGCATCTCCGCCGGATCCGTGAGGGGGTGCCGCCTCCGCCAAAAGGCAGGTGACGTGCTTTTTCACCCCCTCCTTTCTCCAGGGCATAGAAGAAGCGGAGCCGCGATCCATATCCCGAAGGAGATAGGATGCGAGATCAAACGGCGCCCCGGGCCCTGTGATCTTCCAGGGCCCGGAGCTCCTCCCCGCTCTCCCGGCACGCCTCGCGAGGAGTGGATCTCGGGGCGGAAGCCAGGCGCCTCAAGCTTCAAGACCTCCTGCCCAGCTGCTCTATCGCCGCATCCTCCGCCGGCTGGCGCCCCGGGAGTAGTCGCGGCAGAAGAGCTGGGCACGCACCTTCCCCACGTCCCACCATCGCTGCACCGAGGGAAAGGCGGGCCGCTGCCCCCGCCAGGCCAGCCAGAACTCCCGAAGGACGCCACGGCCCACGCCTCCAGCAAGCTATTATTAAATGCCAGTAGGCCGCCCCAGCCTCTCCGAACTCAGTGAGGCTTTCACGCCACCAAATGGTGGTCCGTGAACGGGCCGGCCGATGCTGGAGGAGTGGGCTCGTGCCAGATGGAAGCGGAAAGGTAAATGCGATCCAACCGGGAGTGGCTCGACCGATCGCCCTCCACCCGGACGAGGTGAAGGTGGTATTGTCGTCCGGGTGGTGGTCTCGCCAGACGTCCACCAGGGAGTGGTTATCCACGATCTCCCTGAGGACGCCTGCTGCGGCCTGGCAGTTCGCGTGTCCTACATGGTCCCGGTCATCGAGGGTGGTGTTAAAGTCCCCACCCAGGACCAGACACTCGCGAGGATCCAGAGTGCCGAGGAAGGTGGCCGCCTGCCGGTAAAAGATGACCTGGTCCGGGCCCGCGTTCGGGGCGTAGACGTTGACCAAGTTCAACGTCAGCCCCTCCACGCGGGCCCGGACGTGCAGCAGGCGGCCCGGGACAACCTCGGCGGTCCCCAGCACCTCGGGCCGTAGGGTAGGGGAGAACAGGGTGGCCACCCCGGCCGAGCGAGTGCCAAGGTGGCTAAAATACACCCCGTCCCCCCACTCCAGCCGCCAGCCAGCCTCGACGGCTGGAGTCGTGTGGGTCTCCTGCAGGAAAACCACCGAGTACCCCCTCCCGAAGGAAGGGAGCACCCGGCTCCTGCGACCCACCCTACAGCCCCGGGCGTTCAACGTTGCGATGGTGGTGTGATTCGTGATGAGGGCTGGGGTGGATCCTCACGGGCAGGGTGATCGTCGGCCTCCCGCAGGCCGCGCAACAGGCCGCTGCCCGACCCGAAGGCGAGGAGAGCGTCACGAAATTTGCGGGCCCGCCGGTAGGCCGCGATGTCCCGCCCCTTGGTCCCTCTCCCCTCCTGCAAGAGGGCCCTCGTGGCCCCAAGATGGAATGAAAGTCCCCCAGCGCTGAAGGGCGAGCTCCACCTTTCCTTTAGCCCCACGCGTATCCGTGAGGTGGCGGAGCTCGGCCCCCAGCGCTGAGACACTAGATGTTTCCTCCGTCTGGGCCCCGGAAGACCTCGCGGGCCACGGCGGGCAAACCGGGGTCCGAGCCCGGCGCGCGCCAAGAGCGGCGGCGCGCTGCCCGCCCCAGCCCGGCGAGGAAGGTGCGGCGGAGGAACAAGGCAGCCCCTAGGGAGCTAGGGACCGGGGACACAAATACCACCCCTGAGGCCGCCCACGGTCAGCGGAGCAGGCGGCCCCGTGGTGGCAGTAATGGTGGTTTGGGAGGGCGGTGAGGTGGGACAGGCGGCACGGTAGGCGTGGAAGGGGCGGGCTCACGGCCGGACGGTGGGACAGGGGTGGGAGGAAAGGGGGCGGTGATAGTAGGAGGGAGGTCACGGACGGGGGAGGATTCGGGGCTGGAAATGGGTTCGTAAAGGTTAGGATCGGGGCCAAGGGCACGTGCAGGGTGAGGGAAGAATCGGGACAGGAAGGGAACCAGAGATTGGGGCGGGGTCTAGGAAGGGTCCCCCTTGTTTGTGCCACCGGGCCGTGGCTCCTCCCGAATGGGAACCGAGGGGACCGAAACAGAAAGGGGCCAGCGCCGATGCCGGGCTCAGATGGAAAAAGAGGAGTTGTTGCCACGGCGTCGGCTTGAGTGGGGTCTTCCTCTGGGCCCCCAAGCGGAAAGGAGATGACCGCCCGCCTCGGTTGCTGGAGGCGCCCCAAGCCTGGGACCCGGCCGCTCGGCACCAGCCGCCGCCCACAGGGTTCGGCAGCTTCAGCTCCAGCGCCCGAGTCGGCCGGGCCAGTGGGTAGTACCAGGGCGCCCGAATGTGAGGCGGGTCGGCCACTTGGGACATAGGGTTAGGATTGGGGAGGAGGGGGCGGCGCCACAGCGACGCCGCCCAGACCGAGGCCCGCTGGCGGAGGGCCGTCATCCCCCTGGGTAAGCGGGGTCAGACCCAGGGCCTCGATCTCCTCAAAGATGGAGCTCAGTTCCATCCCCTCGGCCCCGGAGCCTTCCCCGCCGGCCGCCGAGGCGACGCTTACCTCGGCGGTAACAGCGGGGCTCGGTTGGTACCAGGGCCGGGGAGCTCCACCGAGGCCTCCTCATGGATGGGCTCCGCGGGGCGACAGCGTCCCCCTCGCTGCCACGGCTTCCTCGGCCGGCGCCTCCTGCTGGCGCTCGTCGAGCGATCTCGGCAGCACTGGCCCCCTCGGGATCTTTCGGAGGGCCTTCCACCCTCCTCGTCGGAGAGATTGAGTCGCGACGGCGGGCTCTGCGCTCCCGGCAGCGTCCAGCCTCCGAGATGGAGGTGGAAGGCTGGCCAGCAGGGGCAAGGCTAGGGGTGCAGTTCGTTTTTGCGGGGCGTTGAGACAAGGAGGGAGAGAAGAGGGTGAAACCTCCACCTGGGGTGCCCTCTCCTCGCCCGGCAGCGACCGCGCCACCCTCTCCTCCTCGGGCCCGCAGAGAGCGGATGGAGCAGGCGGGGCCTGCCTGCTCGCTCGGGCACGCCAGAGGGGGCGCCTCCAGCCCCCGAGCCGAGCCGTCGGTTGGAGGAGGGGCAGCCGCAGAGGTCGGACTACCAGGGGGGCCGGCGGTGGTAGGGCCGGCGCCCTCCCGGGCCCGGTGGGCCGGACGCCTCCCGACCGGGCCAAGGGCAGTCCCTCGAGCGTGCCCCATCGCCCGGCAGAGGAAGCACCGGGCCTCACCCGTGGAATAGTGGACCCGGTAGAGGCCCCTGGTAGGGCACCATAAAGGACCCCTCTAGCGCCACCCGCCCGCGCGCCGGCGCATTTGCAGTTGCACCTGCCGGCGGAATGATAAAGCGTGGCGGAGGCGGGGTCCTTACAGCCCAGGAGAGGGCTGATAGCGGAGATGGGCTTCCCCAGGGTGGAGAAGGCAACAGGGCAGCATTAGGAAGGAAGGCGGGGCGGAGGTAAGAACCACCCGTCGCCCAGGTCCTCCAATGGCTCGAGAGGCACGTGCACGCCCCACCGCCAGGCCTCTCCACCGCCTCCTGGGCGGCGGCCTCGAGGCAAGGAAGAACACTACCTTGCCGTACATCTTGGAGGCCGCCACCACGGCCGAGGCCCCACCACCCTCGCCAACGCCCGCCACGTAGGTCTCGGCGTGGGGCGGCGGCGACCAGGAGGCAGCGGACGCCGTGCCTCCTGGTCATGGTGGGAAAGGGCCCCGGCCACCAGGAGCAGGCTGGAGGCGGCAGTCGGGGCAGATGACACGGCAGGTGGGGCGGCAGCGGCCACCTGGGCGTGCGCTCTGGGGCCGTGGTGAGATCACCCCAGAGCTGGTGGGGAACAGCAGGAAAGAAGGGGCTGCGGCAGATGATGGGGCCACAGGGGCGGCGGCCTCGGCCGTGGGAGCTTTAGCCGGGGCCGGGCCTTTGCCCTTTTCTTCCCCGCCCTTTTCCCGGCCGAGGTGGAGGCCGCTCCCGGATGTAAGGAGCATCGGCCGTGGCAGCGGAGCTCGGGCCAGGGTCGGGAGGTCAGCCGCGGCATTCTTTGGGCCCGGTGGCAGCGGGGACCGTGGGACTAACAGGGGCAGGGCTTCCTCCATCATGAAGGGAGGAAGGGGTCTCAGATGGCACAGGGGGTGGAAGGGCAGGAATTAACCGCTCCTCCCCACCGAACAACAGGCAGGGGAGGAGGCGTCAGTAAGGGAGAGGAAGGGGAGAGAGGAAGGGTACAGGTTTCAGGAAGGGCAGCTGAGGAAGGGGGGCGTTTAGCAGCCTCTCCTCCCTGCTGTGACTGTGGCAGAGGAGGAGGCGCTATTGTGAGGAGGACAGGGGAAAAAGGGGGCACGATTGGGCAAGGGGAGAAACCACTCCCTCCCGCTGACTATTGCAGGGAGGAGGGCACCAGGAATGGCGGGACGAAGCAGGACACCGAGGAGCCAGCGACCACTCCTCCCGCAAGGCTGGAAGAGGAGGCGCTGGCAGGGCAGGTAGGGGCAAGGTAACAGGTGCAGGCGGGGCCGGCTCCTCCGGCTGCACTGGGGTATATAGGGAAAACTGCGGGGCCGTTAAGGAAGTGCAGTGAACAGAGGACTAACTAAAAGGGGAGGATGGGGCACAAGCGCTCGGGACAGGGGACAAGGCAGATTGGGTAGTGCTCAGGGCTTGCAGACAGCTGGGCGGGGAAAGGACAAAGTGGAACCAAACAGCAGCTGGGAGGAGAGGCGGGGCACACACACAGTTGGGCTGGCTGGGGTAGGGGCTAGTAATAAACTTTGGGAATGGGTGTGGTGGGTAAGTAACCTTGGGGTGGGAGGAAAAACAACCTAGGCTAGCAGGGAAGGACAGGCAATGGGGAGAAACAAGCTGCTGGGGTAGGGTGGGTGACCAGGGTGAGGTGGCCCCCAGCCAAATGTAGCTGAGGAGGGCCAAGTCAAGGGGTGGGAAGGAGCACGCCCACGGCGCTGTGAGGGCTCGACCTCGCCCACCGCTGCAGCAATGTCCCAGGTGGAGGCGGGGCAGCAAACCCCACGGGAGAAGAGAGAGTCCAGGTGGTGAGGGCGGTGGAGGCGTTGGGGGTGGTGGTAGCGGGCAAGGGGGCAGCTGGACTAGGGGAGGGCACTGAGCCTCTCCCCAGCCCCCTTTAACAGCTCAGTTCACCACCACCCCTAGAGCAGATGAAAAAGCTCAGTCTTTTAGACAAACCCCTCCACAGTTCTAGATGGTGATCTCTCTTCTCCTCAGCGGTGCAGCAACAGCAGTGGGCAGGCAGCAGTCAGCGGGAAGGCCTCCGGGTGGTGGGTGCTGGTGGGGTCCTCCTCCTTCTCTGGAGCGAAGGAGGGAGGGGGACGGCCGGCAGGCCCCCTCCTCTCAGGCAACAGGAGCAGCTGGTGGCGGTGGTAGGCAGCAGCAGTGTCGTCGTCCGGGGGGAGCAGCCCAGCAGCGTTGGGGTGTCAGCAGGCGGATGGCTGGTGGGTCGGCGGGGTGGGAAGGGCTCCGGCTGGTGCAGGCAGCAGGACCAGGACCAGGGCAGGGGGAGAAGGAAGAGAGCAGCCCCTACACTTGCTCCCTCTCCTCCTTCTCTACAGTGGAGCGTGGGGGTTGAGACCTCCCCCACTACCGGAAGAGAGAAAAAAAACCCTGGGAGCCATTTTGGGCAGAGCCTAGCCCCACCCAGGCACCTGACCGGAAGGCAAGGGGCGGGGCTAGGGCTATAAAAAGCCAGGCTGAGAGCTCAGTCTGGGCCCAGCCTCTGAGGGAGACAGAGGGTTGTCCAGAGTTCTTGGCTGAAGAGGATGGGACCTGGCCTGGGCCTCCCACAGCTGCCTCCTCTAAGGCCAGCAAAGACTTCCGTGCCAGGGCTGCTGAGGTCTGGCCAAGCCAGCCAGCAGAGCTACCCTCTGACCCAGAGGAACCCAGGGCTCTGCTGGGGCCTGGTGAGTTTGAGGACCTGCTCGAGCCAGAGGTCCTGCTCGAGCCCCGAGGCCTGCGGAAACCCAGGGACCCTGAGGTCTTGCCCGAGCCAGAGGACCTACCGACTGCCGGGGACCCTGAGGGCTTGCCGGAGCCGGTAGACTGGCTCGAACCCCGATGCCTGCCTGAAGCCCGGGGCTTGAAGAGCCCGCTGGACGCTGCAGAGCTCCAACCCACTGAAGCCTGGATTGGGCCACCCGGACCCTGCTGGGACGACACCGCCCTTGACTCCCTGACTGACCTGCTGGAGGTACAGGTACCTGCAGAGGGGGAGACGAGGTGTGGCCCAGGGGGTAGCACAGGCTGAGAGCAGCCCTAGGTCAGCAAGTTGCAGGCTGGAGCCCCTGCTGAGCCAGTAGCAGCTGCACTACTTCATTCAGGGCCCCTGGGCCGGGGCGCAGTGGAGTGGGTGGGCCTGCGCCCCCTGCCACCCACCGACCGGGTGGCAGTCTCCCCCTCGCCACTGCGGCAGGTGCGCTACCTGCCCAGCTCCTGAACTAGGAGCTGCTACAAACCTGTGTGTTGGTTTGCGGCCACGCCTTGCACCAGGGCCTGGCTGCCATTTGCTGCCCTGCCCTGAGTTAGGGCCGGGCCGCCATATTGTGTTTGTCGCCCTGCCCTGCTCCAGGGCCCGGGCTTGTACCCTGTATTTGTCGCCCCGCCCTGCTCAAGGGCCTGGGCTTGCACAGTGGGTTTGGTGCCCCGCCCTGCTCGAGGGCCCGGGCTTCCCTACTGTGCTTTAGTGCCGGCCGGGAGTCAGGCTGGACCTTTTAAAGGGGCAGGACTAGGACTGTTGCCCTGCCCAGAACTGTGAGCCGAGAGACTGGAGTATATGGTGAACTGCTTCCCCGTGGCCCGGACCTGAAGCAAGGCCGTGCACGCGGACTATTGCCTCTCACCCCGACCTGAAGCAAGGCCGGGAATAGACTCACTGACTTGGACTATTTTAAGGCACGGTAGGGCAGTAGGGTGGACTAGCCACCCACTGCACCAAGGGTGGAAGAACTGCCTCCCGAAGGCCTACCGACCTACAACCAACCAGCCCCCGGAAGGGGGGGAAGCGTAGAGGCTGTTGTGGGCACTGCCAGAGGCCAGTGTCCCGAAAAAGCTCAGACGGCAGGTGGCGGGATCCAATTCCCAGGACTGACGGCTGGTGGCGCTGTGGCGGTAAGTGTACCCCGCTACATGGCCCAATCCTCCAATTTGTTTAAGTTGCTCTGGACCCTATCTCTGCCCTCAAGCGTATCTACCTCTCCCCCTAGCTTAGTGTCATCCGCAAACCTGCTGAGGGTGCAATCCATCCCCTCATCCAGGCCATTAATAAAGATATTGAACAAAACCGGTCCTAGAACCGAACCTTGGGGCACTCTGCCAGAAACCGACCGCCATCCTGACATCGAGCCGTTGATCACTACCCGCTGGGCCCGGCCTTCTAGCCAGCTTTCTATCCATCTTACCGTCCATTTATCCAATCCACATTCCCTTAACTTGCTGGCAAGAATATTGTGGGAGACCGTATCAAAAGCCTTGCTAAAGTCAAGGTATATCACATCCACTGACTTTCCCACGTCCACAGAGCCAATCCGGAATCCTACCATGTTTGCCTCTCTTGCTATGCATCGGGATGGTTTCTTTCTGTGCCTTCAATAAGGCTTCTTTAAAATACTGCCAGCTGTCCTGGACTCCTTTCCCCTTCATGTTAGCATCCCAGGGGATTCTGCCCATCAGGTCTCTGAGGGAGTCAAAATCTTACTACTCTTTTCTTCCTTTGGTCTCCTACCTTCCTTTGGTCAGGATCCTGAAATCTACCATCTCATGATCACTGCTTCCCAGGTTGTCACCCACCTCCACTTCCCCTATTAGTTCCTCCCTGTTTGTGAGCAGAAGGTCAAGCTGCGCACGGCCCCTGGTCGGATCCTTCAGCACTTGTACCAAGAAGTTATCCCCAACATTCTCCAAAACTTCCTGGATTGCCTGTGTACTGCCGTATTGGTTTCCCAACAGATGTCAGGGTGATTAAAGTCCCCACGAGAACCAGGGCCTGCGATCTGGAAGCTTCTCTCAGTTGTCCAAAGAAAGCCTCATCTACCTCATCCACCTGATTCGGTGGCCTGTAGCAGACACCAACCACAACATCACTGCTGTTGTTTGCATTTAAACTTAACCCATAGACTCTCAACAGGTTTTTCTCCTCTTTATACTGGAGTTCAGAGCAATCATAGTGCTCTCACATATAGTGCAACTCCTCCTCCTTTTCTCCCCTGCCTGTTCTTCCTGAACAGTCTATACCCTTCCATGACAGCGCTCCAGTCATGCGAGTCATCCCACCAAGTCTCTGTTATCCCAATTAAATCATATTTCTCGGACTGGGCCAGGGCCTCCAGTTCTTCCTGTTTGTTGCCCAGGCTTCGCAGTGTACAAACACCTCAGGTAACCAGTTGATCGCCCTATCTTCTCCATTCAAACAGGGCTCCTCCTTTCTTGCTCGTTCCTCTCTGCATTTCTTCCCGGTATCCGACTTTCCCACTCCCTCAGGGTTTTGGTCACCGCCCCCGACGAACCTAGTTTAAAGCCCTCCTCACTAGGTTTGCAAGCCTGCCCGCAAAGATGCTCCTTCCTCTCTTGGTTAGGTGGATCCCATCTCTTCCTAACAATCGTGCCCGAACAGAGTCCCATGGTCGAAGAAACCAAAGCCCTCTGCGACACCACCTGCGCAACCACGCATTTACGCCTCAATTCGACGATCCCTGCCCAGTCCTTTCCCTTCAACAGGGAGGATGGACGAGAACACCACTTGCGCTCCGAGTTCTTGGATCCTTCTTCCCAGCGCTACATAATCCGCAGTAACCCGCTCAAGGTCATTCTTGGCTGTACGTTAGTTCCCACGTGGAGAAGCAGGAAGGGGTAGCGATCCGAAGGTTTGATCAGTTTGGTAAGCCTCTCAGTCACATCCTGAATGCGAGCTCCGGTAAGCAGCACACCTCTCGAGATTCCAGGTCCGGACGGCAGAGGGATGGCTCAGTCCCTCTTAGGAGGGAGTCCCCAACCACCACCACCCGTTGTCTTCTTTTGGGGTGGTGGTCGTGGAACCCCCATCCCTAGGACTACGCATCCCATGCCTTCCAGTAGATGGTGTTCCTTCCGGTTTCTTCCTTGTGAGGTCCCTTCCAAAGCATTCAGCACTGCAGAGCCTGTGGAGAGAGCCTGAAAGTGATTACTTACCTCTATAGCATTGGGGAATTCCTGTACTGGCCTTTTCCCCCCTCTAGAAGTTACATGCTGCTAGTTCTCTTCCTGATCCGTACTGCCCTCTCTGTCTCTTCCGCCTGGCATGCTTGCAGGATTAAACACTGCCTTCTATCGAAGTTTTCATCCTCTCTGATCGAGCGTAGGGTCGACACTTCGGCCTCCAGTCCTCTAATTTTTTCTTCCAAAATGGCGACCAGCTTGCACTTAGTGCAGATGAAATCCGTTCTTTCTTCCGGGAGGAAGACAAACATGGCACACGCTGTGCAGGTAACAACAGCAGACCTATCACCATCCATCCCTGCTGTCCTGGAGAAAGGATTTAAAAAAAAGGCAAGAGAACCTCGCGCCCTTCCCAACTCCCTTTCTAAACTCCATGTTAGCACTCACCTGTTCGCAAGCTCCTTGGTTGCTTGCTCACTGCTTTATAAAGCCCTGGATTGCCTGAAAGTCCCTCCCCCTGCCAAGGCTCAGCCAATCAGCAGAGGCTTCTACAATTCAAACTTTAATTAGAAGCCAACACTTTCCACCTGCCAGTCACAGCACACACTCCATGAAGGGAAGGGGGAAGGGGAAAAAAAAAGCCTCACTCACTACGGAGCCAGTGGACGCCGCCCAGAGGAACTCTGCCCAGATGCATGAGACCAGGGAAGAATGGAAGTAGGCCCCACAGTCGCAGAGCACCCCCTCATCCAGCATCCTTCTCCTGGTGTTGTATATAGCGGCTTTCGCCAGGGCCAGGAGGAGGTTGAGAAGAAGGTCTTGCGACTTTGTGGGGCCTCAGATGGGGTGAACGTAAATGAAAAGGCTTGGGGAAAAATGCAGCCAGAACCGCAATAAGAGATTCTGGCTCCTCCGGAACAGGGGCTGCAACCTGGTGCATTCCAGATATGCATGTGCCAGGTTTTCCCTCATGTCGCAGAAAGGGCAGGCATCTGGGATGGGGGTGAACCGTGCCAGGTACACGCCTGAGCTCACGGCTCCGTGAAGGAGCCGCCAACTGATGTCCCCGATGGGCCATGGGATTAAGGTGGAATAAACACTGGCCCATCGGGGTTCCCCACCCTCAACTGGTCATAGAGAGTCCCGCCACTTTGTGTTGGGGCGGGACACGAGGGTGAGGAGATGCAATGTATGGAGTACAAGCGTGTGCAGATGGTCCCTGGGCACAGTTCAGAAGCAGACCGGCTGCAGATCCTGCAGCTGGCTGGGGGTCCAGGGATTGGGAAACCGGGGAAGCCCACGGAAGAGGGGCCCAAGAAAAAGGGCCGGAGGGCTTGCAGTGGGGAGGAGGGGTGGGACGTACCCTCTCGCATGGCTCACTGCAGGAAATCGAGAGTGGGCTGCGACAAAGCCGCCTTCACCTCCTGGAGTACGCACAAGGGGGTTCTGGGGGTGGAGAGCCCCATGCGCTGAGTGAGTGCTTGGGGGTTCACCCAGTCCCCCCTGTCATAGTCCAGGAGGTCTCCGACCTTGGTGGTTTCTGCCAGGATCAGCCTCCGGCGCACTGAGGGAGACTCCGCCACCTGCATGCACAAGGGTGGATTCTGGAGCAGGGGCTCTGCGGAAAAAGTCTGCTCCCTTGGTGGCCACAATGGACCTGGTCACCGCAAAGCACTTCCAGGTCTGGAGGAGTTTGATGTGGGGAGATCAACCGAACTGGTTCCCCTGGTCATGCAGGTATGGTATTCTCGGGCTATTGTTCTGGGGGGAGTGGACTGCAGGAATGGGGTTCCCTAGGGAAATGGGGGTGGGAGTGCAAGCCCCCTCCCTGGGAGGTTTTTTCAGTCCCACCTCATAGAGCCCTGCCAGGGGCTGGGGTGAGTGGAGGGGTTGCTCCTGGTGTGTGTGTGGGGGGGGGGGGGGGGAATGGGGTGGAACTGGGGGACTTCCCTAGGGCCCTGGCACCCCTGTGAATCTTTTTGTTTGTTTCCTTCTGCAAGTGATGCAGACCATCAGCACCATCCTGCTGCGCAGGGTCATCCACCTGGGTGACGTGGATGCCATCATCGCCAGCTTTGCCACCATGGGCTTCCCCAACTGTGTGGGGGGTTTGATGGCACCCATATCCCCATCTGGGTGGTGAGCTTCACACAGGGTGGTGGCAACCCGCTTCTGGAGGGGGGATGACGGGTCTTGTGTGAGTGTCCCGTCACCTGAGAGCAGGGGCAAGCCACTCACAGAGCTCCAGAAATGTGTCCTTCCTCATCCTGAAGTTGTGGAGCCACTGCTGGTCACCCCACCGCTCCATGACGAGTCGGTCCCACCGGTCGGCACTGGTGTCCAGACGCCAGAGGCGGGGGTGCATGGTGTGTAGGGGAGGGCAAGCGGGAACCAGCAGCATGAGCTGTGCCCGCAGAGAGCTGATGAGGGTCTCCAAGCAGAGCAGGGGGTTGGGTTCCTGCACGGCCTGGGCTGCAGCCTGCAGAAACTGCTGCATGAGGTGCAGCACAAGCTGCAATAGCTGCTGACTACCCAGAGGCAGCTCCAGCTCCATAGCTGGCAAACCGAGGTGTCCACAAGGGCAACCAGAGCAGGCAAAGAAAAGGCTTTGCTGTCCCTTGAGGAGGTAGGCAAAGGCAAAAAGCCTGAGACACCACTGTACAGGGGGGTCCCTTTAGGCAAGAGTCTCAGATAGCCTCAAGCAGCAGCCACACGAAGTAATTGCTGACCTGATGCCCTGCCTGAAGTGGTTCCGGGTGGCCTTGAATGCGAGTTAGCGTCCAGTCAGTGTGGATGCTCTATTTCAAAATAGCTCAGCGCTATTTCGATGGGCATTTTGTGTGTAGATGCACTATTGAGAAATCATCTGAAATTGCTTATTCCGAAATACATGTGCAGTGTAGACAGAGCCCAACTGTACAAATAATTTTTTTTACTGATCCAGCAATTCCAGATTAGACTCCTGAATTGGAATTAGACAGAAACGGGAAACTGGCACAACCAAGTGATACAATTCTTTATCCTGAACAAAATAGGAGGCTTTTGGGAATGTTCGCTAGTAGAAGATCAGGCACATCCTGGAGGTAATGAACTTGTCACAGGGAACTGAAGGGTGTGAGAGCACACATTATTGTGGGAGGAAAGGAGGGTCATCAGCCAGCTAATTCAGAGGGCTCTACTGACTTTCCTTGAGACAATGCACAGTCTTGCTCGCCACTTTGTCAGTTAATAGGAAGTGAGACACGTGTGAAGTGAAACGGTGCTTGGGGGGAGGATAACTAAAGAAGAATGGAAAGGCTCAGGCACCAAATGAGATGACAGAGGGGAGCATGGGCACATGGGTAGAGGAGAGGGGAATACAGGCTGTGAGAGGGGTCTACTCAAGAAAGCAGGGGGCAGCAAGACACTGCTGGGGAAGGAAGCTAGTGTGCCCACGGTGCCTGAGTGGCAGGCTCACTGCACCTGCTGCAGGACCCACCAGAGCAAGGAGGGGCGGGGAGGCGAGCAGTGGGGCCAAGGATGGAGATGGCCCTGCAGCACCTGGGGCTGGAGAGGGAGTAGCAACAGCAGCAGCAGAAATGCAGGGAGACAGCAGGAGCAGAGGAACCACCCCAGCACCCCACAAAAGCTGTGCCAGCTGTCACCTAGGGGCCCAGATGGCAAGAGGCCCCTTACAAACACTCACCCACCCCACAAACTTGTGGAGGGAAGGAAAAAACCCCAGGAGCAGCTATAAAGCAGCCCCTTACCTCTTCCACTCCAGAGGAGCAGCAGCTGCAGGACGGTGAAGTCAGGCCTGCAGCAATGAAGAAAAGGGGCCAGGCAGTCCCCAAAAAGATGGAAAATGGGGTTCCACGCTCCCCCACCAGGATGAGGGCAGCAAAGGCTGCCCTGTCCCCAGCAGCTCCTGCAAACAGAGCAGGCAGAGAGAAAAGGGACCTGGCCCAGAATGTAGCCAGGGCCTGCCTGCCACAACCCCAGTAGCTCCCCACACCTCCCAAAAGAGGAGGGAGGGGTGCAGGGAGGAAAAAGCACAGAACAAGCCCAGACCAGCAGCCTGCTGTACTCAGTGGAAGCGTGGTTCCTCTCTCTACCTCGACTATTTGGTGTCCAGGAGGTGGGCGGGCGTAAGCCCGCCACATCTAAAGACCTCCCCAGCCTAGGGAGGGTCCACAGAACCCAGAAGAACCAACTAATTACTGGGGACAAATAATGAAAAAACAGGTACGGTGTGAGGTCAAAGGGTTAAAGCGAGGAGCCGGATGGGGATACCGAGCAGAGAACCCGGACAGCGCCCACTGCCCCCGAGCGTCTCGAGAGAGCCAGCGGGCGCTGCCCAGTGGAACTCTGCCCGGATACGTGGCGGATGCAGGAACGGAAATAGGCCCCACAGTCGCAGGCCCTCCCAGCCAACCTCTGCTCCTGGTCTTATAAATTACCATCTTGGCCGTAGCCAGGAGGAGGTTGACCAGGAGGTCCGCGACTTTGTGGGGCCTCGGATGGGGTGTGCATAAATTAACAAGTGGGGGAAAAGTGCAGCCAGAACCTCAACAGGAGGTTCTGGAGGAGCGAAGAGGGGTTGTAACCTGGCGCACTCGATGTAGATGTGCGCCAGGGTCTCCTCACGCCACAGAAGAGGCACGTGTCGGGGTGGGGGTGAACCGCGCCAAGTACACGCCCGTGCTCACAGCTCCGTGCAGGATTCTCCAGCAGATGTCCCGGTGGGCCGTGGAACCAAGGTCGAATAGAGGCTGGCCCACGGGTTCCCCACCCTCCATTGGTGGTAGGAGGTCCCGCCACTTGTTGTCTGGGCGGGACACGAGAGGTGGGGAAGTGGGCGTGTGAAGCACGGCGTGTACAGGTGACTCTTTGGCCAGCGGTTCGGAAGGGGACCGGCTGCAGCGTGCAGCCGGCTCGGGTGACGAGGAGGCGGTCGGGAGAGTGCAGCGGGGCTTAGGGCCGACGGATAGATCGGGCGGGCCGGGGTGAGGCGGGCGGGGTTCACCTCTCGCAGGACCTTGTCGAGGTAAACCCGGCGGTGGGCGCAAAGCGTCCTTCACCTCCTGAAGCACGCGCCGGGAGTACGTGGGGTGGAGCCCCATGCGCTGGGCGGCGCGCGAGATCCACCCAGTCTCCCGGTCGTAGTCAGGAGATCTCCGATCCTTGTGACTTCTGCCAGGACCAGCCTCTGGCGCACCGAGGACTCCGCCGCCTGCACACGTAGATGGGGATTGTGTAGCAGGGGCTCCGCGAGGAGGTCTGCCCCACGGTGGCTCCCAAGGGCCTGGTCGCCTCTAGCAGCTTCCAGGCCCGGAGGAGGTCCTGGTAGAAGGCCGGCAGCTCGGAGAGGTCTCGCGGAAGACCTCTCAAATAAAGGAGCTGCCGGTCATATCGGAGCCCTCGGAGCGGCGAAGGAAAGTGTGCGCCAGCGTGCTCCACGCCGGACTACCTGCATCAAATAGGAGCCTCTGCAGGGCCTGGAGGCGGAGGACACGAACCCGCGTGCGCAAACACGTCAGGCCCTGCCCTCCCTCCTCCAGGGGAAGATGGAGAACCCCTGCAGAGACCCAATGCAGTCCTGGCCAGAAGAACCGCAGTAGCAGCTGCTGGATCTGATCCAGGAAACCCGGGGGCGGGACCAGGGTGCTGAGACGGTGCCAGAGCATGGACAGGACTAGTTGGTTAAGCACCAGTACCCTCCCACGCAGGGAGAGGCACCGGAGCAGTCCCGTCCATCTCCGCAATCGCTCAGCCACCCTGGACTCTAAACCTTGCCAGTTCTCCGGCGAAGAGGGATGCGTGGCAGAGAGAAAAAGCGCCGAGATAGAGCAGCGGACCCGCGCTCCACCTGATGGCCTGAAGCGCGGGCGGGAGGAGCTCGCCTGCCACCCGGCCCCTACCACCAGGCCAGAGCTCTTGACCCAGTTGACCCGGGCGGAGGAGGCGCCGAGTAGACAACAGCAGGCCTCCACCGCTCCAGGTCTCCGGGTCCTGGACCACGAGAGCACGTCGTCGGCGTGCGCCGACAGGACCAACGCATCTCCGGCTCACGGGCACCAACCCCGTCAACCTCTTGCGAAGAAGGCGGAGGAAGGGCTCGATGGCCAGAGTATACAGCTGGCCCGACAGCGGGCAGCCTTGGCGTACTCCGCCCGAAGCTGACCGGTGCGGTCAGGGTCAGTTGAGCTTGACCAAACACTCCGCGAGCGTACAGCACCTGGAGAAAGCCCACAAAGCGGGGCCCGAAGCGAAGGCCCGCAGAGTGCCCAGGAGATACCCGTGGTCCATCCTGTCGAGCGCCTTCTCCTGATCCAAGGACAGGAGGCGAGCGACAGACCGTCCCTACACCCTAGCTCTAGGAGATCCCGGACCAAGTAAAGGTTGTCGAAGATGAGTACGGCCGGGATGGTGTAGGTCTGGTCTGGATGGACCACGTCCGCCAGCACGGACTTGAGTCTCAGGAGATGGCTTTAGCGATTTTATAGTCCGTGCTGAGGAGGCGAGGCGGGGCGCCAATTCCTCAGATCGCGGAGGTCCCCCTTCTTGGGCAGCAAAGGCAAGCCGCGGCTCGTCTGCCGCGATAAAGGAGGACCCGCTCTCCAGGGACTCGGCCCAGGCGCTAGCAAGGTCGGGCGAGGGCGTCCCAGAACTGCGGTAGAACTCCACGGTCAGCCCGTCCATGCCGGGATTTATTGGTGGGCATGAGGCGGAGGGCTTCCGAGAACTTCGGCCAGGGAGAGAGGCAGCTCTGGCGGTCCGGTCGCCCGCGTGACCGTCGGGAGTTCGTTCCAGAGAACCCTGCGGGCGTCGGCGTCGGTCGGATCGGGAGAAGAGAGAGGCGTAGAAAGCGCGAGCCCTCTCGCGCATCTCCACGGATCCGTGAGGGTGCCGTCCTCCGCCAGAAGGCAGGCGATGTGCCTTTTAGCCCCCTCTTTTCTCCAGGGCATAGAAGAAGCGGGAGCCTCGATCCATCTCGAAGGAGATGGATCTGAGAAACGAACAAAGGCACCCGGGCTCGAAAGGTCCTCGAGGCCCGGAGTTCTTCCCGCTTCTCGATGCGCTCGCGGAGGCGGATCCTCAGGGCTTGTGGCCAGCCGCCTCTCTAGCTCTAAAACCTCCCGTTCCAACTGCTCCATCGCGCATCCCTCCGCGGCTGGCCCGGGTGTAGTCCCGGCAGAAGAGCAGCGTCGCACCTTCCCCACATCCCACCACCGCCGTGCGAGAAGCGCACCGCCACCAGCGCCAGGCCAGCCAGAACTCCCGGAAGGGCGCTGAAGCCCGTCCTCCAGCAGGCTGTTATTGAAATGCCAGTAGGCGGCCCGGCCTCTCTGAAGAAAGAGAGGCCTTCACGGCCACTAAATGGTGGTCGAGAATGGGGCGGCGGATGCTGGAGAGTGGGCCCGTAAGAGATGATGGCCGAGACAGATAAATGCGGTCCAACCGGGAGTGGAAAGACCGGCGACCCACCACCTGGGCGTAGGTAAATACCGTTTCCTCGCCCAGGTGGAGGTCACGCCAGGCGTCCACCAGAGTGGTGGTCTATTATCTCCTGAGGACGTCGCGGCGGCGGGCGCGTCTCGGGCCCGTGCGGTCCCGGTCCTCGAGGTGCAATTGAAGTCCCGCCCAGAACCAGGCACTCGCCGGGATCAAAGCCGAGGAAGGCAGGCGCCCGCTGATAGAGCGAAGCCTCTCCGAGGCGGACGGCAGGCGTAGATGTTGACAAGATTTAGCGTCAGCCCCTCTATCGAACCGGAGATGCAGCAGGCGACCCTGCACGACCTCGGCGATTCCCAGCACCTCGGGCTGCAGGTTCGGGAGAACAGGGTAGCCACCCGGCAGCGGGCCGACAGGTGGCTGAAATAAACCCTGTCCCCACTCCAGCCGCCAGCTAGCCTCGGCTTCGGGCTGCGTGGGTCTCCTGGAGGAATACGACAGAGTACCTCCCTTCCGAAGGAAGGAGAGTACCTCACACCTACGAAACCCGACCCGCGGCCCGGGTGTTTAGAGTGGTAAAGATGGCGGCGGCATCGAGAGGGCTGGGAAGATTCTTGCCGGCAGGAGTGCCAGCGACCCCATTGGGCCTCGCAGCAAACCGTGCCCGTGCCCAAAGCGAGCAGGCGTCGCGGAAGCTACGGACACGCTGGTAAGCCGTGGCCTCCGCCGCCCGGTCCCTTTACCCTCCCCAAGAGGCCCTTACTATTTGTAGGATTAGATGAAAATCTCCCCAGCGCTGAAGAGGCGACCTTGTTCTTGGAGCCACGGATGTCTTCCAGAAAGCACGCATCTCGCCCTTCAGCGCATCTGAAATCAGGACCTCAGGCCCTCAGATGCCTTGGGGCCCGACCCTCCTGAGCCCCGTGACCCATCGACACCGGGATGCGGGCGTCCGAGGTTCCTGCTGGGAGGACAGTGGCGGAGGAGACCGGTCCCAGATGTGCTGGGAGCAGGAGAAGCGAAAACCGCCTCCCGGGGGCCAAGCGTCTGGAGGAAGCGTGGCAACCCCAGGGCGGCAGTAACAGAGTAAGGGGAGGAAAGAGTTCAGGCAGGGGATCAGGAAAGGAGGAGACGAGGAAGGGAGTAGGGGAAGAAGAGGTGAAGGATTGGGAAAAGACAAGGACGGGGAGGAGGAGGAAGAGGCGGGAAGCTCAGTTGGGAGGTTGGAACAGGGAGCAGGAGAAGGAGGAGGCAAGAAGCCTCAGCGGAGGAGGCATCGGGACGCGGTGCCGCCTCGCAGAGCAGAGAATCGGTGGCAGCGGTAGGGTAGTAATACTCTCCCCAGTGCTGGGCTCCAGTGCCACAGAGAGTGCAGCACCAGAGGCCTCAGCACCGGGGTGGCCGGTTGTTAGCAGGAGCTCCCTTCCGCTGAGAGCCTCAAGGGTTTCGGCGGCGCGGCGAAAGCGCTGCCGATGGCCGGGCAGATGGTCGCGCCCTGGGGCAACTCAGAGGCAGGGAGAAGGGATAGCAGCGAGTCGGAAGGGAAGGAGAGGTCGGTTGTTGTCCCTCCAGGACCTGATGATCCCCCTCTGAGGCAGCCGGGGTTAGCCCCAAAGCCTCCACCTCCTGAGAGAGAGAAGGCGAGCCCGCCGCCCGCCACCAGATGGTCATCTTTGTCGGTGGCGAGGTCAGCGGCCGCCCCTCAGCGGAGGTGGGAACAGTGGGAGCATCTTCCATGGACGCCCCCTCCTGCAGGGACCCGGGGAGGGAGGTGTTCACCTCTCCCGCAACCGCCGCGGTCACCTCAATCGCTTTGTGGTGCTGTGAATCGTTCGAGATTCAGAGGGTGGGGCGGTTCCAGCGTCCATCCCCATAGGTGCAGGAGGTTATCCTCCTCCTGAGTGGGCGGGGTGGAATGCCGAGGCGCTTTCGGCGCCTCCCCATCATAGCTCCCATCCCTCGGAGGAAGAGGCTGGGCCTGAATGGAGGAAGAGCCAGGGGACAAGAGGCGGTGGTGGGAGGGCAAGGGTAGATGAGGCTGGGCAGCAGGGAAAGGATGCCTCCCCTGAGGTAGGTCCTGCCCGAGTCCGTCACTGACCCGCCGCCCTCTCCTCCAGCGGCCCGGCCTTGCGCTTTTGGCGGTGGCAGCAACAGCACCCGCGCGCTCGTCTGGGCCCTGAGGAACCCGGCGGGATTGGCGGCAGTCCGCGGTCGGAGGAGGCGACCCAGGGTCCGGACCGTCAGGGCCACCGGCGATGGTAGGGCGGTGCCCTCCCGGGCGTCGAGGTCCCGGGTGCCTCTCAAACCGGGCCAGGGGACAGTCCCGCCGGGACGTGCCCGTCGCCCGACAGAGAAAACACCGGGCCTCCCCATGGTGTAGTACACCGGTACGGGCCTTGATGGGGCACCAGAAATGACCCTTGAGGCTTCTCCGCCCGTCCCGGCAGTAGTTGGATTTGTACCTGCGGCGAAAGGAAAGGGCGTGGCGGAGGGTAGGATCTTTGCAGCCCAGAGGAAGGGGACTCAGGACTGACAGAGGCCTCCCAGGGTGGAAGGAAAGGCAGTAGGCGGCATTGGGGAGGAAGGGAGGAGCGGAGGACAAAACCACCCCGCGCCCAGGTCCTCCAAAGGCTCGAGAGCGTGGACTCCCCACCGCCAAACCCCTTTCCACGCCTCCTGGGCGGCGGCCTCGGGCGCCAGGAAGAATACCACCCTCCCGAACATCCTAGAGGCCGCCACCACGGCCGCGGGTCCCCTGCAGCGTGCCAACGCCCGCCGTGGGTCTCCACGTGGGGCGAGGCCGCCACCAGGAGACAACGGACCCCGTGCCTCCTGGTCAAGGTGGGAAAGGGGCGCGGCCGCCGAGGATGGTATTCGGGAGGCGGCAGGAGGCGGCAGGTGGGGGTGGCGGCTACCTGGGCGTCGCCCTGGGGCCCGGGACACCGTTGCCCCAGAGCTGGTGGAAGGAACAGGGAGGCGGGAAGGAGGGGGCGCGGCCAGCAGATGGGTCGCGGCCGGGGGAGCCCTCGCCTCAGGAGGTTTTGCCTTCCGGGCGGGGCTCTTGCCCTTCTTGGTCCCCGGCCCTTCCTACCCTTCAGGAAGTTCTTTAGAGGTGTCGGGAGGCGCGCGGCAGAGGCGGTCGAGGCCCGGTGTCCCCGTCCATGTCCGCTCCCTTTGCCGTAGTGGCGGGGCCCGGCAGCCTCAGAGGGTTGTTGTTTTTAGGGGTGGGCGGGAGGGTCTGGCAGGGTGTCGCTGGACAACCCCTCCATTGTGGTCGTAGGTGGGAAGGAAAGACAGACAGACAGACAAACAAACAAACAAACAATTAGGGGAGGACCAAAAACCACCAGGAGGGAACAAAGAGGGAGAGGAGGGGAGGAAGGAGGTTCACGCTCCCCACTAGGCTGGAAGTGGGGTGGAGGTGACAGTTCAGACAGGGAAAAGGGGAAGGAGTAAGGAATACAGCTCCCAGCACAGGACGATAAGGCGGCTCCTCCGGCTGCACTGGGAATGTGAGAGGGTCAATTATTGAAAGACACGTGGGAAGTGAAACGGTGTTTGGGGAGGGTAACTAAAGAAGAATGGAAAGGCTCAGGCACCAAACGAGATGACAGAGGGAGCATGGGCACATGGGTAGAGGAGAGATGCAGGCTGTGAGAGGGCCTGCTCAAGAAAGCAGGGGGCAGCAAGACACTGCGGGGAGGAAACTAGTGTGCCCACGGGGCGCCTGAGTGGCAGGCTCACTGCACCTGCTGCAGGACCCACCAGAGCAAGGGAGGCGGGAGGCGAGCAGTGGGGCCAAGGATGGAGATGGCCCCTACAGCACCTGGGGCTGGAGGAGTAGCAACAGCAGCAGCAGAAATGCAGGGAGACAGCAGGGAGCAGAGAACCACCCCCAGCACCCCACAAAGCTGTGCCAGCTGTCACCTAGGGGCCCAGATGGCAGAGGCCCCTTACAAACACTCACCCCCACAAACTTGTGGAGGAAGGAAAAAACCCAGGAGCAGCTATAAAGCAGCCCCCTTACCTCTTCCACTCCAGAGGGAGCAGCAGCTGCAGGACAGTGAAGTCAGGCCTGCAGCAATGAAGAAAGGGGCCAGGCAGTCCCCAAAAAGATGGAAAATGGGGTCCTCCCCCCACCAGGATGAGGGCAGCAAAGGCCCCTGTCCACCCCCACACCCCAGCAGCTCCTGCAGCCAGCTGAGGGGTGGGGGTGGGGAAAGGCTGCCTGCAAACAGAGCAGGCAGAGAGAAAAAGGGACCTGGCCCAGAATGTAGCCAGGGCCTGCCTGCCACAACCCCAGTAGTTCCCCCACACACCCCTCCCAAAAAGAGGAGGGGAGGGGTGCAGGGGAGGAAAAGCAGAACAAGCCCAAACCAACAGCCTTCCGTGGTCAGTGGAAGTGTTTCCTCTCTCCGCCTCGAAGTCAGGAGACACAGCAGGTTCAGGAGCTTGATGGAGGGGGAGAGAGGCAGAGAGAGTCAGCAATCCTGGCTCAGTAGGGGCAGCTGGGACAGGGCGGCTGCAAATCAATTAAGGTCCAGGTGAAACTAATTGGGCCTGCCTGGAGGCCTATTTAAGAACCCTCCCTGTGGGTGAGGGGAAGGAGAGAACTGAGAAAGTGTTTGGGCAGCTGTGAAAGACTGTGGAGAACTAAGGAGGAGTTTGGAGAACGAGACAGGCACCTGAGAAGGCGACCAGAGGAACCAAAAGAGCAGCAAAGACTACAAGGAGGCGACAGGTCCCAAACCAAGGCAAGTTGGCCATGTACTGTGACTCTTAGATTATGGGACAGTGGGCTGAGTAGGGGTCGGGGGCCCAGGAGTGGGACTGACCCTACCACAGTACATGTAGGGAAACCTGCTGAGCTCACCTCCCCCACCCCCTTGAGTAGTTAATCAGTTTCTGGAACATCTTTTCTTTGTTCTTGGAGAGTGTCCGAGGGGAGGGTGAGCTTAGCAGATGAAGGATCAAGGCACAGGTATGTGGTAAACAGGTTTATCTATGGGAATGTTCAACATGATTGGTTATGCTGAGTGTAAAGAATGTGATGAGACTGGACAAAGGTTTGTGTGGCGCAACCACTCTATACTGAGGAGGGCACTTGCCCCTCTGAGAGAGCCTGGCTGGTTTTGTACTGGGGTGTTCTCTCTTTGTGCACATTGAATAAAGCTTTAAATTGAATGGCACGTCGAAGACTCTTGATTCTGCCAAACACCCGACTCATATGGTTGCCATTGGGTACCACAAAAATCCCAACAAATCCAATGGGTAAAGTTACCCAAGCCTGTGTTTGCAAGGTCAGGGCCTAACAACACACACATTCTAGGAGGCTGTCTCATTAGAGGAGGCATCTGTATGTACATAGGCTGGGGGAAAGTGTTCCCTGGACCTAATACCATCTCAAATGTGCCCTCATAGGACAGGAAAAGGCATCATTTTAGCAATGCACTAAATGCCATTTGAAAATTAATTATTACAAATGCTGGCGGGAGGGGGAAAGGAAGGCAACAGCAGTAGTTAACAAAAAAATTAGCCACGGTTCAGAATTACCCTGTGGAACTCACTGCTGTAAGCTATCACTGAGGCCAATTGTTTAGTAGGCTACAAAGACTGGATTTAAAAAAAAAAATGCTAAGAGCTTTGGCAAGGATATAGGTTCTCATATTTTGGGGCATAAAGTCAGAGGAATCTTTTCCTGTGGGAAAGATGTTCCATAAATACCTACTGTAACGTTCTGTGCATCTTCCTTTGAAGCACCAAAGACTCCATTGGAGACAGTAAATAGACTACTGATCTGATGCATGAATACAATCCCCATGTGCCTAATTATTAACAGGATTAATACTGAATATGAACTCATTATTGCCTGTAAATTCAGTAGATTTTGCACTGTTTCTTGAGGACCCTCAACAACATGAATGAAAATTGTTTGTGGAGTTTGCAGCCCTTTCTCCACTCCATCTTGTCTATTAAAGCAGAATGGGAAAAATCATCACTACCTGCCTCCATTTCTTGAAATGAAGGAGATGAGGGGAAATGGAGGAAAGCCCCTTACATTACTATAATTTCTAAAACATAAAAGCTTTTCTTTGAGAGTAAATCTATTTTTTTCCTTGTGGCATTAAGGCTAAAGAAATTCCTTAAAGTAATTTCTCAAGACCCCGGCTGATGAAAGACACATATAAAAGGACCCTCTTTAAAATGGGACCCCCCCCCCAAGCTCAGAATGAATTGGCAATTCATTTATTGACTGTCAGATAAAGTAGCTCACTCCCTATCATGTCTTCAGCTGGAGCTGCAGCCAGAAGGAAGCAATTCCTGGCCCACTGCATACATGTTTTGGGGTATGTTAGTGATTAGGGTATTCCTGCCTGGGGAATGCAGAAAAATTTCTCACATGCACAAAAGCGCCATAAATCTCCCTCCTTTTATTCAAAATGTGTGTTTTATAGCCATTTCCTGGCCAATTGATGCCTCAAATAAATATGTAACATATCTATGTGTTTAGCTTCTAGGGCCAGAATTAGGCTCTGTCTCATGAGCTGAAGTGCATTCATGTTTGCTAAGGCCAGGAGGGACTTAGAACAAGGTTCTCTGCTGTTCTTTTTGCTTACACTTACACACAAACATATTTGAGGAGCTTGTGCTAATTAGCTCCTTGCCAGAGGAGGCTGTGAAGGCTAGGAATATAACAGGCTGGTATTTGCTCACACGTGAGATAGGGAAATGTTTGTGGGGTTGAAGGCAGGGAAGACCTGGACCATTTCCCACTCCTGTTAGCTGTGTTATGGCTAGACTGCAGGGTCTTTTTGGGATACCAGAGGTACCCTGAAAAAACTGTGCAGCATCCAGGGAATGTGTTTGCTGTTCCGCAAAAAAAAGTGGAAGAGCAAACCTGCTCTTTCAGAAGCCCCTGTATTCCTCATTCCATGAGGAAGAAGGGGGCTTTCGAAAGAGGGTTTTTTTCAGAAATTTGGCCCAGTCTAGATGGGCCAAATTTCGGAAAAGCCTCTTCTGACAAAAGTATCGGAAAAAGATACGCAAAATGCACTCCGCATTTTGCGTATCTTTTTCTGATAGATCTTTGCAATCTAGATGTAGAATCATAGAACTATAGAGCTGGAAGAGACCTCAGAAGGTCATCAAGTCCAGCCCCCTGCTCTAGGCAAGACCAATCCCAACTAAATCAACCCAGCCAGGGCTTGGTCAAGCCGAGACTTAAACACCTCCAGGGATGGAGACTCCACTACTTCCCTAGGTAACCCATTCCAGTGCTTCACTACTCTCCTAGTGAAATAGTTTTTCCTAATATCCAACCTGGACCTCTCCCACCACAACTTGAGACCATTGCTCCTTGTTCTGCCATCTGTCACTACTGAGAACAGCCTCTCTCATCCTCTTTGGAACCTCCTTCAGGAAGTTGAAGGCTGCTATCAAATCCCCTCATTCTTCTCTTCTGCAGACTAAACAGACCCAACTCCTCAGCCTCTCCTCATAGGTCATATGCTCCAGCCCCTAATCATTTTGGTTGCCCTCCGCTGGACCCTCTCCAATGCGCCCACATCCTTTTTGTAGTGGGGCCCAGAACTGGACACAATACTCCAGATGTGGCCTCACCAGAGCCGAATAAAGGGAATAATGACATCTCTGGATCTGCTGGCAATGCTCCTCTTAATGCAACCTAATATGCCATTAGCCTTCTTGGCTACAAGGGCACACTGTTGACTCATATCCAGCTTCTCATCCACTGTAACCCCAGGTCCTTTCTGCAGAACTACTACTTAACTGGTTGGTCCTCAGCTTGTAACTGTGCTTGGGATTCTTCCGTCCCAAGTGCAGGACTCTGCACTTGTCCTTGTTGAACTTCATCAGATTTCTTGTGGCCCAATCCTCCAATTTGTCTAAGTCACTCTGGACCCTATCTCTGCCCTCAAGCGTATCTACCTCTCCCCCTAGCTTAGTGTCATCAGCAAACTTGCTGAGGGTGCAATCCATCCTCATCCAGGTCATTAATAAAGATATTGAACAAACCGGTCCTAGAACCGAACCTTGGGGCACTCCGCTAGAAACCGACCGCCAACCTGAAATCGAGCCGTTGATCACTACCCGCTGGGCCCGGCCTTCTAGCCATTTTTCTATCCATCTTACTGTCCATTTATCCAATCCGCATTCCCTTAACTTGCTGGCAAGAATATTGTGGAGACCAGATCAAAAGCCTTGCTAAAGTCAAGGTATATCACATCCACTGACTTTCCCATGTCCACAGAGCCAGTTACCTCATCATAGAAGCTGATCAGATTGGTCAGGCACGACTTGCCCTTTGTGAATCCATGCTGACTATTCCTAATCACTTTCCTCTCTTCCAAGTGCCTCAAAATGGATTCCTTAAGGATCCTTCCATGATTTTTCCAGGAACCGAGGTAAGACTGACCGCCTATAGTTCCCTGGATCGTCCGTTCTTCCCTTTTTGAAGATGGGCACTACATTTGCCTTTTTCCAATCATCCGGGATTTCTCCCGATCTCCACGACTTTTCAAAGATAATGGCCAAAGGCTCTCAATGACATTTGCCAACTCCTCAGTACCCTCGGATGCATTAAGTCCGACCCATGGATTTGTGTACGCTTTAGCTTTTCTAAATAGTTCCTAACCTGTTCTTTACCCACCACGGGCTGTCCATCTTCATCCCATCTTGAGTCACTTAGCGCAGAAGTCCAGGAGCCGACCTTGTCCGTGAATACAGAGGCAAAGAAAGCATTGAGTACTTCAGCTTTCCCACATCATCTGTCACTAGGTTACCTCCTTCATCCAGTAGGGGCCGCACACCCTCTCTGATCACCTTCTTCTTGTTAACATGCCTGTAGAAACCTTTCTTGTTATCCTTCACATCCTTAGCCAGTCGCAATTCCATTTGGCGCTTTCGCCTTCCTGATAACCCCCGCATTCTCGAGCTATACATTTAAACCTCCTGGTCATTTGTCCAAGTTTCCACTTTTGTAAGCTTCCTTTTGTGCTTAAGTTCACCAAGGATTTCCCCGTAAGCCAATCTGGTCTCCTACCATGTTTGCCTCTCTTGCTTGCGTCGGGATGGTTTCTTTCTGTGCCTTCAATAAGGCTTCTTTAAAATACTGCCAGCTGTCCTGGACTCCTTTCCCTTCATGTTAGCATCCCAGGGATTCTGCCCATCAGATCTCTGAGGAGTCAAAATCTGCTTTTTGAAGTCCAAGGTGTGTATTTTACTACTCTCTTTCTTCCTTTGGTCAGGATCCTGAAATCTACCATCTCATGATCACTGCTTCCCAGGTTGTCACCCACCTCCACTTCCCTATTAGTTCCTCCCTGTTTGTGAGCAGAAGGTCAAGCCGCGCACGGCCCCTGGTCGGATCCTTCAGCATTTGCGCCAAGAAGTTATCCCCAACATTCTCCAAAAACTTCCTGGATTGCCTGTGTACTGCCGTATTGGTTTCCCAACAGATGTCAGGGTGATTAAAGTCCCCACGAGAACCAGGGCCTGCGATCCGAAGCTTCTCTCAGTTGTCCAAGAAAGCCTCATCTACCTCATCCACCTGATTCGTGTGGCCTGTAGCAGACACCAACCACAACATCACTGCTGTTGTTTGCTCCTTTAAACTTAACCCATAGACTCTCAACAGGTTTTTCTCCTCTTTATACTGGAGTTCAGAGCAATCATAGTGCTCTCTTACATATAGTGCAACTCCTCCTCCTTTTCTCCCCTGCCTGTTCTTCCTAAACAGTCTATACCCTTCCATGACAGCACTTCAGTCATGCGAGTCATCCCACCAAGTCTCTGTTATCCCAATTAAATCATATTTCTGGACTGGGCCAGGGCCTCCAGTTCTTCCTGTTTGTTGCCCAGGCTTCTCGCATTAGTGTACAAACACCTCAGGTAACCAGTTGATCGCCCTATCTTCTCCATTCGAAACAGGGGTCCTCCTTTCTTGCTCGTTCCTCTCTGCATTTCTTCCCGGTATCCGACTTTCCCACTCCCCTCAGGGTTTTGGTCACCGTCCCCGACGAACCTAGTTTAAAGCCCTCCTCACTAGGTTTGCAAGCCTGCCCGCAAAGATGCTCCTTCCTCTCTTGGTTAGGTGGATCCCATCTCTTCCTAACAATCCTCATGCCCGGAACAGAGTCCCATGGTCGAAGAAACCAAAGCCCTCTGCGACACCACCTGCGCGCAACCACGCATTTACGCCCTCAATTCGACGATCCCTGCCCAGTCCTTTCCTTCAACAGGGAGGATGGACGAGAACACCACTTGGGCCCGAGTTCTTGGATCCTTCTTCCCAGCGCTACATAATCCGCAGTAACCTGCTCAAGGTCATTCTTGGCCGTATCGTTAGTTCCCACGTGGAGAAGCAGGAAGGGGTAGCGATCCAAAGGTTTGATCAGTTTGGTAAGCCTCTCAGTCACATCCTGAATGCGAGCTCCCGGTAAGCAGCATACCTCTCGAGATTCCAGGTCTGTACGGCAGAGGGATGGCTCAGTCCTCTTAGGAGGAGTCCCACCACCACCACCCGTCGTTTTCTTTGGGGTGGTGGCCGTGAACCCCATCCCTAGGACTACGCATCCCATGCCTTCCAGTAGATGGTGTTCCCTTCCGGTTTCTTCCTTGTGAGGTCCCTTCCAAAGCATTCAGCACCGCAGAGCCTGTGGAGAGAGCCTGAAAGTGATTACTTACCTCTATAGCATTGGGGGATTCCAATGCTGGCCTTTTTCCCCTTCCAGAAGTTACATGCTGCCAGTTCTCTTCCTGGTCACGTACTGCCCTCTCCGGCTCTTCCGCCTGCCGTGTTTGAAGGATTAAACGCTGCCTTCTATCGAGGAAGTCTTCATCCTCTCTGATCGAGCGTAGGGTCGACACTTGGGCCTCCAGCCCTCTAATTTTTTTTTCCAAAATGGCGACCAGCTTGCACTTTGTGCAGATGAAATCCGTTCTTTCTTCCGGGAGGAAGACAAACATGGCACACTCTGTGCAGGTAACAACAGCAGAACCATCACCATCCATCCCTGCTGTCCTGGAGAAGGGATTTTAAAAAGAAAGGCAAGAGAACCTCACCCCCTTCTAAACTCCCTGTTAGCACTCACCTGTTCACAAGCTCCTTGGTCGCTTGCCCAAAGAGCCTTATAAAGCCCTGGACTGCCTGAAAGTCCTCCCTACCAAGGCTCAGCCAATCAGCAGAGGCTTCTAGAATTCAAACTTTAATTAGAAGCCAACAGTTTCCACCTGCCAATCACAGCACCAGCCAATCACAGCACACACTCCATGAAGGGGAGGGGGAGGGCAAAGGGGAAGTGGGAAGCCTCACTCACAAACACAGGGGAAAAAACAAACAAACAAAAAAAGACACACACCAACCCTCACTCACAAACAGAAGCTCAGCACACAGCAAGAAAGCCCCAAACACAACACACACTTCCTTCAAGAGTCCTGTATCTGCTTCTCCTCTACCTGGAGAACTCCGTCTCTAAACTCCCTGTTAGCACTCACCTGTTCGCAAGCTCAGGTACCCTAAAAGAAAATCAAAGACATGCCAGGAATGGTTTTTGATGCCTTCTAGTGCACTTAGGCTGTGAGTACCAAAGTAACCCATGGGAATTGTAACGCCGTGCACACTGGGATAGTCAACTCATGCCGTTTATTCGTAGCCCACCACACCGCCCCTCCGGCGGATACCAGTGTCTGACCTGCGAAAGTCTCAGTTTGGTGCTGCGGTCTCCCTGCGGGTTGTTCCGGGCTGGCCCCCGGTGTAGGGGAGAGGGGGGTTCGGGCCCACCCTCTCTCACGGACCCCAGCCCAGGGCCCTAAGGACGTGGATCTACAGTGGTCCGGTCCGGTCCGGCTGGCGGGGCTTCCCGCCGTAACACACCAGCCCGTGGGCTATCAGGGAGCCCTGCCCTGGGCTGCTTCCTCTCCCCTTACCTAAACCGGTCTTTCCCTGGCGTCCCGGCTGTTCACCCCGTCCCCGCATGGGCTCGATGGCCCTACCATTTCCCGCGGTGCCCCCTTGCTCGTGGGGAGCCGAGAGTCCTTTCCCTCAGCTCTGCCGCCAGGCTGTTGTCTCCCAGCCCCGCGCTCGCTCGCTCCCTTCCTCTCCTCGGAGAGGCTGGATGCCAATTTTAAACTCAGGCGCCGGAGTTACGTCACACCCCCGTCACTCTCCCCCCGGCCTCCCTAGTGCACAGCGCCAGGGTGTTACGTCACACCCCATCGCTCTCCTCTGGCTTCCTCCTCCCCGCCCACAGCTGCAGAGCACGCCGGGCAAAGCGTCCGGTGGCCGCTCAGGCCCCCGTCTCCGGCCGGCGCCAGGCCGCGGAGGGAGCTTGTTCGCCGCGCTCCGCCCCCAGCCGTCTGGGTCTGCGCGGCGCTGGCTCTCGCCCAACCGCCCCGCGCCCCATACAAGACCTTCGTGGGCGGCGGTTCAGTGCGGGGCAGCCGTGCCCCGTCACAGGAATAAAGAAATATTCCCAGCCCCAACTCTTCAAAAACCATAAGTCAGAAATCCCTAAAATGATGAGATCAGCTTAAAAATCAAGAGGTTTAAAATAATCATAAAATATTTTATATTTTTTATATTTATATAATATATTTTTAATTCTATTTATTTGCCTTCTCGGTTTTGAGCCATTAAGAGACAATCAAATCATATTTTCAGATGTGTCTCTGCACCCATAAGAACTACACATATTTTTATGTAAAAAAAATCTGAGCGCCTCATGTATTCCCATGACTCCAGGACCTGAGGCTTTAAAAACACCATTTGATTCTGAGATTCACACTGAAATCATGAATGCAGACAACACTATGAGGTGACTGACTCCCACTAAAGGCTTATGCCACATCGAAAAAAGCGGACAGGGGGCTGCAGACAGGGGAGTTTGAGAGGGACCGCAAGAGATCCCGCCGCTGAACAGGCTACCTGGTGAGAGTGAGAGTACTTGCTTTTGGTGTGAGTGAGTTTACTCGACTGTTTGAATTTTGTTTGTTGAATTCTGATTCTGATTTCAGGTGACTGCAGTTTCAGTTTCAGCTGCTGTGGCAGTTGGGACTGAGTGCCTGACCCTTTGTTCCCTCAATTGCTCTCTTGATTGCATCTGGTCAGCCTTCCCCTGTGAGACTCACGAGGGGGAAGGCCTGGCCTAGGCAAGCAGGCTTTAAAAGCCAGAGGCAGAGCGACAGGAGCGAGAGCGGACAGGAGCTGCAGACAGGGAGTTTGAGAGGGAGTTTGACAGAGGAGGCCTACGATGGTCAGGAAGACCTGCAACACCTGTGCCAGCACTGCTTCTGTCTCCTCCACCGCGCCTGTAGCCAGACAGAGCACCTGAGCATGGATGCCTCTACCCAGATCCTGGTGTGGTTTTGCAGGGACTGTGGATTGCAATTCCCACTTATTGATATCCAGGCTGGGAGATCATCCAATAAAAGGTGCCTGCTGGTGGAATCTCTCAGGCAGCAGGTGGCAGAGCTACAGGAGGAGGTGGCTAGGTTGAGGAGCACCCATCCATGAGGAATTCCTGGACCGTGTTCATGAGGAGACAGCTGAAGTAGCTGTCCCGGTACACAGGACTGGGGACACATGGCTGGTGGAGGAGGAGACGGCTCAGGGTGGACAGTGGCAGCTGGTTACTTCTGGCAGCAGGCACTGCTCCACCCCTGCTCCGAACGCCCCCACGGTGGTACTAGGAAACCCTTATGCTCTTCTTTATACAGGAGATAAGCAATCACCCCTACACCGGAGGAGGAGAAGCCCCATACCCCAAGGCTGGGAGGTCTGCTGCCACCACTGCGAATAGGAAACGAGAGTAGTGGTGGTCGGAGACTCTCTTCTGAGGGGACGGAGGCGCCCATCTGTCGCCCTGACATTTCATCTCGGGAGGTATGCTGTCTGCCGGGGCCCGATCCGAGATGTTACGGAGGCATTGTCGAGGATTATCCGGCCCTCTGACTACTACCCCATGCTACTCATCCATGTGGGCACTAATGATACTGTGAGGTGTGACACTGAGCGGATCAAGAGTGACTACAGGGCTCTGGGGGTACGGGTGAAGGAGTTTGGAGCGCAGGTGGTATTCTCTTCGATCCTTCCTGTCGAAGGTAGGGGCCCGGGCAGAGACAGGTGCATCCTGGAGGTGAATGCCTGGCTGCGAAGGATGGTGTCGCCAGGAGGGCTTTGGCTTCCGACCATGGGATGCTATTCCAGAAAGGACTGCTAAGCAGGGATGCCCACCTTACGAGGAGGGGGAAGACCCTGTTTGCATACAGAATGGCTAACCTAGTGAGGAGGGCTTTAAACTAGGTTCGACGGGACAGGTGAGCAAAGCCCACAGGTAAGTGGAGAACATGGAGACCTGGGAGATGGGTCGGAAATGGGAGGGAGCGTGGGCTACAATGGCAGAGAGAAAGGAGGGTCAGGGCAAAACTGGGAGGCAAGGTCAAATCAGGATCTTAGATGCCTATATACAAATGCGAGAAGTATGGGAAATAAGCAGGAAGAACTGGAAGTGCTAATAAATAAGTACAATTATGACATTGTTGGCATCACAGAAACTTGGTGGGATAATACACATGATTGGAATGTTTGTATGGAAGGGTACAGCTTGCTCAGGAAGGATAGACAGGGAAAAAGGGAGGAGGTGTTGCCTTATACATTAAAAATGAACACACTTGGAGTGAGGTGGAGATGGACATAGGAGACGGAAGTGTTGAGAGTCTCTGGGTTAGGCTAAAAGGGATTAAAACAAAGGTGATGTCATGCTAGAGTCTACTACAGGCCACCTACCCAGGTGGAAGAAGTGGATGAGGCTTTTTCAAACAACTAACAAAATCATCCAAAGCCCAAGATTTGGTGGTGATGGGGACTTCAACTATCCAGATATATGTTGGGAAAATAACACAGGGCACAGACTATCCAATAAGTTCTTGGACTGCATTGAGACAACTTTTTATTTCAGAAGGTTGAAAAAGCTACCGGGGAAGCTGTTCTAGATTTGATCCTAACAAATAGGGAGGAACTGGTTGAGAATTTGAAAGTGGAAGGCAGCTTGGGTGAAAGTGATCATGAAATCATAGAGTTCACAATTCTAAGGAAGGGTAGAAGGAGAACAGCAAAATAGAGACAATGGATTTCAGGAAGGCGGATTTTGCAAGCTCAGAGAGCTGATAGGTAAGGTCCCATGGGAATCGAGACTGAGGGGAAAACAACTGAGGAGAGTTGGCAGTTTTTCAAAGGGACATTGTTAAGGGCCCAAAAGCAAGCTATTCTGATGTGTCGGAAAGATAGAAAATATGGCAAAAGACCGCCTTGGCTTAACCACGAGATCTTGCATGATCTAAAAATAAAAACGAGTCATATAAAAAATGGAAAGTAGGACAAATTACAAAGGATGAATATAGGCAAACAGCACAGGAATGCAGGGGCAAGATTAGAAAGGCAAAGGCACAGAATGAGCTCAAACTAGCTACGGAATAAAGGGAAACAAGAAGACTTTTTATAAATACATTAGAAGCAAGAGGAAGACCAAGGAGAGGGTAGGCCCACTGGTCAGTGAGGAGGGAGAAACAGTAACAGGAAACTTGGAAATGGCAGAGATGCTCAATGACTTCTTTGTTTCGGTCTTCACCGAGAAGTCTGTAGGAATGCCTAACATAGTGAATGCTAGTGGGAAGGGGGTAGGTTTAGAAGAAAATAAAGAACAAGTTAATCACTTAGAAAAGTTAGATGTCTACAAGTCATCAGGGCCTGATGAAATAAATCCTAGAATACTCAAATCCTAGAATACTGGAACAGGGCAAATATAGTGCCCATTTATAAAAAGGGAAATAAGAACAACCCAGGAAACTACAGACCAGTTAGTTTAACTTCTGTTCCAGGGAAGATAATGGAGCGAGTAATTAAGGAAATCATCTGTAAACACTTGGAATGCGGCAAGGTGATAGGGAATAGCCAGCATGGATTTGTAAAGAACAAATCATGTCAAACCAATCTGATAGCTTTCTTTAATAGGATAACGAGTCTTGTGGATAAGGGAGAAGCGGTGGATGTGGTATACCTAGACTTTAGTAAGGCGTTTGATATGGTCTCGCATGATATTCTTATCAATAAACTAGGTAAATACAACTTAGATGGGGCTACTATAAGGTGGGTGCATAACTGGCTGGATAACCGTACTCAGAGAGTAGTTATTAATGGTTCACAATCCTGCTGGAAAGGCATAACAAGTGGGGTTCCTCAGGGGTCTGTTTTGGGACTGCTCTGTTCAATATCTTCATCAACGATTTAGATATTGGCATAGAAAGTACGCTTATTAAGTTTGCAGATGATACCAAGCTGGGAGGGGTTGCGACTGCTCTGGAGGATAGGGTCATAATTCAAAATGACCTGACAAATTGGAGAAATGGTCTGAGGTAAATAGGATGAAGTTTAATAAAGACAAATGCAAAGTGCTCCACTTAGGAAGGAACAATCAGTTTCATACATACAGAATGGGAAGCGACTGTCTGGGAAGGAGTATGGCAGAAAGGGATCTAGGGGTTATAGTGGACCACAAGTTGAATATGAGTCAGCAGTGTGATGCTGTTGCAAAGAAAGCAAACATGATTCTGGGATGCATTAACAGGTGTGTTGTGAGCAAGACACGAGAAGTCATTCTTCCGCTCTACTCTGCGCTGGTTAGGCCTCAGTTGGAGTATTGTGTCCAGTTCTGGGCACCGCATTTCAAGAAAGATGTGGAGAAATTGGAGAGGGTCCAGAGAAGAGCAATAAGAATGATTAAAGGTCTAGAAAACATGACCTATGAGGAAGGCTGAAGGAATTGGGTTTGTTTAGTTTAGAAAAGAGAAGATTGAGGGGGGACATGATAGCAGTTTTCAGATATCTAAAAGGGTGTCATAAGGAGGAGGGAGAAAACTTGTTCATCTTGGCCTCTGAGGATAGAACAAGAAGCAATGGGCTTAAACTGCAGCAAGGAGGTTTAGGTTGGACATTAGGAAAAAGTTCCTAACTGTCAGGGTAGTCAGACACTGGAATAAATTGCCCAGGGAGGTTGTGGAATCTCCATCTCTGGAGATATTTAAGAGTAGGTTAGATAAATGTCTATCAGGGATGGTCTAGACAGTATTTGGTCCTGCCATGAGGGCAGGGGACTGGACTCGATGACCTCTCGAGGTCCCTTCCAGTCCTAGTATTCTATGATCCAGGGAACTACAGACCAGTCAGCCTTACCTCAGTCCCTGGAAAAATCATGGAGGGGATTATCAAGGCTATTTCCCACACTGGCATGATGAATGCAGAAGTTGGAAGGCCCGCAAAAGCAACCCCAAAACCTGATCTCTGCAGGCTTTGGTACAAAAACTCCCCCCAAAATCTTAGTACCCGGATTTTGGGGAATCTGCTGCCACCATCAAGTGCTTTTGAACCCACAAACAGGGGTGGACACTTGAACCCAACCCCAGGGCACCCCAAGCTCTTTTCTCCAAAGACCTTGAAAAGAAAAGAAAAGAAAAAATACAAGCTGTAGTCTGTGATTTCTGTCCCCTCGTCAGAGGCATGCAGATCCCACAGACAGATTTTCCAGGACAGAGAAATGAACCAATACCAGGTTAATTAAAAAAAAGAAAGAACTTTTATTATTAAAACGATACCCCAGTTATAAGCATAGTTGGAATGGCTAGATGGTAAGTGCCACCAATTAATATACTCATGGAGGATTCCCATGGGCCAAAACTTAGTTGCAAAAGAGAGGAAAAACCATTTCTAACAGCACAGACATCGGATCCAAATTCCCAAACCAGAAAACAATAAAACCTGACGGATTTATCTAGACTTTACCCTACTTACACACTATGAAGAGTCTTTTTCTTGGATAGAGACATGTCTTCTATCTCCCTTAGTATCTAGAGCAGGGCCGGCCTTAAGCCGATTCAGGCCCTGTGCCTAAGGGGGCCCCGCACCCTGCACCCGGTAGTCGGCTGCTCCCCCTTGCCTGCGCACGCTGCCGGCTGCTGCTGCCATGAGCGTGCATTTGCAGGTGGGCCGGGAGACGCCCGGGTGTGACGTGACATCGTCACGGCCCGGGAATTTTAAAACTGAAAAGTGCAGGCGGCTCGGACTCGGAGTCCGGCCCTGCATTGTAGAAGGCAGAAGGTAAGGGAGGGGGAAAACTAGGGGGGAGGTGCAGTCAGCTCTCAGCCACCTGCAGCCCGGGAAGCAGCGACTTGCCCTGAGCACATGGAGCCGGGGCGCAGAGCAGCCCTGCGGGGCGCGGTCAAAGCAGGCGGGGTCCCGCAGGGCCCCGGGCCGCTTGCAGAGGTGGGACCGGCCCAGCCCGGCCCCTGGCTGCCGTCTCTTACCTGAGGGGCTCCAGCACCAGGCTCTGCAGGCTGAGGCCACGCGCGGAACCAGCCGCTAGCACGGCCACTACCTGTGGCAGCTTGAGCAGCAGCAGCGTGCTCCAGCCTCTAGTTGGCCAGGCAAGTGCCAGCCGTGCCTCCTTTGAGAGCGCTGCCCGGCCCGGCGCGGCCCATCTCTTCCGCTGGCAGCCACGGGGCCGGCCCGAGCTCGGTTGGGTGGGGAGGCGGGCTGTGCAAAAATGGGAGCGCTGGGGGGCGGGGGACACTGGCGAAGGGGAGCTTTGGTTCCCAGCCCGACAGGGATGATGGGGGGCTGTGCTGGCCCCAGCGCAGGTGTGCGTGGGGGCTTGCAGAGGAGGGGCAAGGGGTGGGAGAGGAAGGAGCATGTGCAGGGGAGGGGCTTGTAGAGAGGGGACAGGAGGGAAGGGGGAGAGGAAAAGAGGAGGAGGAAGAAAGGGGAAGGTACCAAGAGACAGGGTGGAGGAGAGACAAATGCCAGGGGCCAAGTGCAGACAATGAGGGAAAGGGCAGGAGGGGAGGTGTCAGTGGGAGGGGGACAGGGTGATATGGGAGAGGAGAGGAGAGGGGAAGGGCATTGGGGGCTAGAGGGGAGGGGAGGTGCTGGGAGAAGGCTTGAAAGAAGGGGTGGGCATGAGAAAGGTGGGGATGGAGCAAGGCATGTGAGAGGGCACAGGGGCATGAGGGGAACAGGGGCAGAGAGTGGTGAGCGGGTGGGCATCAGGGAAAAAGAGGGCAAAGGGGGCAGGGCCAGTAAGGGAAGGAGGAGGCACGAGGAGGGTGCAGGGCTAAATGAAGGTGCAGGTGCCAGGGGATTCTGGGGTGAAGCAGAAGGGCAGACACCTGCAGGAGAGGGACTAGCACCAGAGGAGAGAGGCAGGGCAGGTGTGTAGAGGAGGTGTTAGAAGAGGGTAGCTCACATGATCAGAGTGGGGCTACTGGAGGAGGGGCACAGGGGGAGAGAAGGGCTGGTGGAGGGGGCAGGTTGCAGGAGGGCTGAGGGCAGTGAGAAGGGCAGGAGTCAGGACAGCAGAGGAGGGTGAGGAGTTGGGGCAGCAGGCACCAGGGGAGATGATGGAGCAAGGAGAGGAGACATGGCAGCAGAGAGAAAAGGTAAAGGTTTATAAAATATTTATTAATAACTTGGTATGCTGCCCACGGCCAGTTTGTTTGCGCCACATGTGCGGTTTGGGTTTATGTGGGATCAACACGTGGCGGCGAGTGGGAGCCAAAACAAAAAAGTAGTCAGTGTAATGATCTTCTGTTGATATGTGTTTTAATAGTTAAATTCTTGGACTGTCATTGCTCATGAAAAGTGCTGTCACATGGGTAGAAATCGGGTAAATATTGCATTTTATTAATATCAGCAGAACTGACTTAAATGGGGCCTGTGTGTTGTGTAGTCTTGCCTTAATCTTTGTATTCATGCCTGCCAGTGTGAGAGAAGCTATTTGTATATATTTGCTTGCATATGCAACCACACTTAAGTTGAGGCCCTCAGCATGTTCTGTAAGTATCAGTGTGGTCCCTGGGGCTTCCAAACTTGAGTTGCCTAGCTCATCCTGACAGGTGTCTGTCTAACCTGGTCTTAAATATCTCCAGTGATGGAGATTCCCAATCTCACTAGGCAATTTATTCCAGTGTTTAACCACCCTGACAGGCAGGAAGTTTTTCCTAATGTCCAACCTAAACCTCCCTTGCTGCAATTTAAGCCCATTGCTTCTCATCCTAACCTCAGAGGCCAAGCAGAACAATTTTTCTTCCTCTTCCTTATGATACTCTTTAGATACTTGAAAGCTGCTCTCATGTCCCTTTTCGGTCTTCTCTTTTCCAAGGTAAACAAGGCCAATTTCTTCAGCCTTGCCTCATATCTCATGTTCTCTAGACCTTTCATCATTTGTGTTGATCTTCTCTGGAATTTCTCCAGTTTCTCCACGTTTCCTGAAATGGGGCACCCAGAACTGGGCCTGATACTCCAGCTGGGGCCTAATGTAGATGGCTCATTCCCTGCCTAGGGGAACGTGAGACTGGGCGGGTTAATTTCCAATCCTCCTGTTTATTCTTTTCCTAAGCCAGGAGGGCACGGTAGTTCTGATGGGGGCTCTGCAGGAAGGCAGCCTGCACTGCCCCCTGCCTGAAACCTTGTGCAGGTGTTAAACAGCTGTCCAGCCCACCCTAGAGGTGACTGCATTTCAGAGTGCCTGAAGCAACACTGCACCAGCAATTATTTTCTTAATATGAAAGTGAAAATCTATAATTAATATTCTTTTAGAACGTGGTGACTTCTATCAATATGGTAAAGAGATCGAGACAGTGGTAGAAAGTACCTGTGGCAGGCCGCTCCCACCTCCCCTCTTAAGTCCAAGGCCCTCTGGCCTGAGTCCGAAGCACAGTCCACGTCTGGCCCTTTTTGGCAAGGTCGAGGCCCTCCAGCCTGAGTCCACAACCCAGTTCAAAGCTGGCCCTTTAAGACAAGGCCAAGGACCTCTGGCCTGAGTCCATAACACAGTTTAGGGTTGTAGTGGGGACGCACCCCAGGTAGGGGGACCTGGGCCCACCCTACTCCACTGGGTCCCGGCCCAGGGCCCTGTGAGCGACCGGGTAGTGGGTCACTCCCTTGGCGGGGCAATCCGGCCAAAACGCGCCAAGGTTCTCTGGGCGGGAGAGGAGGCTCCCGCTCCTGCCCTGGGCCACTTCCTACTTGGTTCCCTGGGATTCCTTCCCCTGTACTCGCCCAGCTTGCTGCGACCTCTGGGCCAGCGTCTCCTCTGCAGGCAGTCTGTGGCGGGCCACTCCCTGGGTCGCACCAGCTCGCCTCCGTGTCCCCCCCCGGCCTCTCCTGGAGTCTCCGGCAACAGCTGTGTGGGAGCCCTCTTCACAGGTCCTTCTCCTCTGGCTGTCTCCTCAGACTGAGTCCTTCCCCAGGCTTTTATAGTGGAGCTACAGCCCGGGCATGCTCGGTAGGGCTGCGGGGGAGGTGCCTCTGCAGCCAGGTAACCCTGGCTGGGCCCTGCAGGTTCAGTGCGGGGCTGCCTCACCCCGTCACAGTACCCAAGTGGGAGTAAGAAAAGAGCCATATACAAGGCAAAGGCAGTTGAAACACAGAAGCAAAAGGGTGCTTTAAACAAGTATTTTAGCAGACCTGTTCCTACTGTTGAGCAAGAAGAGCACATTGAAGAGGCAGATATGGTTGAAAATTCTCCAGTAAAACATACAACACAAACAGAGAACAACAGCAGTGACGAACAATTTGAAGAGCCAAATCAGTCTGAAGAAGACACTCAAGACAGTCAAGGTGAAGAGAAAACTACAAAAAGGGTTGTAACTGATGCTGAAGATACTGAGGGTCAAGAATGCTTTTCTGATAATAAAGATGCGAGTGGTTTAGATCTAGAGCAGAAAGGCAACTTCAACTCTGCTGACCAAATAGAAATATCTGCTGATCCTGCAACTTGGCCAGAATACATTACCCAGCATATCAGGGAGTACTTAGTAAAACAAGGGCCACCTAACATTATTGTAGAAGATTTCCCTAAAAATAAGACTGGGAAACATTTTTCTCAGTTTCACTGCAAAAGGAAACTTTCAAATGGTGAAATTGTAACTCGCCCGTGGGTGATGTACTCAGGGTCAGCGAACAAGATCTTTTGTTATTACTGTAAGATTTTTTGCTCTAATGTGGCAAGTGCATTAGCATCTAATGGTTTTAATGACTGGTCTAATATTCATACAAGATTGGCCGAGCACGAAAACTCAAAAGGACATTTACAAGCTATGCTTAGTTGCTGTGACCTTCAGCAAAGGTTATCTGCTGAGAAACCATTGACTCAATACAACAAAAACTTATTGACCAAGAAGCAAAACGCTGGCATCAAGTTTTTGAGAGACTAGTCGCTGTCGCTTCAGTTGCTAGCAGAATGAAACTTATCATTTCGTGGGTCTGATGAACGGCTGGGAACATCACACAATGGAAATTTTCTTGGAGTTATTGAATTAGTGGGAAAGTTTCACCCAGTGATGCAGGAACATTTATGAAGAATCCAGAAGGCAGAAATACATGACCTTCTTATTTAGGAAAAACATTCAAAACGAACTTATTAGTATTGCAGGGGATTCCGTTAAACATGAAATAATAGCTCTAATTAAGGCTGCCAAGTATTTTGCTATTATACTGATTGCACTTCTGACATTAGTCATCAAGAACAAATGTCACTGACAATTAGGTATGTGGCTGATGGTGTATCACCAAATATTCCGGCAGGAGTATATGAACATTTCATTAAGTTCGTAGTAGTAGAAAGCAGCACAGCTGAATATTTGTACAATATCCTTTTAAGGGAACTCAAAGACCTGGGATTGGACATTGCAAATATCCGTGGGCAGGGCTATGACAGCGGTGCAAATATGAAGGGAAACATATCAGGTGTACAAGCACGACTTCTGAAAACAAACCCAAGAGCTTTTTTTACCCCATGTGCATGTCACAACTATAATCTCATTTTGGGAGACATGGCCAAAACCTGTCCAGATGCGATGAGTTTCTTTGGAGCCTTGCAGCGTATTTACAACCTTTTTTCTGCATCTACTAAAAGATGGACTATTTTTAGAAAACATGTTACAGGCCTTTCTGTAAAGCCTCTTTGCGAAACACGATGGGAATGTAGACTGCAAAGCGTCAAAGCTCTGCGGTACCAAACAGGGGAGTTTTATGATGCACTTGTAGAGGTAGCAGAAACAATTGATGATGCTCAAGCAAAAAGTGACGCTGAATCGCTGGCTATTCAAATGAAGGATTATAAGTTTTTGGTTTCGCTAGTTTTCTGGCATGATTTACTTTTTCAAGTAAATTTTGTGAGCAAAGAGCTACAGAGTGATACAATGGATATTTCTGCAGGAATTTCTTCATTCGAAAAGCTTTGTAACTGGTTAAAAACATACAGAGAGAAGGGTTTTCAAAAAGTGTTAATTGGTGCCAATGAACTTGCCAAAGATCTAGATGTGACTCCGGTTTTCCAGAGTAAACGCTTGTGCAAACGAAAAAACCAATTTGAGTACGAGTCTGCAGATGAGCCTTTTTCTGATCCAAAAGAAGCTTACAGAGTGCAGTGCTTCAATCAAGTGTTAGACAAAGCTTTACAGTCACTTGAACCAAGGTTTGAACAGTTACAAAAGCATGAGAGTTTATTTGGATTTTTATGCGAATTCAAAAATCTTCCCAAGGACACCATACGAAAATCTGCTGCAGATCTGGAACTCGCATTGACAGATGTGAAACTAGTGGAGGAAAACGAACAAGTTTCAACTGTAAAATCAGTTGACATAAATGGCTACATGCTTTGTGAAGAACTGGAAGCGTTACAGCCAAGTCTTCCGTCTGATTGTAGAAACCCCCTAAAAATGCTTCAATTTCTTGCATCTAATAACCTATCAACAGCATTCCCAAATTTATTTATAGCAATTCGAATCTTACTGACTATTCCGGTAACTGTAGCCTCAGGAGAGAGGAGCTTCTCGAAGCTAAATCTAATTAAAACATATCTGCGATCAACAATGCAGGAAGACCGATTAAACAGTTTGGCAATCATGTCAATTGAATGCGAAGTAATGAAGGGCTTAGAGTTAGGCAATATACTGAAAGATTTTGCCGAACAAAAAGCAAGGAAGATAAAGTTTTAAAAACGTATGAGTGAGGTGTACAATGAAGTCCTGCTTTGTTGCCTAGGCTAAGGGAATAATGATTCCAACATTCAAAATGGAGTCTGACAGGTTCCATTTTACATTTAATTTCACCTCAGAGCTGTGATGTTTGGTTAGGGTTTTGAGGCCTAGCTCGTGGTGCTGTGGCAGCTCTGCGTGTGGGAACGCCCCACACAGCGGATTACTGGCAGGTGCCTATTGGACTGGGACTCTATTGCTCATCTACTAAACCCTGCCTACCGGACGGGTCCATGAAGCTGAAGGGCTGACGGGAGCTTCATCCGGAGAAGCCAACCCACGGCAGAGACGAGGATCCAGGGGGCATATCTGTTCCGGAGGACAGACCAGCTCTTGGAGGGATCTCCCTGCTGATCCTCTCCTAAGGCTTTCAATTAGCCAAGGGACTCTAGGTTGCAGGCATCCACCGCTGTCTCCTATTCTGTAAAGTATACCCCTTTTGTGTATGGGACCTTTCTATCTATCTTTCTTCTGGAATAGATAGATAGATAGGTGGGTTCATTGCAGTTGCTTGTTGTTGTGTAACTTAAACTTTCAAATACATGGTTTGGCCCTAAACCTTGTCTGGCCTGATTTGTGATTCTCAGTCCAGCGGTGATAGATAGGTAACACCAGGCCGAATTTGGCTTCTGTGGGGGGATAGGCTTTCATTAATTGCTTAGGCTCCACAGCAATTGCTTACCTAAGTCCTTTTTTTTTTTTTTTTTTTTTTTGCTCAACAGCCGGGGGGGGCTGCCAAAATGGTTCGAATTGGGCCCCGCACTTCCTAAAGCTGGCCCTGATCTAGAGAGCAAACTGTCTCAGAGACAAAGGAGGGAAAACCCAAAAATTCCTTTGTCTCAGTTTGAAATCCCTATCTGCATTTCTATTGGCTGAGCAGCTACCTGGCTAGGTACAGGGAACATAGTTAACCCCTTAGACCCCAGGCTGCTGGCCATCCCTCATGGCTATGACAGGGATCCTCAAGGAATCCATTTTGATGCACTCGGAAGAGGAGAAAGTGATCAGGAATAGTCAACATGGATTCACAAAGGGCAAGTCGTGCCTGATCAACCTGATTGCCTTCTATGATGAGGTAACTGGCTCTGTGGACATGGGGAAGTCAGTGGATGTGATATACCTTGACTTTAGCAAGGCTTTTGATACGGTCTCCCACAATATTCTTGCCAGCAAGTTAAGGGAGTATGGATTGGATAAATGAACTGTAAGATGGATAGAAAGCTGGCTAGACTGTTGGGCCCAACAGGTAGTGATCAATGGCTCGATGTCAGGTTGGCGGTTGGTTTCTAGCAGAGTGCCCCAAGGATGGATTCTAGGGCCAGTTTTGTTCAACATCTTTATTAATGACCTGGATGAGGATTGCACCCTCAGCAAGTTTGTGGATGACACTAAGCTAGCGGGAGACATAGATACGTTGGAGGTCAGGGATAGGGCCCAGAATGACCTAGACAGATTAGAGGATTGGGCCAAAAGAAATCTCATGAGGTTCAACAAGGACAAGTGTAGAATCCTGCACTTGGGATGGAAGAATCCCAAGCATTGTTACAGGCTGGGGACTGAATGGCAAAGTAGCAGTTCAGCAGAAAAGGACCTGGGGATGACAGTGGATGAGAAGCTGGATATGAGTCAACAGTGTGCCCTTGTAGCCAAGAAGGCTAATGGCATATTGTGGTGCATTAGGAGAAGTATTTCCAGCAGATCTAGAGAAGTTACTATTCCCCTTTATTCGGCACTGGTGAGGCCACATCTGGAGCATTGTGTCCCTTTCTGTAGTGGGGGGCCCAGAATTGATGTGGATGCATTGGACAGGGTCCAGTGGAGGGCAACCAAAATGATTAGGCAGCTGGAGCATATGACCTACGAGGAGAGGCTGAGGAAGTTGGGTCTGTTTAGTCTGCAGAAGAGAAGAGTGAGGGGGGATTTGATAGCAGCCTTCAACTTCCTGAAGGGAGGTTCCAAAGGGGATGGAAAGAGGCTGTTCTCAGTAGTGACAGATGGCAGAACAAGGAGCAATGGTCTCAAGTTACAGTGGGAAAGGTCTAGTTTGGATATTAGGAAAAGCTATTTCCCTAGGAGGGTGGTGAAGTACTGGAATGGGTTACCTAGGGAGGTGGTGGAATCTCCATCCCTAGCGGTTTTTAAGTCCTGGCGTGACAAAGCCCTGGCTGGGATGATTTAGTTGGGGTTGGTCCTGCTTTGGGCAGGGGGCTGGACTTGATGACCTCCTGAGGTCTCTTCCAGCCCTAGGATTCTATAATTCTATGACAAACCACCATGGCATCTCCTACCAGTAGCACTGGGAATTAGCCCTTTTCAGCAGGACACCTCCCTCTGGCTGGTGTCTCCCCCGTTACTCCGCTCTGTCCACCATCGAACTCTGGACCTGCGTCACTTTCAGACCATGGTGTCCTCTCCACTGACAGTGCCGTGCCATTCACACTGTTGCCACACATGGCACCGACCACCATTACGGCACCACCGAGTGACGCTCCCAGTATGCTGACGGTTTCTCCACCCTTGTCGGCACTGAACAAATCGACTGCACTGCTGTTAACTCGAATACACCAGCTATGGCACTGTCCATGCCAGGACTGCAATTCGCCCATCACAGGGACCTTCTTGTATTACCAATGCTCAATTCTTCACTTCCTATTACTGCTGTCTTTCCAAGCGCACCGGCACTGTATCATCGCTTATCTCTGGTGACTTTCTCAAGTGAGGATGAGGAGGATATAGAGGCAGGTTTTTTACCTCAGCACTCCCTCCCACCAACCCACCGATTCCCTCAATGCCATCTTGATCAAGATCATCATATGCCAGGGATTTTCCACCATGGTATGGTCACCCATGGATGGAACCACCTATGCCTTACCCTGGACAGTGGCAATAATGGAGCCCATGGGAGCCCCACTACAAGCATACTTCCACCAGACACCAACATGTTGCCACATACAGTAAATATCCTTCCCAACCCCATCACTTCCCACCCACAAAGGAGCAGGAGGAACTGGTTCCCCCCACAAACACAGTCTCAAGGGGTGCCTGGGTCCCGTCCGCCAGTCCCCCCCCTCTTCTCTTCCTCTGTTTCCTCCTTTTCCCTCAACCCGCCCTTCCGGATAGTGAGAATGTCCCTTTCCCTGGCTTCCCAGGGGTTACCCCGAGCGGGGAGTGAGGGAGGTCCGGGCCCTCCCCTCTCTCCAGACCCCAGCCCAGGGCCCTAAGGTGGAGGAGAATATCCGCTCTCCCCTCACCTGGCTGATCGGGCTACGTGCTGCAACTCATCAGCCCCCGGGCATCCGATTTGTGCCCGCCCTGGGCTGCTTCCTCACCCCCGCTCACCCGGGTGTCCTGTCCACTTCTTTCTGGAGGCCCGGATCCCCTTCATCCGTTGCTCCGGCTAGCCTCCTTGGTACCAGTGCCCCCGCCTCCTTTATACTGCGGAGGACGCCGCCCCTTGCTCTCCAGGACCTGGCCACACACCCTCTCCTAAGGCGCCTGCGCCGGCGTCTGCCAAGTCGGCTCCTCCCCCTCCCCTGCTGACCCCGCCCCCGGCACTTTTCCCGGCGCTGACGCCCGCATTCGTCGGGGCCTCCCCCGGGGCGTCAGCAGGGGCACCGGCCAACCCGCCGTCCGTGCGGCGCGTGCCCGCCGCCGCGGCTTCTCCCAGGGTGGGGGAAGCCCCCCTCGGCACACCAGCTGGAGCGCCGGCCAAGCCGCCAGCTGGGCGGCACGCCTCAGCTGCTGCTGCCTCCTCCCCCGTGGCGGGGATAGCCAGTCCGCTCCTCCCTGCCCCCCCAGGGGGGGCCCCGGTTAGTGCGGGGTTGCATCACCCCGTCACACACAGCTATCGGCACCAGATACCTCACCGGAAAACACTGACTCATCGTCTTCACCAGATGAAGCCATTATGCCGCCCCCTCCTATGGCAGTGGATGACTTCACCCACTTTCAGGACCTCTTCAAGAGGGTATCTGCAGAGCTCAATATCATTCTGGAAGAGGTTACAGAAAACTAACACAAGCTCACATATATTTTGCAATCCGCAACTTCCTTGAAGGTTGCTCTCCTTATTAATACTACTGTAATGGAGCCTGCTAAAACCATCTGGGAAACTCCTGGCACCATAACACCTACCTGCAAAAGAGCAGATAGGAAATATTATGTCCCTCCAAAGGGCTCAGATTTCTTGTTTACGCATCCCATCCTGAACTCCCTGGAGGTGGAAGCCGCTCATCAGAAGAGCAAACAGCAAGAGTTCCACTCTACACCTTCAGACCATGATAGTAAAAGGCTGGATCTCTTCAGCTGCAAAGTTTATGCTTCGTCCACCCTACAATTTAGAGTAGCCAATTATAGCACCCTCCTCAGCAAATATGACCACAAAAACTATCCCAAGTTTAATGATTTTATTAACTATATCCTTGAGGCAAAGAGACAGCAATTCAAAGTGGTGAAAGCAGAGCACAGTCCACACAGAAAAACTATCTCCATAAATGGATGTGATTTTCCCACTGCTGCTCTAGCAGACACATCTATCCTGCCTCAGCACCCTTTCCTACAATCCTTGGCTATCTTTTACACCTTAAGCAGTCATAGAACATAAGAACGGCCGTAACGGGTCAGACCAAAGGTCCATCTAGCCCAGTATCCTGTCTGCCAACAGTGGCCAGCACCAGGTGCCCCAGAGGTGGACCGAAGACAATGATCAAGCGATTTGTCTCCTGCCATCCCTCTCAGCCTCTGACAAACAGAGGCCAAGGACACCATTTTATCCCCTGGCTAATAGCCTTTATGGACCTAACCTCCATGAAATTATCTAGCTTCTCTTTAAACTCTGTTATAGTCCTAGCCTTCACAGCCTCCTCTGGCAAGCAGTTCCACAGGCTGACTACACGCTGTGTGAAGAAGAACTTTCTTTTATTAGTTTTAAACCTGCTACCCATTAATTTCATTTGGTGTCCTCTAGTTCTTCTATTTAGGAACTAATAAATAACTTTTCTTTATCGCCCTCTCCACACCACTCATGATTTTATACACTCTATCATATCCCCTCAGTCTCCTCTTTCTAAACTGAAAAGTCCCAGTCGCTTAACCTCTCCTCATATGGGACCCGCTCCAAACCCCTAATCATTTTAGTTGCCCTTTCTGAACCCTTTCCAAGGCCAAAATATCTTTTTGAGGTGAGGAGACCACATCTGTACACAGTATTCAAGATGTGGGCGTACTAGTTTTATACAGGGGCAGTAAGATATTCTGGGTCTTATTTTCTATCCCTTTCTTAATAATACCTAGCATCCTATTTGCCTTTTTGACCGCCGCTGCACACTGTGTGGAAGTTTTCAGAGAACTGTCCACGATAACTCCAAGATCTCTTTCCTGATTTGTCGTAGCTTAAATTAGCCCCATCATACTGTACGTATAGTTGGGGTTATTTTTCCCGATGTGCATTACTTTACACTTATCCACATTAAATTTCATTTGCCATTTTGTTGCCCAATCACTCAGTTTGGTGAGATCTTCTTGGAGTCCCTCACAGTCTGCTTCTGTCTTGACTATCCTAAACAGTTTAGTATCATCCGCAAACTTTACCACCTCACTGCTTACCCCTTTCTCCAGATCATTTATGAATAAGTTGAACAGGATTGGTCCTAGGACTGACCCTTGGGGGACACCACTAGTTACCCCTCTCCATTCTGAAAATTTACCATTTATTCCTACCCTTTGTTTCCTGTCTTTTAACCAGTTCTCAATCCAAGAAAGGACCTTCCTCTTATCCCATGGCCATGTAATTTACACAAGAGCCTTTGGTGAGGGACCTTGTCAAAGGCTTTCTGGAAATCTAAGTATACTATATCTACTGGATCCCCTTGTCCGCATGTTTGTTAACCCTTCAAAGAACTCTAATAGATTAGTAAGACAGGATTTCCTTTACAGAACCCATGTTGACTTTTGTCCAACAAATTATGTTCTTCTACATGCTTCACAATTTTATTCTTTACTATTGTTTCGACTAATTTGCCCGGTACTGAAGTTAGACTTACCGGTCTGTAATTGCCCGGATCGCCTCTAGAGCCCTTTTTAAATATTGGTGTCTGGCTACCTTCCAGTCATTAGGTACGGAAGCCGATTTAAGGGATAGGTTACAAACCACAGATAATAGTTCAGCAATTTCCCATTTGAGTTCTTTTAGAACCCTTGATGAATGCCATCCGGTCCCGGAGATTTGTTAACATTAAGTTTTTCTATTTGTTCCAAAACCTCCTCTAATGACACTTCAATGGGACAGTTCCTCAGATTCATTACCCACAAAGGACGGTGCAGATTTGGGAATCTCCCCAACGTCCTCAGCCGTGAAGACTGAAGCAAAGAAATCATTTAGTTTCTCCGCAATGGCTTTATCGCCTTGATTGCGCCTTTATAGTTCGATCATCTAGGGACCCACAGGTTTTTTAGCAGGCTTCCTGCTTCTAATGTACTTAAAAACATTTTGTTATTTCTTTTGAGTTTTTGGCTAGCTGTTCCTCAAAATCTTTTTTGCTTTTCTTATTACATTTTTACACTTGATTTGACAGTGTTTATGTTCCTTTCTATTTATCTCACTGGGATTGGACTTCCACTTCTTGAAAAGATGCCTTTTGTCCTCACTGCTTCTTTTACATGGTGGTTAAGCCACGGTGACTCTTTTTAGGTCTCTTGCTATGTTTTTTAATTTGGGGTATACATTTAAGTTGGGCCTCTATTATGGTGTCTTTAAAAGTTTCCATGCAGCTTGCAGGATTTGGCTCTAGTCACTGTGCCTTTAATTTCTGTTTAACTAACCTCCTCATTTTTGTGTAATTCTTTGAAATTAAATGCCAGGGTGCTGGTCTGCTGAGGTGTTCTTCCCACCACAGGAATGTTGAATGTTATTATATTATGGTCACTATTCCCAAGCGGTCCTGTAACGGTTATTTCCTGACCTGATCCTGCGCTCCACTCAGGACTAAATCGAGAATTGCCTCTCCTTGTGGGTTCCTGCACCAGCTGCTCCAAGAAGCAGTCATTTAAGCCATTGAGAAATTTTATCTCCGCTTCTCTTCCTGAGGTGACATGTATCCAGTCAATATGGGGGTAATTAAAATCCCCATTATTATAGAGTTCTTTATTTTGGTAGCCTCTCTAATCTCCTCAGCATTTCAATGTCAGTATCCCTGTCCTGGTCAGGTGGTCGGTAATATATCCCTACTGCTAATTTCTTATTTTTGGAGCATGGAATTACTATCCATAGCGATTCTATTGAACATGTTGATTCATTTAATATTTTTATTTCATTTGATTCTACATTATCTTTCACATACAGTGCCACTCCGCCACCCACCCGGCCTGCTCTATCCTTTCGATATATTTTATATCCCGGTATGATGGTGTCCCACAGATTTTCCTCATTCCACCAGGTTTCAGTGATGCCTATTATGTCAATCTCTCATTTAATACTAGGTACTCTAGTTCACCCATCTTATTAGTCAGACTCTAGCATTTGTGTAGAAGCACTTTAAAAATTTGCCACTGCTTATTTGTCTGCCCTTCCCTGATGCATTGGATTCCTTTGTACGGGTTGTTTGTCTGCTCTGGCCCATGGTTTGCCCTCTCCTCCTCTCTCTTTCTGACTACAGCTTAGAGAATCTCTATCAATGGATTCTCCTCTAAGAGAAGTCTCTCCGATTTACGTGCATCTCCACACCAATCGGCTTTCCCCATCTCTCAGTTTAAAAACTGCTCTACGGCCTTTTAATGTTTAGTGCCAGCAGTCTGGTTCCACTTGGTTTAGGTGGAGCCCATCCTTCCTGTATAGGCTCCCTCTCCCAAAAGTGTCCCCAGTTCCTAATAAATCCAAACCCTCTTCCCTACACCATCGTCTCATCCACGCATTGAGATTCTGAATCTCTGCCTGCCTACCTGGCCCTGCGCGTGGAACTGGAAGCATTTCCGAGAATGCCACCATAGAGGTCCTGGATTTCAGTCTCTTTCCTAGCAGCCTAAATTTGGCCTCCAGGACATCTCTCCTACTCCTTCCCTACGTCATTGGTACCTACATGTACCACGACCACCGGCTCCTCCCCAGCACTACACATAAGTCTATCTAGATGCCTCGAGAGATCCGCAACCTTCGCACCAGGCAGGCAAGTGACCATACGGTTCTCCCGGTCATCACAAACCCAACTATCTATGTTTCTAACGATCGAATCACCCACTACTAACACCTGCCTCTTCCGAACTGGCATTCCTCCTCAGAGGTATCCTCAGTGCGAGAGGATACCGCAACATCCTCTGGGAGGAGGGTCCCAACTACGGGATGGTTTCCTCTGCTCCCATTGAATGCTCTGTTCCCTTGAGACTTTCATCCTCCTTAAGAGCACTGGGGCTCTCAGACTGGAGGTGGGACAGTACTACAGTGTCCCAGAAAGTCTCATCCACATATCTCTACCTCCCTTAGCTCCTCCAGTTCAGCCACCCTGGCCTCCAAAGCCCGAACTCGGTCTCTGAGGGTCAGGAGCTCCTGCAACGGGTGCACACATACGCCACCCGCCCACAGGGCAGGTAATCATACATGTTACACTCGACGCAATAAACAGGATAGCCCCCACTTTAGGGAGTCCAGTCTCTCCCTTTGCTCCCTAAAGATACACCTGGCAGCCATCACAACATTTCACCTGAAAACAGATAACACCTCCATATTTGCGCACCCAGTGAGAAAAAGATTCCTTAAAGGCCTTCAAGGTCTCTACCCAGATACTAAAATACCAGCTGAACCTTGGGACCTTCACCTCGTTCTCAATTCTCTAATGTGCCAGCCATTCGGACCAATGGCAACCTGTTCCCTCTTACATTTATCAATGAAAACAGTGTTCTTAGCCATTATGTCAGCCAGACAAGTGGGAGAAATCGGAGAACTCATAGCAGAACCACCATATACTATATTCTAAAACCAATTACCCTTCGTACACATCCCAAGTTCATTCCAAAAATTCATTCCTCTTTCCATAATAACCAAACCATCCACCTTCTACATTTATTTCCAAAACTACATGCCAACACATTTGAATCCACCATGTACACCCTTAATGTGTGCAGAGCACTATCCTTTTATCTTGACAAAACAAAGCCCTTTAGATCCTCACCCAAACTCTTCATATCTGCAGCAGACCACAATAAAGGCAAAGCCATCTCTTCTCAGACTTTCACACTAAATATCAGCCTGTATCCAATCATGCTATCAGCAGAACAACATGAATGCTCCTATCTCTGTTTGAGTGCATGTTACATGAGCGATCTCTACATCTATAGCGTTTTTTACACAAGGTGCTGGTTGTGGACATTTGCAGAGCATATCTTCGCAAAACACTACGTGCTTACTCAGGGCCCACTGCCTGAGATTAGGATGGATAAAGCAATACTATCCACAGCCTTTCTACTGGATCCAAAGTTCCTACCTCCTTAACATATGCTGCTTTACAGTCCCCTACAGTGGAGCACCCACAGAGACATCTCAGTTGAAGAGAAGGTTACTCACCTGTGCAGTAACTGATGTTCTTCAAGATGAGTGTCCCTGTGGGTGCTCCACTACCCACCCTCCTCCCCTCTACTTCGGAGTTTTCTTGTATGGTCTCCATTGTAGAGAAGGAACTGAGGAGAGGGGCCGCACATGCATGATGTCAAGGCACCAGAGGTGTGCAAGCCAGGCACCATACCTGCACAGCCTGTGATGACACTGCTCTAAAAACTTCCAATTGACAGTGCAAGGGCACACTGACACCTAGGGTACATCTAGACTACATCGGTTTGTCAGAAAAAGCTATGCAAAATGCACTCCACATTTTGCGTAGCTTTTTCTGATCCTTTTGTTGGAAGAGGTTTTTCTGACATTTGGCCCATCTAGACTGGGCCAAATGTCGGAAAAAAAACCCCTCTTTCGAAAGCCCCCTTCTCCCTCATAGAACGAGGAATACAGGGGCTTCTGAAAGAGCACGTTTGCTCTTCCACAAAAAAAAGCGGAAGAGCAAACGCGTTCCCTGGACACGGCGGAGTTTTTTTGGGATACCTCTGGTATCCCGAACCCCCCCCGCAGTCTAGCTGTACCCCTAGAGTGGAGCACCCACAGGGACACTCATCTCGAAGAACATCAGTTACTGCACAGGTGAGTAACCTCCTCATATCTGCATCACAGTATGGTGGGTTGGTGCAAATTCTTTGTTAATTTGCTGGTGACGATAATGTTTGTGGGAGTGCAGAGTTCATACCCCTCGGGCTGGAGCCAGGTATAGCATGTGCAGATGCTGTGCAAGCTTCACCAAAACAGGTCTGTGGGTCAGTCCATAGCATTCCCTGATGTTCCAATCTAAGGCCTTGCTGAAGCGGCAGCTTAACCCATGTCATGTGGTGTAGGCCTGATGTACAGTCTTCCACGTGGAACTGGACAAACAGGACAATGCTGCCAGAGTCCATTTCCACTTGTCACCAATCCTGCTGGAACTGAGATCTCAGAATCCAGCTGTGAAAGGCAGTTCTTGAACAGGGCTTCAGATCCCAACACATGTTCCCATCCAACTCACTCTATCCCATCCCCCTATCCTGTTTCTTTCAATCCCCACATCCAGCTCATATTACCCCCATCCCCCCCTCTTCCTGTCTCTTTCAAACAACCCCCACCACTGTGCCACCATCATTCTTTCTAAATAAAAATGTGTCACTCTTCCTTATATGTATTTATATTATTTGCTTCAGTGGCTTTCTTGGCAGCTTACTCCATAGTTCTACTGCCTTGTCAGGGAATTGCTTCAGCTGGAATTCCCTCTTTGCTAATGGTTAGTTTGTGTCTCCCAAGCATTTGAACCACTTACCCTCCCATACACACACACCTCCCTCCCATACACACACACCTCCCTAACACTAGTGTGAGCAATTTATCTTGTTCTCCTTCATTCAATCCCTTCCTGGATTGGAAAATGTGTTCCGCTCTCCTTAGACTCTCCTTAGAACCTGGAATCATCCCAGTTGCCTCTCTCCAGCAGGCAATAATATCCTTATGACCATAAGTGAATTAAGTTATTATTTTAGATGTGGTCTAACCTGAGGCTTGCATGGTAACTATATTCCTTCATTTGGTTTCCAGCCGATCATTTGGTTGAGGCAGCCACAATATCCTACTTTCTTTCTTTTCTTCCTTCCCCCACTGCAGCCATAGACAGAGCTGAAGGCATCAAAAGATTGTTGTGATTTATTAAAAGACATTATCCCTTCCTTTTCTTTCTGCTCCATTTGTCTCAATATGCTGACTCCTCAATGAAACCTTGAAAGTTATTCTGATGCCTTATCATATGGATGTCAGATGTATGTACTTTTGTTTGTCCTGAGAAGAGCGACTGCTGACCAGGAATGACAAATGTCTTATTATTTAACTACATGTGGGACTTTGAAGAGGTGTAGAACACAAAGGAGCATTGTGGTAACCCTTGCCTTGAGCAAGAACAGGAGTGATCTATCTATCTATCTATCTATCCCCAAACACCCCTTTCCCATATACCCATAGACACCTCCTCTATCAATCTACTCTTTTGCAAAATTTGACTTAAATGGCCATGGGGCAAGGGGCAAATACTTCATCCATTTGTCCCCAATTTGTTTTTGACATTTGGAAAGTTTAGAATTCAGAATGTCATAAAAACCACACCATGAAAAACAAAAATCCAACAGTGCTACTTGATCCTTTCAATTAGTAAAACATACAGAATTGGATATTTCAGACTTTTCAGCAGTGTTAGGCACTGTAAGTACTAAGCTACACTTTCACTGATTTCAGTTTCTTCATTGTTAACAAAGCATGTCCTTGATGTCACTGCTATCCACTCTCATTCCCACCCATTGATTAAAATAAAGAAATGATTCTTTCAGCTATTTCAAATGTTCATATTGAAAATGAGGCAGAGTATGTCTACACTGCACACTCCTTCTGGCAGTGTGTAGAGTACTCAATACATTTCTAAAGCACTTAACCAGATAAGGTGCCTAAATCCCATTGAAATCAACAGACATATTGGCGGTCTCTTAATCAATCTTATACCCCTAACTCAGATACTTTTAAAAAATCCAACTAGGCACCTATCTGCATTGTTAGTTGCCTAAATACCTTTGGAAATTGGTCCTTCAGGCACCCAAATTGCACTGAATTGCAGTGGGCATTGGGTGCCTAATTCCCTTAATTCTCTTTGAAAAGCCTGGTCAAAATAGGGGAAGAGAAAGAGTGACTGATGTTTGTTGTTTTTAAATCCTGGGAGGTGCTTAGCTGCTCTTGGCTCCTCTGCCACCCGTGGGATCCCACTGTGGCCGGACACTTCCCTTGCCTGCTTGTCCCTGGGCCGGGGAAGGGGGGGAAGCAGGCAGCATGGTCCCCTGGACATGCAGCAGACCCTGGCGCAGAAGATACGTGAGGATGCTGAGTGGCGGAACCATACCTGGGACCAGCTTATGCAGCGGCGCGATAGAATGTGTGCCATCATGAGAGAAATGATGGCACACTCGCCTCCTGTCGCTCCTCCTGCCTACTACCATCCTTCTCTGCCTGCTATGCCCATTCCCCCTTCCCCTGCCCCCAAGCAATGCCTCTGCCCCCTTCCCAAGCAATGCCCAATGCCCCTCACCACATGATGCCTATGCCCCTCCCCTGCCATCCCTGAACCCGCTCCAGCCCCCTCCTGCCCACCCCTGTGGTCCCCAGACCCACCCAACCCCAATTTCAATGAGGTCCCCACACCCAAGGTGGCACATCTAGCCTCCCCACATGCCACTCTGAGCCCCCCTTCCCCTCCCCTTCCAGATTATGAGCCCCCCTCCACCTCCCCAGCTTTTTGTAATAAAAGATCAATAGAGAGTTTGTTTTGTTGAAAACCAAACAGGTGTTTTTATTGAGAGGTCAGGGAAGGGGCAAAGGGAGGGGTTGTGGTGGGGAAGGGATAGGGCAGCAAGCCAGAGGCCCCTGTTGGGGAGGCCCTGGGGAAAGTGACTGGGGTCCTTGAGAGAACCTCTCCCTCAGGGCCTCCCGGATGCGCACCCCGGCCTGATGGGCCTGGCAGATGGCAGCTGTCTGCGGCTGCTGGAAGGCTCGCCCCTCGCAGACAGCGTCTGCCCCCCACCCTAGGAGGAAGGCCTCCCCCTTCCTCTCCACAATGTTGTGGAGGACACAACATGCCGCGACCACCTCGGGGATGTTTTGCTCCCCCACATCGAGGCGGGTCAGCAGGCACCTGAAATGTGTCTTCAGATGGCCAAAGGCGCACTTGACCTGGATCTTGGCCTGGTTCAGGCAACCATTACATTGGTCCCTGCTTGGGTCCAGGTGTCCAGTATAAGGCTTCATAAGCCATGGCATCGGGGTAAGCCACGTCCCCCACGATGAACAATGGCATCTGCACGTCCCCAACAGCAAATTCATGGCGGGGTAAGCTTTCCGTACAGGCTAAAGTTCTGAAACACGCGGGCATCATGTGCCCTGCCCAACCACCTGACAAAAATGTCCGTGAACTGTCCATGGTGGTCGACCAGGACCTGCAGCACCATAGAAAAGTAGCCCTTGTGAATTATGTATTGGGCCGCTCAATGCTCCAGTGCACGGATTGGAATATGGGTTTCATCGATGGCTCCACTGCAGTTCAGGAACTTCAGGGTGGCAAATCCAGCTACAGTGGGGTCCAGGTCGCCCAGGCAGATGACACTGCGCAGCAGGATGGAATTGATGGCCCTCACAACCTGCAGAAGGAGACAAACAAACACAAAACAGAGAATGAAAAAGGGAGTGCCAGAGCCCTTAGGAGGTGCCTGACTCCTTCCCATCCCCTCCCCCCGCCAAACACCCCAGAAGCCACTTCCTATGAGGCCACGCCCCCAGCAGCAGGGCTGTGCGAGGGTGGGACTGCAGAACCCCCCAGGGATGGGGCTTCCCCCCCAACCCCACTCCACCCCCACACCACACAACCCCCCTTTCCCGAGGGAGGGACTGCATGAGGAGGGCCCCGACGGTGGACTTCGCCATGTCAAACTGGTTGCCCACCGACCGGTAACTGTCTGGGGTGGCCAGCTTCCAGATGGTGATTGCGACCTGCTTCCTCAGGGGGATGATGGGCTGCATGTGGGTGTCGCATCTCCAGAGGGCGGGGGCAAACCAGGCACACAGCTCCAAAAAGGTGGCCTTCTGCATGCAGTTTTGGAGCCACTGCTGGTCGTCCTGCCACTCCGTGACTAGCTGGTCCCGCCAGTCCAAACTGGTGTAGAGCCTCCAGAAATGCCTCTCCATTGTGGGGTGCAGTTGCCAGAGTGTAGCTCCCACACCCAGGAAGAGGGTCACAAAAATGAGCTCGGGGTCAAGCTTGTGCAGGACCAGGAAGGCAGCTGGCACAAAGTGATGCAAAAACTGCAGCATGGCCATGTGCGGCCATCACATGCCCGGGGCAGCTCTGGCTCCATGGCACCAAGAGAAAAGCTGTGGCATCCAAAAAAACAGGGCAACCACAGCAGGCACTGCAAGAGCTTTGCTGTCCCTCTAAGAGGTAGCAAGCATGCAGCAGAAGCAGAGAAACGGCTGTCCAGAGGGATCCCTTTAAGCGCGTGTCTCTGCAAGGCTCTGGCACCAACACTCAGAAGCAACTGGTGACCTAAAGCCCTGGCTGAAGTGGTTCCAGGTGGCCTTTTATGCGAGAGAGCATCCAATCAGTCTGGATGCTCTCTTTCGAAAAAGCAGATTGCATCTGTGACGGGGTGCGGTCACAGACGACCCCTCGGGGGTGCCTCCTGGGGTGCTGACACGGCCACTGCCACTCGCCTTCCCACTCTCTGGGACTCCTCACCGCCTGGTCCTCCTGGGACAGCTCCGCTGGTCTCCCCCAGCCAAGGCCCTGAGCTGAGGTCCCTGCCCCCACCGAGAAGTAGTACAGACACTGAACCACTTCAGGTCCAAGGAGAGTGCAGTTTAGGGCCCAGCATCCTGACAGAGCACTCCCCAGGTGGGATCAAACCCCAAAGAATTAGGTAACCCCCTTTAGCAATGAAAGGGGGAATGTGCAACCTGGTTGCCCCCCCAGGTAACAATTGCTTACACTGGGTTTGATAGAAAATAAAAATGGTTTTATTAAGTTGAAGCAGTAGGATTTAAGTAGTAATAAGAGAAAGTAGGCAGCGCAAAGTAGGTTACAAATCAAAAGAAAAAGAACCGCTTGGCTAATTCTCTACTGAAACCTCAGTGCAAACTTAAACTCACCCTAAAACCTCTTTTCCAGCTGCCACTCTAAACCAGGGTTGTCTTCCCCACCCTGGGGTCCCTGGCCCCTTCCTTCAGGTGGAGCCCAACCAAAAGACCCAGGCCTCTCCTCTCCTATTCTTTTTGTTAAAGAATTGAGGCCCCTCCCTACCAACCACTGCTCAGACTGAAGGACAAAAGAGTTAGTTTAACAGTTGAGGGTAACACCCTCCATGTCTCTCATTCACATGTTTGAAACCCACAAAGTATTCCCCACTCCATGTGTCTAATTTTCCACACACAAATGCTACATACAACAAAGTAAGATAAAGAGAACCAGCAGATCATGATATGAAGATCGATGGGTTACATGAAATAATTCGCTCAAACCACCTTTGAATTATGTATATTCATGTCCATGAGTCCATTTCATAAAGCATGGGGGGGGGGGGGGGTCTGTCACAGCATCATCATGCTCATGTGTGTCATGGTGCGCCTCATGGCTCTGTATTTTGAGCGCGCCTGCATGTCTCTCCACCAGGAAGAGGAGGAGGATGAAGCTCTGCATGGCATGGAGGCACTGTTAAGGCAGGCCATGGCGCTCATGCTAGCACACCCACCAGTCAATCCTCTGGACACAGTGGAACACTGGTTCTGGCATCTGGAGAGAAGCTCAGACTGGTGGGACTGCGTTGTGATGCAGAGATGGGATGATCAGCAGTGGCTGCAGAACTTCCACATGTGGAAGGCCACGTTCCTGGAACTCTGTAAATGGCTTGTCCCTGCCCTGAGGTGCCAGGATACCCGCATGAGACCTGCTCTGACAATGCGGAGGCAAGTGGCAATTGCCTTATGGAAGCTTGCAACACCAGACAGCTACCAGTCAGCGGGGAATCAGTTCGGGGTGGGGAGACCTATGGTCAGGGCTGTTCTCATACAAGTAGCCAAGGCCATCAACAACATCCTGCTACAGAAGGCTGTGACTCTGGGGAATGTGGACAACATAGTGGAGGGTTTTGCTGCTATGGACTTCCCTAAATGTGGTGGTGCCGTAGATGGCACACACATCCCTATCTTGGCCCCCAACCACTGTGCCTCAAACTACATCAACCAGAAAGGGTACTTCTCCATGGTGTTGCAGGTGCTCATGGATTACAACGACCGCTTCACCGACATTAACGTGGGATGGTCGGAAAAGGTGCATGACACCTGCATCTTTTGAAACTCCTGCCTCTTCCGAAAGATGTACGCTGGACCTTTTTTCCCAGACAGGAAAATTACCATCAGAGATGTGGAAATGTCAATAGTGATCCTGGACAACCCAGCCTACCCCTTGCTCCTATGGCTCATGAAGCCCTACACAGGCAGCCTTGAACCCAACAAGGAGGAGTTCAACAACAGGCTGAGCAGGTGCAAAATGGTGGTGGAATGTGCATTTGGATGTTTAAAGGGGAGGTTTAGGAGTCTCTTGACTCGGTTGGACCTCAGTGAACGCAACATTCCCTTTGTGGTGTTGGCCTGTTGTGTGCTCCATAACCTGTGCGAGAGCAAGGGGGAAACTTTTCTGGCATGATAGGGGGCTGAGGCAGAGCACCTGGCCAGAGAGTTTGAGCAGCCAGACACCAGCGCCATAAGCAGAGGAAAGCAAGGGGCAGTGCGAATCAGAGCCGTCTTGAAGGACAGTTTTATGCAAGCCCTCTTTTGAGACTCTTCCCCATGGATCTCCAAAAGTTACCCCTGTATTCCCTGTGTTTCCCTTTAATCCCCCACCCCACCCCTGCAGTTCAACCAATACAGAGACTGTTGGTCAAAGAACAGGAGTTTTTATTTGAGAAAAACAGCTGGGAAAGGACAGAACTGAAAACCGGAATGGGAGAGGGGGACTCAGGAATGGGAGTGAGACTGCCTTCTGCCTCCCGAGGGTCTGGAAGCTCCGGATGCCCTTGAGTTTCCCCCCCTCCCCATGTCCTGGGGCCCCGGCAGCCCCTGGGGAGCCTGGGGGTGGAAGCAATGGGGCTGGGGGTGTAATTGGGGCGGACAGGGCTCTGGGAGGTGGCCCGTTAGAGACAGGATGCCATGCGCTCCATGACAGAGGTCAGGGAGGCAAACATCATCTCATGCTGTCTCTCCTGCTGCTCCCTGGCAGCTCTCCTCTCCTGGTGCTTGGCAATCTGGTCCTGCCGCTCTGCCTGGATCTCTGCCACGAGAGAATGCAGGCAGTCCATCTGCTCATGGAACATCTCCTCCCACGTGCATTTGTGATGGCGGATGTGAGCCAGGAGGGCAGATGCAGTAGGAGGTGGAGGACACAGTGAGCTAGCCTGCAGATGGGAGGGGGTGGCGGCAGAGGGTGGCTTTCCGCTGTATCCGGCACTTTCCAGGTCCAGCACACGGGGCCTCCTGGGGACACTGCTACTTTCCCAGCCAGGGCAGGAGCTTGCAAGTGGGAGGGGGGGAAGGGGCGGACCGGCTTCCCACTGTGTCTGGCACACGCTGGGTCTGGCACACGTGGCCTCCTGGGGAGAGTGCTAATAGGTTCGCCTCCTCCTTCCTGCAGGTTGCCATGCGAGATATCAGTCTTCTCTGAATCACACTGTGATCGGGAGTGAACGCTGGATGCCATTTTGGGCGGAGGCCCAGCCAGCTCCCCCAGCATGATTGTGAAGTCCGGCCAAGACATGCCTGGTGTCATCCTGGAGGAGAGCTGGGTGGTGGAGGGGCAGGAAGAAGAGGAGGAGGAGGAGACTAGCCAGTCACCGATGCCTGAGAGCCAGGAGCTCCTCATGACACTGTAGCTGGTCCCGTCCTCCCAGGACATCTCCCATTCCAGTGCTGACCCCAGAGAGGGCACTTCTGGTGAGTTCACAACATTTTTCTAACTACAAGTGGGTTCAGGCAATGGGGTGTGAGGTGCGGCGTGCTCTCTCTCTGCCTACACAGTGCGGGGGACACGGAACAACTTGTTAACGTGCCTGCAGATGGAGCGGGAGTCTTGTCTGCACAGCTCAATGAAGCTTTCACATAGGAACTTTTCCCCAAGAACCTTGTGAGAAGGATCGAAGCCAGCCTTATGCAAGCCTCCGTGGCAGGACACCTTCCCATGCCAAGCCACCAGTAAGTGGTCTGGCATCATAGAACCACAAAGCAGTGCAGAATAAGACCCAGGTTTATTGCCACATTCAGTGAGCGTTCACTCCTGATCACTGCTGCCACCCCCCTCCCATCTGCAGGCTCCTGGCCTGGCAGGCCCCTTACCATGCCTGCCTGCCTCCGGACCGAGTGTGTCCCGATGCTCCCCTGAGACATCTGAGCACCTGCTGTAAAGTGCCCCCTTTAAAGCAAACATTTGGCCTTGCACAGAACACTTCTCCTTTGTCTTTACAGAAACCTCCGGTGTAGGCTAACAGATTAGGGCTAGGTTTCACACAATGTATCTGCTGTAAAGTCTGCAGTTGTAATTTTTCTTTGCAGCTGGGCCAGCTGCCATAGAAATGGCATGTGTGAGGTGCTGCCCCAGAGCATCTGTGTTTGTGAGTGAGGCTTTAGAGAGGGAGTTCTCCAGGTAGAGGAGAAGCAAATACAGGACTCTTGAGGGAAGTGTGTGTTGTGTTTGGGGCTTTCTTGCTGTGTGCTGAGCTTGTGTTTCGGAGTGAGGGTTGGTGTGTGTTCTTTTTGTTTGTTTGTTTTTTCCCCTGTATTTGTGAGTGAGGCTTTTCCCCCCCCCCACCACCACCCCTTTGCCCTCCCCCTCCCCTTCATGGAGTGTGTGCTGTGATTGGCAGGTGGAAACTGTTGGCTTCTAATTAAAGTTTGAATTCTAGAAGCCTCTGCTGATTGGCTGAGCCTTGGTATTGGGAGGGACTTTCAGGCAGTCCAGGGCTTTATAAGGCAGTGGGCAAGCGACCAAGGAGCTTGCGAACAGGTGAGTGCTAACAGGAGTTTAGAGAGGAGTTGGGAAGGGGCGAGGTTCTCTTGCCTTTCTTTTAAATCCCTTCTCCAGGACAGCAGGGATGGATGGTGATGGTTCTGCTGTTGTTACCTGCACGGAGTGTGCTATGTTTGTCTTCCTCCCGGAAGAAAGAACAGGGATTTCATCTGCACTAAGTGCAAGCTGGTCGCCATTTTGAAGAAAAATTAGAGGGCTGGAGGCCCAAGTGTCGACCCTACGCTCGATCAGAGAGGATGAAGACTTCCTCGATAGAAGGCAGCGTTTAATCCTTCAAGCACGGCAGGCGGAAGAGCCAGAGGGCAGTATGGGACCAGGAAGAGAACTGGCAGCATGTAACTTCTAGAAGGGGAAAAGGCCAGCATGGAATCCCCAATGCTATAGAGCTTTCAGGCTCTCTCCACAGGCTCTGCAGTGCTGAATGCTTTGGAAGGACTCACAAGGAAGAAACCGGAAGGGAACACCATCTACTGGAAGGCATGGGATGCGTAGTCCTAGGGATGGGGTTCACGGCCACCACCCCAAAAGAAAACGACGGGTGGTGGTGGTCGGGGACTCCTCCTAAGAGGGACTGAGCCATCCTCTGCCGTCCGGACCTGAATCTCGAGAGGTGTGCTGCTTACCGGAGCTCGTGATTCAGGATGTGACTGAGAGGCTTACCAAACTGATCAAAGCTTGGATCGCTACCCCTTCCTGCTTCTCCACGTGGAACTAACGATACGCCAAGAATGACCTTGGAGTGGGTTACTGCAGATTATGTAGCGCTGGGAAGAAGGATCCAAGAATTCGAGCGCAAGTGGTGTTCTCGCCCATCCTCCCTGTTGAAGGGAAAGGACTGGGCAGGGATCGAATTGAGGACGTAAATGCGTGGTTGCGCAGGTGGTGTCGCAGAGAGGGCTTTGGTTTCTTCGACCATGGGACTCTGTTCCGGGCACAAGGATTGTTAGGAAGAGATGGGATCCACCTAACCAAGAGAGGAAGGAGCATCTTGGCAGGCTTGCAAACCTAGTGAGGAGGGCTTTAAACTAGGTTCGGGGGATGGTGACCAAAACCCTGAGGGGAGTGGGAAAGTCGGATACCGGGAAGAAATGCAAAAAGGAACGAGCAACAAAGGAGGACCCGTGATTCGAATGGAGAAGATAGGGCGATCAACTGGTTATCTGAGGTGTTTGTACACTAATGCGAGAAGCCTGGGCAACAAACAGGAAGAACTGGAGGCCCTGGCCCAGTCCGAGAAATATGATTTAATTGGGATAACAGAGACTTGGTGGGATGACTCGCATGACTGGAGCGCTGTCATGGAAGGGTATAGACTGTTCAGGAAGAACAGGCAGGGGAGAAAAGGAGGAGGAGTTGCACTATATGTAAGAGAGCACTATGATTGCTCTGAACTCCAGTATAAAGAGGAGAAAACCTGTTGAGAGTCTATGGGTTAAGTTTAAAGGAGCAAACAACAGCAGTGATGTTGTGGTTGGTGTCTGCTACAGGCCACCGAATCAGGTGGATGAGGTAGATGAGGCTTTCTTCGACAACTGAGAGAAGCTTCCGGATCGCAGGCCCTGGTTCTCGTGGGGACTTTAATCACCCTGACATCTGTTGGGAAACCAATACGGCAGTACACAGGCAATCCAGGAAGTTTTTGGAGAATGTTGGGGATAACTTCTTGACACAAGTGCTGAAGGATCCGACCAGGGCCGTGGCGCAGCTTGACCTTCTGCTCACAAACAGGAGGAACTAATAGGGGAAGTGAGGTGGGTGACAACCTGGGAAGCAGTGATCATGAGATGGTAGATTTCAGGATCCTGACCAAAGGAAGAAAAGAGAGTAGTAAAATACACACCTTGGACTTCAAAAAGCAGATTTTGACTCCTCAGAGATCTGATGGGCAGAATCCCTGGGATGCTAACATGAAGGGAAAGGAGTCCAGGACAGCTGGCAGTATTTTAAAGAAGCCTTATTGAAGGCACAGAAAGAAACCATCCCGATGTGTAGCAAGAGAGGCAAACATGGTAGGAGACCGGATTGGCTTACGGGGAAATCCTTGGTGAACTTAAGCACAAAAGGAAGCTTACAAAAGTGGAAACTTGGACAAATGACCAGGAGGTTTAAATGTATAGCTCGAGAATGCGGGGTTATCAGGAAGGCGAAAGCGCAAATGGAATTGCGACTGGCTAAGGATGTGAAGGATAACAAGAAAGGTCTCTACAGGCATGTTAACAAGAAGAAGGTGATCAGAGAGGGTGTGCGGCCCCTACTGGATGAAGGAGGTAACCTAGTGACAGATGATGTGGGAAAAGCTGAAGTACTCAATGCTTTCTTTGCCTCTGTATTCACCGACAAGGTGGGCTCTCAGACTAATGCGCTAAGTGACGCAAGATGGGATGAAGATGGACAGCCCTTGGTGGGTAAAGAACAGGTTAGGAACTATTTAGAAAAGCTAAACGTACACAAATCCATGGGTCCGGACTTAATGCATCCGAGGTACTGAGGAGTATGTCATTACTAGCCCCTAGTTGAACTAGGGGTGGCTAATGTAGCAAATTTGAACTTAAATGAAGCCGGGATTTAAATATCCGGGCTTCATTTACCTGTTCAATGAGCGCCATTTTAAAATCCCCTTAGTTGAACTGACTGCCCGCGGCTGCGCGGGTCAGTTAATCGAACTAAGTCCCAGTTCGATTAACTGTTACACCTCATTGCAGGAGGAGGAGATTAACTTGTGACTGCCGTGTAGCTGCGGGCAGTCAGTTAGAACTAAGGGATTTAAAAATGGCGCCGAGATAAAAGTTGGTAAATGTCATTGAGTAGCCTTTGGCCATTATCTTTGAAAAGTTGTGGGAGAAATCCGGATGATTGAAAAAGGCAAATGTAGTGCCCATCTTCAAAAAGGGAAGAAGGACGATCCAGGGAACTATAGGCGGTCAGTCTTACCTCGGTTCCTGGAAAAATCATGGAAGGATCCTTAAAATCCATTTTGAGGCTCTTGGAAGAGAGGAAAGTGATTAGGAATAGTCAGCATGGATTCACAAAGGGAAAGTCGTGCCTGACCAATCTGATTAGCTTCTATGATGAGGTAACTGGCTCTGTGGACATGGGAAAGTCAGTGGATCTGATATACCTTGACTTTGCAAGGCTTTTGATACAGTCTCCCACAATATTCTTGCCAGCAAGTTAAGGGAATGTGGATTGGATAAATGAATGGTAAGATGGATAGAAAGCTGGCTAGAAGGCCGGGCCCAGCGGGTAGTGATCAACGGCTCGATGTCAGGATGGCGGTCGGTTTCTAGCGGAGTGCCCCAAGGTTCGGTTCTAGGACCGGTTCTGTTCAATATCTTTATTACTGACCTGGATGAGGATGGATTGCACTGTCAGCAAGTTTGCGGATGACACTAAGCTAGGGGGAGAGGTAGATACGCTTGAGGGCAGAGATAGGGTCCAGAGTGACTTAGACAAATTGGAGGATTGGGCCACAAGAAATCTCATGAGGTTCAACAAGGACAAGTGCAGAGGCCTGCACTTGGGACGGAAGAATCCCAAGCATTGTTACAGGCTGGGGACCAACCAGCTAAGTAGTAGTTCTGCAGAAAGGACCTGGGGTTACAGTGGATGAGAAGCTGGATATGAGTCAACAGTGTGCCCTTGTAGCCAAGAAGGCTAATGGCATATTAGGTTGCATTAAGAGGAGCATTGCCAGCAGATCCAGAGATGTCATTATTCCCCTTTATTCGGCTCTGGTGAGGCCACATCTGGAGTATTGTGTCAGTTCTGGGCCCCCACTACAAAAGGATGTGGATGCATTGGAGAGGGTCCAGCGGAGGGCAACCAAAATGATTAGGGGCTGGAGCATATGACTTATGAGGAGAGGCTGAGGAGTTGGGTCTGTTTAGTCTGCAGAAGCGAAGAGTGAGGGGATTTGATAGCAGCCTTCAACTTCCTGAAGGAGGTTCAAGAGGATGGAGAAAGGCTGTTCTCAGTAGTGACAGATGGCAGAACAAGGAACAATGGTCTCAAGTTGTGGTGGGAGAGGTCCAGGTTGGATATTAGGAAAAACTATTTCACTAGGAGGGTAGTGAAGCACTGGAATGGGTTACCTAGGGAAGTAGTGGAGTCTCCATCCCTAGAGGTGTTTAAGTCTTGGCTTGACAAAGCCCTGGCGGGGTTGATTTAGTTGGGATTGGTCCTGCCTAGAGCAGGGGGCTGGACTTGATGACCTTCTGAGTCTCTTCCAGCTCTATGATTCTATAATCTTCTCTTCTCCTTAGCCTTGTGGTACAACTGGCTCAGCTCCTTGATTTTCACCCTGCACTGCTGGGCATCCTGGAATAAGCCGTAAATCTTGGTGTTCCTCTTGCTGGTTCTGAGCTCATGCAAGATGGCTTCATCTCCCCACCTCGATGAGGTCCAAGATCTCCTGGACACTCCAGGCTCGTGCTCTTCTGTGCCCCTGAGAACTGGAGGCCATGGGAGCAGAAGTATTCGCCCGTTGTCGCCATGTCTGACAGAACATTGGAACTCATGTTCATGTGTCCCACAGTGTGCTGCTTGCTCGTAATGGGCTCTCAACACTGGCCACATGGAACAGGACATTCTACTGTTCCTGGGGCTTTTGAACTCAACAAGAGAGCAGTGGACGCAGAAGTTCTGGCCAGAGCGGTCAGCTGCGGAGACCTCTGAAGCCAATAGCATTGAATTTCCAGCAATGCTGCATCTACACTACCATAAATTCGATCATACAAGGTCAGGAATAGCATTACTCCTCGTGAAAAGCAGGAGTACAGACATCGACTTCCGCAGCCCCTAAGGGCGACGCAACAGGCTCGGTAGTGTGGATGCATCACTGAGAAAAATCAACCATAGGAGGCTAAATTTGATTTAAAGTCCTAGTGTAGACCAGGCCTATCTGATCACCTGAAAATAATTTAGACTGTTTCTTTTTCAACAATTTTTTTCAACTTTTTCTGAGCACTTGTAACTCCTCCTGCCCTATCCTCAAGTACCAGGAAATAGGTACTTGAGTGGCTGTCTATTAGTATCAGCCTACATGTGTGTGACGCTGTTGCAAAAAAGCAAACATGATTCTGGGATGCATTAACAGGTGTGTTGTGAGCAAGACATGAGAAGTCATTCTTCCACTCTACTCTGCGCTGGTTAGGCCTCAGTTGGAGTATTGTGTCCAGTTCTGGGCACCGCATTTCAAGAAAGATGTGGAGAAATTGGAGAGGGTCCAGAGAAGAGCAACAAGAATGATTAAAGGTCTAGAGAACATGACCTATGAAAGGCTGAAAGAATTGGGTTTGTTTAGTTTAGAAAAGAGAAGATTGAGGGGGGACATGATAGCCGTTTTCAGGTATCTAAAAGGGTGTCATAAGGAGGAGGGAGAAAACTTGTTCATCTTGTCCTCTGAGGATAGAGCAAGAAGCAATGGGCTTAAACTGCAGCAAGGGAGGTTTAGGTTGGACATTAGGAAAAAGTTCCTAACTGTCAGGGTAGTTAAACACTGGAATAAATTGCCCAGGGAGGTTGTGGAATCCCCATCTCTGAAGATATTTAAGAGTAGGTTAGATAAATGTCTATCAGGGATGGTCTAGACAGTATTTGGTCCTGCTATGAGGGGAGGGGACTGGACTTGATGACCTCTCGAGGTCCCTTCCAGTCCTAGTATTCTATGATTCTATGATCCCGGTCAAAAATTTCACAATGAAGCTTATTTTCCCCAATAGAAAAATTAGTTTTTGACTACTTAATAATTTTCACAGAAAATGTCTATTGTCCTCAAAAATAAAGTAAAATGAAAATGAAAAATCGATAGTCGGTAAATCAACCCCTTCCCCCCCCCCATGTGATAATTTCTTAGCTTTCAGGAGTTTTTGAATTTTTTTTTTTCAATTTCCATTAGGTTTATTTGTGTATGTGTTTTATAAAACTTTTGTTTCCTTTTCTATGGGCAAGAAAAATTCTGACCTGTTCAATCTACATTTTCATAATAATAGAAGTGAAATAATTGTTTAATAATTCCTTCATTCACAGATCCAATTCACCACTGTTGTCTACTGTTTTCCTTTATCTTCTGTAGCTATTTTTTGAAGCTTGTAATGTTATTTGAAATATTGTCTGCAGCTTGACAGGCATTTTTCCCCCTTTTATTCTTCTCTTTATTACTATTAGTTAATTTGGCTTATTTTTCTAGATTTCTATTCTCACAACCTCTTTTCAACCTCCATATTTTCAGCCAGTTTATTGGTTTCAAGGAGTGGAGACTTAGCCTGTCTTTTGTATACACTTTGCTCATATCTCTGCCAGTAGAGCAGAATAACAAGAATTCAAAACCTTTCAGCAGCATCAACTACCTAGTCAGTAAGTCATTCTTAAGGCATTGGAGATGAAGCAATAATTAGCTGGTAACATCCCACAAAATTTGAGCTGGTCAGAAAATGTCATCCCCCCCCCCATGAAATATTTAGGATTGTTATCGAAAAATGAATTGTCAGCCAAAAACCAAAATATTTTAGCTAAAATAATTACGTTCAGAAATGCCACCACAGTACCTGTTGGGAGTTGTAGTTTGGATGCTTCATAATCCTATTTTCTTTTTTAAGCTGGTCTTCCTGGTCGGACTGTTTCTCTTTTCTGGTTTACCACAATCTCCACTCTTGATGAGGGTAGACAGTGCATCATGGGAATCCCAGAGCCATGTTGCTTGATGGGAGATTAAGTCCAACTGTGGATCACAGCCCACTGAGGAGAATGGAGCCATGAGGCAGTTGAAAAACCAGTTTTCGGTGTAATAAACTGGAAGATTGTTCAAAATATGTATAACTTGGACACAAATTCAAAATAGAATCTCAGTTTCAGATAAATTGCTTCCTCAGTTTCTGAATTAGTGAACACATACACACACACACACACACACACCTTTTCTGTATGACAGTCAAAAATTATCCCAGTAAGACACTGCGAAAATAATGTGAAAATAAGAGGGCCTGGGGGATATCTTGTAATCAGTCACCCACACCATGTCCTTTATCTTGCTGGAATTGGATTTGAAGCATGGTTTATTGCCACTAGCTTCTCATCTGTGTTCAAATCCTAATTTGTGGTCACTGGAGAAACTAATTTCATTTCCATAGTCCTACCTAAGGTATTCATGTGGCCTTCATCATTATAATATTTGAGAACCTTCCAGTTTGTGTGTGTATCCACAGAACACAGCTATGAAGTACTATTATCCCCATTTTACAGTTGAGGACTGAGGCTCAGAGAGGTTAAGTGACTTATGTAAGATCATGCAGGAAGTTGGTGGCAGAGCAGGGAACTGAACAAGTATTTCCCAAGTCTTAGTCTTGTTCCCTAATCTCTTGGACCATCATTCCTCCTCAGTCCCTTGTGTTTACATCTGTAATGGACAGGAGAAGTGGTGACCAGCACCCGTGACTAAGGGGTTAACTCAGGTACCTAGCAAAGGTGTTGGTCAGGGGTGGGAGAACCAATTGAGATAGAGGGTTGAAATTTGAATGGGATATAGGGTCCCTGCCTGCTTTCTTTGTGTGGGAGAGTTACACCAGGAGTTGACACACACAGCATGATTTAAACCCAGGCAGGACTACCGTGCCCTGCCCCCCCTTGGAATTCAGAGCATGGGAGTGGACTGAACAAAGAGAAAATTAGAAGTATGTAAAAGGGAAAAGTGAGTCCAGTTGTGTTCAGGGTAATTTTCTTTATTTTGTGGTTTGGTTTGAACTGCTCTGTGTGAATCTATGCCTCCCCTTCCCCTTTACCATCTAAGCATTTTTTCTCTGTTTTAATTCAGTTGCTCTGTAACATCTAGCAACCAAGTCTGCTTTATCGAGTTTATCTTTTGGTTTGTAATAAAAACCACTTCTTTGAAGGTGATGATTTGATTCTTGTGTCCTGGAAGGTCTGTCTGTGTGTATCTGCATGTCTCTGACTGAGGGGTCAGCTACCAGAGACTGCAGCTTGTTTTTCTCTTTTTTATTTGCAAGCTCTTTTGGGGCAAAACAGCTTGGGGTACCCCTGGGGGTGGGTTCAAGCATTCACCCCTGGTTTTTAGGGATCAAAAGCACTTGATGTTGCAAATTCCCAAAATCTGTGTGTTAGGATTTTGGGGAAGTTTTTGTAACCAGTGCCTGTAGAGGCAAGGTTTTGAAGCTCTCTTGGGCCGCCACCTTCTGCAATCGGCATGTCAGAGTGGGGAGCAACCTGACAACATCACTGAACCATCACTAACTGGCCATGCTATGGTAAAATTGTCATTATGAATATGCTTAAAAGGGTCTTCCCAAAGCCTATTTAAATCCCAATTTAAGCCCTCAAATGAAGCTTAGGGTAGACCTCAGCTGTCAGTGATTTCAGTATCAGCTACTAGAAGTGGGCCTCATCCTCCCTGATTGGATCCACCTCATCATCTCCAGCCTGATTCTGGCCTGCATATTTATACCTGCCTCTGGAAATTTCCACTACGTGCATCTGACGAAGTGGGTCTTTGCCCATGAAAGCTTATGCTCCAACACTTCGGTTAGTCTATAAGGTGCCACAGGACTCCTCGCCACTTTTAGTGATTTCAGTGGAGCTATGAAAATTCATACCAGTTGAGTGTTCTGCCCTTAGAATCATAGAATACTAGGACTGGACCACCAGCCCGGAGTCCGGAACCGGGCGGGGGAACCCACGCCACCAGAGGATGGCGCGCCCTGCCAGGAATGCTGCACAGAAGAACGCAGTCCCAGGAGGACACGCCCCCGACACCGAACACCAGAATCCCGGTAGGCACGAGGGGGCCAGAAATCGGGCCCCAAGGGCCCATGGAGGGGAGGAAGCAGCCCGGGGTGGGAACCTTATGTCTCCCGTGGACAGACGTGTTTTGGGAGTAAACCCCCGTCTGTCATGCAGGGGCATTGGCGAGCCCCTGCACTTAGGGCCCCCGGGTTGGGACCCGGTGGAGAGGGCGGGCCCGGGTCCCCCTTCCCCTACTCCCCTTCCGCACGACTCCCGCAACCCGAGTAAGGTGCGAACGCGCACATACGCCGGCAGGCCGCCCGGGCCAAACCCGACGGGACTAGCCCCCAGAGGGGCCAAACTCTGGGCCCAGGACCCAATAACTGGGCTGAGGGATGGACAGCGGGTCCGCTGAATCCCCCCGGCTCACTGGAGAGGGGGTGATCGCACCCAACTTACCGGCCCCGGGATCGGGAATCCCGCCCGGGGGCCAGCAGTCGGACGAAGGGGTCCGCTGAGCCCCCCTGCCCGGCCAGCCGGGGGTGATCACACCCCGTGACACGTCCACAGCATCCCAGAATCATATTTGCTTTTTTTTGCCACAGCATCACACTGCTGACTCATTCAGCTTGTGGTCCACTATAACCCCTAGATCCCTTTCTGCCATACTCCTTCCTAGACAGTCGCTTCCCATTCTGTATGTGTGAAACTGATTGTTCCTTCCTAAGTGGAGCACTTTACATTTGTCTTTATTAAACTTCATCCTGTTTACCTCAGACCATTTCTCCAATTTGTCCAGGTCATTTTGAATTATGACCCTATCCTCCAGATTAGTCGCAACCCCTCCCAGCTTGGTATCATCTGCAAACTTAATAAGCGATTTTCTATGCCAATATCTAAATCGTTGATGAAGATATTGAACAGAGCCGGTCCCAAAACAGACCCTCTGAGGAACCCCACTTGTTATGCCTTTCCAGCAGGATTGTGAACCATTAATAACTACTCTCTGAGTACGGTTATCCAGCCAGTTATGCACCCACCTTATAGTAGCCCCATCTAAGTTGTATTTACCTAGTTTATTGATAAGAATATCATGCGAGACGTATCAAACGCTCTTACTAAAGTCTAGGTATACCACATCCACCGCTTCTCCTATCCACAAGACTCGTTATCCTATTAAAGAAAGCTATCAGATTGGTTTGACATGATTTGTTCTTTACAAATCCATGCTGGCTGTTCCCTATCACCTTGCCACATTCCAAGTGTTTACAGATGATTTCTTAATTACTTGCTCCATTATCTTCCTGGCACAGAAGTTAAACTAACTGGTCTGTAGTTTCCTGGGTTGTTTTTCCTTTTATAAATGGGCACTATATTTGCCCTTTTCCAGTCTTCTGGAATCTCTCCTGTCTCCCATGATTTTCCAAAGATGATAGCTAGAGGCTCAGATACCTCCTATCAGCTCCTTGAGTATTCTAGGATGCATTTCATCAGGCCCTGGTGACTTGCAGGCATCTAACTTTTCTAGGTGATTTTTAACTTGTTCTTTATTTTACTTCTAAAACTACCCCTTCCCACTAGCATTCACTATGTTAGGCATTCCTTCATCAGACTTTTCGGTGAAGACCGAAACAAAGAAGGCATTAAGCATCTCTGCCATTTCCAAGTTTCCTGTTACTGTTTCTCCCTCCTCACTGACCAGTGGGCCTACCCTCTCCTTGGTCTTCCTCTTGCTTCTAATGTATTTATAAAAGTCTTCTTGTTTCCTTTATTCCTGTAGCTAGTTTGAGCTCATTCTGTGCCTTTGCCTTTCTAATCTTGCCCTGCATTCCTGTGCTGTTTGCCTATATTCATCCTTTGTAATTTGTCCTACTTTCCATTTTTTATATGACTTTTTTTATTTTTAGATCATGCAAGATCTCGTGGTTAAGCCAAGGCGTCTTTTGCCATTTTCTATCTTTCCGACACATCGAATAGCTTGCTTTTGGGCCCTTAACAATGTCCCTTTGAAAACTGCCAACTCTCCTCAGTTGTTTTTCCTCAGTCTCGATTCCCATGGACCTTACCTATCAGCTCTCTGAGCTTACCAAAATCCGCCTTCCTGAAATCCATTGTCTCTATTTTGCTGTTCTCCTTCTACCCTTCCTTAGAATTGTGAACTCTATGATTTCATGATCACTTTCACCCAAGCTGCCTTCCACTTTCAAATTCTCAACCAGTTCCTCCCTATTTGTTAGGATCAAATCTAGAACAGCTTCCTGGTAGCTTTTTCAACCTTCTGAAATAAAAAGTTGTCTCCAATGCAGTCCAAGAACTTATTGATAGTCTGTGCCCTGCAGTGTTATTTTCCCAACATATATCTGGATAGTTGAAGTCCTCCATCACCACCAAATCTTGGGCTTTGGATGATTTTGTTAGTTGTTTGAAAAAGCCTCATCCACTTCTTCCACCTGGGTAGGTGGCCTGTAGTAGACTCCTAGCATGACATCACCTTTGTTTTTAATCCCTTTAGCCTAACCCAGAGACTCTCAACACTTCCGTCTCCTATGTCCATCTCCACCTCACTCCAAGTGTGTTCATTTTTAATGTATAAGGCAACACCTCCTCCCTTTTTCCCTGTCTATCCTTCCTGAGCAAGCTGTACCCTTCCATACAAACATTCCAATCATGTGTATTATCCCACCAAGTTTCTGTGATGCCAACAATGTCATAATTGTACTTATTTATTAGCACTTCCAGTTCTTCCTGCTTATTTCCCATACTTCTCGTGATTTGTATATAGGCATCTAAGATCCTGATTTGACCTTGCCTCCCAGTTTTGCCCTGACCCTCCTTTCTCTCTGCCATTGTAGCCCACGCCCTCCCATTTCCGACCCATCTCCCAGGTCTCCATGTTCTCCACTTACCTGTGGGCTTTGCTCACCTGTCGAACCTAGTTTAAAGCCCTCCTCACTAGGTTAGCCATTCTGTATCCAAATAGGGTCTTCCTCCTCGTAAGGTGGACGCCATCCCTGCTTAGCAGTCCTTTCTGGAATAGCATCCCATGGTCGAGGAAGCCAAAGCCCTCCTGGCGACACCATCCTCGCAGCCAGGCATTCACCTCCAGGATGCACCTGTCTCTGCCCGGGCCCCTACCTTCGACAGGAAGGATCAAGAGAATACCACCTGCGCTCCAAACTCCTTCACCTGTACTCCCAGAGCCCTGTAGTCACTCTTGATCTGCTCAGTGTCACACCTCACAGTATCATTAGTGCCTACATGGATGAGTAGCATGGGGTAGTAGTCAGAGGGCCGGATAATCCTCGACAATGCCTCCGTAACATCTCGGATACGGGCCCCGGCAGACAGCATACCTCCTGAGATGAAATGTCAGGGCGACAGATGGGCGCTCCGTCCTCAGAAGAGAGTCTCCACCACCACTACCCCACGCTTCCTATTCGCAGTGGTGGCAGCAGACCTCCCAGCCTTGGGGGTATGGGGCTTCCTCCTCCGGTGTAGGGGTGATTGCTTATCTCCTGTATAAAGAAGAGCATAACGGTTTCCTAGTACCACGGCGGAGGGTTCGAGCAGGGGTGGAGCAGTGCCTGCTGCCAGAAGTAACCAGCTGCCACTGTCCACCCTGAGTCGCCTCCTCCTCCACCAGTGGTGTGTCCCCAGTCCTGTGTACCGGGACAGCTACCTCAGCTGTCTCCTCATGAACACGGTCCAGGAATTCTCATGGATGCGGTGCTCTCAACCTAGCCACCTCCTCCTGTAGCTCTGCCACCTGCTGCCTGAGAGATTCCACCAGCAGGCACCTTTCGCATTGGATGATCTCCCAGCCTGGATATCAATAAGTGGGAATTGCAATCCACAGTCCCTGCAAAACCACACCAGGATCTGGGTAGAAGGCATCCATGCTCAGGTGCTCTGTCTGGCTACAGGCGCAGGTGGAGGAGACAGAAGCAGTGCTTGCACAGGTGTTAAGTGGTCTTCCTGACCATCGTAGGCCTCCCTCTGCCAAACTCCCTCTCAAACTCCTGTCTGCAGCTCCTGTCTGCTTCACCTGGCTGTTCTGGATCGTCCTTCTTCCCTTTAAAGATGGGCACCATATTTGATTTTCCAGTCATCCGAGACCTCTCCTGATTGCCACGAGTTTTCAAAGATAATGGCCAAAGGCTCTGCAATGACATTTGCCAACTCCTCAGTACACTTGGATGCATTAAATCTGGCCCCATGGATTTGTGTACGTCTAGCTTTTCTAAATAGTTGTTAACCTGTTCTTTCCCCACCAAGGGCTGTCCACCTCCTTCCCCTACTGCATTGCCTAGTGCAGTAGCCTGGGAACTGACCTTGTCTGTGAAGACAGAGCCAAAAAATCATTGAGTATTTCAGCTTTTCCCACATCATCTGTCATTAGGTTACCGCCCTCATCCAGTAAAGGCCCCACACCCTCCCTGATCACCCTCTTATTGCTAACATGGCTGTAGAAACCTTTCTTGTTATCCTTCACATCCCTTGCTCACTGCAATTCCAATTGTGCTTTCGCCTGATTGCTCCCCTGCATGCTCGAGCAATATAATTTATACTCCCCCCTAGTCATCTATCCAAGTTTCCACTTCTTATAAGCTTCCTTTTTGTGTTTAAGCTCACCAAGGATTTCCCTGGTGAGCCAATCTGCCTACCATATTTGCTTTTCTTACTGCATCGGGATGGTTTGTTCCTGTGCCTTTAATAAGGCACTTAAAGAGAGGAAAGTGATTAGGAATAGTCAGCATGGATTCACAAAGGGAAAGTCGTGCCTGACCAATCTGATTAGCTTCTATGATGAGGTAACTGGCTCTGTGGACATGGGAAAGTCAGTGGATCTGATATACCTTGACTTTAGCAAGGCTTTTGATACAGTCTCCCACAATATTCTTGCCAACAAGTTCAGGGAATATGGATTGGATAAATGGACGGTAAGATGGATAGAAAGCTGGCTAGAAGGCCGGGCCCAGCGGGTAGCGATCAACGGCTCGATGTCAGGATGGCGGTCGGTTTCTAGCGGAGTGCCCCAAGGTTCGGTTCTAGGACCGGTTTTGTTCAATATCTTTATTAATGACCTGGATGAGGGATGGATTGCACCCTCAGCAAGTTTGCAGATGACACCAAGCTAGGGGAGAGGTAGATACGCTTTGAGGGCAGAGATAAGGTCAGAGTGACTTAGACTAATTGGAGGATTGGGCCACAAGAAATCTGATGAGGTTCAACAAGGACAAATGCAGAGTCCTGCTCTTGGGACGGAAGAATCCCAAGCATAGTTACAAGCTGGGGACCAACCAGCTAAGTAGTAGTTCTGCAGAAAGGACCTGGGGTTACAGTGGATGAGAAGCTGGATATGAGTCAACAGTGTGCCCTTGTAGCCAAGAAGGCTAATGGCATATTAGGTTGCATTAAGAGGAGCATTGCCAGAAGATCCATGGATGTCATTATTCCCTTTATTCGGCTCTGGTGAGGCCACATCTGGAGTATTGTGTCCAGTTCTGGGCCCCCACTACAAAAAGGATGTGGGCGCATTGGAGAGGGTCCAGCGGAGGCAAACCAAAATGATTAGGGGCTGGAGCACATGACCTATGAGGAGAGGTTGAGGAGTTGGGTCTGTTTAGTCTGCAGAAGCGAAGAGTGAGGGGATTTGATAGCAGCCTTCAGCTTCCTGAAGGAGCTTCCAAAGAGGATGGAGAAAGGCTGTTCTCAGTAGTGACAGATGGCAGAACAAGGAGCAATGGTCTCAAGTTGTGGTGGAGGAGGTCTAGGTTGGATATTAGGAAAAACTATTTCACTAGGAGAGTGGTGAAGCACTGGAATGGGTTACCTAGGAAGTAGTGGAGTCTCCATCCTAGAGGTGTTTAAGTCTCGGCTTGACAAAGCCCTGGCCGGGTTGATTTAATTGGGATTGGTCCTGCCTAGAGCAGGGGGCTGGACTTGATGACCTTCTGAGGTCTCTTCCAGCTCTATGGTTCTATGATTCTATGATTCTAAAATACTGCCAGCTCTCCTGTACTCTTTTCCCCTTCGTGTTAGCATCCCAGGGGATCCTGCCCATCAGTTCTCATGCCCCGTGACTGTCAGAGAAGAAACAGATGACCCAGGAGCAGATGGGGTAAATGGAACTGCTTTATTGCCTACGCACATTTACCTCAGACATTCAACACAACGTCCGAGTGGCAACAAATTGGAATTAGTCAGATGCTTTTATCTATTTTAGTATGTTAATTCACTCGTCTATCACTACTTTTCCTAAAACCTTATTTAGTAATGTTAACTCCCATAAAATGAATATTAATAAGCAAATAATGAATACAATTATACCCACCTGTAAACATCTAACAGTCGGGGTGCCCCGGGCGCCCCTCTCTACACCCTCTCTACTCCTGTGCCCTCCACCACACCCTGAGTCCTCTCGCGCTCTCTAATCGGTCTTCTCCTACAGAACGCGCAAGCGACGTTATTAGGCGTGGGGAATGCGGCTGCCCATGCTGTCCTGCGGGGAAAGGGGTCGGTCCCGCCCCTCTCACAGACCCCAGCCCAGGGCCCTAAGGACACGGACTCAGCTGTGATCCCGGTCCGGCTGGCGGGCGTCCTGCCGTAACGTGCCAGCCCACGGGCTCCTTTGCCCGCCCTGGGCTACTTCCTCTCCACAGCAGGCGTATCCACTGGGGCCCCTGCCTCACGAGATGTCCCCGTTCCTCACCTTCCTCGCGGGGCACGTCCCCAACTCTATCTCCGGGGAGAGCCCTTCTCTCCCCTCCTCCCTGCCGGCGCCGGGTTTAAATCTCCCCACCGGTGTCCTCCTCCTGGGGCTCTGCCCCTTTTCGGTGTGCTCATGTCTGGGCCGCTGGGGCCCGCCCCAGCCACGCCTATCGCCCCGGCCCCGAGCAGCTCCGGCTCTCGGGGCGCGTCCCAAGGCGAGCCTGCGCGGCGGTGGAGGAGCTGCCACTGCACCGCTGGTATTCCACCCCTGGCGCCGCCATCCAGGTGGCGATCGGCGGGTCCAGGGTGCGGGGCGATTCTGCCCCGTCACACACCTCCCCCTTCAAGCTCCCTTTTACCCCTTGTTCCAGGCTCTGCCCCGGTGTCCAATCGCGAGAAGTCTGCGTTCTTGTGAGATGCTCCTGCCTGGTGAACTACTTCAAAGGCGTAGGGCTGCAAAGAGAGATACCATTTCATGATATGAGTGTTTGAGTCTTTCATGTTCTGTAGCCACCCCAACAGGACATGATCTGTCACTACCTTGAACCGATTACCCCAAAGATAATACCGAGCATCTCTATAGCCCATTTTACGCTAGTGCTTCCTTCTCTATAGTTGAGTATTTATGCTTCCCGCTGAGAACAATTTAGGACTAATATAAATCACTGGGTGCTCCGCCCCCTTCTCTTTTGTGAGAGGATGGCCCCAGCCCGTTTTCAGACGCGTCGTTTGCACAATAAATGGTTTCTTGAAGTCCGGCTGGGCCAACACCGGGACTTGGTTAACTGATCTTTTAACGCTTGGAAGGCCCGCCGCGTCTCCGACCATGTCACCTTCTGGGGTCACGCTTTCTGAGTCAGATCCGTCAGGCGGGCTGCTATGGATGCGGCGGAGGAAACGGCGGCAATAGTAGCCGCCAGGCCCAAGAACTGTTGGACCTGCTTAGCCGTTTGTGGGCGGGAGTGTCGCTCAGGGCCCCTACCTTATCAACAAGTGGTTTCACGTGGCCCTCCCGACGGTATACCCCAGGTATGTAACTTCACGCTCACCGGTGGCACTTGTTGGGATTCGGGTAAGTCCAGCCTCCTGTAGCGCCTTAGGACCGCCCTACCCTTTGTAGATGCTCCCCACGACGTGCTGTAGATTATTATATCATCGATATAGCGGCCGTGATACGGCTGGTGTTCATGCAATACTTTATCCATCAGCCGCTGGAAGGTAGCTGCGGCACCATGTAAGCCATGTGTTTAAGGGCATGTGCACAAACTGGTACCACCCAAAGGGGTCGAAAAAGCAGTTTTCTCCTGACGCTGGGGTGAGAGGGATCTGCCAATACCCTTTACTCAAATTGATCGTGGATAGATATTGTGCTGCCCTGCCGGTCCAGCAGCCTCGTCCACCTGGGGCATGGGGTAGGCATCAAAGCGGGATATACTGTTGACCTTACGAAATCAATACAAAATCGGGTCGACTCGTCGGGTTTCGGGACCAGGATGATGGGGCTCCTCCAGTCACTACGATTCCTCAATGTCCCCACCGCATCATCCTTTGTATCTCCTCCTCACCATACCCACACATCTTCCACGGAAGGGGCGGATGGGGTCCCTTACCTTCTTGCCAGTCTCGGTCTCGATATGGTGGTGCGCCAGCGTCATATGTCCTGGTTGGTCCAGGACTTGGGAGACTCCGGAGGTGGTCCAACTCCTCCTTTTGGCCAGGCGTCAGCTCCGGGCTCACCTGGGGATTCGAGGTGGG